>JARLTB010000005.1:6945000-8145000 GCA_030141615.1 Unio pictorum | reverse complement strand
CCAATCCTCAAGAATAAAAAAGCTGTCATTGTGAGTAGAGATTCCAAACCAGGAATTCTAACCGGCATTGATAAACCATACTACGAGAGATCTTATCCTGTAACAGCAATGGTTTATGGGATATATGCGTTAAATGATAAACCCGATATCGCAAAACTAGCTCCTATGAAATATTCGTCAGGGCTTAATTGTGTAGCAGAACGAATAATAGAACACTTCACAAATGCATCCCGAGGAAATAAACTAACTGATCTGCGACGTAGGAAAATAACCGAGTGGGAACTAACAGTGAAACAGCATGGTGCAAAGATTTCTGATATAGCTAAATTAGAAGCATCATTAAAATTCCCAATATCAGTAACAACAATAACCGGAGAAGTATTATACGAACCGAAATATCAATCGCGAGGAGCTCCAATTAAAATTATTGATCATAACAAACACGCGTGGACACCTGCGGTAACAGTATTTCCACGAGAACGAACCGTGAAATATATCCCTAAGGAGTTCGTCGGGGATGTTTTCTATGAAGAGAGATTATTCGATGCTATTCATGCGTTGTGTAAGGATGATCCTGTGTCAGTGTGGTTACTTAGAAGTGATGAAGATCCCGAAATAGGATTTGATCAATTTGTACGACCAAATGGTGAATTATATCGCGTTGAAGAATTAGATAACAGAATGAGAAAAATCGCTAATGATTTTTCACCGGAGAGTTTCCATGAAAAACTACTCACGGATAGTTTTACTATTCCATCAGTGGTAGCTCACTTCGCAAGAGAAAAAAACTCATGGCGTCCAACACGAAGTGATTTTCTTGAGGATGTTAAATTGAGTTGCGTCGAATTTGGTCATGGAGGACTGTGGAATACGAAATACTCACGTAATGGTATGATTTCAATTGATATATCCGCGTGTTATCCCGGAAGTTTTCTCGGGTATGGAGAATGTAGTAACTACTTCAAACGATTTGGACACCCCACGCATGAAATGACTCGTGTTGCGATTAATGGACCATTGCCTGATTTTGATTTAACCGGATTCGCTCGTGTGATATCATTTGAACTCGCTACAGGGTTACATCCGTGTAGTTATGTTTGGCTCGGTAGACACCTATCTGAAAAGGCCTGGATGCCAATAGTGCTATTGAGATATATGATTGATTGTGGTATGCTAATATCGTTGATTGTTTCCGAGGCTATTATATGCTATCGAGCTCAGAAAGAAGTTTGGCTACCACAACCCGATCTAGATCGTATAATCAGCGAACTACGAGAACAGTGTTCAGATTTCAGTGAAGAAGAAATCATAAATTGGTCTAAGAACTTATTTGAAAATAAAAAAGAACAAGCAAAGGATCTCGGACGAAGAATAATCGGTAAATTTACCCAGGGTGGACGATACGACAATGCAAAATATTCTTCGCGGTTGATCATAGATATCGCTGAATACGATTTTATTGTAGCGGATTTAATGAAACAGGGAAAACTTGTATCCCGTAAGGATGCTTTTCTATCCAATGGTGAGAAATTAGGTACGGTTGTTACCTACTGTGATGGATATAATTCCCAGTACACACATTTGAGAAGTTCAATGCTAGCCTATGCTTCTATTAATCTATTTTCGATGATAAATAGATTTCCTAATACCGCGGTTAGAGTGGCCACTGATTCGATGTATATACACAATAAATACAAATCAGCTGTAGCTAAATTCACAGATCCCGAGGAAGCGTGGGGGTGTTGGCGATTTAAAAAGGAGATGCTACATGAGTATTGTGAATCGGCAGATGTTACCATGGATGATAAATATCTTTGTTATAACCGCGCTGAAATTCAATCAGAATTTTCTAATGCACCATCGGTATCTGATCCAGTATGTAGATACAAGACAGTTTATTTAAACGGTTGTGGTGGGTCAGGAAAGACAACTCGTGCAATTGAATTATTTCGTCGGTCAACCATGATTGTTCTAACACCGACTCACAGACTCGCCAGAGAGATGATACAGCGAGGGGTAAATGCTTGCACTTACCATAGTTTCTTTCGATGGAAGGGTGACAAATGGACTCCTGAGCGTATGGGTGATAAATTCATTCCTGAAATCATCATTTGGGATGAAATATGCACAGTGTCATTAGATGTATTACAAACATTTCTCAAGTGGTTGTTAAACAAAAACACAAAAGTCGTCATGTGCGGTGATCACGGCCAACCACCACCATTTGTCGGTGCATCTCCACATGAATGGCTAAGGGGTTTTGTAGACTATTATGAAGAAATTACCACTGATTATAGATCACTTGATGAACGATTACGAGAATTCAAAGCGCTAATTAGATTACAACCGGATAGAATCCAATGCGAAATAGCGCGTGAAGTGATTTCAGAAACTCCAATGAATGATTTCTGGGAAACATGGAGACCAAATGATTTGATAATTGCAAGTAGAAAAATAGTCAGGGACACACTTCAGATGAAGTTGTTTGAATTGCATAAAGAAAAATTTGCAACGCTTCCAGTACCCCTTTGTTATAGGCCATCGGATACACGAAAACAGAACATTGAAGTTGATATTCCAGGACAGAGTGAAAAACAAATTCTCGTATTAAATGATATTGTGCTGGTTGATATCAGCGTCGTCGAAAATGCATTGCGTGCTAATAAATCCCCGTGGACGCTAGGATACGCAGCGACGATACATTCTTCACAGGGATTAACTATATCGGATACAATTGTTTGGATGGTAGATAATCACATCGAATGGTCGAATTTAGTCTATCTCGCAGTATCCAGAGTACGAAAAATAAATCAACTTCGAAGAATTGTCCTGACAGAGTCAGGCGATGATGAAATCATTGGTGACAATAATGACACAACAATAAGTGATATTGATATTAACATCATTAATAAAAAACTCTCCGGTTACAAACAACAGGACAAAAAAAAAACAACGAGAATTTGATATTGATGCTAAATTAATAATTACGCTGAAACAACAACAGAATAATCACTGCGCGAGTTGCAATTGTATAATGCGTTGGCAGTATTCGGATAAGGATCCTCGCCAATTTACCATAGACAGAAAAAATAACAATCTCGGTCATGTCAGAAACAATGTGATGTTGACTTGTCTTGAGTGCAATAGACGCAACGGCGCTAGTTAAGACCATGCGGTGGTAATTGAGTATCGTCAGGAATTACCTGTAGTTGTTGTCTAGTAAATCCTCGTTGAGGGGCAGTTGAATCCAGTTTATAGATTGCTGGTCTACCAGTTGATCGTGTTATACTAGATATCTTGTGTGCAGTAACACTCCAAATAGGATCAGTAGCCCTTTTTGTGCCACCCTCAAGCTCTCCTGGTTCATATAAATACCTAACAGTGACATTACTACCAAGAATTGGTTCTTTGAAATCTTTTTGTGGTTGTACGGGTATAGACTTCTTTTTAATAGCGTTGCTAGGTTTCATGTTGATTGTTCTAGTAATCTCGTTATTCAGTGCAGTAATCACAGCTGGTAACCTTTTGACCCATTCACGGGATCGCTTTTCTTGAATGAATTCTTTTGCGTATTGATATCCAAATAACCGCTCAGCAAGTGTCCGATTAAATTGTTCTACAATGGCCTGATCGCGATGTATCGCAGTATGCCCTCGTCGTATGGTGACATTATGATGTTTCATAGTAGATAGAACCGCACCCTGAAATTCCTTGCCAGGATCAACCTGCAATAGATTTGGCCAGTGCAGAGGACCTCGTCGATAAATCCTCTCAAATGCAGAAGCAACTTCAGTGGCTGATTTTGTTTTTAACGGTTCTGCTTCTTTGTATCGACTTGCAATATCAACTACGGTTAAAGCGTATTTGTAACCACGATCATGTGGCAGAAATAATATATCAGCCTGATGAACTTCATTAGGAGCGGTCACATCAAAATGCGAGAATTGAATTTGTTTAGGCGGTGGTAGATAAATTTTCCATAGTGCCTGTTTGGATAACCAATTAGCCGCAGTGGTTTTTTTCACTTTTGCAGCACTAGCGAGTTTATGGACTGCTGATTTACCCCTCCAGTATCCTCTTGGGGAATAATAAATTGATTCCATATTATTAATTACCGGCACCTAACATCAATTTGCTTTTCATAGCCGATTTTATTAAAAAGGAAGCCAATTTTTCTTTGAAGGATTTATCAGGAATAGCATTTAACGCATGAATTAATTTCACATCTGCTAGATGCCTGTGTTGCAGATTGCTGCTTTTATAAGCAACATCATGAAGGTGACAGGCCTTATCAATGGCGTTTATTGGTTCTTCACCGGGTCGGGACTGATTTCGATCATTGAGTCTGATATCAAGTCTGGTTCCCGGTCCACAGTAGCTATATCCCGGAAGGTGCTTTTCTCCGGGGTACTTTGCCCATGGGGTTCCAGGGAGCTTTGCCAATTTGGCTGCGATATCACCTCCTCGTTTTTTTTTAAAACATCTCCGAATTGTAAAAGCTTTGATTTTGTAGAAACAAATCTAAATTTTTTAATACCACATGTTGCACATCTACCAGTAAGTGCTGATCTGTTATTTTTAGTTGTAACCGTCGTCACATCATTTGTGCTAGTACGCGTTTTACACTTCATACAATATAGATCCATAATTTGTGTATAGAGATATGGATATAATTGATTTTTCAGCGACTAAAACAAGAGAACCAGTTAAGCATCATGCAGCGCTACCAAACTCTATCCGGATGATTATAATCGGGCCATCTGGATCCGGTAAAACGCAATTGTTACTCAATTTAATAATGAGATGGATGAAGTGGGATAAGTTGTATTTAATTGCTCCTAGTGTAGATGATCAGCGTTGTTATGAAGTGTTAAAAGATTTTAACGACAGCGCGGTAGAAAAATCCGGAGAGGGTATTATTGAGTTTATAACCGATATCGATGAAGCACCGAGTATTGATGATATTGATGGAGATATTAACAATTTAGTCGTATACGACGATATAATGTTGGATAAACAAAAAAACCCAGCTAGGATCTTTTCTAGAGGCAGGCATAAAAACACTGACGTGATATATGTCACTCAACGCTACACTCAGGTTCCAAAAGTGATCAGAGATAACTGCAATTTATTGTCTGTATTCAACGGAGTTGATACTCATACTCTTAGAAATATATGGCAGACATGGTGCTCTGATATGGACTTCAATCAATTTCGAGATTTCTTTAGTCATGCTCAGTCGACTCCGCACGGATTTGCAACGATAAATCTACATGATCCTCGGACACGATATCGTATCGGACTTGATCAAATATTCGGTTAAAATCGTAAAAGAATTATTAACCCAGAACTGAAAACTTTAGCAGCAGAGAGGGTGGATGACCACATCGTTGCGAGCAAAATTGATTAAAAAATCGTAAAACCTCCGTTTTTGCAAAAATGGAGACTTTTTTTTTGGTTAAATGAGATTTTGTTGGAAGTCTTATTTTTTGCTTGAAAACATGATCTGTAGGCCATATTTTGCTCGAAAACATGATCTGTAAGCCTAAATTTTGCTTGAAAACGTGGTCTGTTCACCCTCTCTGCTGCTACGAGTGAAGTGAAAACGATCCTGTTTCAGTGTGGTTATTTCAGAGTTTTTAAAACGAAGAGGGTAAATTCGATCAATTTGTAAACCCCAATGGCGAATTATATCGTATTGAAGCCCTCCACAACGAGATGAAAAAACTAGTTAGTTGTTTTTCAACAGAACACGACGAACAATTACTGACAAACTGTTTTCCAATACCGTTGGTTGCAGCTCAATTCACGAGAAAGAGAAATCTATGGAAACCAACTCGTGTAGAATTTCACACTGATATCGAATCAAGCTGCTTGGAATATGGCCATGCCGGATTATGGAATCCAAATACGACCCTAAAAACATAATTTCGGTTGATATGATTGCGTGTTATCCGTGGAGTTTTCTTGGGTATTGAGAGAGTTCTGAGTACTTCAAAAGATTTGGACATCTCACACTCGAGATGACCCGTGTTGTGATTAATGGGCCACTGCCCGATTTTGATTTAACCGGATTCACTCGTGTGATATCTTTTGAATTGGCTAAAGGACTTCATCCGTGCTGTTATGTCTGGTTTTAGTATACACATCTCTGAAAAACACTGCATGCCAAAAGTGCTATAACGGTATATGATTAATTATAAAATGCTGATAGCGCTGATTGTCAGTGAAGCAATTATATCATATCGAAAACAAACTGAAGTCTGGTTACCACAGCCCGATAGTCTAGATAGTATAATCACCGAAAACAAAAACAATTTCCTACACTAGACGAAGAAGATATCGTGAAATGGTCCAAATAAATCTTTGAAGTTAGACAAAAAACACGCAAAAGATCTCGGTAGAAGAATAATTGGTAAATTCACACAGGGTGAAACATACGACCATAAACGATATTCTTCGCGACTGATTATAGATGATGCTGAATACGATTTTATAATTGCAGATGTAACATCTAGGGGTATTTATGTAAATCGTAAAGACGCTTTCTTGTCCGATGGAACCAAATTCGGTACAATTGTAACTTATAACGACGGAGAAAATCCTGAGTATATGTACTTAAGGGCGTACATGCTGGCTTATGCTTCTATTAATTTACTTTCGATTTTAAATAGATTTCCTGACAAAGCGGTTAGAGTCGCCACTGATTCATTTTATACAGATATAAAAAATAAAGAAGCAGTGGCTGAATTCACTAATTCAGACAAGAGTTGGGGATCATGGAGAATTAAAAAGGAAATACTACGTGATTTCTCCAAATCAGCAGATGTTACAATTGAAAACAATTACTTGAAAAATAATCAGATATCAGAACTATCTAATGCACCTTCGATATCCTATCAAATATGTAGATATAAAACCAGTTACTTAAACGGCTGTGGTGGGTAAAGTAAGACGACTCGTGCGATTAAATTATTTCGAGGGAAATCAAACATGATTGTGCTAACACCAACACACAGACTTCCAAGAGAGATGAAACAACGAGGAATTAATGCTTGCACTTATCACAGCTTCTTTCGATGGAAAGGTGACGAATGGACTCCTGATCGAATGGGCGATAAATATATTCCTGAAATCCTCATTTGTTATGAGATATGAACAGTGTCGTTAGATGTATTACAAAAGTTTCTCGATTGGTTATTGCTAGCGAGTACAAAAGTGATAATGTGTGGCGATCATCGACAACCACCACCATTTGTCGGTTTGTCCCCACATAATTGGCTGAAGCATTTTTTAAACTATTATGAAGAAATTAGTACTGATCATAGATCTCTTGATAATGAATTACGCGAGTTCAAGAAACTAATCTGATTATAACCGGATAGAATCCAATGTGAAATAGCGCGCGAAATAATTTAAAAATCCCCATTAAATGATTTCTGGGAAGCGTGGAGACCAAACGATTTGATAGTGGCAAGTAGAAAGATAGTCAGAGATATACTTCAGATGAAGCAATTTAACACGCATAAAGAAACATTTACAACACTTCCAGTGCCTTTGTGCTATAGACCCAATGATACACGAAGACAAAATTTATAAGTTGATACACCAGGCTTGACAGATTCAAAGAAGCAGATTCTAGTGTTAAATTATATTATGTTGGTTGATATCGGTGTTGTCGAAGATGCATTGCGTTCTGAAAAATCCCTATGGAAGCTAGGATACGAAGCGACCATACATTCTTCACAGGGATTGACTATATCAGATACAATTGTTTGGATCATAGATAATAACATCGACTGGTCGAATTTAGTTCATCTTGCAGTGTCCAGAGAACGAAGAATAAGTCAACTTCGAAGAGTTGTTTTAGATTATAATGACACCAGCAACAATGATATTGTCAGCGATGACATAATCAGAAAAAAAACTTTCTGGTTATAAACAACAGGATAAAAAATAACAGAAAATTTGACATTGATGCTGATTTTATAATTACACTAAAACAACAACAGAATAATCACTGCGCGTGTTGTTCTTGTATAATGAGTTGGTGTTGGTCGGATAAAGACCCCAGCCAATTTACCGTAGACAGAACGAATAACAGTGTTGGCCATAGCAGAGATAATGTGATGCTGACTTGTCTTGAGTGCGACAGACGCAGAGGTGCTAGTTAAGACTACGCGGCGGTATTTTAGTACCCTCACGTATCACTTGTAATCGTTCCCGAGTAAATCCTCGCTGAGGAGCAGTTGAATCCAATCTATAGATAGCTGGTCTACGCGTGGATCGTGTTATGCTAGATATTTTATGAGTGGTGACACTCCAAATAGGATCAGTAGTTTTTTTTTTACTACCTTCGAGCTCTTTGGGTTCATATAAATATCTAACAGTGACAATGCCGAGTATTGGTTGTTTTGAAAAATCCTTTTGTGGTTTCTGGGTATATACTTTTTTTTTAATCACGTTGTTAGGTTTCATTTTGATTGTTCGAGTAATCTCATTATTTAGTGCGGTAATTACGCCTGGTAAGCTCTTGACCCATTCAGGAGATCGTTTATCCTGAATAAATTCCTTCGCGTATTGATATCCAAATAACCACTCAGCAAGTGTCCGATTAAATCGTTCAACAATTGCCTGATCGCGATGTAGAGCAGTATGTCCTCGTCAGATGGTGACATTATGATGCTTCATTGTTGATAACACTGCACCCTGAAATTCCTTGCCAGGATCAACCTGCAATATATTTGGACACTGCAGAGGACCCCGCCGATAAATCCTTTCAAACGCAGCAGCCACTTCAGTTGATGACTTTTGTCTTTAGCGGCTCTGCTTGTTTGTATTTACTTGCAACATCAGCTATAGTTAACGTATATTTGTAAACACCATCATGCTTCAGAAATAATATAGCTTGATGAACCTCATTATGGACGCTGAAATCAAAATGTAAGAAGTTAATTTGTTTTGGCGATGGTAGATAAATTTGCAATATCGCCTGTTTGGATAACCAATCCGCTGCAGTGGTATTTTTCACCTTTGCGGCGTTACCGAGTTTACTGTTTGCTGATTTACCCATCCAGTATCCTTTTGGGGAATAATAAATAGATTCCATGATGTTATTAATTACCTGCACCCAACATCAATTTACTTTCCATCGCCGATTTTATCAACCATGAATCCAACTTGTCTTTGAAGAATTTATTAGTGATAGAATTTAACGCATGAATTAATTTCACATCAGCTGTATGTCTGTGTTGCAGATTGCTGCTTTTATAAGCAACATCATGAGCATGACACGCTTTATTAATAGCGTTTATTGGATATTCAGCGGATCGGGGTTGGATTTTATCATCGAGTACTATATCGAGTCTGGTCTCCGGGTCCACAATAACTATACCATGGAAGATTATTTTTCTGCCAGATATTTTGCCCGTGGTGTTCCCGGTAATTTTACTAACTTGGCTGCAATATCACCTTCTCCTCATTCTTTTTTTAAATCCTTGATTTTATCAAGAGAAACAAATCTAATTTTTTTAGTACCACGTTGCACACACTTACCAGCAAGTGCCGATCTGTTATTTTTAGTTGTAATTGTCGTCAAGTCATTTGTGCTAGTACGCCTCTTACATTTCACTCAATATAGATCCATAATTTATTGATAATAACATGAATGTAATTGATTTTTGGCGACAAAAACAAAAGAACCAGTTAAGCATCATGCAGCGCTACCAAATTATATTCGTATGATTATAATCGGACCATCTGGAATTGGCAAGACGCTGTTGTTACTTAATTTAATAACGAGATGGATGAAATGGGATACATTATCTTTGGTAGCCCCAAGTGTAGACGATCAGCGATGTTACAAGGTGTTAAAGGATTTTAACGAGAAAGAGCAAAATCGGAAGTTGTTGAGGATATTATTGAGTTCATAACCGATATCGAAGAACCCCCGAGTATTGATGACATTAATGGAAGTATTAACAATTCAGTCGTATATGATGATGTCATGCTAGACAATCAAAAGAATCCCCCTAGGATATTTTCCAGAGGTAGGCATAAAAATACCTATGTGATATATGTCACTAAATGATACACTCAAAATACCAAACGTAATCAGAGATAACTGCAATATTCTTGCTGTATTTAATGGAGTAGACACGCATAAGCTACGAAATATTTGGCAAACTTGGTGCGGCGGTGATATGGATTATAATCTCTTTAGAAATTTCTTTAGTCACGCTTAGTCAATTCCACATGGATTTGTAACGATAAATTTGCATGACCCTAGATCAAGATATAGTATCGGACTTGATCAAATATTCGCTTGAAATCCTAAACGATTTTCAATTTGTCTCCGCAACGCAATCCTTGCCGGGTCTGTTTGGAGACAGAGCCTCAATAGCGTGAAAAAATCAAACCATTTCCCTATTTTTGTCTGCCTGAAAATTGGTTTCGGTTTGAAATCCTTTACGACTTTGTTTGAAATAGTTTCGGTTTGAAATCTTTTAGGACTTTGTCTGAAATAGTTTCGGTTTGTCTGAAATAGTTTCGGTCTGTCAACCATCTTTGCTGCTTCTTTTCTTTCTAATTCTGCTTGTCTTCTTTGTTGTTCATCATGTTTCCTCTTGAATTCCATTAATCGTACATGGAACATTCTCCTTATTTCTCTTCCTTCCTTTCTGGAATCCTCCAGTAATTTCTCCTTTTCATCTTCTTCCATGTTACATCTCAAGTTTTATTGTATGAATACATAAGGAAACTCTCATTCGTCAACATGGTAGCATTAGGCCGTGTTAGAAGAAGTTGATCATTTTGTCCGAAGATGAATTCTGGAAGCTTATTGGGTTTCACTTGCATCTAGAAAACAGTAAGATGTATGTAAATGAAGTCAAAATGTGTTAGAATATAGTGATTTCCAAATAACATTCAGGCTGCAAGCATAGAAAAAGAAATATTAAACTTGACAGAGTAACACTCAGAAATGTGAAGGAAAATTCATGTATTAAAGTAATAAATTCATTCTAAAAGTATATGAAGTTTATACAAGCATAAATTATCTGGTCATTTACAGGTTAAATAACTAATCATGTAGACTATGTATCACAAAATTTAAGGAAATGCTCGGACGGTGAGGTTTGATCATTGGTGGAAACATTAGTACATGCCAGTATACAGGAAAGTTAAGCGACAATGAAGTAAAAAAGAATATATTACTATAAGCAAGTATTCATAATTTAAATAATAATTCTGGATATTGCAAGAGAATACAGCCAAATGTGGCCACACATATCAACTACAGGTACCAATACATCCTATATCATAAAGTAAATGTGAAATTCTCATTTCCAAAAGTTGTAAACAATAATAGAAATTTGAATATGTGGGACATATACAATGTACTTGTTATGATAAAATGTGCAAACATAATTCCAATGATCTGTTTGAACATTTAAAGTGTATTTATAAGGGAGTTTGATACCATTTATTAAGCTCAATGGTTCAATAGAATCAGATATCAGCTGATACTACAATACGACACTCTCTCCAAGTACTGAATTGAAATATGTTATAATACATGGGCATATTAATGAGGAAAATAACATTTTGGGATGCTTTTAGTTCACACAGCCAGAAATGTGTCTTACAGATTGACTGTAGGTAATATGTCAGCCTATATGATATACTGAATGTGAGCATTGGATCCCAAACATTCTAAAATATGTGGAAATTTGTTCATGTGGGATATGTAACCATGTTAAGATGATTTGTACACAGTTAAACTCAAATTATCTGTTTGAATATATCATATGCAATCTTTAGAGTGTCAGTTAACAAATATTATTAGCAACTAACAATGCATAAATTAAGACGGATCATTAGAATTCAAATAACATCATACAGGCCACAATGCCGCACTTCACTAAACAATATCTTAACCAAATTAAATAATAAAATGGAATGCATTTTGTGTTCAACTTACATCATTTTGCTGTTTTCTTACATCTAAGGGTAAATATGCATGTGGGAAGTATATTTTATCCCTTCAGCCTGCATTTCATTCTCAGAAAGTTTAAACTGATTTAGTAGAGAACTTGAGTAGGTTCTAGTATAAAGTTTTCATCACTGTCCTCTCACTAAACACCCTGTAACTATATTTGTTAACAATTACTAAAGGCTATATAAGCAGATATGTGTTACTCAGGAAGTCACCCCATCATAAACACATAAATTAACTGATTGGACCCCTAATAAATAGTTTGAACGATCAATGCAAAAAAGAATCTGTCTTCACATATTTTTAATGTATGTATAATTTTGACTTACAAAGATATTTTCTGTGATAAAATTTGACAAATATCCATCATTGTAGATCGTATATGGTGTAGGAGTATTAACATACTGCTATCATTTGATATCATTTTCAAAAATATTATGTATGTGCATTTTAAAGGGTAAATTTTTATTTTTTAATTTTTTAAAATTTCATTAGATTTTAAAAAATTAAATTAATTTTTAATTTCTAATGTCATTTTTATATTTTAAATGTCAATATATATATATATATATATATATATATATATATATATATATATATATATATATATATATATATATATATATATATATATATATTTAACACCTTCCAATTTTGTGTGTTTATCGTTAATAACATTTTATAGCAATTTAAATTTTAATAATAACCACCCTGACAGAATATTGACCACAAATAATTTTACTATATGTTCTCTACATATATTTCTCAATACTGACCTTTCATCTGTATGACAATCAATAAAATCACATGTTAATCTAAAATACATCCAAAGATGACTTCACGGTGAAGTTCCTCTCAGGGTTTCACCGGCATTTGTTTGAGGACACACGGTACTAATTATACGGAAGAGCTGTGAACCAGTCTAAAAATGGGTGAAGAAATAATAGAGTATATACGGCTTTGGTGGTCCATAATTGGTTAATAATGAAAATTCAAATTTTAGTAAAAATATTTTTTGAGAGTTTATCCTAATTAATTCTTAAGTATTATAATACTTATGGAACTTTCCTCGGACTTTTATACCTTTTTATTAAGATTTGGGGGTGATGAATCACCTGTGTTGATAGTTTAAATAGTTTTAGAATGTCAGCATCTCTGGATGTCTCATTGGGTATGTCAGAGTCCTAGAAGGACAATGACCTCTTATCATTTTGACCTGTCATGTGGCACACTTATTGGTTTGGTGTGAATGATAGGAATCAGGGATGCACTGTATCTTATTTCTGTGAATGTCAGCAAGAAAAGAAATGCAATTTTGAAATTTAAAACATTTAAAACTGGTCTTATAGCCAGTGAGAGATGGAAAAACTAGGTGTCATGTAATTTGATACACTATGATGTCATACTTGCTGATGTCAGCATGTTTGTGTCTATTTTGTGTAGCATGCATGCTATAGAAAGATAACACGAAGATACAAAGTTGGAATCTAATTTTTTTAATAACAAGAATAATGCACTAATAAGTACAATACAACACTTCAACTTGTAATGCGGATGCAATTTTGCTATGTATAGTATTATCACATAAAATGCAATTGCACTATTATTCATGCACCAGCATGGCCAGGTCTTTCTTACAATTATACTCTAATATCAATGAGTAAAATGCAACTTTTTCAAAAAAATTAAAATCTGGTTATAGGACACACGGTACTAATTATACGGAAGAGCTGTGAACCAGTCTAAAAATGGGTGATATACGGCTTTGGTGGTCCATTATTGGTTAATAATGAAAATTCAAATTTTAGTAAAAATATTTTTTGAGAGCTTATCCTATCTGTAATTTAATAAAGTATAGACAAAATTCTATTGATGCAATTGAAGTAAATTTAGAAGCTTCACCTATTAGTACTCAGTAATGAAAGTAGCACCTGATTCATTTGGTGCAGAATCAATAATAACATGTGCTTTCTGCCAATTTATGTCAACAACATGCCGCGGGTCCTATGTTTTTCTACATTTAAAAACTTACATCAAGGTTAGTTGTGCATGGAAAAATATAGGTCTGATCATCAGCACCCAGAAATGTTAAGTTATTGAATTTTGAATATGACAGTGTTTCCATATGTTTACCATTGGAGTTGAATTAGTACCGTGTGTCCTTGAGCGGCTGCACTGGAAACAGAATAGTCTGGTTCCCTGCTTAGTATGCTCCCATGCGTTGCACTCCGCTATAGGTATCACGGTACCAATTGTTTTTCCATAGACCTCAATGCTAATATTTGGAGAGATAAATATATTTTCTATCCTAATTTAGCGTGCATCTCACACACTGTTATAGAGAACAATGTTAGATTGTCAATTTGACAATGACAAAACCAGGTACTCCATTGCATTTAAGAGAGATAACTCTGCTGGAACTAGACAGTGGTATGAGTTATCTAGTCACAACATACCTATTTTCAGTCATGTGTATTACATTTTCAAAAAATCATAAAAAATACAAAATTTGATCTATTTAGGAATTAGCATAAATTAACATGTTGCCAAGAGGCTAAACTTTTTTTAAGCCTAACAGAAAGTACAACTCTTGCATAATCCATGTGGCGTTGCCCGACCCAAAAATTAAATTAGAACCATGTGTTATCAAGCAAGTCGGACAAGCCACTATTTATTGTTACACATGACCGCAGGCTAACCCCATCCCTTACGTAAGTTTGCCAAAGTTAAGAGAGGAAGCTGACCAAAAGCCCGTCAGAAGTGTAATTTGCACCTTGGGCTGGAATGATGTTTTGTACATCAAAGGAAGCTGCCAGAAGGGGTGGGCGTGCCTTATCTTCTGGATACGCTGAGTGACCGGCAGATTGAATAAGTTGAGTTGATAGGGTCCCAGCGCTACCCAATCAGAATCGAGGAAGGGGTGGGACCCTGATTTATTTTAAAATATAATATCTTTAACCGGCCGGCTAGGTTTAGTTTCCGATTACCCGTTAAGGAGGATTGTCGGTAAATAATTGGAACTCCGTAGCCATACGTTAATTGGCGGTAAAAACCTTAGAACAGAATTCTAAGTGGAGCTTCTAGAAAGGTCAGTGAGCTATTTGTTTGATCCTTGCTTTCTTCGACTGCATTTAATTGTAGATCGTTTATATATATATATATATATATATATATATATATATATATATATATATATATATATATATATATACGTATTATTACTAAAATCGTAGTAGGAATAATTATTTGTGATGTTGATATGTTTGTATGTTTTGAAGAATGAGTTCCTATTTGTAAAGAATCGTACTGCTTGCTAGCCGTCGTAAGAACTACTATTATTATTATTTGGTATGTGGTTATTTTATAGTACAATAGCACATTATCCATGTAATTATAGAAATTGAATGTTATTTTGAAATGATTTCACTTGAGAAAGTAATAATATGAATATTTGAATATTTGTGTACGCTTGTGGGAGTGTAGTGTACAGACATACATCTGGTCGTCGTAATATTATAAGTACAACGAGATTATATATATACATATTAGATATACTTATGTGATGTGATGTATGGATATATGTATGATATCGTGCTATTACGCCATTGTTTCCCTGTAAGAGTGTGTGGGAATTTCGATGTGTATGTATGCGTGTCCTAAACGTAATAGCCTTATCTGATGGTTAATGGATGATTTAGTGTGAGGTGAGATTTGATAAACCATATGTTAACGCCTTGTGATTTTCACAGGAAGCTTCGAGGGACAGACTAGCGAGTGGTCCCAGTGTCTCCGTTATAGACGGAAGGAAGAGAAGGAAAGAGGGAAATCTGAAGAGGAAGTTTCGGGGGACAGACCAGGAAAAGTGGCCCCAATTGTTGTGATAAAGAAAGGAAGGAAAGTGAAGGAAGGAGAGAAATCGGGAGAGCTGAAATTTGGGGAGAGCGGAAGGATAGGATAATAGATGAGTACAACCAAAGGCCAGGTGGAAAATCGAACTCACACTGAAAATCATAAGATGAAATAGGCTATCACTTAGAGGACAAGTGATTGTGTGACATTTAACTTTATAGGTTTCATTAAATTGTTATTATTGAATTTCATCTTCGTGTTATATATATATATAACTGGGGGCTCAGAGCCGTATACCTATTTGGTCTTTAATATAAATTTAAATTCACGAGCCAGGTGGAACTTCTATAATATTTTAATTAATATTTTGGAAGCACACCACCTCAACCTTTGCAGAACGCTACAATCCACCAATCAAAGCTTGTGTTGTTGTTTATTTCGGATTGCAATGGACCCTACACCTTACGCACCACCCACATGGACATGCGCAATTGGTACCGTTATACCTATAGCAAAAATTGATTTTTCCAATAATCTGTGAAATAGCTCCAGACGATATAAGTAACACATGTACCTAGTCTCGCTTGTCAAAACCAATTTTATGAGGTACTAAGCTATGTTTTATATGATTGTGTATAGAAATGTTATGGAGCTGTTTGAACTCTTGTTTTCATACCTTTGCTTCACTATCAAACTCATCTTTTGAAATAAAATGAATTCTTTTAACCATGAGTTGTGTTTTATTCATATTAGCACTTATCGAACTTCACTTTGGTGATAGGGGATAAATCACATTATGTCATATTGTTTAATAGTAAGGTCAATGCACTAGTTAGCATGTACCAGTTTTACTCTTAAAGAGACCTTTAGATCTAAAATAAAGGACTTATATTTGTTTCATGAACAAAGAAAGTAACAACAGAGACAGGTGGACATGGCCCAATCTAATTATAAAGTCTTAGCTTTGAACACTTTACAGTGTCAGCATATGAATGAGGTCAGTAACCCCCAGTCCTCACACAAAGGTCAAGCTACCCAGCCTCAAATTGAAAGCTTCCCTCCTTTGTGTAGTGAATACAGCTGATGTAATAAGCCAATCTGACACCAAATAAATTAGATAAAAGATTTCTTAGTGGTTATGTTGGATTTCTTGGTGAAAATGGAGATTAGAATACAGAAAATGGCTCAAGTTTAACAATGAGTATTGTGACTTCAATGGATTTAAAAACAGGAGGAAAGTGTGTATCTAAATGGGAGATGTAGCTAATGATAATGTAATTAAAGGAGACAAAAGCAGCAATGAGAAAAATGAGAAGTGAGAGCTTGATAATATTATCTTAGAAAATATAGGGCGGCAGTGGACCATAGGTGCAAATACAATTCAAAGGCACCTGTGCTATTACATCCTTTACAGGCACCAAATATCAGGTGACATGGTGTTCATTCCTAGCTAATATAAAAGGGTGAATAATGTAGATAATATAGATGCGTATAAGTTATATTTCTTCTAAATAAGAAATTAACAATAATGGGCTTCTGTTAGACAGTAAATACCTAAACCAAACAAAGCATGTTTGATCAGTTTTCAAACTTGTAAACATTACTGGGAGAAATTATTAAAGTACTTTTAGTTCAATTTGCATCAAGACCAAGGGCTAAAATGATAATTCACAAATCTTATCTTGATTTTCATACAAACTCACTTAAAATGTGGGTTTTTATCTATTGAAATTTTAGGTCTAGTGTAAGGGAGATAACTTAATGATATACATAAGGTGTGGTATTTTTATTTCCTCCAAGATATTATTCATGTAACATAGATGAGTTCCAGAACACATGTATTAACTTCAATGCAATTAAAATTATCCCAAAACAATGCATTACTGATAAAGTGAGAACCTAAAATTCAGGCTTCTAAATGTAGTAGAGACCTCAAGAATGATTATCTAACTAAGGAATGTTCATTTTTCAAGGCACAAAAGTTTACAACAATAAAAAAAAACATTTAGAGCAGGACAATTCAAATCAAAATAGGAAGGAATACCATATCTTTAATAAATTACCTAAAATACTCCTACCAGAATATTCTTTATGATACAAGTGAACTATCTACAAGAGGACCAGTGGTGTCCTCTATCCTGGTCTATAACATGCTTTAGAAAAACAAGAGAGTTGTTTTTTATCCATGATTTTTCATCTTTTGCGCATAAAATAGTCAATACTTTGGCTAAAATTAACTATATTAACTTTATATAACCTTTTTTTTGCCTGTTTGCTAATATTGGAGCTAACTACACAGTCACAAAGCAATCAGTCTATATATGCTATAGATATAGTTACAAAATCCCCATTCCAAAGCTAATGTGTGTTATTTTCTACATTTTCTATGTAAAAGTCTGTCAATATTAGACCAAAACATCTCAATATCCATTGTTTAACCAAATGACACTATGACAGTATAGAAGTGGTGGCTATGTATACTCGTTACTATGGATACACTGTGAAGCTGGTATTACCTTTTAGGTATCACGGTACCAATTGTTTTACCATATACCAGAATGCTAATATATGGAGAGATAAATATATTTTCTATCCTAATTTAGCGTGCATCTCACACATTGTTATAGAGAACAATGTTAGATTGTCAATTTGACGATGACAAAACCAGGTACTCCATTGCATTTAAGAGAGATAACTCTGCTGGAACTAGACAGGAGTATGAGTTATCTAGTCACACCATACCTATTTTCAGTCATGTGTATTACATTTTCAAAAAATCATAAAAAATACAAAATTTGATCTATTTAGGAATTAGCATAAATTCACATGTTGCCAAGAGGCTAAACGTTTTTTTAAGCCTAACAGAAAGTACAACTCTTACATAATCCTCCAATCAAAGCTTGTGTTGTTGTTTATTTCGGTTTGCAATGGACCATACGCCTTACGCTCCACCCACATGGTCATACACCACAATTAATTTTACTATATGTTCTCTACATATATTTCTCAGCACTGACCTTTCCACAGTGTGACAATCAATACAAATCATATGAAAATCTAAAACACCCCCAAGGATGACTTCACGGTGAAATTCTTGTCATGGGTTGACCGGCATTTTTTTGAGTGGCTGCACTGTAAACAAAGCAGCATGTACACAGAACACTGATTTCACTTCCGGATCATCACTAAGGCCTACTTACACAGTGTGCACTGTCGCCAAAATAAATACAGACATCCACACTCAGAGCTCCTATTCTCAAGAATAAACAATTAACTTTAAATCCATACCAAAAATGCATCAATATAACTCTTCTATCACCACCAAAATTAGAGAGGAAAAAATGTTCTAAAAATAGACTGGAACTACATTCGTGGGTACTGAACTGGAAGTATTAATTGTGATGTGATTCCTGACAGGCCCAACTTTTTGGGGCAAATTTTAGTAAAACTTTTATATTTGAATGCCACACCTATTTGAACTTTATACATGAAGTCTTTTTGAATTTCCTTGCATACAAGACATGTGACACCTGCTGGAAAGTGTGTAGTGCTGGTGTTCCACAGGGTGCAAGTTCTGATTCATGTGCTTTTGAGAAACCAAAACTAAAATTGCTATATCTTCCTTAATTATAGGACTTTTTCAATGCTGTAAAAACCTAATTGTACTACAAGATAAGGCCTGTCTGAAAAAAAGCTAATACTTTATAATTAGATTGGGCCATGTCCACCTGTCCTTGTTGTTACTTTCTGTGTTAATGAAACAATTATAAGTCCTTTATTTTAGATCAAAATGTCTCTTTAAGAGTAGAACTGGTACATGCTAACTAGTGTGTTGACCTTTGACCTTACTATTAAACAATATGACATAATGTGATTTATCGCATATCACCAAAGTGAAGTTTGATAAGTGCTAATATGAATAAAACACAACTCATAGTTAAAAGAATTCATTTTATTTCAAAACATGAGTTTGATAATGAAGCAATGGTATGCAAACAAGAGTTCCAACAGCTCAATAACATTTCTATACACAATCATATAGAACATAGCTTAGTACTTCATAAAATTGTTTTTGACAAGCGAGACTGAGTACACTTGTTAGTTATATAGTCCCGAGCTTTTTCACAGATTATTGGAAAAATCAAGGTTTGCTATAAGATAACACCAGCTTCACAGTGTATCCATAGTAACGAGTATACATAACCACCACTTCTATACTGTCATAGTGTCATTTGGTTAAACAATGGATATTGAGATGTTTTGGTCTAATATTGACAGACTTTTACATAGAAAATTTAGAAAATAACACACATTAGCTTTGGAATGGGGATTTTGTAACTATATCTATAGCATATATAGACTGATGGCTTTGTGACTGTGTAGTCAGCTCCAATATTAGCATACAGGCAAAAAAAGGTTATGTAAAGTTAATATAGTCAATTTTAGCCAAAGTATTGACTATTTTATGCGCAAAAGATGAAAAATCATGAATAAAAAACAACTCTCGTGTTCTTCTAAAGCATGTTATAGACCAAGATAGAGGACACTACTGGTCCTCTTGTAGATAGTTCACTTGTACCATAAAGAATATTCTGGTATGAGTATTTTAGGTAATTTATTAAAGATATGGTATTCCTTCCTATTTTGATCTGAATAGTCCTGCTCTAAATGTCTTTTTTTTTTGTTATAAACTTTTGTGCCGTGAAAAATGAACATGCGATTCCTTAGTTAGATAATCATTCTTGAGGTCTCTACTACATATAGACTTTTTCTATATATTAGTCCACATTTTCAACCCCAAATCCATGATAACCACTTAGAAAAGCTGTTATCTACTTTATTTGGTGTCAGATTGGCTTATTGCATCAATTGTATGCACTACAGAAAGGAGGGAAGCTTCCTATTTGTATGACAAAGAGGCTGGGTAGCTTGACCTTTGTGTGAGGACTAGAGGTTAGTGACCTCTTGCATATGCAGACAGTGTAAAGTGTTCAAAGCTAATACTTTATAATTAGATTGGGCCATGTCCACCTGTCCTTGTTGTTACTTTCTGTGTTAATGAAACAATTATAAGTCCTTTATTTTAGATTAAAATGTCTCTTTAAGAGTAGAACTGGTACATGCTAACTAGTGTGTTGACCTTTGACCTTACTATTAAACAATATGACATAATGTGATTTATCGCATATCACCAAAGTGAAGTTTGATAAGTGCTAATATGAATAAAACACAACTCATAGTTAAAAGAATTCATTTTATTTCAAAACATGAGTTTGATAATGAAGCAATGGTATGCAAACAAGAGTTCCAACAGCTCAATAACATTTCTATACACAATCATATAGAACATAGCTTAGTACTTCATAAAATTGTTTTTGACAAGCGAGACTAAGTACACTTGTTAGTTATATAGTCCCGAGCTTTTTCACAGATTATTGGAAAAATCAAGGTTTGCTATAGGTATAACGGTACCAATTGCGCAAGTCCATATGGGTGGAGCTTATGGTGTAGGGTCCATACCATTCAGACCTTAAGAACAAGACAAGCTTTGATTGGTGGATTATGTAAGAGTTGTACTTTCTGTTAGGCTTAAAAAAAGGTTAGCCTCTTGGCAACATGTGAATTTATGCTAATTCCTAAATAGATCAAATTTTGTATTTTTTATGATTTTTTGAAAATGTAATACACATGACTGAAAATAGGCATGTTGTGACTAGATAACTCATACCCCTGTCTAGTTCCAGCAGAGTTATCTCTCTTAAATGCAATGGAGTACCTGGTTTTGTCATTGTCAAATTGACAATCTAACATTGTTCTCTATAACAGTGTGTGAGATGCATGCTAAATTAGGATAGAAAATATAGTTATCTCTCCAAATATTAGCATTGAGGTCTATGGAAAAACAATTGGTACCGTGATACCTAAAAGATAATACCAGCTTCACAGTGTATCCATAGTAACGAGTATACATAACCACCACTTCTATACTGTCATAGTGTCATTTGGTTAAACAATGGATATTGAGATGTTTTGGTCTAATATTGACAGACTTTTACATAGAAAATTTAGAAAATAACACACATTAGCTTTGGAATGGGGATTTTGTAACTATATCTATAGTATATATAGACTGATGGCTTTGTGACTGTGTAGTCAGCTCCAATATTAGCATACAGGCAAAAAAAGGTTATGTAAAGTTAATATAGTCAATTTTAGCCAAAGTATTGACTATTTTATGTGCAAAAGATGAAAAATCATGAATAAAAAACAACTCTCTTGTTCTTCTAAAGCATGTTATAGACCAAGATAGAGGACACTACTGGTCCTCTTGTAGATAGTTCACTTGTACCATAAAGAATATTCTGGTATGAGTATTTTAGGTAATTTATTAAAGATATGGTATTCCTTCCTATTTTGATCTGAATAGTCCTGCTCTAAATGTCTTTTTTTTTTTGTTATAAACTTTTGTGCCATGAAAAATGAACATGCGATTCCTTAGTTAGATAATCATTCTTGAGGTCTCTACTACATATAGACTTTTTCTATATATTAGTCCACATTTTCAACTCCAAATCCATGATAACCACTTAGGAAAGCTGTTATCTACTTTATTTGGTGTCAGATTGGCTTATTGCATCAATTGTATGCACTACAGAAAGGAGGGAAGCTTCCTATTTGTATGACAAAGAGGCTGGGTAGCTTGACCTTTGTGTGAGGACTAGAGGTTAGTGACCTCTTGCATATGCAGACAGTGTAAAGTGTTCAAAGCTAATACTTTATAATTAGATTGGGCCATGTCCACCTGTCCTTGTTGTTACTTTCTGTGTTTATGAAACAATTATAAGTCCTTTATTTTAGATCAAAATGTCTCTTTAAGAGTAGAACTGGTACATGCTAACTAGTGTGTTGACCTTTGACCTTACTATTAAACAATATGACATAATGTGATTTATCGCATATCACCAAAGTGAAGTTTGGTAAGTGCTAATACGAATAAAACACAACTCATAGTTAAAAGAATTCATTTTATTTCAAAACATGAGTTTGATAATGAAGCAATGGTATGCAAACAAGAGTTCCAACAGCTCAATAACATTTCTATACACAATCATATAGAACATAGCTTAGTACTTCATAAAATTGTTTTTGACAAGCGAGACTAAGTACACTTGTTAGTTATATAGTCCCGAGCTTTTTCACAGATTATTGGAAAAATCAAGGTTTGCTATAGGTATAACGGTACCAATTGCGCAAGTCCATATGGGTGGAGCTTATGGTGTAGGGTCCATACCATTCAGACCTTAAGAACAAGACAAGCTTTGATTGGTGGATTATGTAAGAGTTGTACTTTCTGTTAGGCTTAAAAAAAGGTTAGCCTCTTGGCAACATGTGAATTTATGCTAATTCCTAAATAGATCAAATTTTGTATTTTTTATGATTTTTTGAAAATGTAATACACATGACTGAAAATAGGCATGTTGTGACTAGATAACTCATACCCCTGTCTAGTTCTAGCAGAGTTATCTCTCTTAAATGCAATGGAGTACCTGGTTTTGTCATTGTCAAATTGACAATCTAACATTGTTCTCTATAACAGTGTGTGAGATGCATGCTAAATTAGGATAGAAAATATAGTTATCTCTCCAAATATTAGCATTGAGGTCTATGGAAAAACAATTGGTACCGTGATACCTAAAAGATAATACCAGCTTCACAGTGTATCCATAGTAACGAGTATACATAACCACCACTTCTATACTGTCATAGTGTCATTTGGTTAAACAATGGATATTGAGATGTTTTGGTCTAATATTGACAGACTTTTACATAGAAAATTTAGAAAATAACACACATTAGCTTTGGAATGGGGATTTTGTAACTATATCTATAGCATATATAGACTGATGGCTTTGTGACTGTGTAGTCAGCTCCAATATTAGCATACAGGCAAAAAAAGGTTATGTAAAGTTAATATAGTCAATTTTAGCCAAAGTATTGACTATTTTATGCGCAAAAGATGAAAAATCATGAATAAAAAACAACTCTCTTGTTCTTCTAAAGCATGTTATAGACCAAGATAGAGGACACTACTGGTCCTCTTGTAGATAGTTCACTTGTACCATAAAGAATATTCTGGTATGAGTATTTTAGGTAATTTATTAAAGATATGGTATTCCTTCCTATTTTGATCTGAATAGTCCTGCTCTAAATGTCTTTTTTTTTTGTTATAAACTTTTGTGCCGTGAAAAATGAACATGCGATTCCTTAGTTAGATAATCATTCTTGAGGTCTCTACTACATATAGACTTTTTCTATATATTAGTCCACATTTTCAACCCCAAATCCATGATAACCACTTAGAAAAGCTGTTATCTACTTTATTTGGTGTCAGATTGGCTTATTGCATCAATTGTATGCACTACAGAAAGGAGGGAAGCTTCCTATTTGTATGACAAAGAGGCTGGGTAGCTTGACCTTTGTGTGAGGACTAGAGGTTAGTGACCTCTTGCATATGCAGACAGTGTAAAGTGTTCAAAGCTAATACTTTATAATTAGATTGGGCCATGTCCACCTGTCCTTGTTGTTACTTTCTGTGTTAATGAAACAATTATAAGTCCTTTATTTTAGATCAAAATGTCTCTTTAAGAGTAGAACTGGTACATGCTAACTAGTGTGTTGACCTTTGACCTTACTATTAAACAATATGACATAATGTGATTTATCGCATATCACCAAAGTGAAGTTTGATAAGTGCTAATATGAATAAAACACAACTCATAGTTAAAAGAATTCATTTTATTTCAAAACATGAGTTTGATAATGAAGCAATGGTATGCAAACAAGAGTTCCAACAGCTCAATAACATTTCTATACACAATCATATAGAACATAGCTTAGTACTTCATAAAATTGTTTTTGACAAGCGAGACTAAGTACACTTGTTAGTTATATAGTCCCGAGCTTTTTCACAGATTATTGGAAAAATCAAGGTTTGCTATAGGTATAACGGTACCAATTGCGCAAGTCCATATGGGTGGAGCTTATGGTGTAGGGTCCATACCATTCAGACCTTAAGAACAAGACAAGCTTTGATTGGTGGATTATGTAAGAGTTGTACTTTCTGTTAGGCTTAAAAAAAGGTTAGCCTCTTGGCAACATGTGAATTTATGCTAATTCCTAAATAGATCAAATTTTGTATTTTTTATGATTTTTTGAAAATGTAATACACATGACTGAAAATAGGCATGTTGTGACTAGATAACTCATACCCCTGTCTAGTTCCAGCAGAGTTATCTCTCTTAAATGCAATGGAGTACATGGTTTTGTCATTGTCAAATTGACAATCTAACATTGTTCTCTATAACAGTGTGTGAGATGCATGCTAAATTAGGATAGAAAATATAGTTATCTCTCCAAATATTAGCATTGAGGTCTATGGAAAAACAATTGGTACCGTGATACCTAAAAGATAATACCAGCTTCACAGTGTATCCATAGTAACGAGTATACATAACCACCACTTCTATACTGTCATAGTGTCATTTGGTTAAACAATGGATATTGAGACGTTTTGGTCTAATATTGACAGACTTTTACATAGAAAATTTAGAAAATAACACACATTAGCTTTGGAATGGGGATTTTGTAACTATATCTATAGCATATATAGACTGATGGCTTTGTGACTGTGTAGTCAGCTCCAATATTAGCATACAGGCAAAAAAAGGTTATGTAAAGTTAATATAGTCAATTTTAGCCAAAGTATTGACTATTTTATGCGCAAAAGATGAAAAATCATGAATAAAAAACAACTCTCTTGTTCTTCTAAAGCATGTTATAGACCAAGATAGAGGACACTACTGGTCCTCTTGTAGATAGTTCACTTGTACCATAAAGAATATTCTGGTATGAGTATTTTAGGTAATTTATTAAAGATATGGTATTCCTTCCTATTTTGATCTGAATAGTCCTGCTCTAAATGTCTTTTTTTTTTGTTATAAACTTTTGTGCCGTGAAAAATGAACATGCGATTCCTTAGTTAGATAATCATTCTTGAGGTCTCTACTACATATAGACTTTTTCTATATATTAGTCCACATTTTCAACCCCAAATCCATGATAACCACTTAGAAAAGCTGTTATCTACTTTATTTGGTGTCAGATTGGCTTATTGCATCAATTGTATGCACTACAGAAAGGAGGGAAGCTTCCTATTTGTATGACAAAGAGGCTGGGTAGCTTGACCTTTGTGTGAGGACTAGAGGTTAGTGACCTCTTGCATATGCAGACAGTGTAAAGTGTTCAAAGCTAATACTTTATAATTAGATTGGGCCATGTCCACCTGTCCTTGTTGTTACTTTCTGTGTTAATGAAACAATTATAAGTCCTTTATTTTAGATCAAAATGTCTCTTTAAGAGTAGAACTGGTACATGCTAACTAGTGTGTTGACCTTTGACCTTACTATTAAACAATATGACATAATGTGATTTATCGCATATCACCAAAGTGAAGTTTGATAAGTGCTAATATGAATAAAACACAACTCATAGTTAAAAGAATTCATTTTATTTCAAAACATGAGTTTGATAATGAAGCAATGGTATGCAAACAAGAGTTCCAACAGCTCAATAACATTTCTATACACAATCATATAGAACATAGCTTAGTACTTCATAAAATTGTTTTTGACAAGCGAGACTAAGTACACTTGTTAGTTATATAGTCCCGAGCTTTTTCACAGATTATTGGAAAAATCAAGGTTTGCTATAGGTATAACGGTACCAATTGCGCAAGTCCATATGGGTGGAGCTTATGGTGTAGGGTCCATACCATTCAGACCTTAAGAACAAGACAAGCTTTGATTGGTGGATTATGTAAGAGTTGTACTTTCTGTTAGGCTTAAAAAAAGGTTAGCCTCTTGGCAACATGTGAATTTATGCTAATTCCTAAATAGATCAAATTTTGTATTTTTTATGATTTTTTGAAAATGTAATACACATGACTGAAAATAGGCATGTTGTGACTAGATAACTCATACCCCTGTCTAGTTCCAGCAGAGTTATCTCTCTTAAATGCAATGGAGTACCTGGTTTTGTCATTGTCAAATTGACAATCTAACATTGTTCTCTATAACAGTGTGTGAGATGCATGCTAAATTATGATAGAAAATATAGTTATCTCTCCAAATATTAGCATTGAGGTCTATGGAAAAACAATTGGTACCGTGATACCTAAAAGATAATACCAGCTTCACAGTGTATCCATAGTAACGAGTATACATAACCACCACTTCTATACTGTCATAGTGTCATTTGGTTAAACAATGGATATTGAGATGTTTTGGTCTAATATTGACAGACTTTTACATAGAAAATTTAGAAAATAACACACATTAGCTTTGGAATGGGGATTTTGTAACTATATCTATAGCATATATAGACTGATGGCTTTGTGACTGTGTAGTCAGCTCCAATATTAGCATACAGGCAAAAAAAGGTTATGTAAAGTTAATATAGTCAATTTTAGCCAAAGTATTGACTATTTTATGCGCAAAAGATGAAAAATCATGAATAAAAAACAACTCTCTTGTTCTTCTAAAGCATGTTATAGACCAAGATAGAGGACACTACTGGTCCTCTTGTAGATAGTTCACTTGTACCATAAAGAATATTCTGGTATGAGTATTTTAGGTAATTTATTAAAGATATGGTATTCCTTCCTATTTTGATCTGAATAGTCCTGCTCTAAATGTCTTTTTTTTTTGTTATAAACTTTTGTGCCGTGAAAAATGAACATGCGATTCCTTAGTTAGATAATCATTCTTGAGGTCTCTACTACATATAGACTTTTTCTATATATTAGTCCACATTTTCAACCCCAAATCCATGATAACCACTTAGAAAAGCTGTTATCTACTTTATTTGGTGTCAGATTGGCTTATTGCATCAATTGTATGCACTACAGAAAGGAGGGAAGCTTCCTATTTGTATGACAAAGAGGCTGGGTAGCTTGACCTTTGTGTGAGGACTAGAGGTTAGTGACCTCTTGCATATGCAGACAGTGTAAAGTGTTCAAAGCTAATACTTTATAATTAGATTGGGCCATGTCCACCTGTCCTTGTTGTTACTTTCTGTGTTAATGAAACAATTATAAGTCATTTATTTTAGATCAAAATGTCTCTTTAAGAGTAGAACTGGTACATGCTAACTAGTGTGTTGACCTTTGACCTTACTATTAAACAATATGACATAATGTGATTTATCGCATATCACCAAAGTGAAGTTTGATAAGTGCTAATATGAATAAAACACAACTCATAGTTAAAAGAATTCATTTTATTTCAAAACATGAGTTTGATAATGAAGCAATGGTATGCAAACAAGAGTTCCAACAGCTCAATAACATTTCTATACACAATCATATAGAACATAGCTTAGTACTTCATAAAATTGTTTTTGACAAGCGAGACTAAGTACACTTGTTAGTTATATAGTCCCGAGCTTTTTCACAGATTATTGGAAAAATCAAGGTTTGCTATAGGTATAACGGTACCAATTGCGCAAGTCCATATGGGTGGAGCTTATGGTGTAGGGTCCATACCATTCAGACCTTAAGAACAAGACAAGCTTTGATTGGTGGATTATGTAAGAGTTGTACTTTCTGTTAGGCTTAAAAAAAGGTTAGCCTCTTGGCAACATGTGAATTTATGCTAATTCCTAAATAGATCAAATTTTGTATTTTTTATGATTTTTTGAAAATGTAATACACATGACTGAAAATAGGCATGTTGTGACTAGATAACTCATACCCCTGTCTAGTTCCAGCAGAGTTATCTCTCTTAAATGCAATGGAGTACCTGGTTTTGTCATTGTCAAATTGACAATCTAACATTGTTCTCTATAACAGTGTGTGAGATGCATGCTAAATTAGGATAGAAAATATAGTTATCTCTCCAAATATTAGCATTGAGGTCTATGGAAAAACAATTGGTACCGTGATACCTAAAAGATAATACCAGCTTCACAGTGTATCCATAGTAACGAGTATACATAACCACCACTTCTATACTGTCATAGTGTCATTTGGTTAAACAATGGATATTGAGACGTTTTGGTCTAATATTGACAGACTTTTACATAGAAAATTTAGAAAATAACACACATTAGCTTTGGAATGGGGATTTTGTAACTATATCTATAGCATATATAGACTGATGGCTTTGTGACTGTGTAGTCAGCTCCAATATTAGCATACAGGCAAAAAAAGGTTATGTAAAGTTAATATAGTCAATTTTAGCCAAAGTATTGACTATTTTATGCGCAAAAGATGAAAAATCATGAATAAAAAACAACTCTCTTGTTCTTCTAAAGCATGTTATAGACCAAGATAGAGGACACTATTGGTCCTCTTGTAGATAGTTCACTTGTACCATAAAGAATATTCTGGTATGAGTATTTTAGGTAATTTATTAAAGATATGGTATTCCTTCCTATTTTGATCTGAATAGTCCTGCTCTAAATGTCTTTTTTTTTTTGTTATAAACTTTTGTGCCGTGAAAAATGAACATGCGATTCCTTAGTTAGATAATCATTCTTGAGGTCTCTACTACATATAGACTTTTTCTATATATTAGTCCACATTTTCAACCCCAAATCCATGATAACCACTTAGAAAAGCTGTTATATACTTTATTTGGTGTCAGATTGGCTTATTGCATCAATTGTATGCACTACAGAAAGGAGGGAAGCTTCCTATTTGTATGACAAAGAGGCTGGGTAGCTTGACCTTTGTGTGAGGACTAGAGGTTAGTGACCTCTTGCATATGCAGACAGTGTAAAGTGTTCAAAGCTAATACTTTATAATTAGATTGGGCCATGTCCACCTGTCCTTGTTGTTACTTTCTGTGTTAATGAAACAATTATAAGTCCTTTATTTTAGATCAAAATGTCTCTTTAAGAGTAGAACTGGTACATGCTAACTAGTGTGTTGACCTTTGACCTTACTATTAAACAATATGACATAATGTGATTTATCGCATATCACCAAAGTGAAGTTTGATAAGTGCTAATACGAATAAAACACAACTCATAGTTAAAAGAATTCATTTTATTTCAAAACATGAGTTTGATAATGAAGCAATGGTATGCAAACAAGAGTTCCAACAGCTCAATAACATTTCTATACACAATCATATAGAACATAGCTTAGTACTTCATAAAATTGTTTTTGACAAGCGAGACTAAGTACACTTGTTAGTTATATAGTCCCGAGCTTTTTCACAGATTATTGGAAAAATCAAGGTTTGCTATAGGTATAACGGTACCAATTGCGCAAGTCCATATGGGTGGAGCTTATGGTGTAGGGTCCATACCATTCAGACCTTAAGAACAAGACAAGCTTTGATTGGTGGATTATGTAAGAGTTGTACTTTCTGTTAGGCTTAAAAAAAGGTTAGCCTCTTGGCAACATGTGAATTTATGCTAATTCCTAAATAGATCAAATTTTGTATTTTTTATCATTTTTTGAAAATGTAATACACATGACTGAAAATAGGCATGTTGTGACTAGATAACTCATACCCCTGTCTAGTTCTAGCAGAGTTATCTCTCTTAAATGCAATGGAGTACCTGGTTTTGTCATTGTCAAATTGACAATCTAACATTGTTCTCTATAACAGTGTGTGAGATGCATGCTAAATTAGGATAGAAAATATAGTTATCTCTCCAAATATTAGCATTGAGGTCTATGGAAAAACAATTGGTACCGTGATACCTAAAAGATAATACCAGCTTCACAGTGTATCCATAGTAACGAGTATACATAACCACCACTTCTATACTGTCATAGTGTCATTTGGTTAAACAATGGATATTGAGATGTTTTGGTCTAATATTGACAGACTTTTACATAGAAAATTTAGAAAATAACACACATTAGCTTTGGAATGGGGATTTTGTAACTATATCTATAGCATATATAGACTGATGGCTTTGTGACTGTGTAGTCAGCTCCAATATTAGCATACAGGCAAAAAAAGGTTATGTAAAGTTAATATAGTCAATTTTAGCCAAAGTATTGACTATTTTATGCGCAAAAGATGAAAAATCATGAATAAAAAACAACTCTCTTGTTCTTCTAAAGCATGTTATAGACCAAGATAGAGGACACTACTGGTCCTCTTGTAGATAGTTCACTTGTACCATAAAGAATATTCTGGTATGAGTATTTTAGGTAATTTATTAAAGATATGGTATTCCTTCCTATTTTGATCTGAATAGTCCTGCTCTAAATGTCTTTTTTTTTTGTTATAAACTTTTGTGCCGTGAAAAATGAACATGCGATTCCTTAGTTAGATAATCATTCTTGAGGTCTCTACTACATATAGACTTTTTCTATATATTAGTCCACATTTTCAACCCCAAATCCATGATAACCACTTAGAAAAGCTGTTATCTACTTTATTTGGTGTTAGATTGGCTTATTGCATCAATTGTATGCACTACAGAAAGGAGGGAAGCTTCCTATTTGTATGACAAAGAGGCTGGGTAGCTTGACTTTTGTGTGAGGACTAGAGGTTAGTGACCTCTTGCATATGCAGACAGTGTAAAGTGTTCAAAGCTAATACTTTATAATTAGATTGGGCCATGTCCACCTGTCCTTGTTGTTACTTTCTGTGTTAATGAAACAATTATAAGTCCTTTATTTTAGATCAAAATGTCTCTTTAAGAGTAGAACTGGTACATGCTAACTAGTGTGTTGACCTTTGACCTTACTATTAAACAATATGACATAATGTGATTTATCGCATATCACCAAAGTGAAGTTTGATAAGTGCTAATATGAATAAAACACAACTCATAGTTAAAAGAATTCATTTTATTTCAAAACATGAGTTTGATAATGAAGCAATGGTATGCAAACAAGAGTTCCAACAGCTCAATAACATTTCTATACACAATCATATAGAACATAGCTTAGTACTTCATAAAATTGTTTTTGACAAGCGAGACTAAGTACACTTGTTAGTTATATAGTCCCGAGCTTTTTCACAGATTATTGGAAAAATCAAGGTTTGCTATAGGTATAACGGTACCAATTGCGCAAGTCCATATGGGTGGAGCTTATGGTGTAGGGTCCATACCATTCAGACCTTAAGAACAAGACAAGCTTTGATTGGTGGATTATGTAAGAGTTGTACTTTCTGTTAGGCTTAAAAAAAGGTTAGCCTCTTGGCAACATGTGAATTTATGCTAATTCCTAAATAGATCTAATTTTGTATTTTTTATGATTTTTTGAAAATGTAATACACATGACTGAAAATAGGCATGTTGTGACTAGATAACTCATACCCCTGTCTAGTTCCAGCAGAGTTATCTCTCTTAAATGCAATGGAGTACCTGGTTTTGTCATTGTCAAATTGACAATCTAACATTGTTCTCTATAACAGTGTGTGAGATGCATGCTAAATTAGGATAGAAAATATAGTTATCTCTCCAAATATTAGCATTGAGGTCTATGGAAAAACAATTGGTACCGTGATACCTAAAAGATAATACCAGCTTCACAGTGTATCCATAGTAACGAGTATACATAACCACCACTTCTATACTGTCATAGTGTCATTTGGTTAAACAATGGATATTGAGATGTTTTGGTCTAATATTGACAGACTTTTACATAGAAAATTTAGAAAATAACACACATTAGCTTTGGAATGGGGATTTTGTAACTATATCTATAGCATATATAGACTGATGGCTTTGTGACTGTGTAGTCAGCTCCAATATTAGCATACAGGCAAAAAAAGGTTATGTAAAGTTAATATAGTCAATTTTAGCCAAAGTATTGACTATTTTATGCGCAAAAGATGAAAAATCATGAATAAAAAACAACTCTCTTGTTCTTCTAAAGCATGTTATAGACCAAGATAGAGGACACTACTGGTCCTCTTGTAGATAGTTCACTTGTACCATAAAGAATATTCTGGTATGAGTATTTTAGGTAATTTATTAAAGATATGGTATTCCTTCCTATTTTGATCTGAATAGTCCTGCTCTAAATGTCTTTTTTTTTTTTATAAACTTTTGTGCCGTGAAAAATGAACATGCGATTCCTTAGTTAGATAATCATTCTTGAGGTCTCTACTACATATAGACTTTTTCTATATATTAGTCCACATTTTCAACCCCAAATCCATGATAACCACTTAGAAAAGCTGTTATCTACTTTATTTGGTGTCAGATTGGCTTATTGCATCAATTGTATGCACTACAGAAAGGAGGGAAGCTTCCTATTTGTATGACAAAGAGGCTGGGTAGCTTGACCTTTGTGTGAGGACTAGAGGTTAGTGACCTCTTGCATATGCAGACAGTGTAAAGTGTTCAAAGCTGATACTTTATAATTAGATTGGGCCATGTCCACCTGTCCTTGTTGTTACTTTCTGTGTTAATGAAACAATTATAAGTCCTTTATTTTAGATCAAAATGTCTCTTTAAGAGTAGAACTGGTACATGCTAACTAGTGTGTTGACCTTTGACCTTACTATTAAACAATATGACATAATGTGATTTATCGCATATCACCAAAGTGAAGTTTGATAAGTGCTAATATGAATAAAACACAACTCATAGTTAAAAGAATTCATTTTATTTCAAAACATGAGTTTGATAATGAAGCAATGGTATGCAAACAAGAGTTCCAACAGCTCAATAACATTTCTATACACAATCATATAGAACATAGCTTAGTACTTCATAAAATTGTTTTTGACAAGCGAGACTAAGTACACTTGTTAGTTATATAGTCCCGAGCTTTTTCACAGATTATTGGAAAAATCAAGGTTTGCTATAGGTATAACGGTACCAATTGCGCAAGTCCATATGGGTGGAGCTTATGGTGTAGGGTCCATACCATTCAGACCTTAAGAACAAGACAAGCTTTGATTGGTGGATTATGTAAGAGTTGTACTTTCTGTTAGGCTTAAAAAAAGGTTAGCCTCTTGGCAACATGTGAATTTATGCTAATTCCTAAATAGATCAAATTTTGTATTTTTTATGATTTTTTGAAAATGTAATACACATGACTGAAAATAGGCATGTTGTGACTAGATAACTCATACCCCTGTCTAGTTCCAGCAGAGTTATCTCTCTTAAATGCAATGGAGTACATGGTTTTGTCATTGTCAAATTGACAATCTAACATTGTTCTCAATAACAGTGTGTGAGATGCATGCTAAATTAGGATAGAAAATATAGTTATCTCTCCAAATATTAGCATTGAGGTCTATGGAAAAACAATTGGTACCGTGATACCTAAAAGATAATACCAGCTTCACAGTGTATCCATAGTAACGAGTATACATAACCACCACTTCTATACTGTCATAGTGTCATTTGGTTAAACAATGGATATTGAGATGTTTTGGTCTAATATTGACAGACTTTTACATAGAAAATTTAGAAAATAACACACATTAGCTTTGGAATGGGGATTTTGTAACTATATCTATAGCATATATAGACTGATGGCTTTGTGACTGTGTAGTCAGCTCCAATATTAGCATACAGGCAAAAAAAGGTTATGTAAAGTTAATATAGTCAATTTTAGCCAAAGTATTGACTATTTTATGCGCAAAAGATGAAAAATCATGAATAAAAAACAACTCTCTTGTTCTTCTAAAGCATGTTATAGACCAAGATAGAGGACACTACTGGTCCTCTTGTAGATAGTTCACTTGTACCATAAAGAATATTCTGGTATGAGTATTTTAGGTAATTTATTAAAGATATGGTATTCCTTCCTATTTTGATCTGAATAGTCCTGCTCTAAATGTCTTTTTTTTTTGTTATAAACTTTTGTGCCGTGAAAAATGAACATGCGATTCCTTAGTTAGATAATCATTCTTGAGGTCTCTACTACATATAGACTTTTTCTATATATTAGTCCACATTTTCAACCCCAAATCCATGATAACCACTTAGAAAAGCTGTTATCTACTTTATTTGGTGTCAGATTGGCTTATTGCATCAATTGTATGCACTACAGAAAGGAGGGAAGCTTCCTATTTGTATGACAAAGAGGCTGGGTAGCTTGACCTTTGTGTGAGGACTAGAGGTTAGTGACCTCTTGCATATGCAGACAGTGTAAAGTGTTCAAAGCTAATACTTTATAATTAGATTGGGCCATGTCCACCTGTCCTTGTTGTTACTTTCTGTGTTAATGAAACAATTATAAGTCCTTTATTTTAGATCAAAATGTCTCTTTAAGAGTAGAACTGGTACATGCTAACTAGTGTGTTGACCTTTGACCTTACTATTAAACAATATGACATAATGTGATTTATCGCATATCACCAAAGTGAAGTTTGATAAGTGCTAATATGAATAAAACACAACTCATAGTTAAAAGAATTCATTTTATTTCAAAACATGAGTTTGATAATGAAGCAATGGTATGCAAACAAGAGTTCCAACAGCTCAATAACATTTCTATACACAATCATATAGAACATAGCTTAGTACTTCATAAAATTGTTTTTGACAAGCGAGACTAAGTACACTTGTTAGTTATATAGTCCCGAGCTTTTTCACAGATTATTGGAAAAATCAAGGTTTGCTAAAAGATAATACCAGCTTCACAGTGTATCCATAGTAACGAGTATACATAACCACCACTTCTATACTGTCATAGTGTCATTTGGTTAAACAATGGATATTGAGATGTTTTGGTCTAATATTGACAGACTTTTACATAGAAAATTTAGAAAATAACACACATTAGCTTTGGAATGGGGATTTTGTAACTATCTCTATAGCATATATAGACTGATGGCTTTGTGACTGTGTAGTCAGCTCCAATATTAGCATACAGGCAAAAAAAGGTTATGTAAAGTTAATATAGTCAATTTTAGCCAAAGTATTGACTATTTTATGCGCAAAAGATGAAAAATCATGAATAAAAAACAACTCTCTTGTTCTTCTAAAGCATGTTATAGACCAAGATAGAGGACACTACTGGTCCTCTTGTAGATAGTTCACTTGTACCATAAAGAATATTCTGGTATGAGTATTTTAGGTAATTTATTAAAGATATGGTATTCCTTCCTATTTTGATCTGAATAGTCCTGCTCTAAATGTCTTTTTTTTTTGTTATAAACTTTTGTGCCGTGAAAAATGAACATGCGATTCCTTAGTTAGATAATCATTCTTGAGGTCTCTACTACATATAGACTTTTTCTATATATTAGTCCACATTTTCAACCCCAAATCCATGATAACCACTTAGAAAAGCTGTTATCTACTTTATTTGGTGTCAGATTGGCTTATTGCATCAATTGTATGCACTACAGAAAGGAGGGAAGCTTCCTATTTGTATGACAAAGAGGCTGGGTAGCTTGACCTTTGTGTGAGGACTAGAGGTTAGTGACCTCTTGCATATGCAGACAGTGTAAAGTGTTCAAAGCTAATACTTTATAATTAGATTGGGCCATGTCCACCTGTCCTTGTTGTTACTTTCTGTGTTAATGAAACAATTATAAGTCCTTTATTTTAGATCAAAATGTCTCTTTAAGAGTAGAACTGGTACATGCTAACTAGTGTGTTGACCTTTGACCTTACTATTAAACAATATGACATAATGTGATTTATCGCATATCACCAAAGTGAAGTTTGATAAGTGCTAATATGAATAAAACACAACTCATAGTTAAAAGAATTCATTTTATTTCAAAACATGAGTTTGATAATGAAGCAATGGTATGCAAACAAGAGTTCCAACAGCTCAATAACATTTCTATACACAATCATATAGAACATAGCTTAGTACTTCATAAAATTGTTTTTGACAAGCGAGACTAAGTACACTTGTTAGTTATATAGTCCCGAGCTTTTTCACAGATTATTGGAAAAATCAAGGTTTGCTATAGGTATAACGGTACCAATTGCGCAAGTCCATATGGGTGGAGCTTATGGTGTAGGGTCCATACCATTCAGACCTTAAGAACAAGACAAGCTTTGATTGGTGGATTATGTAAGAGTTGTACTTTCTGTTAGGCTTAAAAAAAGGTTAGCCTCTTGGCAACATGTGAATTTATGCTAATTCCTAAATAGATCAAATTTTGTATTTTTTATGATTTTTTGAAAATGTAATACACATGACTGAAAATAGGCATGTTGTGACTAGATAACTCATACCCCTGTCTAGTTCCAGCAGAGTTATCTCTCTTAAATGCAATGGAGTACCTGGTTTTGTCATTGTCAAATTGACAATCTAACATTGTTCTCTATAACAGTGTGTGAGATGCATGCTAAATTAGGATAGAAAATATAGTTATCTCTCCAAATATTAGCATTGAGGTCTATGGAAAAACAATTGGTACCGTGATACCTAAAAGATAATACCAGCTTCACAGTGTATCCATAGTAACGAGTATACATAACCACCACTTCTATACTGTCATAGTGTCATTTGGTTAAACAATGGATATTGAGATGTTTTGGTCTAATATTGACAGACTTTTACATAGAAAATTTAGAAAATAACACACATTAGCTTTGGAATGGGGATTTTGTAACTATATCTATAGCATATATAGACTGATGGCTTTGTGACTGTGTAGTCAGCTCCAATATTAGCATACAGGCAAAAAAAGGTTATGTAAAGTTAATATAGTCAATTTTAGCCAAAGTATTGACTATTTTATGCGCAAAAGATGAAAAATCATGAATAAAAAACAACTCTCTTGTTCTTCTAAAGCATGTTATAGACCAAGATAGAGGACACTACTGGTCCTCTTGTAGATAGTTCACTTGTACCATAAAGAATATTCTGGTATGAGTATTTTAGGTAATTTATTAAAGATATGGTATTCCTTCCTATTTTGATCTGAATAGTCCTGCTCTAAATGTCTTTTTTTTTTGTTATAAACTTTTGTGCCGTGAAAAATGAACATGCGATTCCTTAGTTAGATAATCATTCTTGAGGTCTCTACTACATATAGACTTTTTCTATATATTAGTCCACATTTTCAACCCCAAATCCATGATAACCACTTAGAAAAGCTGTTATCTACTTTATTTGGTGTCAGATTGGCTTATTGCATCAATTGTATGCACTACAGAAAGGAGGGAAGCTTCCTATTTGTATGACAAAGAGGCTGGGTAGCTTGACCTTTGTGTGAGGACTAGAGGTTAGTGACCTCTTGCATATGCAGACAGTGTAAAGTGTTCAAAGCTAATACTTTATAATTAGATTGGGCCATGTCCACCTGTCCTTGTTGTTACTTTCTGTGTTAATGAAACAATTATAAGTCCTTTATTTTAGATCAAAATGTCTCTTTAAGAGTAGAACTGGTACATGCTAACTAGTGTGTTGACCTTTGACCTTACTATTAAACAATATGACATAATGTGATTTATCGCATATCACCAAAGTGAAGTTTGATAAGTGCTAATATGAATAAAACACAACTCATAGTTAAAAGAATTCATTTTATTTCAAAACATGAGTTTGATAATGAAGCAATGGTATGCAAACAAGAGTTCCAACAGCTCAATAACATTTCTATACACAATCATATAGAACATAGCTTAGTACTTCATAAAATTGTTTTTGACAAGCGAGACTAAGTACACTTGTTAGTTATATAGTCCCGAGCTTTTTCACAGATTATTGGAAAAATCAAGGTTTGCTATAGGTATAACGGTACCAATTGCGCAAGTCCATATGGGTGGAGCTTATGGTGTAGGGTCCATACCATTCAGACCTTAAGAACAAGACAAGCTTTGATTGGTGGATTATGTAAGAGTTGTACTTTCTGTTAGGCTTAAAAAAAGGTTAGCCTCTTGGCAACATGTGAATTTATGCTAATTCCTAAATAGATCAAATTTTGTATTTTTTATGATTTTTTGAAAATGTAATACACATGACTGAAAATAGGCATGTTGTGACTAGATAACTCATACCCCTGTCTAGTTCCAGCAGAGTTATCTCTCTTAAATGCAATGGAGTACCTGGTTTTGTCATTGTCAAATTGACAATCTAACATTGTTCTCTATAACAGTGTGTGAGATGCATGCTAAATTAGGATAGAAAATATAGTTATCTCTCCAAATATTAGCATTGAGGTCTATGGAAAAACAATTGGTACCGTGATACCTAAAAGATAATACCAGCTTCACAGTGTATCCATAGTAACGAGTATACATAACCACCACTTCTATACTGTCATAGTGTCATTTGGTTAAACAATGGATATTGAGATGTTTTGGTCTAATATTGACAGACTTTTACATAGAAAATTTAGAAAATAACACACATTAGCTTTGGAATGGGGATTTTGTAACTATATCTATAGCATATATAGACTGATGGCTTTGTGACTGTGTAGTCAGCTCCAATATTAGCATACAGGCAAAAAAAGGTTATGTAAAGTTAATATAGTCAATTTTAGCCAAAGTATTGACTATTTTATGCGCAAAAGATGAAAAATCATGAATAAAAAACAACTCTCTTGTTCTTCTAAAGCATGTTATAGACCAAGATAGAGGACACTACTGGTCCTCTTGTAGATAGTTCACTTGTACCATAAAGAATATTCTGGTATGAGTATTTTAGGTAATTTATTAAAGATATGGTATTCCTTCCTATTTTGATCTGAATAGTCCTGCTCTAAATGTCTTTTTTTTTTGTTATAAACTTTTGTGCCGTGAAAAATGAACATGCGATTCCTTAGTTAGATAATCATTCTTGAGGTCTCTACTACATATAGACTTTTTCTATATATTAGTCCACATTTTCAACCCCAAATCCATGATAACCACTTAGAAAAGCTGTTATCTACTTTATTTGGTGTCAGATTGGCTTATTGCATCAATTGTATGCACTACAGAAAGGAGGGAAGCTTCCTATTTGTATGACAAAGAGGCTGGGTAGCTTGACCTTTGTGTGAGGACTAGAGGTTAGTGACCTCTTGCATATGCAGACAGTGTAAAGTGTTCAAAGCTAATACTTTATAATTAGATTGGGCCATGTCCACCTGTCCTTGTTGTTACTTTCTGTGTTAATGAAACAATTATAAGTCCTTTATTTTAGATCAAAATGTCTCTTTAAGAGTAGAACTGGTACATGCTAACTAGTGTGTTGACCTTTGACCTTACTATTAAACAATATGACATAATGTGATTTATCGCATATCACCAAAGTGAAGTTTGATAAGTGCTAATATGAATAAAACACAACTCATAGTTAAAAGAATTCATTTTATTTCAAAACATGAGTTTGATAATGAAGCAATGGTATGCAAACAAGAGTTCCAACAGCTCAATAACATTTCTATACACAATCATATAGAACATAGCTTAGTACTTCATAAAATTGTTTTTGACAAGCGAGACTAAGTACACTTGTTAGTTATATAGTCCCGAGCTTTTTCACAGATTATTGGAAAAATCAAGGTTTGCTATAGGTATAACGGTACCAATTGCGCAAGTCCATATGGGTGGAGCTTATGGTGTAGGGTCCATACCATTCAGACCTTAAGAACAAGACAAGCTTTGATTGGTGGATTATGTAAGAGTTGTACTTTCTGTTAGGCTTAAAAAAAGGTTAGCCTCTTGGCAACATGTGAATTTATGCTAATTCCTAAATAGATCAAATTTTGTATTTTTTATGATTTTTTGAAAATGTAATACACATGACTGAAAATAGGCATGTTGTGACTAGATAACTCATACCCCTGTCTAGTTCCAGCAGAGTTATCTCTCTTAAATGCAATGGAGTACCTGGTTTTGTCATTGTCAAATTGACAATCTAACATTGTTCTCTATAACAGTGTGTGAGATGCATGCTAAATTAGGATAGAAAATATAGTTATCTCTCCAAATATTAGCATTGAGGTCTATGGAAAAACAATTGGTACCGTGATACCTGGAATCGCATCACAATTAATACTTCCAGTTCAGTACGAATGTAGTTCCAGTCTATTTTTAGAACATTTTTTCCTCTCTCATTTTGGTGGTGATAGAAGAGTTATATTGATGCATATTTGGTAGGGATTTAAAGGTAATTGTTTATTCTTGAGAATGTGAGCAGAGAGGGTGGTTGTCAGTGTGTAATTTGGCGACAGTGCACATGGAGTAATAAGGCATTGGTAATGATCCGGAAGTGAAATATGTGGTCTGTGTACATGCTGTTATGTTTACAGTGCAGCAGCTCACCAAAATGCCGGTCAACCCTTGACAAGAATTTCACCGTGAAGTCATCTTTGGAGGTATTTTAGATTTTCATATGATTTGTATTGATTGTCACACTGTGGAAAGGTCAGTGCTGAGATATATATGTAGAGAACATATAGTAAAATTAATTGTGGTGTATGGCCACCTGGACATAGACCACAATTAATTTTGCTATATGTTCTCTACATATATTTATCAGTACTGACCTTTCCACAGTGTGACAATCAATACAAATCATATGTTAATCTAAAATACCTCCAAAGATGACTTCACGGTGAAATTCTTGTCAAGGGTTGATCGGCATTTTTTTGAGCTGCTGCACTGTAAACAGAGCAGCATGTAAACAGAACACATATTTCACTTCCGGATCATCACCAACGCCTTATTACTCCATGTGCACTGTCGCCAAATTACACACTGACAACCACTCTCTCTGCTCATATTCTCAAGAATAAACAATTACCTTTAAATCGCTACCAAAGATGCATCAATATAACTCTTCTATCACCACCAAAATGAGAGAGGAAAAAATGTTCTAAAAATAGACTGGAACTACATTCGTGGGTACTGAACTGGAAGTATTAATTGTGGTGTGATTCCTGACAGGCCCAACTTTTTGGGGCACATTTTAGTAAAACTTTTATATTTGAATGCCACACCTATTTGAACTTTATACATGAAGTCTTTTTGAATTTCCTTGCATACAAGACATGTGACACCTGCTGGCAGGTGTGTAGTGCTGGTGTCCCACAGGGTGCACATGCTGATCCATGTGTTCTTGAGAAACCAAAACTAAATTTGCTATATCTTCCTTAATTATAGGACTTTTTCAATTCTGTAAAAACCTAATTGTACTACAAGATAAGGTCTGTCTGAAAATATGTTTAAAGTTTATACATTTTGATCAATTAAAATTTTAATGGAAATTTAAATAAACATTTAAATTTATAAACTAAATTTTATTGAAAAATTAAATTTTCATAAAAGTTTGAAAACAGATTTTGTCAAAGTTTAGACAGAAAAGTTGATCAATCAATGGTCTTTAAAATAAATGGTGGTTTGGGTCTGTGTAACTGAGAACATTTTTCCCAGGGGTAATGAAGTAGCATGACTCATAGTGATTTTGGCAACAAACCGCAATATGCCTGTCAAGGTGCATATAGGTGTACACACTAAAGAAGCAACAATAGGTGCTATGTTCCATATTTATTGTGTCAGATATTTAGGCAGTTATTTGTATAACTAATAGTGCAATCAGATTGAAACATCTGATGGGACCACTTCCATGTTTTATAGGAAAATTGCATTACATTTCAGTGTCGATAACTACAAAAAGCGACAATAAGATAGGAAAATACAGTTTTTAGGCAGGCTTTACCTTACTGAACAATGATGCTAATCTCTCTCATGAAGATTTAAGCCATGTCCTTGAGGTACTTTATATTAGTGTGGTGATGTTATGATCACTTATGGCAGTACACTGCATATGTCCTTATGAAACCTTGTTATCACCACCAGACTACTGGAGAGCTTCCAAGCTGGTCCACCACTAACACTTTGTTCCAGATACCAGCCTAGACCTGAAAAGATATAAAATGTTTCACTTATATCTAGAAACAGTAAGATGTATGCAAATAAAGTTAAAATGTGTTAGATATAGTGATTTACAAATAACATTCAGGCTGCAAGCATAGGAAATAAATATTAAACTTGACAGAGTGACACTAAGAAATGTGAAGTAATAGTCATGTATTAAAGTAATAAATTCATCCTAAAAGTATATGAAGTTCTATAAGCATATCTGGTCATTTACAGGTTAAATAACTAATCAGGTAGACTATGCATCACAAACTTTAAGGAAATGCGGGGACGGTGAGGTTTGATCATTGGTGGTAACATTAGTACATGCCAGTATACAGGAAGTCGAGCGACAATGTAGTAAAAAAGAATATATTACTATAAGCAATCTTATTCATGAGGGAAATAATAATTCTGGATATTGCAAGAGAATACAGCCAAATGTGGCCACACATATCAACTACAGGTACCAATACATCCTATATCATAAACTAAATGTGAAATTCTGATCATCAAAACTTGTAAACAAGAATGGAAATTTGCATATGTGGGACATATACAATGTAATTGTTATGATCAAATGTGCAAAAAATATGGCAATGATCTGTTTGAACATTTAAAGTGTATTTTTAAGGGTGTTTGATACCAATTATTAACCTCAATGGTTTAATAGAATCAGATATCAGCTGATATTACAATACCGCACTCTATCCAAGTACTGAATTGAAATATGTTACCATACATGGGCATATTAATGAAGAAAATAACATTTTGGGATACATTTAGTGCACACAGCCAGAAAAGTGTCTTACAGATTCACTGTAGGTACAATGTCAGCCTATATGATATACTGAATATGAACTTTGGATCCCAAACAGTCTAAAATATGTGAATATTTGTTCATGTGGGATATGTAACCATGCTAAGATCAGTTGTACACAGTTAAACTCAAAATATCTGTTTGAATATATCTTATGCAATCTTTAGAGTGTCAGTTAACAAATATTATTAGTAATTAACAATGCATAAATTAAGATGGATCATTAGAATTCACATAACATCATACAGGCCACAATGCCGCACTTCACTAATCAATATCATAACCAAATTGAACAATAAAATTGAATGCATTTTGTGTTCAACTTACATCATTTTGCTGTTTTCTTACATCCAAGGGTAAATATACATGTGGCAAGTATATTTTATCCCTTCAGCCTGCATTTCATTCTCAGAAAGTTTAAACTGATATAGTAGAGAACTTGAGTAGGTTCTAATATAAAGTTTTCATCACTGTCCTCTCACTAAACACCCTGTAACTATATTTGTTAACAATTACTAAAGGCTATATAAGCAGATATGTGTTACTCAGGAAGTCAACCCATCATAAACACATAAATTAACTGATTGGACCCCTAATAAATAGTTTGAATGATCAATACAAAATAGAATCTGTCTTTCATACATTTTAAATGTATGTCTCATTTTGACTTACAAAGATATTTTCTCTGACAAAATTTGACAAATATCCATCATTGTAGCTTGTATATGGTGTAGGAGTATAAACATGCTGATATCATTTGATATAATTTCCAAAAATATTATCTATGTGCATTTTAAGGGGCAAATTTTAATTTTTTAATTTTTTTTAAAAAAATTATTAAAATTTTAAAAAATTAAATTAATTTTTAAATTCTAATGTCATTTTTCTATTTTAAATGTTAATATATTTAACACCTTCAAATTTCATGTGTTTATCATTAATAATAAAAATTTTATAGCATATTAAAGTTTCATCAATACTGCCTGTACGGACATAGACCACAATTAATTTTGCTATATGTTCTCTACATATATTTATCAGTACTGACCTTTCCACAGTGTGACAATCAATACAAATCATATGTTAATCTAAAATACCTCCAAAGATGACTTCACGGTGAAATTCTTGTCAAGGGTTGATCGGCATTTTTTTGAGCTGCTGCACTGTAAACAGAGCAGCATGTAAACAGAACACATATTTCACTTCCGGATCATCACCAACGCCTTATTACTCCATGTGCACTGTCGCCAAATTATACACTGACAACCACTCTCTCTGCTCATATTCTCAAGAATAAACAATTACCTTTAAATCGCTACCAAAGATGCATCAATATAACTCTTCTATCACCACCAAAATGAGAGAGGAAAAAATGTTCTAAAAATAGACTGGAACTACATTCGTGGGTACTGAACTGGAAGTATTAATTGTGGTGTGATTCCTGACAGGCCCAACTTTTTGGGGCACATTTTAGTAAAACTTTTATATTTGAATGCCACACCTATTTGAACTTTATACATGAAGTCTTTTTGAATTTCCTTGCATACAAGACATGTGACACCTGCTGGCAGGTGTGTAGTGCTGGTGTCCCACAGGGTGCACATGCTGATCCATGTGTTCTTGAGAAACCAAAACTAAATTTGCTATATCTTCCTTAATTATAGGACTTTTTCAATTCTGTAAAAACCTAATTGTACTACAAGATAAGGTCTGTCTGAAAATATGTTTAAAGTTTATACATTTTGATCAATTAAAATTTTAATGGAAATTTAAATAAACATTTAAATTTATAAACTAAATTTTATTGAAAAATTAAATTTTCATAAAAGTTTGAAAACAGATTTTGTCAAAGTTTAGACAGAAAAGTTGATCAATCAATGGTCTTTAAAATAAATGGTGGTTTGGGTCTGTGTAACTGAGAACATTTTTCCCAGGGGTAATGAAGTAGCATGACTCATAGTGATTTTGGCAACAAACCGCAATATGCCTGTCAAGGTGCATATAGGTGTACACACTAAAGAAGCAACAATAGGTGCTATGTTCCATATTTATTGTGTCAGATATTTAGGCAGTTATTTGTATAACTAATAGTGCAATCAGATTGAAACATCTGATGGGACCACTTCCATGTTTTATAGGAAAATTGCATTACATTTCAGTGTCGATAACTACAAAAAGCGACAATAAGATAGGAAAATACAGTTTTTAGGCAGGCTTTACCTTACTGAACAATGATGCTAATCTCTCTCATGAAGATTTAAGCCATGTCCTTGAGGTACTTTATATTAGTGTGGTGATGTTATGATCACTTATGGCAGTACACTGCATATGTCCTTATGAAACCTTGTTATCACCACCAGACTACTGGAGAGCTTCCAAGCTGGTCCACCACTAACACTTTGTTCCAGATACCAGCCTAGACCTGAAAAGATATAAAATGTTTCACTTATATCTAGAAACAGTAAGATGTATGCAAATAAAGTTAAAATGTGTTAGATATAGTGATTTACAAATAACATTCAGGCTGCAAGCATAGGAAATAAATATTAAACTTGACAGAGTGACACTAAGAAATGTGAAGTAATAGTCATGTATTAAAGTAATAAATTCATCCTAAAAGTATATGAAGTTCTATAAGCATATCTGGTCATTTACAGGTTAAATAACTAATCAGGTAGACTATGCATCACAAACTTTAAGGAAATGCGGGGACGGTGAGGTTTGATCATTGGTGGTAACATTAGTACATGCCAGTATACAGGAAGTCGAGCGACAATGTAGTAAAAAAGAATATATTACTATAAGCAATCTTATTCATGAGGGAAATAATAATTCTGGATATTGCAAGAGAATACAGCCAAATGTGGCCACACATATCAACTACAGGTACCAATACATCCTATATCATAAACTAAATGTGAAATTCTGATCATCAAAACTTGTAAACAAGAATGGAAATTTGCATATGTGGGACATATACAATGTAATTGTTATGATCAAATGTGCAAAAAATATGGCAATGATCTGTTTGAACATTTAAAGTGTATTTTTAAGGGTGTTTGATACCAATTATTAACCTCAATGGTTTAATAGAATCAGATATCAGCTGATATTACAATACCGCACTCTATCCAAGTACTGAATTGAAATATGTTACCATACATGGGCATATTAATGAAGAAAATAACATTTTGGGATACATTTAGTGCACACAGCCAGAAAAGTGTCTTACAGATTCACTGTAGGTACAATGTCAGCCTATATGATATACTGAATATGAACTTTGGATCCCAAACAGTCTAAAATATGTGAATATTTGTTCATGTGGGATATGTAACCATGCTAAGATCAGTTGTACACAGTTAAACTCAAAATATCTGTTTGAATATATCTTATGCAATCTTTAGAGTGTCAGTTAACAAATATTATTAGTAATTAACAATGCATAAATTAAGATGGATCATTAGAATTCACATAACATCATACAGGCCACAATGCCGCACTTCACTAATCAATATCATAACCAAATTGAACAATAAAATTGAATGCATTTTGTGTTCAACTTACATCATTTTGCTGTTTTCTTACATCCAAGGGTAAATATACATGTGGCAAGTATATTTTATCCCTTCAGCCTGCATTTCATTCTCAGAAAGTTTAAACTGATATAGTAGAGAACTTGAGTAGGTTCTAATATAAAGTTTTCATCACTGTCCTCTCACTAAACACCCTGTAACTATATTTGTTAACAATTACTAAAGGCTATATAAGCAGATATGTGTTACTCAGGAAGTCACCCCATCATAAACACATAAATTAACTGATTGGACCCCTAATAAATAGTTTGAATGATCAATACAAAATAGAATCTGTCTTTCATACATTTTAAATGTATGTCTCATTTTGACTTACAAAGATATTTTCTCTGACAAAATTTGACAAATATCCATCATTGTAGCTTGTATATGGTGTAGGAGTATAAACATGCTGATATCATTTGATATAATTTCCAAAAATATTATCTATGTGCATTTTAAGGGGCAAATTTTAATTTTTTAATTTTTTTTAAAAAAATTAATAAAATTTTAAAAAATTAAATTAATTTTTAAATTCTAATGTCATTTTTCTATTTTAAATGTTAATATATTTAACACCTTCAAATTTCATGTGTTTATCATTAATAATAAAAATTTTATAGCATATTAAAGTTTCATCAATACTGCCTGTACGGACATAGACCACAATTAATTTTGCTATATGTTCTCTACATATATTTATCAGTACTGACCTTTCCACAGTGTGACAATCAATACAAATCATATGTTAATCTAAAATACCTCCAAAGATGACTTCACAGTGAAATTCTTGTCAAGGGTTGATCGGCATTTTTTTGAGCTGCTGCACTGTAAACAGAGCAGCATGTAAACAGAACACATATTTCACTTCCGGATCATCACCAACGCCTTATTACTCCATGTGCACTGTCGCCAAATTACACACTGACAACCACTCTCTCTGCTCATATTCTCAAGAATAAACAATTACCTTTAAATCGCTACCAAAGATGCATCAATATAACTCTTCTATCACCACCAAAATGAGAGAGGAAAAAATGTTCTAAAAATAGACTGGAACTACATTCGTGGGTACTGAACTGGAAGTATTAATTGTGGTGTGATTCCTGACAGGCCCAACTTTTTGGGGCACATTTTAGTAAAACTTTTATATTTGAATGCCACACCTATTTGAACTTTATACATGAAGTCTTTTTGAATTTCCTTGCATACAAGACATGTGACACCTGCTGGCAGGTGTGTAGTGCTGGTGTCCCACAGGGTGCACATGCTGATCCATGTGTTCTTGAGAAACCAAAACTAAATTTGCTATATCTTCCTTAATTATAGGACTTTTTCAATTCTGTAAAAACCTAATTGTACTACAAGATAAGGTCTGTCTGAAAATATGTTTAAAGTTTATACATTTTGATCAATTAAAATTTTAATGGAAATTTAAATAAACATTTAAATTTATAAACTAAATTTTATTGAAAAATTAAATTTTCATAAAAGTTTGAAAACAGATTTTGTCAAAGTTTAGACAGAAAAGTTGATCAATCAATGGTCTTTAAAATAAATGGTGGTTTGGGTCTGTGTAACTGAGAACATTTTTCCCAGGGGTAATGAAGTAGCATGACTCATAGTGATTTTGGCAACAAACCGCAATATGCCTGTCAAGGTGCATATAGGTGTACACACTAAAGAAGCAACAATAGGTGCTATGTTCCATATTTATTGTGTCAGATATTTAGGCAGTTATTTGTATAACTAATAGTGCAATCAGATTGAAACATCTGATGGGACCACTTCCATGTTTTATAGGAAAATTGCATTACATTTCAGTGTCGATAACTACAAAAAGCGACAATAAGATAGGAAAATACAGTTTTTAGGCAGGCTTTACCTTACTGAACAATGATGCTAATCTCTCTCATGAAGATTTAAGCCATGTCCTTGAGGTACTTTATATTAGTGTGGTGATGTTATGATCACTTATGGCAGTACACTGCATATGTCCTTATGAAACCTTGTTATCACCACCAGACTACTGGAGAGCTTCCAAGCTGGTCCACCACTAACACTTTGTTCCAGATACCAGCCTAGACCTGAAAAGATATAAAATGTTTCACTTATATCTAGAAACAGTAAGATGTATGCAAATAAAGTTAAAATGTGTTAGATATAGTGATTTACAAATAACATTCAGGCTGCAAGCATAGGAAATAAATATTAAACTTGACAGAGTGACACTAAGAAATGTGAAGTAATAGTCATGTATTAAAGTAATAAATTCATCCTAAAAGTATATGAAGTTCTATAAGCATATCTGGTCATTTACAGGTTAAATAACTAATCAGGTAGACTATGCATCACAAACTTTAAGGAAATGCGGGGACGGTGAGGTTTGATCATTGGTGGTAACATTAGTACATGCCAGTATACAGGAAGTCGAGCGACAATGTAGTAAAAAAGAATATATTACTATAAGCAATCTTATTCATGAGGGAAATAATAATTCTGGATATTGCAAGAGAATACAGCCAAATGTGGCCACACATATCAACTACAGGTACCAATACATCCTATATCATAAACTAAATGTGAAATTCTGATCATCAAAACTTGTAAACAAGAATGGAAATTTGCATATGTGGGACATATACAATGTAATTGTTATGATCAAATGTGCAAAAAATATGGCAATGATCTGTTTGAACATTTAAAGTGTATTTTTAAGGGTGTTTGATACCAATTATTAACCTCAATGGTTTAATAGAATCAGATATCAGCTGATATTACAATACCGCACTCTATCCAAGTACTGAATTGAAATATGTTACCATACATGGGCATATTAATGAAGAAAATAACATTTTGGGATACATTTAGTGCACACAGCCAGAAAAGTGTCTTACAGATTCACTGTAGGTACAATGTCAGCCTATATGATATACTGAATATGAACTTTGGATCCCAAACAGTCTAAAATATGTGAATATTTGTTCATGTGGGATATGTAACCATGCTAAGATCAGTTGTACACAGTTAAACTCAAAATATCTGTTTGAATATATCTTATGCAATCTTTAGAGTGTCAGTTAACAAATATTATTAGTAATTAACAATGCATAAATTAAGATGGATCATTAGAATTCACATAACATCATACAGGCCACAATGCCGCACTTCACTAATCAATATCATAACCAAATTGAACAATAAAATTGAATGCATTTTGTGTTCAACTTACATCATTTTGCTGTTTTCTTACATCCAAGGGTAAATATACATGTGGCAAGTATATTTTATCCCTTCAGCCTGCATTTCATTCTCAGAAAGTTTAAACTGATATAGTAGAGAACTTGAGTAGGTTCTAATATAAAGTTTTCATCACTGTCCTCTCACTAAACACCCTGTAACTATATTTGTTAACAATTACTAAAGGCTATATAAGCAGATATGTGTTACTCAGGAAGTCACCCCATCATAAACACATAAATTAACTGATTGGACCCCTAATAAATAGTTTGAATGATCAATACAAAATAGAATCTGTCTTTCATACATTTTAAATGTATGTCTCATTTTGACTTACAAAGATATTTTCTCTGACAAAATTTGACAAATATCCATCATTGTAGCTTGTATATGGTGTAGGAGTATAAACATGCTGATATCATTTGATATAATTTCCAAAAATATTATCTATGTGCATTTTAAGGGGCAAATTTTAATTTTTTAATTTTTTTTAAAAAAATTATTAAAATTTTAAAAAATTAAATTAATTTTTAAATTCTAATGTCATTTTTCTATTTTAAATGTTAATATATTTAACACCTTCAAATTTCATGTGTTTATCATTAATAATAAAAATTTTATAGCATATTAAAGTTTCATCAATACTGCCTGTACGGACATAGACCACAATTAATTTTGCTATATGTTCTCTACATATATTTATCAGTACTGACCTTTCCACAGTGTGACAATCAATACAAATCATATGTTAATCTAAAATACCTCCAAAGATGACTTCACGGTGAAATTCTTGTCAAGGGTTGATCGGCATTTTTTTGAGCTGCTGCACTGTAAACAGAGCAGCATGTAAACAGAACACATATTTCACTTCCGGATCATCACCAACGCCTTATTACTCCATGTGCACTGTCGCCAAATTACACACTGACAACCACTCTCTCTGCTCATATTCTCAAGAATAAACAATTACCTTTAAATCGCTACCAAAGATGCATCAATATAACTCTTCTATCACCACCAAAATGAGAGAGGAAAAAATGTTCTAAAAATAGACTGGAACTACATTCGTGGGTACTGAACTGGAAGTATTAATTGTGGTGTGATTCCTGACAGGCCCAACTTTTGGGGGCACATTTTAGTAAAACTTTTATATTTGAATGCCACACCTATTTGAACTTTATACATGAAGTCTTTTTGAATTTCCTTGCATACAAGACATGTGACACCTGCTGGCAGGTGTGTAGTGCTGGTGTCCCACAGGGTGCACATGCTGATCCATGTGTTCTTGAGAAACCAAAACTAAATTTGCTATATCTTCCTTAATTATAGGACTTTTTCAATTCTGTAAAAACCTAATTGTACTACAAGATAAGGTCTGTCTGAAAATATGTTTAAAGTTTATACATTTTGATCAATTAAAATTTTAATGGAAATTTAAATAAACATTTAAATTTATAAACTAAATTTTTTTGAAAAATTAAATTTTCATAAAAGTTTGAAAACAGATTTTGTCAAAGTTTAGACAGAAAAGTTGATCAATCAATGGTCTTTAAAATAAATGGTGGTTTGGGTCTGTGTAACTGAGAACATTTTTCCCAGGGGTAATGAAGTAGCATGACTCATAGTGATTTTGGCAACAAACCGCAATATGCCTGTCAAGGTGCATATAGGTGTACACACTAAAGAAGCAACAATAGGTGCTATGTTCCATATTTATTGTGTCAGATATTTAGGCAGTTATTTGTATAACTAATAGTGCAATCAGATTGAAACATCTGATGGGACCACTTCCATGTTTTATAGGAAAATTGCATTACATTTCAGTGTCGATAACTACAAAAAGCGACAATAAGATAGGAAAATACAGTTTTTAGACAGGCTTTACCTTACTGAACAATGATGCTAATCTCTCTCATGAAGATTTAAGCCATGTCCTTGAGGTACTTTATATTAGTGTGGTGATGTTATGATCACTTATGGCAGTACACTGCATATGTCCTTATGAAACCTTGTTATCACCACCAGACTACTGGAGAGCTTCCAAGCTGGTCCACCACTAACACTTTGTTCCAGATACCAGCCTAGACCTGAAAAGATATAAAATGTTTCACTTATATCTAGAAACAGTAAGATGTATGCAAATAAAGTTAAAATGTGTTAGATATAGTGATTTACAAATAACATTCAGGCTGCAAGCATAGGAAATAAATATTAAACTTGACAGAGTGACACTAAGAAATGTGAAGTAATAGTCATGTATTAAAGTAATAAAATCATCCTAAAAGTATATGAAGTTCTATAAGCATATCTGGTCATTTACAGGTTAAATAACTAATCAGGTAGACTATGCATCACAAACTTTAAGGAAATGTGGGGACGGTGAGGTTTGATCATTGGTGGTAACATTAGTACATGCCAGTATACAGGAAGTCGAGCGACAATGTAGTAAAAAAGAATATATTACTATAAGCAATCTTATTCATGAGGGAAATAATAATTCTGGATATTGCAAGAGAATACAGCCAAATGTGGCCACACATATCAACTACAGGTACCAATACATCCTATATCATAAACTAAATGTGAAATTCTGATCATCAAAACTTGTAAACAAGAATGGAAATTTGCATATGTGGGACATATACAATGTAATTGTTATGATCAAATGTGCAAAAAATATGGCAATGATCTGTTTGAACATTTAAAGTGTATTTTTAAGGGTGTTTGATACCAATTATTAACCTCAATGGTTTAATAGAATCAGATATCAGCTGATATTACAATACCGCACTCTATCCAAGTACTGAATTGAAATATGTTACCATACATGGGCATATTAATGAAGAAAATAACATTTTGGGATACATTTAGTGCACACAGCCAGAAAAGTGTCTTACAGATTCACTGTAGGTACAATGTCAGCCTATATGATATACTGAATATGAACTTTGGATCCCAAACAGTCTAAAATATGTGAATATTTGTTCATGTGGGATATGTAACCATGCTAAGATCAGTTGTACACAGTTAAACTCAAAATATCTGTTTGAATATATCTTATGCAATCTTTAGAGTGTCAGTTAACAAATATTATTAGTAATTAACAATGCATAAATTAAGATGGATCATTAGAATTCACATAACATCATACAGGCCACAATGCCGCACTTCACTAATCAATATCATAACCAAATTGAACAATAAAATTGAATGCATTTTGTGTTCAACTTACATCATTTTGCTGTTTTCTTACATCCAAGGGTAAATATACATGTGGCAAGTATATTTTATCCCTTCAGCCTGCATTTCATTCTCAGAAAGTTTAAACTGATATAGTAGAGAACTTGAGTAGGTTCTAATATAAAGTTTTCATCACTGTCCTCTCACTAAACACCCTGTAACTATATTTGTTAACAATTACTAAAGGCTATATAAGCAGATATGTGTTACTCAGGAAGTCACCCCATCATAAACACATAAATTAACTGATTGGACCCCTAATAAATAGTTTGAATGATCAATACAAAATAGAATCTGTCTTTCATACATTTTAAATGTATGTCTCATTTTGACTTACAAAGATATTTTCTCTGACAAAATTTGACAAATATCCATCATTGTAGCTTGTATATGGTGTAGGAGTATAAACATGCTGATATCATTTGATATAATTTCCAAAAATATTATCTATGTGCATTTTAAGGGGCAAATGTTAATTTTTTAATTTTTTTAAAAAAAATTATTAAAATTTTAAAAAATTAAATTAATTTTTAAATTCTAATGTCATTTTTCTATTTTAAATGTTAATATATTTAACACCTTCAAATTTCATGTGTTTATCATTAATAATAAAAATTTTATAGCATATTAAAGTTTCATCAATACTGCCTGTACGGACATAGACCACAATTAATTTTGCTATATGTTCTCTACATATATTTATCAGTACTGACCTTTCCACAGTGTGACAATCAATACAAATCATATGTTAATCTAAAATACCTCCAAAGATGACTTCACGGTGAAATTCTTGTCAAGGGTTGATCGGCATTTTTTTGAGCTGCTGCACTGTAAACAGAGCAGCATGTAAACAGAACACATATTTCACTTCCGGATCATCACCAACGCCTTATTACTCCATGTGCACTGTCGCCAAATTACACACTGACAACCACTCTCTCTGCTCATATTCTCAAGAATAAACAATTACCTTTAAATCGCTACCAAAGATGCATCAATATAACTCTTCTATCACCACCAAAATGAGAGAGGAAAAAATGTTCTAAAAATAGACTGGAACTACATTCGTGGGTACTGAACTGGAAGTATTAATTGTGGTGTGATTCCTGACAGGCCCAACTTTTGGGGGCACATTTTAGTAAAACTTTTATATTTGAATGCCACACCTATTTGAACTTTATACATGAAGTCTTTTTGAATTTCCTTGCATACAAGACATGTGACACCTGCTGGCAGGTGTGTAGTGCTGGTGTCCCACAGGGTGCACATGCTGATCCATGTGTTCTTGAGAAACCAAAACTAAATTTGCTATATCTTCCTTAATTATAGGACTTTTTCAATTCTGTAAAAACCTAATTGTACTACAAGATAAGGTCTGTCTGAAAATATGTTTAAAGTTTATACATTTTGATCAATTAAAATTTTAATGGAAATTTAAATAAACATTTAAATTTATAAACTAAATTTTTTTGAAAAATTAAATTTTCATAAAAGTTTGAAAACAGATTTTGTCAAAGTTTAGACAGAAAAGTTGATCAATCAATGGTCTTTAAAATAAATGGTGGTTTGGGTCTGTGTAACTGAGAACATTTTTCCCAGGGGTAATGAAGTAGCATGACTCATAGTGATTTTGGCAACAAACCGCAATATGCCTGTCAAGGTGCATATAGGTGTACACACTAAAGAAGCAACAATAGGTGCTATGTTCCATATTTATTGTGTCAGATATTTAGGCAGTTATTTGTATAACTAATAGTGCAATCAGATTGAAACATCTGATGGGACCACTTCCATGTTTTATAGGAAAATTGCATTACATTTCAGTGTCGATAACTACAAAAAGCGACAATAAGATAGGAAAATACAGTTTTTAGGCAGGCTTTACCTTACTGAACAATGATGCTAATCTCTCTCATGAAGATTTAAGCCATGTCCTTGAGGTACTTTATATTAGTGTGGTGATGTTATGATCACTTATGGCAGTACACTGCATATGTCCTTATGAAACCTTGTTATCACCACCAGACTACTGGAGAGCTTCCAAGCTGGTCCACCACTAACACTTTGTTCCAGATACCAGCCTAGACCTGAAAAGATATAAAATGTTTCACTTATATCTAGAAACAGTAAGATGTATGCAAATAAAGTTAAAATGTGTTAGATATAGTGATTTACAAATAACATTCAGGCTGCAAGCATAGGAAATAAATATTAAACTTGACAGAGTGACACTAAGAAATGTGAAGTAATAGTCATGTATTAAAGTAATAAATTCATCCTAAAAGTATATGAAGTTCTATAAGCATATCTGGTCATTTACAGGTTAAATAACTAATCAGGTAGACTATGCATCACAAACTTTAAGGAAATGCGGGGACGGTGAGGTTTGATCATTGGTGGTAACATTAGTACATGCCAGTATACAGGAAGTCGAGCGACAATGTAGTAAAAAAGAATATATTACTATAAGCAATCTTATTCATGAGGGAAATAATAATTCTGGATATTGCAAGAGAATACAGCCAAATGTGGCCACACATATCAACTACAGGTACCAATACATCCTATATCATAAACTAAATGTGAAATTCTGATCATCAAAACTTGTAAACAAGAATGGAAATTTGCATATGTGGGACATATACAATGTAATTGTTATGATCAAATGTGCAAAAAATATGGCAATGATCTGTTTGAACATTTAAAGTGTATTTTTAAGGGTGTTTGATACCAATTATTAACCTCAATGGTTTAATAGAATCAGATATCAGCTGATATTACAATACCGCACTCTATCCAAGTACTGAATTGAAATATGTTACCATACATGGGCATATTAATGAAGAAAATAACATTTTGGGATACATTTAGTGCACACAGCCAGAAAAGTGTCTTACAGATTCACTGTAGGTACAATGTCAGCCTATATGATATACTGAATATGAACTTTGGATCCCAAACAGTCTAAAATATGTGAATATTTGTTCATGTGGGATATGTAACCATGCTAAGATCAGTTGTACACAGTTAAACTCAAAATATCTGTTTGAATATATCTTATGCAATCTTTAGAGTGTCAGTTAACAAATATTATTAGTAATTAACAATGCATAAATTAAGATGGATCATTAGAATTCACATAACATCATACAGGCCACAATGCCGCACTTCACTAATCAATATCATAACCAAATTGAACAATAAAATTGAATGCATTTTGTGTTCAACTTACATCATTTTGCTGTTTTCTTACATCCAAGGGTAAATATACATGTGGCAAGTATATTTTATCCCTTCAGCCTGCATTTCATTCTCAGAAAGTTTAAACTGATATAGTAGAGAACTTGAGTAGGTTCTAATATAAAGTTTTCATCACTGTCCTCTCACTAAACACCCTGTAACTATATTTGTTAACAATTACTAAAGGCTATATAAGCAGATATGTGTTACTCAGGAAGTCACCCCATCATAAACACATAAATTAACTGATTGGACCCCTAATAAATAGTTTGAATGATCAATACAAAATAGAATCTGTCTTTCATACATTTTAAATGTATGTCTCATTTTGACTTACAAAGATATTTTCTCTGACAAAATTTGACAAATATCCATCATTGTAGCTTGTATATGGTGTAGGAGTATAAACATGCTGATATCATTTGATATAATTTCCAAAAATATTATCTATGTGCATTTTAAGGGGCAAATTTTAATTTTTTAATTTTTTTAAAAAAAATTATTAAAATTTTAAAAAATTAAATTAATTTTTAAATTCTAATGTCATTTTTCTATTTTAAATGTTAATATATTTAACACCTTCAAATTTCATGTGTTTATCATTAATAATAAAAATTTTATAGCATATTAAAGTTTCATCAATACTGCCTGTACGGACATAGACCACAATTAATTTTGCTATATGTTCTCTACATATATTTATCAGTACTGACCTTTCCACAGTGTGACAATCAATACAAATCATATGTTAATCTAAAATACCTCCAAAGATGACTTCACGGTGAAATTCTTGTCAAGGGTTGATCGGCATTTTATTGAGCTGCTGCACTGTAAACAGAGCAGCATGTAAACAGAACACATATTTCACTTCCGGATCATCACCAACGCCTTATTACTCCATGTGCACTGTCGCCAAATTACACACTGACAACCACTCTCTCTGCTCATATTCTCAAGAATAAACAATTACCTTTAAATCGCTACCAAAGATGCATCAATATAACTCTTCTATCACCACCAAAATGAGAGAGGAAAAAATGTTCTAAAAATAGACTGGAACTACATTCGTGGGTACTGAACTGGAAGTATTAATTGTGGTGTGATTCCTGACAGGCCCAACTTTTTGGGGCACATTTTAGTAAAACTTTTATATTTGAATGCCACACCTATTTGAACTTTATACATGAAGTCTTTTTGAATTTCCTTGCATACAAGACATGTGACACCTGCTGGCAGGTGTGTAGTGCTGGTGTCCCACAGGGTGCACATGCTGATCCATGTGTTCTTGAGAAACCAAAACTAAATTTGCTATATCTTCCTTAATTATAGAACTTTTTCAATTCTGTAAAAACCTAATTGTACTACAAGATAAGGTCTGTCTGAAAATATGTTTAAAGTTTATACATTTTGATCAATTAAAATTTTAATGGAAATTTAAATAAACATTTAAATTTATAAACTAAATTTTATTGAAAAATTAAATTTTCATAAAAGTTTGAAAACAGATTTTGTCAAAGTTTAGACAGAAAAGTTGATCAATCAATGGTCTTTAAAATAAATGGTGGTTTGGGTCTGTGTAACTGAGAACATTTTTCCCAGGGGTAATGAAGTAGCATGACTCATAGTGATTTTGGCAACAAACCGCAATATGCCTGTCAAGGTGCATATAGGTGTACACACTAAAGAAGCAACAATAGGTGCTATGTTCCATATTTATTGTGTCAGATATTTAGGCAGTTATTTGTATAACTAATAGTGCAATCAGATTGAAACATCTGATGGGACCACTTCCATGTTTTATAGGAAAATTGCTTTACATTTCAGTGTCGATAACTACAAAAAGCGACAATAAGATAGGAAAATACAGTTTTTAGGCAGGCTTTACCTTACTGAACAATGATGCTAATCTCTCTCATGAAGATTTAAGCCATGTCCTTGAGGTACTTTATATTAGTGTGGTGATGTTATGATCACTTATGGCAGTACACTGCATATGTCCTTATGAAACCTTGTTATCACCACCAGACTACTGGAGAGCTTCCAAGCTGGTCCACCACTAACACTTTGTTCCAGATACCAGCCTAGACCTGAAAAGATATAAAATGTTTCACTTATATCTAGAAACAGTAAGATGTATGCAAATAAAGTTAAAATGTGTTAGATATAGTGATTTACAAATAACATTCAGGCTGCAAGCATAGGAAATAAATATTAAACTTGACAGAGTGACACTAAGAAATGTGAAGTAATAGTCATGTATTAAAGTAATAAAATCATCCTAAAAGTATATGAAGTTCTATAAGCATATCTGGTCATTTACAGGTTAAATAACTAATCAGGTAGACTATGCATCACAAACTTTAAGGAAATGTGGGGACGGTGAGGTTTGATCATTGGTGGTAACATTAGTACATGCCAGTATACAGGAAGTCGAGCGACAATGTAGTAAAAAAGAATATATTACTATAAGCAATCTTATTCATGAGGGAAATAATAATTCTGGATATTGCAAGAGAATACAGCCAAATGTGGCCACACATATCAACTACAGGTACCAATACATCCTATATCATAAACTAAATGTGAAATTCTGATCATCAAAACTTGTAAACAAGAATGGAAATTTGCATATGTGGGACATATACAATGTAATTGTTATGATCAAATGTGCAAAAAATATGGCAATGATCTGTTTGAACATTTAAAGTGTATTTTTAAGGGTGTTTGATACCAATTATTAACCTCAATGGTTTAATAGAATCAGATATCAGCTGATATTACAATACCGCACTCTATCCAAGTACTGAATTGAAATATGTTACCATACATGGGCATATTAATGAAGAAAATAACATTTTGGGATACATTTAGTGCACACAGCCAGAAAAGTGTCTTACAGATTCACTGTAGGTACAATGTCAGCCTATATGATATACTGAATATGAACTTTGGATCCCAAACAGTCTAAAATATGTGAATATTTGTTCATGTGGGATATGTAACCATGCTAAGATCAGTTGTACACAGTTAAACTCAAAATATCTGTTTGAATATATCTTATGCAATCTTTAGAGTGTCAGTTAACAAATATTATTAGTAATTAACAATGCATAAATTAAGATGGATCATTAGAATTCACATAACATCATACAGGCCACAATGCCGCACTTCACTAATCAATATCATAACCAAATTGAACAATAAAATTGAATGCATTTTGTGTTCAACTTACATCATTTTGCTGTTTTCTTACATCCAAGGGTAAATATACATGTGGCAAGTATATTTTATCCCTTCAGCCTGCATTTCATTCTCAGAAAGTTTAAACTGATATAGTAGAGAACTTGAGTAGGTTCTAATATAAAGTTTTCATCACTGTCCTCTCACTAAACACCCTGTAACTATATTTGTTAACAATTACTAAAAGCTATATAAGCAGATATGTGTTACTCAGGAAGTCACCCCATCATAAACACATAAATTAACTGATTGGACCCCTAATAAATAGTTTGAATGATCAATACAAAATAGAATCTGTCTTTCATACATTTTAAATGTATGTCTCATTTTGACTTACAAAGATATTTTCTCTGACAAAATTTGACAAATATCCATCATTGTAGCTTGTATATGGTGTAGGAGTATAAACATGCTGATATCATTTGATATAATTTCCAAAAATATTATCTATGTGCATTTTAAGGGGCAAATTTTAATTTTTTAAATTTTTTAAAAAAAATTATTAAAATTTTAAAAAATTAAATAAATTTTTAAATTCTAATGTCATTTTTCTATTTTAAATGTTAATATATTTAACACCTTCAAATTTCATGTGTTTATCATTAATAATAAAAATTTTATAGCATATTAAAGTTTCATCAATACTGCCTGTACGGACATAGACCACAATTAATTTTGCTATATGTTCTCTACATATATTTATCAGTACTGACCTTTCCACAGTGTGACAATCAATACAAATCATATGTTAATCTAAAATACCTCCAAAGATGACTTCACGGTGAAATTCTTGTCAAGGGTTGATCGGCATTTTATTGAGCTGCTGCACTGTAAACAGAGCAGCATGTAAACAGAACACATATTTCACTTCCGGATCATCACCAACGCCTTATTACTCCATGTGCACTGTCGCCAAATTACACACTGACAACCACTCTCTCTGCTCATATTCTCAAGAATAAACAATTACCTTTAAATCGCTACCAAAGATGCATCAATATAACTCTTCTATCACCACCAAAATGAGAGAGGAAAAAATGTTCTAAAAATAGACTGGAACTACATTCGTGGGTACTGAACTGGAAGTATTAATTGTGGTGTGATTCCTGACAGGCCCAACTTTTTGGGGCACATTTTAGTAAAACTTTTATATTTGAATGCCACACCTATTTGAACTTTATACATGAAGTCTTTTTGAATTTCCTTGCATACAAGACATGTGACACCTGCTGGCAGGTGTGTAGTGCTGGTGTCCCACAGGGTGCACATGCTGATCCATGTGTTCTTGAGAAACCAAAACTAAATTTGCTATATCTTCCTTAATTATAAAACTTTTTCAATTCTGTAAAAACCTAATTGTACTACAAGATAAGGTCTGTCTGAAAATATGTTTAAAGTTTATACATTTTGATCAATTAAAATTTTAATGGAAATTTAAATAAACATTTAAATTTATAAACTAAATTTTATTGAAAAATTAAATTTTCATAAAAGTTTGAAAACAGATTTTGTCAAAGTTTAGACAGAAAAGTTGATCAATCAATGGTCTTTAAAATAAATGGTGGTTTGGGTCTGTGTAACTGAGAACATTTTTCCCAGGGGTAATGAAGTAGCATGACTCATAGTGATTTTGGCAACAAACCGCAATATGCCTGTCAAGGTGCATATAGGTGTACACACTAAAGAAGCAACAATAGGTGCTATGTTCCATATTTATTGTGTCAGATATTTAGGCAGTTATTTGTATAACTAATAGTGCAATCAGATTGAAACATCTGATGGGACCACTTCCATGTTTTATAGGAAAATTGCATTACATTTCAGTGTCGATAACTACAAAAAGCGACAATAAGATAGGAAAATACAGTTTTTAGGCAGGCTTTACCTTACTGAACAATGATGCTAATCTCTCTCATGAAGATTTAAGCCATGTCCTTGAGGTACTTTATATTAGTGTGGTGATGTTATGATCACTTATGGCAGTACACTGCATATGTCCTTATGAAACCTTGTTATCACCACCAGACTACTGGAGAGCTTCCAAGCTGGTCCACCACTAACACTTTGTTCCAGATACCAGCCTAGACCTGAAAAGATATAAAATGTTTCACTTATATCTAGAAACAGTAAGATGTATGCAAATAAAGTTAAAATGTGTTAGATATAGTGATTTACAAATAACATTCAGGCTGCAAGCATAGGAAATAAATATTAAACTTGACAGAGTGACACTAAGAAATGTGAAGTAATAGTCATGTATTAAAGTAATAAAATCATCCTAAAAGTATATGAAGTTCTATAAGCATATCTGGTCATTTACAGGTTAAATAACTAATCAGGTAGACTATGCATCACAAACTTTAAGGAAATGCGGGGACGGTGAGGTTTGATCATTGGTGGTAACATTAGTACATGCCAGTATACAGGAAGTCGAGCGACAATGTAGTAAAAAAGAATATATTACTATAAGCAATCTTATTCATGAGGGAAATAATAATTCTGGATATTGCAAGAGAATACAGCCAAATGTGGCCACACATATCAACTACAGGTACCAATACATCCTATATCATAAACTAAATGTGAAATTCTGATCATCAAAACTTGTAAACAAGAATGGAAATTTGCATATGTGGGACATATACAATGTAATTGTTATGATCAAATGTGCAAAAAATATGGCAATGATCTGTTTGAACATTTAAAGTGTATTTTTAAGGGTGTTTGATACCAATTATTAACCTCAATGGTTTAATAGAATCAGATATCAGCTGATATTACAATACCGCACTCTATCCAAGTACTGAATTGAAATATGTTACCATACATGGGCATATTAATGAAGAAAATAACATTTTGGGATACATTTAGTGCACACAGCCAGAAAAGTGTCTTACAGATTCACTGTAGGTACAATGTCAGCCTATATGATATACTGAATATGAACTTTGGATCCCAAACAGTCTAAAATATGTGAATATTTGTTCATGTGGGATATGTAACCATGCTAAGATCAGTTGTACACAGTTAAACTCAAAATATCTGTTTGAATATATCTTATGCAATCTTTAGAGTGTCAGTTAACAAATATTATTAGTAATTAACAATGCATAAATTAAGATGGATCATTAGAATTCACATAACATCATACAGGCCACAATGCCGCACTTCACTAATCAATATCATAACCAAATTGAACAATAAAATTGAATGCATTTTGTGTTCAACTTACATCATTTTGCTGTTTTCTTACATCCAAGGGTAAATATACATGTGGCAAGTATATTTTATCCCTTCAGCCTGCATTTCATTCTCAGAAAGTTTAAACTGATATAGTAGAGAACTTGAGTAGGTTCTAATATAAAGTTTTCATCACTGTCCTCTCACTAAACACCCTGTAACTATATTTGTTAACAATTACTAAAGGCTATATAAGCAGATATGTGTTACTCAGGAAGTCACCCCATCATAAACACATAAATTAACTGATTGGACCCCTAATAAATAGTTTGAATGATCAATACAAAATAGAATCTGTCTTTCATACATTTTAAATGTATGTCTCATTTTGACTTACAAAGATATTTTCTCTGACAAAATTTGACAAATATCCATCATTGTAGCTTGTATATGGTGTAGGAGTATAAACATGCTGATATCATTTGATATAATTTCCAAAAATATTATCTATGTGCATTTTAAGGGGCAAATGTTAATTTTTTAATTTTTTTAAAAAAAATTATTAAAATTTTAAAAAATTAAATTAATTTTTAAATTCTAATGTCATTTTTCTATTTTAAATGTTAATATATTTAACACCTTCAAATTTCATGTGTTTATCATTAATAATAAAAATTTTATAGCATATTAAAGTTTCATCAATACTGCCTGTACGGACATAGACCACAATTAATTTTGCTATATGTTCTCTACATATATTTATCAGTACTGATCTTTCCACAGTGTGACAATCAATACAAATCATATGTTAATCTAAAATACCTCCAAAGATGACTTCACGGTGAAATTCTTGTCAAGGGTTGATCGGCATTTTTTTGAGCTGCTGCACTGTAAACAGAGCAGCATGTAAACAGAACACATATTTCACTTCCGGATCATCACCAACGCCTTATTACTCCATGTGCACTGTCGCCAAATTACACACTGACAACCACTCTCTCTGCTCATATTCTCAAGAATAAACAATTACCTTTAAATCGCTACCAAAGATGCATCAATATAACTCTTCTATCACCACCAAAATGAGAGAGGAAAAAATGTTCTAAAAATAGACTGGAACTACATTCGTGGGTACCGAACTGGAAGTATTAATTGTGGTGTGATTCCTGACAGGCCCAACTTTTGGGGGCACATTTTAGTAAAACTTTTATATTTGAATGCCACACCTATTTGAACTTTATACATGAAGTCTTTTTGAATTTCCTTGCATACAAGACATGTGACACCTGCTGGCAGGTGTGTAGTGCTGGTGTCCCACAGGGTGCACATGCTGATCCATGTGTTCTTGAGAAACCAAAACTAAATTTGCTATATCTTCCTTAATTATAGGACTTTTTCAATTCTGTAAAAACCTAATTGTACTACAAGATAAGGTCTGTCTGAAAATATGTTTAAAGTTTATACATTTTGATCAATTAAAATTTTAATGGAAATTTAAATAAACATTTAAATTTATAAACTAAATTTTATTGAAAAATTAAATTTTCATAAAAGTTTGAAAACAGATTTTGTCAAAGTTTAGACAGAAAAGTTGATCAATCAATGGTCTTTAAAATAAATGGTGGTTTGGGTCTGTGTAACTGAGAACATTTTTCCCAGGGGTAATGAAGTAGCATGACTCATAGTGATTTTGGCAACAAACCGCAATATGCCTGTCAAGGTGCATATAGGTGTACACACTAAAGAAGCAACAATAGGTGCTATGTTCCATATTTATTGTGTCAGATATTTAGGCAGTTATTTGTATAACTAATAGTGCAATCAGATTGAAACATCTGATGGGACCACTTCCATGTTTTATAGGAAAATTGCATTACATTTCAGTGTCGATAACTACAAAAAGCGACAATAAGATAGGAAAATACAGTTTTTAGGCAGGCTTTACCTTACTGAACAATGATGCTAATCTCTCTCATGAAGATTTAAGCCATGTCCTTGAGGTACTTTATATTAGTGTGGTGATGTTATGATCACTTATGGCAGTACACTGCATATGTCCTTATGAAACCTTGTTATCACCACCAGACTACTGGAGAGCTTCCAAGCTGGTCCACCACTAACACTTTGTTCCAGATACCAGCCTAGACCTGAAAAGATATAAAATGTTTCACTTATATCTAGAAACAGTAAGATGTATGCAAATAAAGTTAAAATGTGTTAGATATAGTGATTTACAAATAACATTCAGGCTGCAAGCATAGGAAATAAATATTAAACTTGACAGAGTGACACTAAGAAATGTGAAGTAATAGTCATGTATTAAAGTAATAAATTCATCCTAAAAGTATATGAAGTTCTATAAGCATATCTGGTCATTTACAGGTTAAATAACTAATCAGGTAGACTATGCATCACAAACTTTAAGGAAATGCGGGGACGGTGAGGTTTGATCATTGGTGGTAACATTAGTACATGCCAGTATACAGGAAGTCGAGCGACAATGTAGTAAAAAAGAATATATTACTATAAGCAATCTTATTCATGAGGGAAATAATAATTCTGGATATTGCAAGAGAATACAGCCAAATGTGGCCACACATATCAACTACAGGTACCAATACATCCTATATCATAAACTAAATGTGAAATTCTGATCATCAAAACTTGTAAACAAGAATGGAAATTTGCATATGTGGGACATATACAATGTAATTGTTATGATCAAATGTGCAAAAAATATGGCAATGATCTGTTTGAACATTTAAAGTGTATTTTTAAGGGTGTTTGATACCAATTATTAACCTCAATGGTTTAATAGAATCAGATATCAGCTGATATTACAATACCACACTCTATCCAAGTACTGAATTGAAATATGTTACCATACATGGGCATATTAATGAAGAAAATAACATTTTGGGATACATTTAGTGCACACAGCCAGAAAAGTGTCTTACAGATTCACTGTAGGTACAATGTCAGCCTATATGATATACTGAATATGAACTTTGGATCCCAAACAGTCTAAAATATGTGAATATTTGTTCATGTGGGATATGTAACCATGCTAAGATCAGTTGTACACAGTTAAACTCAAAATATCTGTTTGAATATATCTTATGCAATCTTTAGAGTGTCAGTTAACAAATATTATTAGTAATTAACAATGCATAAATTAAGATGGATCATTAGAATTCACATAACATCATACAGGCCACAATGCCGCACTTCACTAATCAATATCATAACCAAATTGAACAATAAAATTGAATGCATTTTGTGTTCAACTTACATCATTTTGCTGTTTTCTTACATCCAAGGGTAAATATACATGTGGCAAGTATATTTTATCCCTTCAGCCTGCATTTCATTCTCAGAAAGTTTAAACTGATATAGTAGAGAACTTGAGTAGGTTCTAATATAAAGTTTTCATCACTGTCCTCTCACTAAACACCCTGTAACTATATTTGTTAACAATTACTAAAGGCTATATAAGCAGATATGTGTTACTCAGGAAGTCACCCCATCATAAACACATAAATTAACTGATTGGACCCCTAATAAATAGTTTGAATGATCAATACAAAATAGAATCTGTCTTTCATACATTTTAAATGTATGTCTCATTTTGACTTACAAAGATATTTTCTCTGACAAAATTTGACAAATATCCATCATTGTAGCTTGTATATGGTGTAGGAGTATAAACATGCTGATATCATTTGATATAATTTCCAAAAATATTATCTATGTGCATTTTAAGGGGCAAATTTTAATTTTTTAATTTTTTTAAAAAAAATTATTAAAATTTTAAAAAATTAAATTAATTTTTAAATTCTAATGTCATTTTTCTATTTTAAATGTTAATATATTTAACACCTTCAAATTTCATGTGTTTATCATTAATAATAAAAATTTTATAGCATATTAAAGTTTCATCAATACTGCCTGTACGGACATAGACCACAATTAATTTTGCTATATGTTCTCTACATATATTTATCAGTACTGACCTTTCCACAGTGTGACAATCAATACAAATCATATGTTAATCTAAAATACCTCCAAAGATGACTTCACGGTGAAATTCTTGTCAAGGGTTGATCGGCATTTTTTTGAGCTGCTGCACTGTAAACAGAGCAGCATGTAAACAGAACACATATTTCACTTCCGGATCATCACCAACGCCTTATTACTCCATGTGCACTGTCGCCAAATTACACACTGACAACCACTCTCTCTGCTCATATTCTCAAGAATAAACAATTACCTTTAAATCGCTACCAAAGATGCATCAATATAACTCTTCTATCACCACCAAAATGAGAGAGGAAAAAATGTTCTAAAAATAGACTGGAACTACATTCGTGGGTACTGAACTGGAAGTATTAATTGTGGTGTGATTCCTGACAGGCCCAACTTTTGGGGGCACATTTTAGTAAAACTTTTATATTTGAATGCCACACCTATTTGAACTTTATACATGAAGTCTTTTTGAATTTCCTTGCATACAAGACATGTGACACCTGCTGGCAGGTGTGTAGTGCTGGTGTCCCACAGGGTGCACATGCTGATCCATGTGTTCTTGAGAAACCAAAACTAAATTTGCTATATCTTCCTTAATTATAGGACTTTTTCAATTCTGTAAAAACCTAATTGTACTACAAGATAAGGTCTGTCTGAAAATATGTTTAAAGTTTATACATTTTGATCAATTAAAATTTTAATGGAAATTTAAATAAACATTTAAATTTATAAACTAAATTTTATTGAAAAATTAAATTTTCATAAAAGTTTGAAAACAGATTTTGTCAAAGTTTAGACAGAAAAGTTGATCAATCAATGGTCTTTAAAATAAATGGTGGTTTGGGTCTGTGTAACTGAGAACATTTTTCCCAGGGGTAATGAAGTAGCATGACTCATAGTGATTTTGGCAACAAACCGCAATATGCCTGTCAAGGTGCATATAGGTGTACACACTAAAGAAGCAACAATAGGTGCTATGTTCCATATTTATTGTGTCAGATATTTAGGCAGTTATTTGTATAACTAATAGTGCAATCAGATTGAAACATCTGATGGGACCACTTCCATGTTTTATAGGAAAATTGCATTACATTTCAGTGTCGATAACTACAAAAAGCGACAATAAGATAGGAAAATACAGTTTTTAGGCAGGCTTTACCTTACTGAACAATGATGCTAATCTCTCTCATGAAGATTTAAGCCATGTCCTTGAGGTACTTTATATTAGTGTGGTGATGTTATGATCACTTATGGCAGTACACTGCATATGTCCTTATGAAACCTTGTTATCACCACCAGACTACTGGAGAGCTTCCAAGCTGGTCCACCACTAACACTTTGTTCCAGATACCAGCCTAGACCTGAAAAGATATAAAATGTTTCACTTATATCTAGAAACAGTAAGATGTATGCAAATAAAGTTAAAATGTGTTAGATATAGTGATTTACAAATAACATTCAGGCTGCAAGCATAGGAAATAAATATTAAACTTGACAGAGTGACACTAAGAAATGTGAAGTAATAGTCATGTATTAAAGTAATAAATTCATCCTAAAAGTATATGAAGTTCTATAAGCATATCTGGTCATTTACAGGTTAAATAACTAATCAGGTAGACTATGCATCACAAACTTTAAGGAAATGCGGGGACGGTGAGGTTTGATCATTGGTGGTAACATTAGTACATGCCAGTATACAGGAAGTCGAGCGACAATGTAGTAAAAAAGAATATATTACTATAAGCAATCTTATTCATGAGGGAAATAATAATTCTGGATATTGCAAGAGAATACAGCCAAATGTGGCCACACATATCAACTACAGGTACCAATACATCCTATATCATAAACTAAATGTGAAATTCTGATCATCAAAACTTGTAAACAAGAATGGAAATTTGCATATGTGGGACATATACAATGTAATTGTTATGATCAAATGTGCAAAAAATATGGCAATGATCTGTTTGAACATTTAAAGTGTATTTTTAAGGGTGTTTGATACCAATTATTAACCTCAATGGTTTAATAGAATCAGATATCAGCTGATATTACAATACCGCACTCTATCCAAGTACTGAATTGAAATATGTTACCATACATGGGCATATTAATGAAGAAAATAACATTTTGGGATACATTTAGTGCACACAGCCAGAAAAGTGTCTTACAGATTCACTGTAGGTACAATGTCAGCCTATATGATATACTGAATATGAACTTTGGATCCCAAACAGTCTAAAATATGTGAATATTTGTTCATGTGGGATATGTAACCATGCTAAGATCAGTTGTACACAGTTAAACTCAAAATATCTGTTTGAATATATCTTATGCAATCTTTAGAGTGTCAGTTAACAAATATTATTAGTAATTAACAATGCATAAATTAAGATGGATCATTAGAATTCACATAACATCATACAGGCCACAATGCCGCACTTCACTAATCAATATCATAACCAAATTGAACAATAAAATTGAATGCATTTTGTGTTCAACTTACATCATTTTGCTGTTTTCTTACATCCAAGGGTAAATATACATGTGGCAAGTATATTTTATCCCTTCAGCCTGCATTTCATTCTCAGAAAGTTTAAACTGATATAGTAGAGAACTTGAGTAGGTTCTAATATAAAGTTTTCATCACTGTCCTCTCACTAAACACCCTGTAACTATATTTGTTAACAATTACTAAAGGCTATATAAGCAGATATGTGTTACTCAGGAAGTCACCCCATCATAAACACATAAATTAACTGATTGGACCCCTAATAAATAGTTTGAATGATCAATACAAAATAGAATCTGTCTTTCATACATTTTAAATGTATGTCTCATTTTGACTTACAAAGATATTTTCTCTGACAAAATTTGACAAATATCCATCATTGTAGCTTGTATATGGTGTAGGAGTATAAACATGCTGATATCATTTGATATAATTTCCAAAAATATTATCTATGTGCATTTTAAGGGGCAAATTTTAATTTTTTAATTTTTTTAAAAAAAATTATTAAAATTTTAAAAAATTAAATTAATTTTTAAATTCTAATGTCATTTTTCTATTTTAAATGTTAATATATTTAACACCTTCAAATTTCATGTGTTTATCATTAATAATAAAAATTTTATAGCATATTAAAGTTTCATCAATACTGCCTGTACGGACATAGACCACAATTAATTTTGCTATATGTTCTCTACATATATTTATCAGTACTGACCTTTCCACAGTGTGACAATCAATACAAATCATATGTTAATCTAAAATACCTCCAAAGATGACTTCACGGTGAAATTCTTGTCAAGGGTTGATCGGCATTTTTTTGAGCTGCTGCACTGTAAACAGAGCAGCATGTAAACAGAACACATATTTCACTTCCGGATCATCACCAACGCCTTATTACTCCATGTGCACTGTCGCCAAATTACACACTGACAACCACTCTCTCTGCTCATATTCTCAAGAATAAACAATTACCTTTAAATCGCTACCAAAGATGCATCAATATAACTCTTCTATCACCACCAAAATGAGAGAGGAAAAAATGTTCTAAAAATAGACTGGAACTACATTGGGGTACTGAACTGGAAGTATTAATTGTGGTGTGATTCCACCTATAGCGGAGTGCAACGCATGGGAGCATACTAAGCAGGGGACCAGACTAGTACACAGAACACGTATTTCATTTCCGGATTATCAACCAAGGCCTTATTACTCCATGTGCACTTTCGCCAAATTTCACACTGACAACCACTCTCTCAGCTCGTATTCGCAAGAACGAACAATTACCTTTAAATCCCTACCAAAAATTCATCAATATAACTCTTCTATCACCACCAAAATGAGAGAGGAAAAAAATGTTCTAAAAATAGACTAGAACTACATTGGGGTACTGAACTGGAAGTATTAATTGTGAAATGATTCCTGTTGTTCCGAATGTGCACATGCTAGTTGTTAGTCTGGTTCCCTGATCTTTCTCCACTCCGTTACTCTTCGTACTTAAAAATCGCATAATTCCAGGAGTTTAATTTTACTCCCAGGGAACCAGACTTCTGGCATAAAGAAAGCAATAGTAACGCGGAAGACTGGATTTAGCATGATTGAAATATTATTTATAATATAAAACAATTTAATTAGAAAACCACTTAGCAATGAAAGCAAACCGGAGTATAGTTTTAATTACCAGCATAATTCTTCAATATCTTGGAAGAACCGGAGAAGGTATGTAGTTGTGGTAAAATACACGTGCTTGACGTGATGAAGAAACAAAATAATCTAAACGAAAAAAATCATACAGAGTGAGAAAAATAAATTTATATTTCATTGGTTTACACATGAGCTCGCACTTGACCCCAGGATGAAAAATTCCCGAAAATCGCATGTTTCGGAAGCCGTAACTTCAGTTTGGTACAACGTAGAAAAGCCAATGATGGCTTGATGAATATAAAAATATATCGGGAGTTAAAGAAGCCATATTGACTGGTTATGTGCTTTTAAATACGGAAATAGCAGAATGAAATCGAGGATCATGGGTGGAATCAAGTATTTGGAAGTTACGAACCTTCTCTTTTTATATAGTATGATAGAGAAGGTCCTATGTCACAATGGGTCATGGGGGTAGTCTAATTTATTTTTATTACTCTGCATGATTTTTTCCCTTTATATTATTGTTTTTTTTTTTATTTCACATCAAACTCGCGTCGAGCACCTGTGGGTAAAATACATACAGTTCATGTTTGCGTTCATCATGTTTTATTTTAGTAATGGGTGTCATCTATATCAGTGTCCACCTCAGACATGCTATCGGCTAAAACACGGTATTGGTGCTGAGAGTAGTCTCACTCACTTAAAAATTGAAATGTTTGATAGAACATTTCAATGAAGCTCATTATATACCCTAGGGTGTCCCCTAGTCAGATCATGTTAGATTTAGCTTGAACATGCATGCGATTTTGTTTAACCATTATTTCAATTCTGTGGTATAACAACAGTTACAGACACTACACTTGGTGTATAACATGCAAGAAAAACCGCATGAAAACTTTAAAACTTTATTTTTTTCACAGTAACATCAGTAACAGGATATCAACATTTAAAGTAAACAACATAACTGGAAGTGGTAAACAACTTAATAACAAAATCAAAACATCTATGACAAAGGTATCACTTAGAAAAAAACCTAACCATGAAACTTTTGCATAACAAACATAAAAGACATAGAATAATCTTATTTAGGCATTTATCTAACACCAAGAAGAATATTTAAACAAACAAAATCATTAATACTGGCCAAAAGCATTGCAAACTTCCATAAGAGTCAGAAGTACATTGTCCATAAAATTGGTTACAGACACTACAGAACTATAGCATTTCAATACAGCTGCAGAACCATACATATCTCCATAAAATTCACTTCAAAAATAATTCAACATGATCACATTGACTAGAATTATTCATTAAATGAATGTTGATTATTTAATAAAATGATAAAACCACATTGTAACAGGTATATGTCCAATACTTGTGTTAAAATTATGAACTGGTAAATAGCACTTGAAAGTTTAATACTAAATAGTTTTTGTAAGAGTAAAATATTGAAGTATAATGAATGTTCAATAAATCATAGTGACTAAAGTATTGTTCAACCCAAGGTGCTGACTCAAACACAGACCCATATGTGATTGATCTTAAGGTTACAGACACTACACATTAAACCTTGACTTTATATTGTCATTTCAAATAGAAGTGCTTATGATTTTTTTCCAGATTTGACTTGAGCTTAGACAATTCAGCTGCATTAAACTTGAAATGACCCCTTTCATTGACTATTTGTGGAGCTTTTACCCTGTACAAGATAGCATCTAGAGCCTCTTGTGAATAATCATCTTTTTCAGGCCAAACATACATGTTGCCAGACTTTCTCATGTATTTAAGTCTAACTTCGTTATGAAGAATGTCTATTACTTCTGCTAAGTATACATCTAGAGGTCCCTTCTTTGGCTTAAGTCCTACAGCAACAAATTCTCCAGGGTGGTATTTCTCTATTGGTTTCTCTTTGTTGGTTGTTGCTTTTTTGTCAACTTTGATCTTCTTTGTCACAATGTTTTGTCTTTCTGTTGACTTCCGTTTCTTATTAGGCTTTTCGCTTGTTGCTGAGTTATGATCTTTCTGGTTACTTCCTTGTTTTCTTTTCTTGTCATTATTTTCTATTGTTGATGGATTCTTGTCTTTAAGTTGTTTTCCTTTCTGACTTAAATTATCTTTATTGAGTACTAACTTTCTCATTTCCCAGGCATTAACATTTTCGCTGAAGTTGCATCTCCCGTCAACCTTCATGCATTGCTCACAATAACAGCTCAGATTTCTTATGCTCAGTTCATAATCATTGCTTCCTGACTTTATAGCATGTAATTTTCTTGTACCTTGCAGTGTTTGCACATCAGTTTCTTCTCTATTTCTCTCAACATCTTTAACAAGGATGAACTCCCTTCTCGAAACTGTTTTAGCTTCATTATCTGTAGTTTCCATTTTCAGTTTCTCTGTACAGAAATGATATACATCTTCTGCACAACCTATCACCTTTAGATTGCTGATTACAGCTCTGTAGCAAGCATTCTTGACTGTCGCACTGAGACCATCGCAAACACTCTTTCCATGTGATGTTTCGAAATAATTTCGTGTTACAGATGGCTTTTTCCTCAGACTTATGTCAGCAAAGGCTTTCTTCCCCTTATACTGGGCAGCACAGCCATCTGTCCACTCATGGATCTCCTCTACTTTCACACCTTTCTTCCTCAGAATTTCTATAGATTTGAATCGGAAAGTGATTGCTGTTTTTTTAGCAGTCTTGCATCTTTTCTTCTTTCTCTATCAACCCTTTTTAGCTCCTCATGTTTCGCCTTATTTTCCCTCTGTTGTTTTCTCCAGGCTTGTACCTTTAGCCTCGTCTTCTCCCTTCTAGCTTTAATCTTCTGTTCATCTTCTTCTGGCTTATCTTTGCTTCCTAAAAACAAACAACTTCATTCTCATTTTTGTTCCTCGATATATACGGATGAAATTTAGACTTTACAAAACATACTTGTAATGAGTACGCAATATGCTTTCATACATAAGCAAACTGGAATAACCTGTAGATTCTTAAAGAAAAGTATCTGATTGAAAAAGAAATAGCATAAAACCTGATGATTATTCAATGTTCTAGCATTTACAATGATTGCACACTTTCCTTAATAATGTAAACAACAGTCGGGTCAATTCACATGTCTAGTAGTGTCTGTAACCATTTGACAATATCAGCAATGTATCCAATACTAAGTCTGAGCTCATTGAATTCTCATAATATTTCTGTTTGAATTTACTAGTCTAATGATATGGAATGCAAAAATACTCAGTTTCAATTGCATATTATAAGAAATCACTGAAAATGTTGCCTGTTATCAGAAATCTAGATGAAAGAAACTATAAATATACCAAAATATTACAAATTGCAGACAGACAATATGTCAAAATTTAGCCTTACACATCAATACTGTAATAGGAAACATAATTTGGCTTCATTTTTTAAAAAAAACAGGGATAAAGTCATAGACAGTATAAAAAGGGAATATTGGTTACAGACACTACAATTTAAGAGTGTGGTTTACCAATTCAATACAAACTTACTAGAGTTGTTCCCAGAGGTTTGCTTTTGTCGTCTTCCCATGTCTTAGGGATGTACCATGGTAAAGAACAGAAAAAGTAATTAGGCAGCTTCTTCTAGGATAAGAAATTCAGGTTACATTGTCTTGTAGTAAATTACTGAAACAGACAGTGCTGCAAGAATGATGCAATATTCAATCAAGAGAGTTATTGCATCACTTTTTTGCTCTTGGCTGCAGAGGTAAATAGATGATGCAACATTATATCACATAAGATGGAACTTTCTATTGACAAAAACAATGTTTTAATGACAAGTAGAACAATACTTTTATCTTTCATTTTTATACCTGTTTGTGTAGTGTCTGTAACTTTTTTTATTGAGTTGCTGTTTTTTAATGGTACAATACAGCACCACCAATTTTGGCCAACTTGGACATCACATGGATACACATGAGCCTTTGTAGGATTTATACTTTTCCATAATGAAACAACAAAATTATTGCCATATAAACTTGTAAAGGTTACAGACACTACAAAATTTAGAACTGGAAAGCTTGACAAAGAACAAGCTCTCATTCGAATATCTTGGCTAGCCATGTGATTTAAATGGTTTTACTACTTATTATAATATAAAGTCGAGTTCTAGATTTCAATAAAAGTTATAATGAATGTTATTTTGTACAAAATATTGGCATATAACAACAGATTAGTGTTTGAATTTCAGTGTTGAAACAAAACTTCTACTGACGGTATTTTGCTTATAAAATCCATAATATTTTACCGATTTCTTTAATTCAAGAAGCAATATTTGCAGGATAGAATTCCGCATAAAACCAGACCAATAAATGCATAATTTCAGTATGATATTTAGAGAATTCTCTATTTTATATTCAAGCTTTTTTCGAGTGAGACTACATAACGCTCAAAAATGGCCATTTGTAGAGCTTGTTTCCATGCATATCTCAACAATGGGTTACACTAACCTCTTGAAATTTTCAGGAAAGTAAGAGAGGTATATGCCAGGCTTACCAATCTTTAAAATTGGTTCATATCTTGTTTAATTTTTCTATTTCATGCATATAACATGAAAATTCCTTTATCAGCACCAATACCGTGTTTTAGCCGTATGTGCTTGTTGAACACTTTTCAAACAGATTTAATACCAAAAGGCATTCTTATATGCAGCGCCGGTGCAAGGCATTTTGGTGCCATTCCACTCAAACCCTCCGCCACCGGCCCATCATGAAATAAACCCTTAACACAGTGCCCTAGGCGATTGCCCAGTTCGCCGCCTGCATTGCTTATATGGCACTACCAACCACATGGGGTGTTAAATGTTGTCAATAACTGGCCTTCTGCATCCAGAGGTATTTTCCAGTCAAAATAAAAAATTAAAAAAAGGTGGAGAATAATGTGTTGGTCTAGCCAGTAACCATAATTGGCATATAGTTTGGCAAAAACCTTAGCTCCAGCCATCCTTGTGGTTTTTTATCTTCAAATGTTGGAAGTTGACATTGCTTTCGTTTGATAGCTTGATTCAACATTCTTTGATCAAGTCAAGTTCTTTGTTTTCCCAATTTGTGTTTTCAATAATTGCTAATGAACTGGCCCAACTACTTTCCATGTTACCTTTAATTAATTCCATCCTTTCAAAGTTGAATGAAATAAAGCTGTGGGAACCGGTATGCAGAGAACTCGCCCCTGGGAGAAGTCGCCCCAGAATGGTTGGAGAAGTCGCCCCAAAACCCAGCTAACCTTTTGATAACAGAATGAAAACATCTTTTACGTGATTCATTTTTAGATTTTTATTTATACTCGATCACAAAAAAAGAAATTAAATTAAAAAAATTCATGATGCGTTAATGAGATGGCTAAAAAAAATAATTCTGTATATGATGAATTGGATACTTTCCCTCTTAACATGCGTACACCTCAATTCTACATATTATGCAAAGCTCATAATGGAATCATATGTTAAAGATATGACAACTTTCATTAAAATGTTGAAGTCTATTCCACAGCTATCTGTTAATTTCAATCCTGGCATTTTTAGATGTAACATCACTATATACCAACTTTCCACATGCAGTTGATATTGAAGCGTATACAGATTTTCTTGATTACAATCCTAATAATAGCCCACTATCTTGTGAAGATATTTGTATCATTTTAAACTTTAATAATACGAAATACATATACATAACTGGTACGGCAATGTGTATTAATATGGCTCCTTCATACGCTGTCCTTTCATGGGTAAATTTGAAAAATGACTTTATTCAAAACAAAAAGTTTAATCCATTTCATTGGTTCAGATTATTCATTGACATATTTATATCTGGAAGCAGTCAACCGAAGAACTGTACAATTGTATTGATCGCCTAAATCATTTTTACTTGACAATTAAATTTACTCATACTGCATATAGTACGCATGTTTCATTTTCATATGTAAATGTGATATAAAATATTGATAACACTATCTCTGTAAATATTCATATTAAGGAAACTAATATCCACCAATATGTGGAATAATCTTCATGTCATCCCTTGTCATGTAAAAACGGTATTCCACATAGCCAGTCGAAAAGATTCTGACATATTATTTCAGATGATGGTCAATTATAAAATTCGTTGAATAAATTCCAAACATATTTACAAAACAGAAATTATCCAACATGTACATGATTATGCGCTGAATAAAGCCCGTAATATTACTCAGAATTGGGCTTTAAACAAAACAGTATGTACAATAGATAGAGAAGTAATTCCTTTAAAAATACAATCGAATCCTTCATTATCTAATGTACGTCGTATAAATAATAAATTTTAGTCTCCTAAATTTATCAAATACATTTATCAATTTACCAGCGTAAAAACACTTTACAAAAATAAATCAATTATCACTTAAAGAAGACGCAAGAATTTTCAAGATTTTTTTTATTAGTACTAAACAGACAGAAAAGAAAAAGAAAAAAGAACATTTTCGTCATCTAAATCTAGCATACAGCGGTGATCTACGCATTAGCCATGCATTTCTTGAGGAGTCATCAATAATGTGCTGTTTTTTTTTAAAAATTGAGTTTAAGTATCATTTGTTAATAGTTAGCAAATCTCAGTGAAAAATCAGATTAAGTTGTTCAGTTAAAGAGATAATAACATAACACTTTGGCTTATTGACAGTCAGCGCCAATTCAGTCGATTTCGGGTTATAAAAGTCAATGTCATAACGTCATCTCAGGATGACTTAGGTTATTATGTTGGAACCATTTTATATCTAAAACTGCAGACATCCCATCATGCTTACATCCTCTCTTATTTGTCCAAATAAAACGCATCTAATGATTTGAAAAGCAGAGTGAAAGGGATAGAACACTTATTTTTCGTTAAGTACAGAAGCGGAGATGATCACATGGAAAAGTTAAAAACAAAATTGTAAATTTTATAGATTTAATAAATTACTAAGTTGAAGAAAAACAACAATAAATAAAGCCTTGACAAACATGTGGCGAAATCTCAGAATTATTATATATTATTATTGGGGCGACTTCTCCAACCACTATGGGGCGACTTCTCCTGACACCTGGGATGAGTTCTCCTAGGGCGAGTTCTCCGTTAATCGTGGGAACCATACTTGGTGGAGTAATGATAAGTTTCGCACTTTCGTCAATTGCAAATCCAATATATGTTTGTTTCAGATATTTTAGACTTTGAATACACTGTGGTTGATTGTCCCAATAGACCATTCTTAGAATATATTCATACATTCTTGTGACCCTGGGTCAACGCATCCAAAACGAGGCTAAGATAGGCACCAGTTTCGTTTTACCTCGCAACCATGGCTGCTACAGTTGATACCGGTAACAGAAAAAAATCGTGACAGTTATTGCTGTGTTCCGTTGTGCATTGGGAATGCTAGAATTCACATAATTTAAGCTTCCACCATATTTCATCAGTGAAAAAGATGGTGCTCCGTAAAAATGGATTGTTGCAATACGTCGCGACGAGGGAACCAATTTTCAGGTAAGAAACAGGATGAGTGTTGGTTTGTTTGTATTTACTTGCAACTGAATGATTTAAGAAAGAGAAATCCGATTGCAAAATAGATTCTTTCGATGAAGCAGATGATTGTATGTGTGTGTGTTTTATAATGATAGGTTACTGAAAATGTTACCCCTAGTCCCATTGCACATAACGGGGTCATCGAAAACTGGGCGTACCTCCACTCAGCGCATTTAAATAAGAAATTATGAATTTAGGTACGAGTTGTAAGTACAGAACAAGTGAACTTTATTACCTCATTAATGAAAAAGAAACTATGAGATGGCACTAATATTTAATCAAACCATAGCTTCATAACTTTTGTTTTACACATTTCATATTGTGTATGAGAGAGAGAGAGAGAGAGAGAGAGAGAGAGAGAGAGAGAGAGAGAGAGAGAGAGAGAGCATACAATCAGTGGAAAGCAGCTTCTGTTAAAACTCTGGTATAATTTTACATTATTTTGAAGCTGGTAACTTTGTTATATTTTTTTTTGGTGTCCATTATAGTAAATGTTGATGAAAAGCTACACTAATATTTTATCTTCTTCAGATCCTGTGAGTTGCATATAGCATGGAGAAGTAAAATTACAGATCTGGAGGAGAGACTGTAGAAAGCAGAAACAGAATTGGAAGAAAAAGAAATGAAACTGCTAGATTTGAATTTTAAAAAATAAACATGGATGATGGAGAAATTTGGATTGAATAGATTTACAGATGATGATGAAATGATATAATTTTACACTTGTTTTTCCACAAGATGTTTTTATAACCTTCTTCAATAGCATCAAACCTACTGCCATTAGAATGAAGAGCTTATACTACAGCACCAGGAATGACATCAACATCAGAGGACAGCAAAAAGCAATGGACCCAGTGGATGAACTTTTTATGTTTTTGTGTAGATGTGTATTTCCGATGGAAGATATGTCTGTTCGATTTAATATTCACAGGTCTTCTGTAAGTCGGAAAAAAATAATGTGAACAAATTATATGTATTTCTTCCTGGGAAGTATAAATATTTGGCCATGTCATGAACAGGTTCAAGCAAATATGCTTCTCGAGTTTCAACTGTCCTACCCATGAACCAGAATTATTATTGACTGCACACAAATATTTGCAGAAAGACCCTCATCTCTAGTGGTTACATCAAAGATGGGCAGTTCACAGCTTCCCAGGTGGAGGACAATCAAAACATTGCAAGCCTGAGTATACATGTGGAAAGACACATTAAGAGGGTGAGAGAATACAAGTTATTACAGTCTGTGGTGCCTTTGACAATTTCTGGGTCTATAAATCAGTTATGGACAGCAGCAAATGTACCGACTTTGTTCAAACGACCACTAATTAAACAAAAGAAAATACATTTTGTGACATGGAAGTATCATGTAGAACTTGTACTTGAAAACAAAGATACCAAGACATCATGAAAGTACCACATATGGTTTATTTTATTGACATTTCAATAGTTTATTTTTAGACCTTAAAATCATGCCATATATCTTTGATATCTTGTCATGCAAATACCTCTTAGATGTATGAACTAGTTCATTTTATTAACATTTCAGTGGTGTACAAGTTTTTTTTAACACCTTTAGTAAAATCATGCCATATTTCATTGACATCTTGATTTTCATGCAAAAACCTTTGGTAAGATGTGTGTCAATTTATAAAGAGTTCACGTGAAAATGATACACAATTCAATAATGCATATTTAGGTGACTGTTCTGGCCTGTATACTTATATAGTAAGTAAAACCAACTATGCTGAATTTATAATTTACAATTTAAATATGTACATTTTAAAAGCATTGTGACAAAGTCCACATTGGCAAATGACTTGCAGCTACTTTGCTTACAACTAAATACATAGCTTGGAGTTGTCAGAATGATTTAATAATGAAAAAGCATTGAAAATTCATATTAATATATCTTACAAAACATTAATGTGCAAAATTACAAACTGGAGAACATACTAATTGAGGTATAATCTATAATAGAAAAGACCAGGCCTGTCCTTGACAGCTTGCCAAAATTTCATGTCAAACAGAATAGTCTCAACATGAAAGTAATTTTCCAACCACACACAAAAATCGCACCATTCCAGTCCTGTAACTGCATTTGAACCTGGTAGTAGTAGTTGTGGTTTGTCTTCAGTTTCAAAGCATCATTAGAGTCAGCAAGGAACTTCAGAGGTAGTAAAGTGCAACTGGACATTTCATCTCCAACAAATCATAAGGAATGGGGATCCTGTTTGGGGTTGTAGACTTTATGATGAGGAGTTGCAGCAAGCCAATGACAAAACGGGTTCACACTTATGCCACTTGGGTACAGATTGACATTGTCATTCATTCTCTAGAACAAAAAAGAAATTTAAAATAAAAAATCATACATCACAAAAATTTAAAAGGTGGCTTTGTTTCTTCTTTAAATAAAATCTTCTAACACACAGGGGTGTCACTTATGAATTGCAAATTGTTGTCCTTGATTTCTTAAGCAGGTTTAAAAAATTTTGGTGTTGCAATTTCTTATAAGAAGGATACAAATCTGACCAGTTTTTTTTCTTCTTCTTTTCTTTGCAGCATACTCATTTAGTATTCCAAAAAGCAATCATAATTTCGAAAAATAAACAGCCCTGGAATGTTTATTTGAAGAAAAATGATATGGACAACTTGTAATGTAGACAGCATGTATGCATAATCTGAATTTCAAAGTCTCTACTGTTAGGGGTGGGTGTGGTTGGTTAAAAGGGCAGATTGTGTCACTTGGCACGTTTTGTAAATGTTTTATTCTGACCGCGTGTTTGGACCACAGTATTGATTGTTCATAGCTGTACATTTAAACCATACCTAATCAGAAACATAATTCGTGCTTTAAATAGTTTCATTTCTCTATTGTTAACTTGTATTGTGTGTGCTGTAGAGAAAAATGACACTTAAGATAGAACGTAAGTGAACTTACGTTTAAGAGAATGGACATATCTCTCACTGTAATACTTGAATCCTTTTGTCATCTGTTCATTCCCTGAACTGCTGTAGACACCATTGATGAAATTCTCAATGAATGCAAAATAAATATCTGGCAAACAGCTGAGATCGTTACTCGATGTACTGTAGGAAGCCATATTTGTTTATCAATCTGCCTATCTTAGCCTCGTTTTCGCGAAACCTGAATATTCATGAGGATCTCATTAAGAATGGTCTATTCCTGTGCACATTGCAAATACCCAGCTGTACCTTTTCCCATATTATACTCTGGAAAAGAATGGAAAACTATGGGAAAATGAAATATTCTGCATAATTTAGCATGGAAACCCAGGACATTGTGCATGGAAAATGCTGGACATTTTGGACTTGGAATTATTTCAGCATGAAAATCCTTGGCAATGGATGGATAGTTTGGATGTAGAATTGTTTTGATAAATTTCAGCATGCAAAACCCTGAAAAAAAGAACTTAGTCAATTTTCAAGATTGGTACTAAGAATTATTTTATTCACCTGAGAAAAGAGCAGTCATGACAAAACACAGATTTTTCAACTTGAAATTAAACTATTATTTCAGATCTATGATAAATGTATACTGAGCAACAGAGGACACAGTTAAAAAAAACAATTGAAACCACACACAAAAAAGACAAACAAGTATTGAAGTAGAGTAGTACATCATTTGTTGTATGTACAAACATATGTAATTTTAAGTTCATGATAAAAAAAAATCATTGTATTATGTCATATTTAAAACATATGCTATGAAAAGATATCCTGAATAAGTAGTTAAATTCTGATCAGAAAATATCTGGTGCATATACAATCCTAAATATGTCCCAATCTGTTCACCAGAAAGTAACTGGCGCATATACAAACATAAATATGTCCCAATATGTTCACCAGAAAATATCTCTTACATATACAGTCATAAATATGTCCCAATCTGTTCACCAGAAAATATATGGTTCATATACAATCATAAATATGTCCCAATCAATTCACCAGAAAATATATGGTACATATACAATCATAAATATGTCCCAATCAATTCACCAGAAAATATATGGTACATATACAATCTAAATATGTCCCAATCTGGTCACCACATAAGCTTGAAACTACAGTGTAGAAGTATGAAATTTTGCTGTCCAACGTTGAGAGCCATTTTAGTCCTTTTCATGATTATTGGGGAGAGCAGCACCATAAATGTAATTTCTAATTTCAATGATGATAATAGGTTCTTGAAGGCCTTTGATCCTAGGTACCACACAGCTTCTCTAAATGTAGATCACAAATGGGAAAAAGCTTATTATGTATTTGAAGAAAGCAATAAAAAGATTTAGCATTATCGTAGAGAATCACACTCACAGTACTTCATATCTGACATTTCTGAGGCATTTTGTTTCTTCATGTAAATATCAATGCTTGTTATTATCGAATTAAATTTGTTTTGTCCCCAGTATACCATGGCCTTGACGAATGCATTTATTCAAACCATAATTCGAGAAATTTCTTGGCAACATCTAACAGTTCCATGGATTTAATCTTTCACAATACCACATTTGCTGTTACAGAGAAATATGGCAGATACAACCAAACTTTTTTGGTATCCCTCTGTTAGACTGGAACAAAAAGACTCTCTGTAGAAACCATCCACTCTCTGACCTGTTCTTTGAGCTGCAATGTCACTGGCTTTGACATTTTGATCAGTGCGAATATAACGACTATCACCACTGGGGGTTGTTTTATCTTTTTCAAGACAGTTCAGACAACCAAAGACACCATTGTATTGTGTCATAGTCGAAACATATGCTCTTGCTTGAAGATCCATTGTGGCTATAATCAACATGGAATATATCACTTCATTTTCATACCCGTATGTAAATCCATAGGTATATATCTCTAACAGGTAAAATACCAGTGGCTTCAAAAACATCACCATATTTGGTTTACCAGCTCCTTGCCATATACCCCGTAAGATCATATTTCTGTGATGGAAACGCTCCTATCAAAAGGCCATTGTGGTACTGGTTAACTTTTGAACAGAGGGATACCATCAGTAAATAATGACAGTGTTATATTGTTAGACTGGAACAAAAAGGCTCCCGGCTGTTTCAGTTTTTTATAGTCTTTACTAGAATTGAGATCCGACAGTATTTCACTTTCAGGCAATGAACAGCTCCCTTGTACTAAATTTGGAAATCCCAGGACATTAAAATATTTCAGCAAGCTGTATGTTGATTTTACTAGTCACAAAGTACATTTGACTATCTGGATCAGTTGCACCTGTACAACCCCAAGTTTCTTCTTTACCTGAGTACAATTGTTTACAGATCTCATTTGAGATTACATTTGATATACTCCTTATTGAATCCATTTTTCCTTCAAATCTTTGACACTTGTCAATTCTATGTGATTACAACAATATATATCTTGTGGCATAAAGTGGGGGATCTGTGACATGGGATAATAGGTCACACCAAGTTGCTTCATTCACCTAAGGATACTGTTCATTGTCTGAGCTCATTCAAACTCAAAACTTTCTTCTTACTCAGATGAAAAACTTGTGTCACCATATCTGGTTCATCTGTTGATATTCCCATTATATTTGAAGAGTTAGTACTCTTGCACTCATACACACTGTCACTGTATGTATCTACATGTATTTGGTTCATCTGTTGATATTCTGATTATATTTGAAGAGTTTGTGCTACATTGATTCACCTAGTTTACCATGATCACTGTAATCAGAAATATTAATTTTAGTGAACATATGTAATTAATATTGAATCTTTTTGAACATGTATAATTAATATGGAAATCTTCACATTCAAACATTATTTGTTTTGTTGTGGGAATTGAATATATACAGTTAATATTACTGTAGTTTAGTTCAACAAATCCAAGGTAAATGTATGCATCATTTTAAAAATTGTAATGCACGCATGATACACAATGAATGCATGTAAATGACATGTGGTTAATACACATTGATATAATGACAAGTGATTGATACACATTGATATAATGACAAGTGATTAATACACATTGATATAATGACAAGTGATTAATACACATTGATATAATGACAAGTGATTGATACACATTGATATAATGACAAGTGATTAATACACATTGATATTATGACAAGTGATTGATACACATTGATGTTATGACAAGTGATTAATACACATTGATATAATCACAAGTGATTAATACACATTGATATAATGACAAGTGATTAGTACACATTGATATAATGACAAGTGATTAATACACATTGATATAATGACAAGTAATAAATACACATTGATGTTATGACAAGTGATTAGTACACATTGATATAATGACGTGATTAATGCACATTGATATAATGACAAGTGATTAATACACATTGATATAATTAATCATAAAAGTACATGTGATACAACATACACTTCATAAATTTATGTGATGTTTTCGGAAAAACAACTGAAGTTTCATAACGTTTTAGAATGTTACAAGAAAAATGAAAGTAAAGCTACATTTAATATTTTTAATAATTTAAAACTGAAGTATGATTAAAAGACAATGAATAACAATACATGTACATTATATATTTTGGTCTGCAAGAATTAATAGTGATAGATATCTCCTGGAATTTCTGTAACTGGCTGATTTGATAGGTATAGGACTGACAGGGGAAATAACCCACTTCTGGCTTCCCATTTTTTGATGCCGCTTAGGTTCCAGAACAGTGGTCTGCTGTTACGGGATATAGTGAGATAAAATCGGATCGTTTGAATGTAAATTCATTGGAACCCAACAGAATACATATATTGAACTAAGCGGCCCATGGAAGAAAAAAATAGTATTTATTCGAAGTGTTGAAAATTTTGAAAGTTTTATTTTCATACATTTAGAGGAGGTAATGCCAATAAACACGGTAGGTCTTAAGATTCCAACAATTTGGAATATATCCATGTATATTTCATAATTCTGAGTAACCTCTATTTACAGTATGAAGTCTCAAATCAGGAGTCCTATCTGGTGGTTTCAGCCATATCTGCATTGACCAGTGCGCAGGCCAAATTATCCCTCAAATATTTAGCGCATTGACCCCATTGTCGATCAATGGCATTAGTTATTAAATATATATATTTATATTGATTTTCATTCAAATAAGCAAAATTAGTGTTTATGTCTTCTCTTAAAATTTATGTATCAAACTTGTTTGAATAAACGGTGTGAAGGCAAGATTATATCTGAATGAATTTAGTCCTAGAAAGCTCTATTCAAAATAATGAGTACACACATTCCTCAGCAGGCTGACGACACGTGTGATTTGGTATAGCTTTCATTGTTTGTCCTAATTAAAACTGAAGCTATACACATGTTTTCTGGCACAATCCAGAGTTGTAGACTCTGTTCATTTTCATGAAATTAAGTAGAACCAGGTTTTTCAAAAAATTTACAAAATTGCATTTTGAGAATTGTTAACCCCCCGCTCCTTTCATGTCACAAAAGTACGCCACACTGCATCACAGAGACAGTTGAGACTGAATTTTTTTCATTCTTGGATGCATCTCAATTGAAAAATAGCTTGATTTACTTACAAAAACTGGTATTTTAATTTTCATGTCCTATACCTAGATTTAATTGTGTATGGTGTGTTGGATAAACCATACAGAGTGAATCTTCTGTTCAAACATGCACATTAAATGTTTTGTCTATAAACACAGAATGAATTCACTAAATACTCAGATTTTGTTAAACTCGGAACAGTCCATTCAGTATTGTAATGTGCAATTTGTTTATTCCTTAAATTATTGATATGGAGATGAAACTGTTACAGATAAGAGCCATGTTAAGTTGTACTAGATGAGAACAAATGTATAAAGGAAAATGATAACACACAAATTAACAATGTTGTGGGAGACAGCCATGTTAAGTTGTACTAGATGAGAACAAATGTATAATGGAAAATGATAATCAACACACAAATTAACAATGTTATGGGAGACAGCCATGTTAAGTTGTACTAAACGGGAACAAATGTATAACGGAAAATGATAATCAACACACAAATTAACAATGTTGTGGGAGACAGCCATGTTAAGTTGTACTAAACGAGAACAAATGTATAACGGAAAATGATAACACACAAAATTAACAATGTTGTGGGAGACAGCCATGTTAAGTTGTACTAGATGAGAACAAATGTATAACGGAAAATGATAATCAACACACAAATTAACAATGTTGTGGGAGACAGCCATATTAAGTTGTGCTCAACGAGAACAAATGTATAACGGAAAATGATAATCAACACACAAATTAACAATGTTGTGGGAGACAGCCATGTTAAGTTGTACTAAACGAGAACAAATGTATAACGGAAAATGATAACACACAAATTAACAATGTTGTGGGAGACAGCCATGTTAAGTTGTGCTAAACGAGAACAAAGGTATAACGGAAAATGATAACACACAAATTAACAATGTTGTGGGAGACAGCCATGTTAAGTTGTACTAGATGAGAACAAATGTATAACGGAAAATGATAACACACAAATTAACAATGTTGTGGGAGACAGCTACAGACATTGTTTAAAAACTCAATATTCTACTAATGGAATTGTCATTGTTTAATTTCGCTTCCTCCAGTACATATTTTATCAAGTACGATATGATATCTTGATCTAGGGTCATGCAAATTTATCGTTACAAGTCAATCTGGAATTGACTGAGCGTCACTAAAGAAATTTCTAAAGAGATTATAATCCATATCACCGCCGCACCCAGCAAGAATATTGCAGTTATCTCTGATCACTTTTGGTATTTGTGTATATCGTTGACTGACATATATCACCTCAGTATTTTTATGTCTACCTTTGGAAAAAATCCTAGTGGGATTTTTTTGATTGTCTAACATGACATCATCATATACGACTAAATTGTTAATACTTCCATCAATAACATCAATGCTCGGTGCTTCTTCGATATCGGTTATAAATTCAATAATATCCTCATCGATTTCCGATTTTGCTTTCTCGTTAAAATCTTTTAACACCTCGTAACATCGCTGATCGTCTACACTTAGGGCTACCAAAAATAATTTATCCCATTTCATCCATCTCGTTATTAAATTAAGTGACAACTGCATCTTTCCAAATCCATATGGTACGATTATAATCATACGAATAGAATTTGGTAGCACTGCATGATGTTTAACGGGTTCTCGTGTTTTTGTTTCTGAAAAATCAATTACATTCATGTTATTATAAATAAATTATGGATCTGTATTGTGCGAAATGTAGGACGCGCACAACAACAATTGACCCAACACCTACTACAACTAAAAATAAGAGAAGCTATCACTGGCAAGTGTGAACGATGTGGTATAAAAAAAAATAGATTTGTTTTAAAAAAAAGGGAGATGATATTGCAGCCAAGTTAGTAAAATTACCAGGAACACCATGGGCAAAATATCCGGGAGAAAAACATCTTCCAGGGTATAGTTATTGTGGACCCAGGACCAGACTCAATATCAGACTCGATTATCAAAACCAACCCTGGCCCTGCGAATATCCAATAAACGCTATTGATAAGGCATGTCATGCTCATGATGTTGCTTATAAAAGCAGTAATCTGCAACACAGACATATCGCAGATGTGAAATTTATTCATGCATTGAATTCTATCACTGATAAATCCTTCAAAGAAAAAATAGCGTCATGGTTGATTAAATCGGCGATGAAAAGTAAATTAATGCTGGGTGCAGGTAATTAATAACATGGAATCTATTTATTATTCTCCAAGAGGATACTGGAGGGGTAAATCAGCAATCGGTAAACTCGCTAGCGCCGCAAAGGTGAAAAAAATTTGCGACTGTTAGTTGAACCTCAGTAACAGAATTTTGTAAACCCACAAATTGATTTACTTGAGCGTTAAATCTATCATCGAGAGTTTTTAATGATTCCGTCGTCGATGGATAATTATCACTGAATGATGTTAATTGATCTGTGAATGTCGAAAGAAGTACACCTGGTTTGAGTTTACTCTGATCAGAAAAAACCGTGATAGTATTTTCTGCTACACCTCGTTGTTTAACTAAGATATCATCCAGGGAAACATTACTTGTTTTCAATTTACCCTGACGATCTTGAAATATGACTATTTCATTAGGATCAACACTTGTGAGGTTTAGCATCTTGGAGTAATGAGTGTTGGTGACTTAGCAATTTCAGGCAGTTATGGTCTGGGCACATCCATTCATTTTCGCCAGCTAAACATTTAAATCTAGTTGTCCACGATATCCTTCTTAATCTTCAAGGCAGAAACAATTATCTGAATAAAATTTTACAGTTTATTGTTCAGCAAAGAAACAACCAAATATATTTGTTTCCAGTTAACAAACCATCCCTGGATTTTGTAGGCGCATGGCCCCGTAATAAAAACAAACAATCAAAAGCATTCCTGAAACTTGATTTGTAATTGATCCAGTTTTGCTATGTACTTGAATCAGTCAGTATATTTTTATAATAATCTTTACTAAATACTCTACTAAATACATGTTTTTGAAAAACAAAAATAGCTACCCCAGTTTTAAAACTTGCAATAGGAAACATTGTTTTTGGCCTTATATAACTTCTATCTTCTCATGTTTATAGAAATTAAATGGATCAATTATTTTAACAATTATTTTGTATTACAATTAATGAATTTCAACTGTGCGGCTTCTAACACTGAGTAGGCTGAGTAACACATTTGTCAGTTTATACCAATACCAAGATTAAATAATTAGTGTTAAAAGCCAATGCTAAGCAATGACTATGCTTGTATCATGTGTGGACTCCTATAGTTGTTTACAATTTAATTACCAGTCATACATGTAAATGCTTAAAAGCTATAAACGTTTTCATATTATTTTAACCAACAAATGAATTAAATATAGCAGTGGTTCATGTTTTATAATTTCTTAGTTGTGGCATTAGTATTTGTGTTTTGTTTCAGATGCACACAGTGTACATTTGGTCCCAAGTCCAATTGCAGAAGTGGAGGAAGGAGGTACCCTAATTTTGGATTGTAGCTATGATGGACCCAAAACTCCTGACTATATAACCTGGTATTTGAATAATGATACAATTGGTCTGGTGATAGATGCAACCAATTGCAAATGTGAAAGTTGGGAACAATATGAAATTGACCGCTACAATATATCTTGCCATCAAACCAATTTTACTTTGTCCATTGCCAATATTTCAAAAGACAAGGATGATCAAGACACCTGGAAATGTGATGCTAATGTCTTTGGCATGCAAAAACCGCAAAAGGCATCAACAAGAATTGTGGTGAAAGATGCAGGTATGTTAAATCTGTAAATACGTGGGCACTAAAATAATTATTTGTGTTTACATTAGAATGTTTAATAATTGTGGTTTCTGAAAAATCACTTAGGGGGCATAGTCTTCAACGCTAAGTAACTTTGGGGGCATAGAGACCTCAATGCTAATAACTTTGGGGGCATAGAGTCTTCAATGCTAAGTAATTTTGGGGGCATAGAGTCTTCAATGCTAAGTAACTTTGGGGGCATAGAGTCCTCAATGCTAAATATCTTTGGAACATAGAGCCCTCAACGCTAAGTATCTTTGGGGCATAGAGTCCTCAATGCTATGTTACTTCGGGGGCATAGAGTCCTCAGTGTTAAGTATCTTTGTGGGCATAGAGTCCTCAATGCTAAGTATCTTTGGGGTCATAGAGTCCTCAATGCTAAGTAACTTTGGGGGCATAGAGTCTCCAATGTTAAGTAACTTTGGGGGCATAGAGTCGACAACGTTAAGTAAATTTGGGAGCAAAGAGTCCCCAATGCTAAGTAACTTTAGGGGCAAAGAGTCCTCAACGCTAAGTAACTTTGGGGGCATATAGTCCTCAATGCTAAGTAACTTTGGGGGCATACAGTCCTCAATGCTAAATAACTTTGGAGGCAAAGAGTCCTCAACCCTGTATCTTTAGGGACAAAGAGAACTCACTGCTGTGTAACTTTGGAGATGTAAAGCAAAATGACTTGTGAAATTTGAAATACATAACTTTATCAATTTCAAAGATAGCTGTCTGGATTAGGTGTCAAAATCAAGGTTAAACATACAATTGACTCTAGATGTACTCGTGAATAATTCCAGCAGCAACACAAGTCTTTTTTTTCAGGTATCTGACAGGTAAAAGCTTGTCAAATTCTATTTAAAGTTAATCGGGAGTATAATAATAAATTTACCATAGCTGTTTTTCTTTTATCTTCAACTAATATATAACTGATAAAAATGCATAATAATTGAATTTATAGAAGAATCTATCATTTAGAATGTCTATACATGTAAGATTTATTCATTTGTCACCTGCAGACTACACAGGTAATTGTTAACTACCAGTAATACTCCTTTGAATGAAAGTGCACAAAATATTGGCATTAACACATAGTGGAACTTTACATTTGTGGTATGTGAGTGTACTTTTGGAGTGCTTGTAGGGATTATCTGTCATAGACACACCTGAATGGCTGACCTTGTAGTTTGTATGCTTCTTGTTACAGACTTCAGATAGTCTGTCAGCACTCCCACTTGGCACAGGCCAGTGTCTTTCTCATCCAGTCTTTCTTCATCAATGTTCAGTTGTCTTGGTCTTTTGAAGGCTCTTTTTACATGATGGATATTTCCAATCAGCTCATGGGCTACATCCATGCAAAATGAGAACAAGTGTCTTGCCCTTTTTCTGGGAGGATTATGATCCACAACTGTACCCTCCAAGACATAGGTATTGTACAATGCACTATCTCTCAATTTTATCTCTATCCGACGATTTCATTGCATGGTTTTCTTTTCATTATTCAACCTTGTGCTCTGGAGTAACCTGTCCACATCTCCCATGTATTTGGCATACTATGTGACTATGTGTGTAGAAGGAAGCCGAGTCCTTGTTCCAGCTTTATTCTGATGCTCTGTAGTTTGATCTGCTACTGTTTGGTGACATGATGAAAGATAATAGACAAGATGATTGTCTTTCCAGTAGGATGCTAACAATGGCCTACTCATGATAAAAGATAATAGACAATGCAATTGTCTTTCCAGTAGAATGCTAACAATGGCCCACTCATGATGAAAGATAATAGACAAGATGACTGTCTTTCCAGTAGAATGCTAACAATGGCCTACTCATGAGTCAGTCTGATATTCCTCTACACATTCTTCTGCCTACTCATGAGTCAGTCTGATATTCCTCTACACATTCTTCTGCCTACTCATGAGTCAGTCTGATGTTCCTGTACACATTCTTCTAGCAGCAGCATTTAATTGTACCAGAGCTTTAGGATAATCTTTATGATTTGTTGTTATTGTTCCACACAGGTATGTTCTCCATTGGTACAGGTAATCAGCCAGGTGAGGGCTTGTATAGAAATTGTTGGAGTAGATTTCATAGCCCTGCATTTCAGTTTTTTGGTTAGAGCAATTTTCACAGTGACTTAGACGACAGGCCAAGGCTTCCATTCACATCTTCTGCATTTATTCCAAAATAAACGTCGAAATTATAGCAATATGATGTCAAAGCATCTGCCAGAACCCATATCATTATTTTAAATTGAACCAGCTTATATTTCAGTTATTATTTCAAGCTCAGTCTCCTTTCAAAAGGTACCATTGCTTCATCAACTGTAAGTTGTTTGTGAGGGACATATTCAGACTGCAATGCATGTCTTAAATGGTCTAACAAATATCTTACCTTGTGTAATTTGTCATTTGCAACACACCTGTCATCACTGATGTGCATGTAGTGTCTGATCTGAAAAAATCTCTCTCTGGACATAACTTGGCCAATTTTGGAACCCAGAAGCCAGTGCTTATCACTTTCCAACCAATAAAATTCATCCCTGCCAAATTTCATGGTGTCCATAATAATTAAAATTCCATAAAATGCCTTGATTTCATCCAAGGTGAGATCTGTCCACACACCTGTTTCACTTTTGGCACGTTGATCATCGCAATCAAATTCATTAGATGGACAAAGTTTCCAAAAACTTCATCTGAATAAAATATTTGAAAATATTCCAAAGCTTTCTTGGAGCCATCTAGCACTTGGGTGGGTCCAACTCTCTCAGAAAACTGAAACAAATCTCTTTGGTTTTCCTACTTTCTCCAAACAAAATTACATGTAGTGTACAATTCATCTGGTTCAAAACCTTCAAAGTCCTCTTCATTGTCATCACTGTCACCCACAAGCACTTGCAGTTTAAAAAGGTGAGTTTTAAGAGCACTCTTAAAAGGGATCACTGTGTCTTTGTGTCTAATTTCAATGGGCTATTCGTTCCACATTGCCGGGCCCTGGTATGCAAAAATGAACATTGTCCATATGACTTCATTTTCATAGTGGGATTTAATTGTCAGAAGAGGTGAGTAAGTATCTTGCTGGTGTTTACATATGGGTGAGGCCTGATAGGTATGCTGGACTGGAATCCATCAGTGAAACGTAGCACAGAGAAAAAAATTGTGTTTGTTTCTAGATCGAATGGATAGCTGGTGTAGATTACAGAGCAGCTGGAAAGTGTGCTCTGGTCATGATACTCTAAAGATGATTGAGCAGCTGTGTTTTGAACATTTTGAAGATTCTGGAGTAAATATTGAAATGAACCAGACAGAATTGAGTTTCAAAAGTCTAGTCTTGAAAGTACTGATGAACACAAGTATTTTAGTGGCATCAACTGAAAGATATTTGCGAATGGAGCTGATGCATCTGAGTTCAAGAAATGCAGCCTTGCATATGTTCATGACATGTTGGTGCAGTGAGAGAGAACTGTCTAGAGTAACACCTAGGCTTTGTACTGACTGCATGAACTGATGTTACTGATATTTATTGTTTAAGGTAAAGGATGTGAATGAGAAAGTCTTTGTGTTGTGATCAGAATGGCCTCAGTTTTATCAACATTCATCTGCAACTTGTTATGTGTCATCCATGCTTTAACATCAGAAATGCACCTCTCTACTCCTTTGATGGTAGCATCAGCTTCAGTTGGGTGGCTAGATGTTTATATTTGGGTGTCATCAGCATACAATTGGTGAGACATTGGATGATGATATATGACACTTGCGAGTGGCTGAGTGTATAGAATGAACAGAACAGACCCCTGTGGAATACCACAACATAGATCAACTGGGCTGTAGTGTATTCCATTTGCAGATACAATGTGTGTCCTTTTGACTAAGTAGGACTTGATCCACAATAAGGCTGTATTGTGAATGGCAAAAACATGCTAGAGACGGTGAATTAATATTGTCGCAGAATTGGAACCGAGTGGATTTTGGATTAAATGAATAACTCAAACACAATGTGCGAAAGATGAAAATGTATTAACTTAATTAGTAAAGAAAAATTATGATACAAAAATACAATGATTCTCACACACTCTCAACATACAATTGATTCTATCACTCTATACTAACATTCACACATTAAAAAATAAACCAATAATATATCTATCTGATATACAGTTTCAAATAATAGTACACACTAAGATATTCATATAGTTTCACATATAGACTAGGCTTGGGATTCAAACAATCTCAAGTTTTCAAATACGTTTCAAATGTTCTGCACTGTCAATAAGATTCACAAATCGCCTGGAATTCAACTAAGATTCAAAATAATCTCATGTAAATACAAAATATACCAATTTAAACAACAATTGGAATAAACGTATGCTTCCTGACCCTTGTACAGTTGCACGATTCATCCACCGATAAACTGCACAGTTTCACCATGTCGCTCAAGTTGACTCGCTCTTGTATCGGCCGTTCACACCCTTCACGGATCCACTACATGTACAGTCAGTCATACGTATAAATGTACAGACAGCATACAGCACCCTTTTATTAGCTATGTCTAGAGGCGTGACTCCACCACATGTACAGACATACGTACATCATATAGACATCTAGATAGCTCTATTCATTAGCTAAACTCATCAGTCACGTTACAACTGTTAGACTGTTAGCCTCGTAACCTCGTAAGCTACAATAATAATAATGAGTTCTGGAAAATACTAATACATTAAACTCTTATAAACAACTTGAAATTCACAATTCACAACATTTAAAATCTGCTTTGTAATAAATGAATGATTACACGATATGACAATAGAAACTCAATTAACTTCGCATATTATATACAATGTAAATTCTCAGACTGAACAAAAGTTGTTTTTTTCTTTCTAATTCTGTGACAAATATATCATGGTATATTGTGTCAGATGCTGCAGACAAATCAAGAAGGGTGAGGACTGTAATCTTTCCACTATCCAAAGTAGAGAGAATGTCATTAACTACGTTCATAAGAGTAGTTTCAGTATTCTGGCAAGTGCGATATGCAGACTGTACATTGCTAAAACGACTGTTTGAATTCAAATGAAATACAAGTTGGATTTGAACAACTTTTTCTAAGGATTTTATATGAAAGGGAGATTAAAAACTGGGTGATAATTCATTAAATCAGTATGTTTTTTTCTTCCAAGACATCGTCTGAACTATGAGCCAGTGTGATGTTCTTCTGCACATTCTTCTAGCAGCAGCATTTGATTGTACCAGAGTTTTAGGATAATATTTACCATTTGTTCTTATTGTTACACACAGTTATGTTCTCCGTTGGTACAGGTAATCAGTCAGGTGAGGGCTTGTATATAAATTTTTGGTGTATTATTCATAGCCCTCCATTTTAATTGGTTTTGTAAGAGCAATTACCACCTTAAACAACAGGTCAAGGTTTCCATTCACATCTTCTGCATTTTTCCCAACATAAACATCAAAATTATAGCAATATAACATCAAAACGTATGCGAGAACCCATATCATTATTCCAAATTGAATTGGGTCTAAGGTTGACATTGCCAGGGAGGGAGTGGGAGACAAGCACCCCACTCCAGCTGTCAACTAATATACAGCTCCTGGCCTTAGCGAGTGTCTTAGATTTGAAGTCTGGCGGATGACTTTATCCACTAACAGGAGAAAGGGTGAAGGCGGGCCACTGGTGCCTTAAAACCAGTTGCGTCGGGTAGAAGCGACTTGTAAACCTTGGATGGTAGCTCATCAAGGAGAAGGAAAACTCCAAAGCCAAATTGCTGCTGCCTTGCGGCTATGCACACTCATGTGAAAGGGTAAGGGAGTAAACCCCAACAAAATCCGAAGCTGGAGTACCTACAGCGTTCTAACATTGACTTCAACGTCATTCCGGCAACTCCTGCGATGCTATTGGTGCCAAGCTGTATCGACTTTTGTCATTCCCTTGGGCCCACCTGCTGTGTGGAGAGGTCGGATCTGCTTCATGGACAACAGCTGATTTTCCATACCACCGTGCCCAGGTTTCGTAGGTCCACTGGAGAGGACACTTCAGCATCATTGTACGGCATCGGCACAACACGAGAATTAGCATTTTACCGGTTCTAAGCCAACTGATGGTGGAAGAGATCACTGTACAACTACCGGCTGCCTTAAGCTGGTCAGCCCTCAATAAGTAAGGTGCTACCCGCCATGGCCGGCCTGCTTCACTGGGTGTGTGGAGCTTAGAGAACCATCTCGAAAAGAGGGTCATAAAACTCCACACCAGGAAAGACTCAAAGAAGAAATAAGAAAACCCCAGCTCTTCGTTTTGCAGCCTGGATTGATAGGACCATGTGTCCTGTATTGACCAATGACCTACAGCAGACCAACGATGCACGGAAGACTGTCGTCATTGACAAAGAACTCTCCTGACTGAACATTGACATTGCCTGTCCCCAGGAGACCCGACTTGCTGATAGTGGCACCATCAGGTAAGCCAATTACATGTTCTTTTGGCAGGGGAAGCCCTCGGATGAACCTAGGCAGCACAGTGTTGGCTTTGCCGTAAAGAACACGCTAGTATCATTCATTGAACCTCCGTCATCAAGTACTGAGAGAATCCTTGCCCTCCGACTGTCAACATCCTTAGCATCGGTCAACAACTTCAGCGTATTTGTTCTAACCCTCCATTCCACCTAAAGGAGAAAGACAAGTTTTATGAGGCTCTGGATATGGCAATATCCAGTATCCCAAACAACAAGGGCCTTTACCTACTAGTAGACTTCAATGCTTGAGCGGGCTTGGTCCGCCTGTCTCAGCTTTTACGGAAGCTGCAAGATCAGCGTGAATGCTCAGTGTCTGCTGGAGATGTGCTGTTCCAACAGCCTATGTGTGACCAACACTTTCTTCCAATCTTAGGAGATCCACCAGGTATCATGGAGACACTAACATTTACTCCACTGGCACCAACTAGACCTTGTCATCACCAGGCATGCACAACTGGCCAGCGTCCTCCTCAACCGCATCTACCACAGTGCTGACAGTGATACAGACTATTCCCTTGTGGTCAAGAAGGTTTGAATATTACCCAAGAAGCTGCACCATGCCAAGAAGAAGGGTCACTTTCACATCAATGCCTGCTGTGCAAGCAACCCATAGAAAATATAGCAGTTCATCAGCAAAGTGCAGGAAGCTCTCACCAAAGTGACATCTGATGACACCATTGACTCCAAGTGGTCCCATCTCCGTGACTCTGTGTACAACTCAGCCATCATAGCTTATGGGAAGAGGGAATGGAAAATACCGACTGGTATGAAGCAAACTGGGAGGAGATGGAGCCTGTGACTGAGGCAAAGAGGAAAGCCCTCCTGGCATACAAGGCTGCACCTAGCCCAAGAACATTGCAAGCACTCAGGCCTGCAAGGAACAATGCCCAGAAGTACGCCTACCACTGTGTCAGCAACCTTTGCAACAGTATATAGACAGCTGCCGACACCTGGGATGCAAGTGGAATGTATGAGGGCATCAAGAAGGCGACAGACTGCCCCACTCAAGTCCAAGACGGGCGAAGACATCATAGACCAGGGGAAACAACTGCAGTGATGGGTTGAGCACAATATTGAGCTATATGCAACCCAAAACATCACTGACACAGCCCAGGATGCTATTCAAGATCTTCCTGTCATGGAGAAGCTAAACATAAAGCCCAACCTGGAAGAGCTCGGAAAAGCCATAGACTGCCTTGCCTGTGGGGAGGCTCCTGGAAGCGATGGCATTCCGCTTGAAGTCCTCAAGAGTGGGAAACCAGCACTGCTCCAGCCACTACACATACTCCTCTGCCTCTGCTGAGAACAGCGATACGTCCCAGAGAACATGCGTGACACCAACATCGTAACTATGTACAAGAACAACGGAGACCATAGTGACTGCAACAACTACCAAGCATCTCCTTCCACAGCGTTGATGGAAAGGTTTTCGCCCATGTTGCCTTGGCGCGCTTCTCACTCCTAGCCTCCCACGTCTACCCAGAGTCCCAGTGTAGATTTCGAGCAGGCAGGTCAAATGTAGACATGATCTTCCCACTATGTCAGCTGCATGAGAAGTGTCATGAGCACAGATGCCCTCTACATTGTCTCCATAGACCTGATGAAGGCGTTTGACCTGGTCAGTGAGAGTGGACTCTTCATACTCCTGCAGAACATTGGGGCTTCCCCCCCCCCCCCGCGTCTACTTGTCGTCCTCATGTTGTTCCACGAGAATATGCACAGCACAGTGTGCTTCAATGGTGCAACATCAGAGGCCTTCCCAGTAATCAGCGAAGTCTAACAAGGCTGTGTACTTGCGCCGACGATCTTCGCCATATTCTTCTCCATGCTTCTCCAGTACGCCTTCAAGGACTACAGCAATGGAGTGTACATCCATACCAGGGCTGACAGAAAGCTGGTCAACATTGATCGTTTCTGTGCTAAGACTAAAGTCACAAAGGTACTCTTCTGTGAATTGCTATTCGCTGACAATGCAGCCTTGACATCCCACATGGAAGACTACTGCAACAGCTGGTATGCAGCCTCTCCAATTCTTGCAAGGAATTTGGACTGACCATCAGCTTGAAGAAAACGAACGTATAGTCATGGCGCAAGATGCAGACTCCCCTCCCTCTGTCACCATCGATGGGTACAACTTGGAAGTTGTTGAGAACTTCACATACCTCGAGTCCAACATCTCCAGCTCACTCTCAATTTATTACGAGGTGAATGGTAGGATTGCCAAGGCAGCTGCAGTGATGACAAGACTTAACCAGAGGGTATGTGGTACGTGCTTAGGCTCGAATAAACAGTAACATAGAAAGAGTGAGAATAACAAGCTTGTAAAAACTTAATAAACAATTTATTGAGCACAACTATTTACAGAAAAGAAAAATAAACTTACGGTTTTAAGAATCAATTCCAAAATGAATCCAAAAATAATTCAAAATATTATCCACTAGAGAAATTGCAAAAGTCCTGGTAATAAAATGTCCAAATAATTCCATTTTTGAATCCCAGCGAAGTATCCAAGATGGAAGACGATGTCACTTGATGAAGTCAGTACTTGGTAATACAATTCTATGAGCACAATTCTTTTCCAGATAAATAACAAAATAAATCCTCTGGAATCCAAACGAATTGAAATAATTTCCAATACAAGGTAACTCAAAATGACACAACTTAATATTCTAACAGCCTAAGTTATACAAAATAGTTTGCTCCAAAACATAATTTATATACCTGTTTTTACGTAAACAAGAAAGGGGTCACGTGACCTTCTAGAATATTTTAGAACAAATTTACATGCAAAAAAAACACGTAAACACCGTATGACCCAACTAAAAATAGAAATATGTTTATACAAAGCTCCATAATGTCCTTGGAACCAACCTATCATTTTAAAAGCTTGTTTACAACTCTGAAGCTAGGTCTGAAATGAGGTCAACACTTAGTGTTTATTTTGTAAAGTACAGGTCCCCCCCCCCCCCATGAACGAATCTTAAACTTAAAATTCCAAATTTGAATCTAACAAACAAATTTAAAAATAAATATAAATGACATATAAAATATACGTAACATATGGAACAACCCCAACCTCTCAGAGAAAACCAAACTGCATGTCTACCAAGCCTGCGTGCTCAGCTCACTCCTCTACAGCAGCAAAACATGGACCACCTATGCCAGGCACGAGAGAAAACTCAACAGCTTCCACCTGAGATGTCTGTGGCGCATTATGCACATCAAGTGGCAGGACAAAGTACCCAATAGAGCTTGTAGAATGAGCCAATATCATCAGTATGTTCTCCATTCTCAGCTAGAGGCACCTTCGCTGGCTCGGCAATGTCAAGAGAGCCAGGCCGCATTCCTAACGACCTGTTATATGGGGAGCTAGCAGAAAGTGCACAACCAACTGGACGTCCACATCTTCGCTACAGAGATGTTTGCATGTATCATACTAATAATGAGTTAATGCATCCAATACACCGTTGACATGTATCATATAAATGCTGAGTTATTGTATTCAATACACTGCTGACATGTATCATACTAATGCTGTTATTACATCCAATACACTGCTGACATATATCATATTATGCTGAGTTATTACATCTAATACACTGTTGATATGTATCATTCTAATGCCGAGTTATTGCATTCAATATACTGTTGACATGAGCAGCAGAGGGAGCGAACAGACCAATTTTGTAGAGGCGTCGATTTGGCAAACAGAGGCTTCCTCGAAAAGCGTAAAAAAAGCGTTCATTTGGCAAATCAACGCTTCCTCGAAGACGCCAATGTCGTTGGCACTCACCCTCTGCTGCTATGGGTTAACCGAACATTTTATCAAGTCCGACACGATATCGCGTCCGAGAATCTGATAAATTTATCGTCACAAATCCGTGTGGGATTGACTGAGCGTGACTAAAGAAATTTCTAAATTGACTATGATCCATATCACTGCCGCACCATGTTTGCCAAATATTTCTTAGAGTATGAGTATCAACTCCATTAAACACACAATAAATTGCAGTTATCTCTGATCACCTTCGGAATTTGAGTGTACTGTTGAGTGACATATATCACATCAGTATTTTTATGCCTGCCTCTGGAAAATATCCTAGCAGGATTCTTTTGATTGTCTAACATCACATCGTCGTATACGACTAAATTGTTAATACTTCCATCGATATCATCAATGCTCGGTGCTTCTTCGATATCGATTATAAATTCAATAATACCCTCGCCGTTGATTTCTCCTGATCTCTCGTTAGCATCCTTTAACACTTCATAGCATCGTTGATCGTCTACATTCGGGGTGACCAAATACAACTTGTTCCATTTCATCCATCTCGTTATCAAATTAAGTAGCAGTTGTGTCTTACCGCTTCCAGATGTTCCGATTATAATCGCGCAAATAGAATTCGGCAACATCGCATGGTGTTTAATAGGTTCTCGTCGTCGGGTAGCTGAATAATCAATTACATTCATGGCATTATAAATATATTATGGATCTATATTGTGTGAAGTGTAAAAAAACGTACTGGCACAAACGACTTGACTACGATTACAACTAGCAATAACAGATTACAGTTCAGCACTTTCTGGTAAATGCGTACAATGCAGTACAAAAAAATTTAGATTTGTTTCCCTTGATAAATCAAAGGGATTTAAAAAATACTCGGAGGTGATATTGCAGCCAAATTAGTAAAACTACCAGGAACACCATGTGTGAAGTATCCAGGAGAAAAACATCTTCCAGGATATAGTTATTGTGGACCCGGAACTAGACTCGATATTAGACTCGATGATCAAAACCAACCTCGACGTGGTGAAGAACCAATAAACGCCATTGATAAGGCGTGTCATGCTCATGATATTGCTTATAAAAGCAGCAATCTGCAATACAGACATGTAAAATTAATTCATGCGTTGGATTCTTTCTCTGATAAATCCTTCAAAGAAAAGTTGGCTTCATGGTTAGTAAAATCGTCTATGAAAGGTAAATTGATGTTAGGTGCCGGTAATTAATAATAACATGGAATCTATTTATTATTCTCCAAAAGGATACTGTAGGGGAAGCAATCAGTAAACTAGCTAGAGCAGCAGCGGTGAAATATACCACTGCAGCGGATTGGTTATCCAAACAGGCGATATGGCAAATTTATCTACCGCGCCTAAACAAATTAACTACTCACATTTTGATGTGACCGTCCCTAATGAGGTTCATCAGGCTGATATATTATTTCTGCCACATGATGGTTTTTTACAAGTACGCGCTAACCGTAGTTGATGTTGCGAGTCGATATAAACAAGCAGAACCACTAAAGACAAAATCATCAACTGAAGTAGCTTCTGCGTTTGAAAAGATTTATCGACGAGGTCTTCTGCATTGGCCAGATATATTACAAGTTGATCCTAGCAAGGAATTTCAGGGTGCGGTTCTATCAGCGATGAAGAATCATAATACCGCGTTACGACGAGGACATACTGCACAACATCGCGATCAGGCAATTGTTGAACGATTTAATCGTACACCTGCTGAGCGGTTATTTGGATATCAATACGCGAAGGAATTTATTCAGGATAAATGATCTCGTGAATGGGTCAAGAGATTACCAGCTGTGATTACCGCGCTAAATAATGAGATTACTCGAACAATCAATATGAAACCTAACAATGCCATTAAAAAGAAGTCTATACCTGTAAAACCACAAAAAGATTTTTCAAAACAGCCAATACTTGGCAATGTCACTGTTAGGTACTTATAGGAACCAGGAGAGCTTGAAGGTGGCACAAAAAGAGCTACTGATCCTATTTGGAGTGTCACCGCGCATAAAATATCCGGCATAACATGATCTACGGGTAGACCAGCAATCTATAGATTGGATTCAACTGCTCCTCAGCGAGGATTTTCTCGACAACAACTGCAAGTAATACCCGAGAACACTCAATTACCGCCACATGGTCTTAACTAGCACCACTTCGTCTGTTGCATTCAAGACAAGTCAACATCACGTTATCGTTGGTATGACCAATACTGCTATTTTTTCTATCTACGGTAAATTGGCGAGGATTTTTATCCAACTCCAACTCATTATACAATTGCAACTCGCGCAGTGATTATTCTGTTGTTTCAGTGTAATTATTAATTCGGCATCAATATCCAATTCTCTGTTATTTTTTTTATCCTGCTGTTTATAACCAGAAAGTTTTTTTCTGATTTTATCATCGCTGACAATATCATTGATTGTAGTGTCATTATCATCTAAAACAACTCTTCGAAGCTGATTTATCCTTCGTACTCATGATACCGCCAAGTAAACTAAATTCGACCACTCGATGTAAGTATCCACCATCCAAACAATCGTATTTGATATAGTCAATCCCTGTGAAGAATATACTGTTGCTGCGTAACCTAGCGTCCACAGGGATTTATCAGCGCGTAATGCATCTTCGACGACGCTGATATCAACCAGCACAATATCATTTAACACTAAATTCTGCTTTTCACGCTGTCCGGGAATATCAACTTTAGTATTCTGTTTTCGTGTATCCAAAGGCCTATAACACAACGGTGTTGGAAGTGTTGCAAATTTTTCTTTATGCAATTCAAATAACTTCATCTGAAGTGTGTCTCTGACTATCTTTATACTTGCTACTATCAAATCGTTTGGTCTCCACGTTTCCCAAAAATCTTTTAATGGTGTTTCTGAAATTGTTTCATGCGCTATCTCACATTGGATTCTATCTGGTTGTAATCTGATTAGTTTCTTGAACTCGCGTAATTGTTCATCAAGTGCTATATGATCAGTACTAATTTCTTCATAATAATCTACAAAATTCTTTAACCAATCATGCGGGGATAAACCGACAAATGGTGGTGGTTGACCATGATCGCCGCATATTATTTTTGTATACGCTAGCAATAACCAATCGAGAAATGTTTGTAATACATCTAATGACACCGTGCATATCTCATCCTAAATAATGACTTCAGGAATAAATTTCTCACCCATTCGATCAGGAGTCCATTCATCGCCTTTCCATCGAAAGAAACTGTGATAAGTACAAGCATTAATTCCTCGTTGTTTCATCTCTCTGGCAAGTCTGTGTCCGTGTTAGCACAATCATGTTTGATTTCCCACGAAATAATTCAATCGCACAAGTCGTCTTTCCTGACCCGCCACAGCCGTTTAAATAACTGGTTTTCTATCTGCATATTGGATCAGATAACTGCGGTGCATTAGATAGTTCTGATATCTGATTATTTTTCAGATATTTATCTTCAATCGTAATTTCTGCTGATTTGGAATAATCATGTAATATTTCTTTTTTAATTCTCCAAGATCCCCAACTCTCGTCAGAATTAGTGAATTTAGCCACCGCTTCGCTGTGTTTCATGTCTATGTAAAATGAATCAGTGGCGACTCTAACTGCGGTGTCAGGAAATCTATTTATCATCGAAAATAAATTGACAGAAGCATAAGCCAGCATAGATGCCCTCAAATGTGTATACTTAAGACTGTATCCATCATTGTAAGTAACAATTGTACCTAATTTGGTTCCGTTGGACAAGAAAGCGTCTTTACAATCAACATATTTGCCTCTAGATGTTATATCCATGATAATAAAATCGTATTCAACGCTATCTATAATCAACCGCGAATAATATTTTGTATTGTCGTATTTTCCACCCTGAGTAAATTTACCAATTATTCTTCTACCGAGATCTTTTGTGTCTTGTTTTCTAATTTCAAATAGCTGTTTCGACCATTTCACGATATTTTCTTCGTCGAGATCCGGAAACTGTTTTTTGTTTTCATCGATTATACTATCTAGATTGGGTTTTGGTAACCAAACCTCAGTCTGCGCGTGATATGATATAATCACTGACAATCAGTGATATCAGCATGCTACAATCAATCATATATCTTAGTAACAATATTGGCATCCAGTGTTTTTCAGATATATGTCCAAACATAACAGCACGGATGAAGTCCTGTAGCCAATTCAAATGTTACCACACGAGCGAATCCGGTTAAATCAAAATCAGGAAGTGGTCCATTAATGGTAACACGGGTCATCTCATGTGTACACCCCGTCCAAATCGTTTGAAGTATTCAGCGCATTCTCCGTACCCGAGAAAACTCCTGGGATAAAACGCGACTATATCAACCGAAATATTTTTGGGGTCGTATATTTTGTATTCCATAATCCACCATGACCATACTTAACGCAGCTTGATTTGATGTCTGTGAGAAATTCAGCTCGCGTTGGTTTCCACTTGTTTTTCTTTCTCGCAAAATGAGCTGCAACCGATGGAAATGTAAAACAGTTTGTTAGTAATTGTTCGTCGTCGAAACTCTTCGAGAAACTATTAGCTAGTTTTTTCATCGCATCATTTAGTGCTTCATTGCGGTATAATTCTCCATTGGGTCTTACAAATTGATTGAATTTATCATCTTCGTGCTCAAAACTGTGAAGTAACCACACTGACACAGGATTGTTTTTACTCAACTGGTAAATAAGATCAAATAATTTTTTCTCAGAGAATTCTGGAGAGAACTCCACGGGTATATATTTTATTGTTCTATTCCGAGGAAATATTGTTACTGCAGATGTCCACGCGTGTTCGTTATGATCAATAATTTTGATTGGAGCTCCTCTCGATTTATATTTCGGTTCGTATAATACTTCTCCTGTTATCGTCGTTACCGATATTGGGAATTTTAGTATTCGTTCTAACTCTGCCACATTTTGAATTGTTGCCCCGCGCTCCTTCACTGTTAGTCCCCAGTCATTTATTTTTTTGCGTCTTAGATCGGTCAATTTATTTCCACGCAGCGCATTTGTGGAGTGTTCAATTATTCGTTCTGCTACACAATTCAGCGATGACAGTTTCATGGGTGCTAGTTACAGGGTAGTACGGTTTGACAAATCCAGTCAGAATTCCTGGTTTGGAATCTTGACTCACAGCAACAGTTTTTTTTATCCTTCAAGATTGGTGCAAATTTATCTCTGATAATCCAATCTCGGTTTTCCGAGCGGATAATGAATTTGACTCTAAAAAAATACCTTTTTCGCCCCAGATGTGAAATTATCTTGGCTGCTCTTTTGTCATTCATGGTAGCATCAACGCTACCATCAATTCGAAATGTTGACCAACAGTGAGATGCGCCATCGTGTTTGAATTCATTAAAACAATCACGAATTTTACTTATAGTTCTATCATCTATTAGACTCTTTGGTTTATCAGAGACTCTATCGAGATTAAATTTAGCATTTTTCCAAGGCGTAATTTTTGATAATCTCTCAAACTTCTTCATGCCATAATTAAAACATTTAAATAAGAAAATTTTATATAATGAATCATTGCAAATGGCTCATGATTGGATCAGTAACCCCGTGTAACTAATCATGCAGAAAGGAGTTCTGTGGATATCATATACAAAGTTTTCGTAGGGGCAGTATTGGCCCCTTACCCTGCTTACGATGTGGGGTTGGTGTGAGAGGAATATCACATTTGTTTCTTGGTTGTGGTGGTAAGCGATACAGAGAGCTGAAGCGTTATTATGATAAGAGAGTTAAAAACTCCATTAAAAATTCCATCAATGACTGTGTCAGCGTCCCTGACCGAGTCATAAGAACACCCCAAGACTACATTGATAGATTTCCAAGTAATGTAATAATTCAACCAAACAATGAATTAGGCAAACAATAGTATAGTATATAAATGAACCAAGAATTCCGACCCCACCCTGTTATCACAAATTATGAAGCATCCCCTGATGGTATTATCAGACACCACAGACTGAAGAAGCCAGTTGTTTCTGACAATGGTATGGGGTATTTGAAGTTTAACGCTGGAGGGAAAGTGTATTACAATTACAGAATCGCATACGAATGTTTCCATGGATTGATCAAGGATGGTTTTGTTATCGGTCACATTGATTCCAATCCTAAGAATAATTTTTTTTATAATATGCAAGCTATTTCACAAAGTAAGAATTTAAAACGAGGAAAGACTGGAAAATTCTTGAAAAATGCGAGACCTGTAAAATCTTTTAATACAACAACTAAAGAACAAATTGTATTCCAATCTATGTCCGAAGCCGGTAGATATTTTGATATTTATATAGCCTCAGTACGATATGTTGCAGAGGGAATAACCCGATCTGCGATTTCCCCCAAAAAACGGTCAAAGAATTCAATTTTCATATGTCTAACTAGATTTCATTTTGTACTATTCTATATGGTATTAAGGGAAATAACTTGTGTGGGTATATGTTACGGCTTATGAAAGAGTTACAGATCTCAATCTGATTTCTGATTGGTTGATTTTTAACTACCACGATAATCTATTTTGTGAGAAAACGAATTAAATACGCAGTGTTTACAAATAATTGTATTCTTTTTTTTAATGCTTTCAAGTATTCGGTTCTGTTTCAATGTTGTCAATAATTACACGAAAGGTATGTGGATTCATTCATTATACTGTGCTGTCCTATTATAATTCATTCATTGTGTATAAATACCACCGCTGACGTCATTCATTGTACATTCACATCTGTTCGCGTTTGACTGTATTGACTCACCTATATATTCTATTCAAGCGCGTATATCTATAACAAGAACAGTTAGCGCATTCGTAACGCGTTGAATTCTCATCTGGGAGTCCATGGTTTTAATCCCGTAATAGATATATTATCTACGGTACCAGTGGATGGTTCTTTCTATATAATTAAGGGCGTCAGCCCAAAGGTACTTTGTGTACACCTCCCGTCACGTTAAATACGTGACGGTGTAATATTGCACCCAGGGAAATTAATTTCTCAGGGGGAGGTGTATAACAACAAAGACGCCCTCAAAATAAACATTAACCATGGATGAAATTAGCTTTCTGTCATATTAGGTAACCCTAATGAATTATCGGCTAAAAGAAACGGTCATAGGGTCAAAGAGATAGAAAATCTCAAAGAGAGGGAGAGAAATCTCAAAAAGAAAAAATCTCTGATTACAGAGAAAAATACTCTCAATGAAAGGCCCTATGAAAGAAACAAAAGCCTAATAAGGGACCTAATGAATGAATAACCGCTCATCATAGGTTACTGTTTATTTTTGTATTAGAAACACATTTTTATTATGTATAATATGAATTCTAAGGATATTAATGAAATTATAACTGAAATTTCAAAATTGAAAAGTCTAGGATTTCAATTATCAGATGGTTTAAACTGTGATCAAATTACTTCCGACTTTGAAGATATTGAATATAGCGCAATAAAAAATAAATAAGTTTTGCCGAAAAGATATGTCTTCATTAAAAGAATCCAGAATTCCATTCGTGAATCCCTTGTTTTCTGTAACGATGTCGGTAAATTCGTCCCGTTATTCACTGTTGTAGAACGGGTCAGAAAACATTTGGGGCAACAATATGAATTGAAACGAGACGTCAATTCAAAAATTAGAAGTATAAGAATGATGATCAGTCAAATCGTAAACTCTCCCTCGGCCGAGTAAAAGATTTCCACTGAAAAACACTTTCTACATTCGCCATTTTGCCATGTCTGAGTCGACTATTGTGTATACAAGTATACAATTAATACAAGCACTACATTGATATATATATATATATATATAAACGCCTGTCGAACAGATGTTACGAGTATAACAATGAACTAGTAAGTCAATAACGACTGTGAAATCCATACTGAGGAGTTTTATCAATGAACGTGTACTATCGACTTTTGCCTGCCTGAGTTGGGTCAAATGCTCGATTTCTCATACATCGTATATTAATTGGAAATTGCTTTGCTGCTTTAATAATGGTAAACGAAGCTTTAACAACTAGATTAGGGAAAGATTAGCGTCAATTATAAAGTATATACCCGTACGCAATTCCGTATGGGAAAAACTTCAAGCTCGACAGAGTCTTCAGACCGATTTTTCTGATGATACGGAACAATTGTTTAAATCAGTTATCACGGCAACGAAAGGGGTAATATCAGCCACTGAGCGAGCTATATATGGAGATATTCCCAAGGATGAACCAAGAAAAGAAAAACCTCTTATTGGTGAACTTGAAAAAATAGCAAGAAGATCCAAACAAACAAACAAAAAATCTTTAAAAACACTCCCTGGTGATATAATAACTGCCGTAAAACGACAAGAAGAACAAGAACGATTAGGTGATATTAGATCTCCACCACCTGAACCAGAAGAACAAGGACGATTAGGTGATATTGATATTAGATCCCCACCACCTGAACAAGAAGAAGATTTTACCACACCGATTCGATCACCACAAGAAGAAAAAACTGAACTACCAGGTGATACTGCAAGAGAAGAATATCCACCGAAAAAGATATTTACGGCTGATGCGATAAATAGAATCAGAGGAATCAAAACAGAATCTGAATTAGTTAAATTTACTAAAGAAAATTTTTTAAATAAATATAAGAGATAATTATTTAAAAGACGACGAGTCTACTGTCTAGAGATTTTATAAAAAAAAAAAACAGACATCTGGGCAAATAAATCTTTTTTTAGCAAAATGAAGTAAAACTAGAATCACAAGAGATATAAGTCCTGCTTTTAATACTTTTCTAGCTGCAGTAAAAGGTGTCACGCATCCACCACCGGTATATATAGAAGACCCAATCCCATGTGAAATACGAGTAATGGCAGAAGCTGATTCTGAAAAAGGTGCAACTGGTACAACTAAAGGAAAAGTCGGGAAGATATTTTCTAAATCTGAAAATCAAAGATTTTCCAGAGATTCCAGTGGGATATCAGGTAGTGGTCTTATTCAATGTCCTGGTAATATTCTCAGCAATATATCATGATTAGAAGTTCTCATCGGAGGGAAACGAGCTGGAAATAACTCACCGGAAATAATTAATGAAGCAGCTGATATCTGTAGGCGGTTATTTCAAGGTGGTATCATGGATATCAAAACATATCGAGATTTCATTGATGAGTTAGTTGAGCATCATGGTTATCATAGTGACTAATTTGATGACTTCGTCAACAATTCTTCGAATTTTGCGGTTAGATAAATAACAATTAAATAAGAATGATCATACACTACAACCATGATAAACCAACCAGCGTCTATGTAGTAAACTCTCGGTTTCCAGTTTATAGAGCGTACTATGGTGATGGTCTCGGTGATACCATTGCAGGGTTATTTGCAAGAATGGCTCCAAAAGTAGCACCGCTAGCAGAACAATTATCAATGAATGCCATTGATGTTATTCATGATAAGGGTATTAGCGCTGTTGGAGATGCTGTCGGGAAAGCGTTTTTGGCCGCTCGGGATAAACTAACAGCGCTAGTTCGACGGCGAAGGAAACCATCCAGCGCGTTTGGGACCACTACCATCTACAACAGAGATGCCTGCAAGTGTTAGTAAAATAATAAATAACGCAGTAGATCAGAAACTAGCGTCACTGGCGACTTCGTTGACAACTCCATTATTGACAGCCAGCAACCAAGATAATATAACCGCAAATATGATAGCGGGAAGCGGCTCAAAAAAACCACAACGTGGTCGACGACGATCACGACCATGATTTAGACTGATAGATCAAAGTGAATATATCATAAAATGTTCAAACGGTCACCTGATCCAACTTTTGACATGGACGCCCCAGTGCGCAAGGATGATTCTGTACACGATTATCAATTTTATTCTTATAACGCAGTACAACCAGATAGTCGATCAAGAATCGAACTTCAAGTTCATGATACCAGTAAATACTTTCTACCGTGTGAAGCGTTTATCGAAATAGAAGGAGAACTCGTAACAAATGATGCTCATGGTGTACCAGTACTATACGCAAATGACCCAAATGTCCGAGTTGGTTTTGTCAATAATGGTATCATGGCGTTATTCAGTAGCGCTTGATATATGATTGATCGAAGAGAAATTTAATCCATAGAACATGATGTTGATGTTGCCACAACAATAATAGGGCTAGCGAGATATTCTTACGATTATACAAGATCAGCAGGTCCATCTATGATGTTCTCTAAGGATATCACTGATAACGCTGATCATATTAAATAAATTATAGTGCTAGCAGAACAAGCTACCGCATCTGATCCACAAACAGCTGGTTCTTTTGAACATGATACAAGACCAGCCGCTGATTTTGATGTTATTAAAAGTGTTAATCCTAATTACAACCTAGGGTTTGCAACACGCGTATCAATGTTGAAGAGACCACGTCGACTGTTTTCATGTGCGATTCCTCTACATCATATACTTGGATTCTGTAGAAACGTTAGAAAAGTTATTTATGGAGCAAAGCATACAGTAGTACTCGTGTGAAAACCAGATGATAATGATGCAATCTGGCGTGGTGCTGGCCCCATTATCCACCCACCTTCTATACTTCCAGTCGCTGCTGATGTTGTAAATATAACAAAACTATCATTATGGATGCCAGTAATGACTCCAGCACTCGGCACAGAAGAACGATTACTATCATTTATGGATCATGGAGGAAAATCATTGCTGAGTTGGCTAACAACAACAACAGACACTTTTGATTCTTCAGTTAATGGTATATTTACATGGCACCTGGCATCAAAACAAGTTGCTGCTCCGCGGCATATATTTATTGCATTACTGGATAAAACTCGGGTTGGTTCACAATTACGCAGCCATATGATATTTGATCAACTTGGTGTTTCTGAAGTTTCATTGAGAATCAACGGCCAACAGGAACCATCCGAGGATATACTACTTGATTACAACACTAAGCATATCGCCCGCGCATATCATCGTCTGTTGTCGTATATGGGATGTGATCAAAATGTTGATACCGGTCTCCAAATATGACAGTCGGATTTCTAAAACTTATATCCGGTCTATTACTTTTCGCTGGAACATCTTGACTTAACAAGACAATCCGTCGTTGATATACACTTTAGAGCTCGTGTATCTCTTCCGACTAATGATGCAGGCGTTATCACTATCCCGAATTACAGAACGGTTGCTGTCATTCTCAGCGACAAATCAATGATACTCGAATGTGTTGGTGGGCGAATGAGAGTGGTAGATGCACCAGTGGAAAATATGTAACAATTAGATCAATCTGTTATTGTATAATGTCATATAGTGTTATCGGTGTTACGCTAACTCCAAATCAAATTAAGAAACTACAATCATCAGAAACTGAAAAATGGGGAACTACAATCACGTTGAAACCTGGCGGGGTAAATAAATTGTCGCTGACAAATCGTCAAACAAAACGTTTTAGTGACGCGCTCGAAAATTAAAAAGGAATTCGAATTAAACTTTCTGCGGCTGCAATTGCCAATATGAAAAAAAACGGCGGTATATTTCCATTGTTAGCTGCGTTACCAGCGTTGATTGCGGCAATGCTGAATTACAACGCAGAATAAAATCCATTACCGGGCAAGAACCGAAAATCGCTATAACGGTTCATGAACTAACACTATCATCCGCAATCGAGATAAACTCACCCAGTTATGTCGTAGATATCTATCAGAGTTCTATAAGAACTATACTGGGATGGCCTGAAATCCCACCTCAACAGGAACTAGTTAATGTTGAACCACAAAAATTAGATTATGTTACTGACAGAATAAAACCTGATAATCCAGTAAAAAGTTATAACGAATACACCAAGTTGAATTTTTTCATTGGATTGATAGAAGATCCCGTTAATAGAAGATACTACACAACTCAACGAGATAAAATCACTGAAAATTTCACAGCGTTCAATAACGATATTTCGCTGTTGTTAATATGTCTTAAATCCGGTACTCTCACCCGAGATGAATTTATCAGCGTCGTACAAACATGTAACAAAATCATCAATGACATGAAAACATTTCATTCGCAAATTATTCAAGATATATTAGGTGACAGTAATCCTAAAACGAGAACAGAGTTCGCGACAGTATATAATATACGCGTAGAAGATATTCCCACGCTCAAACTACACGGATATAATATCAGAACTACAAAAATCTCTCAATGATGCCATCGATGAAGGTTTCCAAAAATCCACGACGCATGGAAGAAAATACCGCAATCACAAACAACAATTCTCAAACATAATAATGACCCAGATGGTGGTGGTAGACATATCGCGCCGCTCGACGTCAATATATCCTCGGTGATTGCATTGAATTTAGTGTGTGATGTTATCGAAGGAAGCTATCAAATAAATATTGAGCGATCAAATCAAGCTCAGCAGGGATATATTTTATATTCATTTGCACCAACATCTCCTCCAGGATTTCTAATTATTGAAGACCCAACTAATCCAGTCTATATGCGCTGTCATAATAATTCGTTAACAAGAATTAATTTCAGACTCACTGACCAGTCCAATAATCTAATTGATTTACGAGGTGATGTTTTACGAATTAGTCTGTTTGTAAAGTCCTAAGGACTTTCATCGTAGTGATTTTCATTCTTAACCCATAGCAGCAGAGAGGGTGAGTGCCAACGACATTGGCGTCTTCGAGGAAGCGTTGATTAGCCAAATGAACGCTTTTTTTTACGCTTTTCAAGGAAGCCTCAGTTTGCCAAATCGACGCCTCTACAAAATTGGTCTGTTCGCCCCCTCTGCTTTTTACCTCTAACATCTGAATTAGCCTTGCCTCCATTTTAACAAATTTGTCAATAATAATATTATAGTATCATACTAATGCTGAGTTATTGCATCCAATACACTGTTGATATGTATCATATTAATGCTGAGTTATTGCATCCAATATACTGTTGATATGTATCATACTAATGCTGAGTTATTGCATCCAATATACTGTTGATATGTATCATACTAATGCTGAGTTATTGCATCCAATACACTGTTGACATCTATCATACTAATGCTGAGTCATTGAATCCGATACACTGTTGACATGTATCATACTAATGCTGAGTCATTGAATCCGATACACTGTTGACATGTATCATACTAATGCTGAGTTATTGCATCCAATACACTGTTGACATGTATTATACTAATGCTGAGTTATTGCATCCAATACACTGTTGACATGTATTATATAATACTGAGTTATTGCATCCAATACACTGTTGACATGTATCATACTAATGCTGAGCTATTGCATCCAATACACTGTTGACATGTATTGTACTAATGCTGAGTCATTGCATCCAATACACTGTTGACATGTATCATACTAATGCTGAGTTATTGCATCCAATACACTGTTGACATGTATCATACTAATGCTGAGTTATTGCATCCAATACACTGTTGACATGTATTGTACTAATGCTGAGTTATTGCATCCAATACACTGTTGACATGTATCATACTAATGCTGAGTTATTGCATCCAATACACTGTTGACATGTATCATACTAATGCTGAGTTATTGCATCCAATACACTGTTGACATGTATTGTACTAATGCTGAGTTATTGCATCCAATACACTGTTGACATGTATCATACTAATGCTGAGTTATTGCATCCAATACACTGTTGACATTTATTGTACTAATGCTGAGTTATTGCATCCAATACACTGTTGACATGTATCATATAATACTGAGTTATTGCATCCAATAAACTGTTGACATGTATCATACTAATACTGAGTTATTGCATCCAATACACTGTTGACATGTATCATACTAATGCTGAGTTATTGCATCCAATACACTGTTGACATGTATCATACTAATGCTGAGTTATTGCATCCAATACACTGTTGACATGTATCATACTAATGCTGAGTTATTGCATCCAATACACTGTTGACATGTATCATACTAATGCTGAGTTATTGCATCCAATACACGGTTGACATGTATCATACTAATGCTGAGTTATTACATCCAATACACTGTTGACATGTATCATACTAATGCTGAGTTATTGCATACAATACACTGTTGACATGTATCATATAATACTGAGTTATTGCATCCAATACACTGTTGACATGTATCATACTAATGCTGAGTTATTGCATACAATACACTGTTGATATGTATCATAATACTGAGTTATTGCATCCAATACACTGTTGATATGTATCATTCAAATGCTGAGTTATTGCATCCAATACACTGTTGACATGTATCATACTAATACTGAGTTATTGCATCCAATACACTGTTGACATGTATCGTACTAATGCTGAGTTATTGCATCCAATACACTGTTGACATGTATCATACTAATGCTGAGTTATTGCATCCAATACACTGTTGACATGTATCATACTAATTCTGAGTTATTGCATCCAATACACTGTTGACATGTATCATACTAATGCTGAGTTTTTGCATCCAATACACTGTTGACATGTATCATACTAATGCTGAGTTATTGCATCCAATACACTGTTGACATGTATCATACTAATGCTGAGTTATTGCATCCAATACACTGTTGACATGTATCATACTAATGCTGAGCTATTACATCCAATACACTGTTGACATGTATCATACTAATGCTGAGTTATTACATCCAATACACTGTTGACATGTATCATACTAATTCTGAGTTATTGCATCCAATACACTGTTGACATGTATCATACTAATGCTGAGTTATTGCATCCAATACACTGTTGACATGTATCATACTAATGCTGAGTTATTACATCCAATACACTGTTGACATGTATCATACTAATGCTGAGTTATTGCATCCAATACACTGTTGACATGTATCATACTAATGCTGAGTTATTGCATCCAATACACTGTTGACATGTATCATACTAATGCTGTTATTGCATCCAATACACTGTTGACATGTATCATACTAATTCTGAGTTATTGCATCCAATATACTGTTGACATGTATCATACTAATGCTGAGTTATTGCATCCAATACACTGTTGACATGTATCATACTAATTCTGAGTTATTGCATCCAATACACTGTTGACATGTATCATACTAATGCTGAGTTATTGCATCCAATACACTGTTGACATGTATCATACTAATTCTGAGTTATTGCATCCAATACACTGTTGACATGTATCATACTAATTCTGAGTTATTGCATCCAATACAGTGTTGACATGTATCATACTAATGCTGAGTTATTACATCCAATACACTGTTGACATGTATCATACTAATGCTGAGTTATTGCATCCAATACACTGTTGACATGTATCATACTAATGCTGAGTTATTGCATCCAATACACTGTTGACATGTATCATACTAATTCTGAGTTATTGCATCCGATACACTGTTGACATGTATCATACTAATTCTGAGTTATTGCATCCAATACACTGTTGACATGTATCATACTAATGCTGAGTTATTGCATCCAATACACTGTTGACATGTATCATACTAATGCTGAGTTATTACATCCAATACACTGTTGACATGTATCATACTAATGCTGAGTTATTACATCCGATACACTGTTGACATGTATCATACTAATGCTGAGTTATTGCATCCGATACACTGTTGACATGTATCATACTAATGCTGAGTTATTGCATCCAATACACTGTTGACATGTATCATACTAATGCTGAGTTATTGCATCCAATACACTGTTGACATGTATCATACTAATTCTGAGTTATTGCATCCAATACACTGTTGACATGTATCATACTAATTCTGAGTTATTGCATCCAATACAGTGTTGACATGTATCATACTAATGCTGAGTTATTACATCCAATACACTGTTGACACGTATCATACTAATGCTGAGTTATTGCATCCGATACACTGTTGACATGTATCATACTAATGCTGAGTTATTGCATCCAATACAGTGTTGACATGTATCATACTAATGCTGAGTGATTACATCCAATACACTGTTGACATGTATCATACTAATGCTGAGTTATTGCATCCAATACACTGTTGACATGTATCATACTAATGCTGAGTTATTGCATCCGATACACTGTTGACATGTATCATACTAATTCTGAGTTATTGCATCCAATACACTGTTCACATGTATCATAATAATGCTGAATCAGGAGAGTCTAATGACACAGTATGTCAGTAATCTACCAAAATTCCACTAGAAGTTAACAGTTTTGCAGCTTTTGAGTAAGAGTTTTATAACCTGATGTGTATTATGGTTGTAATCTGTATATCATCAATTTATATCAATTTTATCATGAAGCAATGGCTTACAGATTTCTTGTCTTATTTGTATCTCATTTTTTCAAGTCCAGCAGATACTAAGAGTAGAGAATTTTTCTAGTCTTATTAGTATCTCATTTTTTCAGGTCCAGCAGATACTAAGAATGGACAGTATGATGAGCCAAAGACAGTAGTAGTAGTATTAGTAGTCACAGTGGTAGTTGGTGTTGTTAATGCAGTTATTGCAGTTGCTGGATGCTTCGTATGCAGAAAAAGAAGAAATGGTGGGTTTATTCATTAAAGGAATAGGGAACCTACAAGTTGAGTTTATATTATCTGATTGCCTGTCTTTCAAAATTATATTTTATATAACTCCCTTACACCGTTCTCGGGCCATTTAGTTACTACAAGGAATTATTTGGTTATCTGCGAAAGTGCCTTGAGAGATAATTAGATACGTATCACGTGGTCGGTAGTGACTGCTAGTGTATTTTTTTCTGAGTATATGCTTGATATAAAAACTACTGGTGTATTTTTTTCTGAGTATATGCTTGATATAAAAATGACTGGTGTATTTTTTTCTGAGTATATGCTTGATATAAATGAAAAACAACTATTTGTTATTTCAGTTCAAATTTATCTGACAATTTATAAATTTCCCATAAATTTGCAATTCAGGCTTTGAAAGATGAAACGGGAGATTAAGATATCAGAGAATCAATATTTTTAATTGTGCAGACAGGTCACTGTTCATTTCATTCTTTTATTACTTTTTATCCAAAATAGTTTCTTGTTTGGTTTTAAATAATCCAGAAGTTTCACATTTTAAATAGCTTTAAAAATATTAATGCATGATAATCTAACTACAGACAGGTCACATGTATAATTGTTTTTCACTTTTTTGAATTTGGATTTTTTTTATTTGAATTTGAATTTTTTATGTTGAATTTGGATTTTTAATTTTCACTTTGGATTTTTTTTTATTTGAAGCAAGCAGAATTTTACATTTAAGATGGCTTTGAAAGTCCCAAAATGCTACATATATGTTGTTCTGTCTATACTACTGAAAAAATAAAAATGTATGATATAGATATTTCAAACTATGAATACATGGTTTGCTGTGAGAATATCTTTCATTTAATCCCAAATGCAATATACACGTTGTAACACCAATTATTGCAAAATCCTGAATAATCCAGAGTTAAGTGATATTTTGAATTCCATTAATAATGGAAGAACCATAAAAAAAATATGTTCAAGAATTTGGTCAACTTTAACTGAGATCATTCTGCTATGAAACTATTTTATATTTCAGATAATACCAATCTGCTATCTAATATGACCTACATTTTTTTTAAAAATAGATAAACCTTTCTACTACTTTTAGTCAAGTACTGCTGAAAACAGTTGGATCAAAATTCACTAGAAAACACTCAGGTTTATTCAGCTTATATTTTTCTTTACAGCTGATGTTGATCTACCATCAAATACGATCCCCATAACTAAAATTAGAAGCAATTTAATCAACTTCTCAAAAAAAGAAAACCATTCTGGAAAATTTATAATATGATTTGACAGAAACTATCCTGAAGTTAGCTTTGCAGGTTTTGATTCAAATGATGTTGATTCAATATAAAATATGTTCATCACACCAATCTGAAATCACAAGATTTTTATACAAGTCTGTGGCAACCTTGCCAAGTTTTGATACATACAACATTAGAAAATGCATAAATTTGGTAATTGCTGGAAATTAATAATTATTATGATTAAATTGAATGAGGTCATCTTTAGCTTAAAATGTTTTCTTGTTAATTTGCTATCTGAAATCATTTAAAAGTTTTTTGCAGTTTGTATGCATATAAAATGTAATTAACAAAAATCTCCAACAAAATGGGTCTGGTAATATGTGATGCTTGTGAAAATAAGACATTTGGAGCAAAAATCTTTTTGATAAAAACAATAACTAAAGTTATTTCCCAGCCCTAGGAACATCTTTGATGCCACGCTGTACATTACAAACATTTACCTCTAACATCTGAATTAGCCTTGCCTCCATTTTAACAAATTTGTCAATAATAATATTAATGACACAGACTGCATCACTTGCTGTAATGCTGGTTGAAAACTGAATTATTTAAAAGGTTTAATTAATGAAGGTGCTAATAATAACATTAATAATACAGACTGTAACACTAGCTGTAATGCTGGTTGAAAACTGAATTTTTATTTGAAATGTTTAATTAATGAAGGTCCTGAAGCTACACTAATATAATGTATGTTTGATTCTTTGTAATTTGGAAAAACCTAATTTTGGAAATCGCATACTGTGTATACAGTAGTCCAAAGTCGCCCATATTTCGTAGCTCAAAAGTATAACCAGAGTCCAATTGTAAAGGACACATATATAACCTACCTCCTCAGACATAACCTTCGCACAATGAAAAGTGGGAATTTGTTAACCTACCTCCCTGGACATAACCTTTGCACAATGAAAAGTGGGAATTTGTTAACCTACCTCCCTGGACATAACCTTCGCACAATAAAAAATGGGAATTTGTTAACCTACCTCCCTGGACATAACCTTTGCACAATTAAAAGTGGGAATTTGTTGAACTACCTCCCTGGACATAACCTTCGCACAATGAAAAGTGGGAATTTGTTAACCCACCTCCCTGGACATAACCTTCACACAATAAAAAATGGGAATTTGTTAACCTACCTCCCTGGACATAACCTTCACACAATAAAAAGTGCGAATTTGTTAATTGGAAATAATTTTCCATCCTTTATAGTGCTTCAGTGAAAGCGAATGTCTAAATAATGTATTGGGGAATTCAGATCCCAGGGTTTTCTTGTTCATTTTAATTATCACTCATCTGCATCATACAGAAGTTCGGTTTATCAACAATGAGTTATTGTTTTCATAGTTTGGGATTTTATCCCATTTCTCAATGCAAGATAGGCCATACATTGCGGATCATGATAGAGACTTTATGTATTTATTTTTATAGGTATGTGTATAATTTCAACAAGAAAAATTCATCTTATCAGTTTATACATGGAGCATTAAAAAAAAATGAAGATATTACAATTCAAATATTTTGATATATGTACTATAAATATTGTAGACATGTGTAAATTATCCTTTTTGAAAATTGCACTATTTAGGATAATTAGCCTTCATAACAAACAAGAGCCTAATAGTGTTCCTTTGACATGGACTTGCTGTCCTAGTCTGAGTTTCCTCTGACCCTTGCCACCCCAACATGAATGTCCAAATATCAAAAATGGGGTGGCTAGGGTAAAAAAAAGTTCAGACTATTGCTGTCCTTAATGCTGACTTGACTGGCAAAGGAATATTGCTACCATTGGAAATTGGACCGTTCTAAATCGGAAAGTACCATACCCAGAAAGTTGACCAGAATAGAAAAAGTAACCAGCTAGTGTTTTAATACACATATCCAAGTTCTTATCTCAGAATTAAAATTTTTAAGTAGTTTTTTTCATCATATTCACCAGATCATCTTAACAAGATAAATGAAGACCATGATAAAGACCATCATGAAGTCAATGTGATGTCAAAGAATGATGATGACCATGAGCAGATGAGAACACCAAGAGCAGACCATCATGAAGACTATGATGATGACCATAAGCAGATGGGAACACAATTGGAAATTAGGTGAGTAAGATAATATTTGTATTACTAAATGGTTTCTTGTTTTTAAATTACACCAATTTTTAATTCAGATAATACAGGTTGAGTGACGTTTGTGACACCTTCAGAGCATAAGTGGTGTAACATTTCTGATGGCATTATTTTACGTTTTGTTTTAGGTGTGAGCATTAAGTTTACTGATGGCAGTGTTATAAGTTTTGTTATAGGTATGAGTATTAAGTTTTCTGATGGCATTGTTATAAGTTTTGTTTTAGTTATGAGTATTAAGTTTTCTGATGGCATTGTTATAAGTTTTGTTTTAGTTATGAGTATTAAGTTTTCTGATGGCATTGTTATAAGTTTTGTTTTAGGTATGAGTATTAAGTTTTCTGATGGCATTGTTATAAGTTTTGTTTTAGTTATGAGTATTAAGTTTTCTGATGGCAGTGTTATAAGTTTTGTTATAGGTATGAGTATTAAGTTTTCTGATGGCATTGTTATAAGTTTTGTTTTAGTTATGAGTATTAAGTTTTCTGATGGCATTGTTATAAGTTTTGTTTTAGGTATGAGTATTAAGTTTTCTGATGGCATTGTTATAAGTTTTGTTTTAGTTATGAGTATTAAGTTTTCTGATGGCATTGTTATAAGTTTTGTTTTAGTTATGAGTATTAGGTTTGCTGATGGCATTGTTATAAGTTTTGTTATAGGTATGAGTATTAAGTTTTCTGATGGCATTGTTATAAGTTTTGTTTTAGTTATGAGTATTAAGTTTTCTGATGGCATTGTTATAAGTTTTGTTTTAGTTATGAGTATTAGGTTTGCTGATGGCATTGTTATAAGTTTTGTTATAGGTATGAGTATTAAGTTTTCTGATGGCATTGTTATAAGTTTTGTTTTAGTTATGAGTATTAAGTTTTCTGATGGCATTGTTATAAGTTTTGTTTTAGTTATGAGTATTAGGTTTGCTGATGGCATTGTTATAGTTTTGTTTTAGTTACAGGGTCTGTAGGGAGCCTAAAAAACCTTAAAAAGCCTAAGATTTTATTTTAGCCTAGAAAACCTAAAAAAAACCCTAAATTTTGATAAACCTTATAAATTAAAAGAAAACCATAAAATTCTTCAACACGAGTCAGCAGTAAAAAGGTAAAATTAAAGTTTATATAAGAAAATGTCGGCACTGCACGATCGAGGAATAAAAACGTAACCTGCACCTGAAATCAACTACAGCTGTCATACATCGGGGTTGTCAGTAACTTGCACATCCGGTATATCCTGGCTTGCAGTAATGGCGAGCAAGACACGTTTTCAAATGAGTTGGCTCTCGAAACCGCAGTACACTCTTTGGTTGGAAAAGATGAAGATGTGTTTTCTGCTAAATGTAAATTGTGTAAATTATCGTTTAGTATTGAGATATTCGGTGAAAGCGGCTTACGAATACATACAAAAGGAATAAAACATCAAGCGAACAAGAAGAGCGTATCCTCCACATTTGACTTGAAGAAAATCTTGACTGTGAGTATAAATATACATTATCTATTTTTTTTCTCTGTCTGAATTATAGCTTCAAAAATAATTTTTAAATTTGCAGAAATTACATTGAATTTGAAGCCGGTCAGACTAAGTAGTTACAAGTGTTTCTAAAGGGAAACAACTGCATCATAACTGTAACAATAAGATTACCTCCCCTAATTTCAAATTTACAATTTATACTTAATTAGTCAGTATGTTTACCTTTTATTACTTTTATATGGTGGGATCCATATAAATGAATAATGCATGAAAAAGCTAGAATTAAATTACAATAAATAATATTTAATATATTCTTAATGATCTATAATTTCTGTTTTTTTCTTCTTCTTTTCTAGCGTCAACAGCCTGATTCAGGAAATGTACTGTCACCACAAACTCCAAATTCTCAGCCATCCTGTTCATTGGTGTCTACTACCTCAGCATCTAATCAAGATCATGTAGCAAAAGAAGACACATTGAAAGCAGAAATTATTTGGACATTACATACAATAGATAGACACTGCAGCTTTTCATCAAATTCTGGAATAACAAAAGTATTTCAGATAGTGCACAAAAAAAAAATCAGCGTTAACTTATGATTTAGCTGATGACTATGCATTAAAAGCAGAACATCAGAGGAACCTTACTTTCATTGGCACATCAAATAGTTTTAAGGACATCTGTGGAAAAGAACCTGGAAGATCAGTTGAAGCTGGACAAGCAGATCGATGATAAGCTTGAAGCATTGAAATATTGCATGACATTTTGTGCAATATACATTGCTCTGCTTTTGTGAATATTGATTTAAATCTTCAATTCTTGTTCATTAAGTTCATTTAGATCTTACATTGCTAAGGATGTGGAACATAAGTTCCAAGTTATATTATTAAAAATAATGTAAAATTGATGAGTATGCTATTATTTGTGTGCGTGAAAGCCTGAAAACTGTGCAATTCTTTAACCTAAAATGTTTTCACAAAGACCTTAAAAAACCTTTAAAAAAGCCTAAATTTTGTAGATCAGGATTTGCTACTAACCCTGAAGGTATGAATATTAAGTTTTCAAACTGCATTTAGCTGAATTCTCATAAACTAAAATTAGGTAATAATTAATTTACTGTTTGAAAGACGTTTGAACACTGTATTGTCAATATTTTGTTTGTTATGCCTTTAATATTTTGGACCATATTTCACGCACGCACACTCATGAAAATTAATATGCAGTTGCATCAAAGAGAGAGAGAGGCAGATATAAAATTCTTAGAGACATACACTAAGTCAGTGTGATCTCAGCTGTTTGTTTATTATACTTCAGTATATTGGAGTAAGTTTCACCCAGACTCTTGAAAATTGGTATCTGAATACATCTCATTAAGATTAACACAACCATACAAAACCAGGTCATTGTGACCCAGTTACCATGCCTAGAGTTATTCATTATTTTCTGTTCTTTACTGCACCTTCAGTTATATTGGATCCTATTTCACTTAGAGTCAAAAAATTAATTGTGGATTTTTATAGTGGGAACAATGAGTATATGATTGCCAGGAGAGGAGCACAAGTATCTTGCTTGTTCAAAACACAGCTGTCGGATCATCTTTAGAGTACCACAATCAGAGTATACCTCCGCACTGCTCTGTACCCTACATTGACTATCCATTCAATCTAGAATCAAACACAAAATTTGTTTTCTGTGCTAGATTTCACTGATGGACTCCAGTCCAACATACCTATCTGGCCTCACCCATGTGTATACACCAGAAAGATATTATGCTCCTCTTCTGACAATTGTATACTCTTTGTTCCCACTATGAAAATGAATTCATATGAACAATGTTCTTTTTAATACCGGGGCCCAGACTAGCAAATTAGCTAATTGGCATCGAAAGGACTGTATCCCTATAATTAAATAGATTGCACATTTCCATATGTATTAATAGATGAGTATCGATGTATCCTGTATACTGTAAGATGTATTCTGTATACTGTGAGATGTGTTCTGTATACTGTAAGATGTATTCTGTATACTGTAAGATGTATCCTGTATATTGTAAGATGTATCCTGTGTACTGTGAGATGTATCCTGTATACTGTGAGATGTGTTCTGTATACTGTAAGATGTATTCTGTATACTGTAAGATGTATCCTGTATAATGTGAGATGTATCCTGTATACTGTGAGATGTATCCTGTATACTGTGAGATGTATCCTGTGTACTGTGAGATGTGTCCTGAATACTGTGAGATGTGTCCTGAATACTGTGAGATGTGTCCTGAATACTGTGAGATGTATCCTGTAATAGTGTTCCAGCTGATGAGAAGATTTAAGACTTTTAAAGTGTTGTGGTTTATGCGTAAAATATTTACCCTCTATTTTAAGGACTTTAACCATTTTGGCCTGTGTTGTTTGTTTTTTCAACATCATGGTTTTGTCTACTTACCAACCTACAGTTTTATTGCTGGAATGGTTTATTTTTTTCACCTTTTTATTCATTACATCTCAGATATCACTGACCAACATGCATGACTATTGATTTGTATTCACTACATCTCAGATATCACTGACCAACATGCATGACTATTGATTTATATTCACTACATCTCAGATATCACTGATGCTTTTGACTATTGGTTTGTTGATGCATGTTAGGAGAAATAACTCAACCATAGGAATTTAGATTACTGTGACCTGCTATTGATACTGTTTCTTCTATAACAGTTTTGTATTGTCGACTCCTATTGGTGAGGGGATTGATGTTTATGGATGTAAACCTTGTTTGACCTGTCAGAACTGTTGCCATAGATGAACTGTAACCTTAGCTGTTATGGTTATGTACTCTAAAAAGAAATTATGAAAAAGAGAGACAAGCTTTGTCAATTTCAAAAAGTCATTTATTTCCCTAGTATACAAAGTGAAAATGAATAAAAAATTAATTCTGATAATGACAATTAAATCCCAATATATTCTAGAATTACATCACAATACATAATAATACAAGTTTTGAGTAACCTGTAGTGGAACTACAAATTAAATAAAAGGCAGAATGTGTTGATGTGGCTGTGATAGCTCAGAATGTCGTGATGGCTCAGAATGACTTGATGTGCCTCGGATGGCTCAAAATGTGTTGATGTGTCTGTGACGGCTCAAAAGGTGTTGATATGTCTGTGATGGCTCAAAAGGTGTTAATGTGTCTGATGGCTCAAAAGGTGTTGATGTGTCTGATTGCTCAAAAGGTGTTGATGTGTCTGTGATGGCTCAGAATTTGTTGATGTGTCTGTGATAGCTCAAATTGTATTGATGTGTCTGTGATGGCGCAAACGGTGTTGATGTGTCTGTGATGGCTCAGAATGTCTTGATGTGTCTGATGGCTCAAAATGTGTTGATGTGTCTGTGATGGCTCAAAAGGTGTTGATGTGTCTGTGATGGCTCAGAATGTGTTGATGTGTCTGATGGCTCAAAATGCGTTGATGTGTCTGTGATGGCTCAGAATCTGTTGATGTGTCTGTGATGGCTCAAAAAGTGTTGATGTGACTCGGATGGCTCAAAAGGTGTTGATGTGTCTGATGGCTCAAAAGGTATTGATGTGTCTGTGATTGCTCAAAAGGTGTTGATGTGTCTGTGATGGCTCAGAATTTGTTGATGTGTCTGTGATGGCTCAAATTGTATTGATGTGTCTGTGATGGCGCAAACGGTGTTGATGTGTCTGTGATGGCTCAGAATGTGTTGATGTGTCTGATGGCTCAAAATGTGTTGATGTGTCTGCGATGGCTCAATACGTGTTGATATGTCTGTGATGGCTCAGAATGTGTTGATGTGTCTGATGGCTCAAAATGCGTTGATGTGTCTGTGATGGCTCAGAATCTGTTGATGTGTCTGTGATGGCTCAAAAAGTGTTGATGTGACTGTGATGGCTCAAAAGGTGTTGATGTGTCTGATGGCTCAAAAGGTGTTGATGTGTCTGATTGCTCAAAAGGTGTTGATGTTTCTGTGATGGCTCAGAATTTGTAGATGTGTCTGTGATGGCTCAAATTGTATTGATGTGTCTGTGATGGCTCAAACGGTGTTGATGTGTCTGTGATGACTCAGAATGTCTTGATGTGTCTGTGATGGCTCAAAATGTGTTGATGTGTCTGATGGCTCAAAAGGTGTTGATGTGTCTGATTGCTCAAAAGGTGTTGATGTGTCTGTGATGGCTCAGAATTTGTTGATGTGTCCGTGATGGCTCAAATTGTATTGATGTGTCTGTGATGGCTCAAGCGGTGTTGATGTGTCTGTGATGGCTCAGAATGTCTTGATGTGTCTGTGATGGCTCAAAATGTGTTGATGTGTCTGCGATGGCTCAAAAGGTGTTGATGTGTCTGTGATGGCTCAGAATGTGTTGATGTGTCTGATGGCTCAAAATGCGTTGATGTGTCTGTGATGGCTCAGAATTTGTAGATGTGTCTGTGATGGCTCAAATAGTATTGATGTGTCTGTGATGGCTCAAACGGTGTTGATGTGTCTGTGATTGTTCAGAATGTCTTGATGTGTCTGTGATGGCTCAAAATGTGTTGATGTGTCTGCGATGGCTCAAAAGGTGTTGATGTGTCTGTGATGGCTCAGAATTTGTTGAGCCTGTGATGGCTCAAAATGTGTTGATGTGTCTGTGATGACTCAAAAGAAGTTGAAGTGTCTGTGATGGCTCAAAATCTGTTGATGTGTCTGATGGCTCAAAAGGCGTTGATGTGTCTGTGATGGCTCAAAATGTGTTGATGTGTCTGATGGCTCAAAAGGTGTTGATGTGTCTGTGAATGCTCAGAATGTTTTGATATGTCTGTGATGGCTCAAAATGTGTTGATGTGTCTGTGATGGCTCAAACGTTGTTGATGTCTCTGTTATGGCTCAAAAAATGTTGATGTGTCTGTGATGTCTCAGAATGTTTTGATGTGTCTGTGATGGCACAAAAGGAGTTGATATGTCCATGATTGCTTTAAAGGTGTTGATGTGTCTGTGATGGCTCAGGATTTGTTGATGTGCTTGTGATGGCTCAAAAGGTGTTGATGTGTCTATGATGGCTCAAAAGGTGTCAATGTGTCAGTGATGGCTCAAAATGTGTTGATGTGTCTGTGATGGCTCAAAATGTGTTGATGTGTCTGTGATGGCTCAAAAGGTGTTGATGTACCAACAGTCTTTTGTCAAGTCACAATATTACGACCATGAATAGATCCTTATTTATATGTGTGCATGTTTTTATGGTTCTAACGTGGCTTTAATGGTCTTATTGCTTGATGTCTGCAGTGTGGCAGTTTGTGGTATGTCTAGCACTGGGGCATCATGCCATAGACAGGTAGCATCATGTTGCACCCAGTCAAATTATCCTGACACCAGGCCATGACTCAGCTGGTGCTCAAACCTGCAACCTCCCACATCTTAGGCGACGCTTTAACCATGATGCTATCGGTGTGATAAAATCTTCATTTTGAAATTTCACTTTAAACTCAAGTCTATTTCTAAGAATGCTGTCAGAGCAGTTTCGTACTTCCAGAGATGAATAATTATTATATAATAAATTCCAGCCATAATGAAATACTGAACACAACAATTGATTCTTCTTCAAGATCTTACAGTATGACTAGATAATTACTAGAAAAACAAGATCATACTTGAGCTCAGGTCACAATTTGTATTTTCTATTTTTTAAGAAAAGATCACAAATGGAAATTAGCTTTTTAAATTTTTTTTAAGTTTACAAAGTGAAATATTAATTATAATTAGAAATCTATTGCTAGAATTATAATATAAAATGTGTAATGTCAGGTATGCATTGTATATTTATAGGGAATATTTCAATAGCATAGACCCAGACCCAAGTATATATGTTTACTTCTTTTAATAATTATCCAAATATTAAACCCATACACAAAAGGAATATGTTAGCTGTGTATTAGTTCCTTATAGAATTTTTTTAACAAATCATTAAATCAAGTCATGTAGAAAATGAACTTAATTTTGGACAAGATCAAGGTCAACATACAGTGTTACATTACAATAAATCTAGCATACAATGAAATAAAAAAAAAAAAGATTTAACAGACAAACAATGCAATTTAAATAAACATAACATAATTAAACAGTTGAACTTGAGATATATAGTATTCCTGTTGTGGTGGTCAAATGGTCAATGAACATATGTACAAAATTTAAAATCTTGAATGACTCATGAAAGATTTGTCACTACAGTGAATGAGCTGTTTATTGGAATAAAGTCATTTTTATTATTATTATTATTATTATTATTATTATTATTATTATTATTATTATTATTATTGCTGTTGGTGAGTTCATTAACATTTGTTTTTAAAAATCTAATATGGCAGGTGTCTATCCATGAGTAGTCAACTTTTAACTTGATTCACCAGTGTACAAGACACATGCTAGAGAATAAGATGTTGGGTATGTGCTAAAAGGTTTTCAAAGGTCTTTTATCGTGCATTTCCATACCTGAACTGTGATCATATTTGGCATTTACAAGACAATTAGCAGAGAAATGGATTCTGTATGTATGTGTCTATATATTGGTCACATGGTGCCAATTAGCAGAGGAATGGATTCTTGAAAGGTCCAAAGTCCAGGTAACAAAGTTATTTTGATCATGTGTTATTAAAGCTGCAATATCAACACAGGCAGTTCAACAAATGTATGTGTCCTAATATTGGTCACATGTGAATCCTAGCAATGTCATCGCTAATGTGAATCCTAGTAATGTCATCATTATTTTGAATCCTAGTAATGTCATCGTTAATGTGAATCCTAACAGTAACATCGTTAATGTGAATCCTAGTAATGTCATCATTAATGTGAATCCTAGTTGTGTCATCATTAATGTGAATCCTAGTAATGTCATCCTTAATGTGAATCCTAGTAATGACATTGTTAATGTGAATCCTATTAATGTCATCATTAATGTGAATCCTAGTAATGTCATTATTACTGTAAATCCTAGCAATGTCATTGTTAATGTGAATCCTAGTAATGTCATCATAATGTGAATCCTAGTAATGTCATCGTTTATGTGAATCCTAGTAATGTCATGGTTAATGTGAATCCTAGTAATGTCATCGTTAATGTGAATCCTAGTAATGTCATGGTTAATGTGAATCCTAGTAGTGTCATCATTAATGTGAATCCTGGTAGTGTCATCGTTAATGTGAATCCTAGTAATGTCATCGTTAATGTAAATCCTACTAATGTCATCGTTAATGTGAATCCTAGTAATGTCATGGTTACTGTGAATCCTAGTAATGTCATCGTTAATGTGAATCCTAGTAGTGTCATCATTAGTGTGAATCCTAGTAATGTCTTCGTTAATGTGAATCCTTGTAATGTCATCATTCATGTTAATCCTAGTAATGTCATCGTTCATGTGAATCCTAGTAATGTCATTGTTACTGTGAATCCTAGTAATGTCATTGTTTATGTGAATCCTAGTAATGTCATCGTTAATATGAATCCTAGTAATGTCATGGTTTATTCGAATCCTAGTAGTGTCATCATTAATGTGAATCCTAGTAATGTCATCGTTAATGTGAATCCTAGTAATGTCCTTGTTAAACATCGGCTATTAACTTTGTAAAGTTGATAGTAACTACAAGTATGATTAGACCAAGAAATAGATGATTAATCAATTGGCTAATTTTGGCTGAACCACTAGTTTGGAATTGTTGGGAACTCATTTGAAAACATTGTTATTTACATCATTAATTAATGTAATTTATTAAGAACATTGTACATTCTTGCACATTGTGATAAGACATTTAGGGTTATTTGGAATTTTATTCTCCTGTAACCATCTTTTAAATTTTTCCTAGTTATTTTATGGAAATAAATTGTTTGCTGAAGTTTTAATTAAATTGTTTACTTTATGGCTTGTATGATAACTGGTTGAAGACCAGATTCTTAACTGGGGTTTGAAGTATCATCTGACAGATATCCTTAAATCGAATTGAAATGGCCAGGAGAGCATTGTTATTACAAAGTGTACAATTTGACCAAGCTCGTGACGTCTATCGTTCAATGCCAGTACAATCGAGTGCTAAGTTTGATGTGCTTAAGGAATTAAAATTTAACAAATAATTTATTTCCCTGAAAAAAGATTGTACAAATGGGAAAAGAACTTACAGATTTAAGAATCAAATCCAAAACTAATCCAAGAATTAAAGTACAAAAGTTCTAGTATGAAATTGTAACAGAATTGTTACCGAGAGGATGGTGGATTAAATGAACAACACAAACACAATATGTGAAAGAAAATATAAATTTATGAAATAAATTATTAATGAAAAATAATGATGTATCAACACAATAACTCATGCGTTCAACCCACAATTACACTCACAACCATTCACAATACATGAATAAATTAAATATTAATACAAAATAAAACACAGATACAAAGGAATCTCTTGGACTATACACAGATCCAAGGAACCTTTACAAAAGTTATATTACCACAAGTATAAATTACGATAACAAATACAAAACATCAAACTATACTATCGCACGTATGGATTGCGACAACTAGCACGAACATATACATGTATTTAATCAAGTTGCTAACTTTTATTGAGATTCATGCAATCCCTTGAAATACTATTGTGATTTGAAGTAACTATGTAAATATAACAATGTATTCAATTGTACTACAATTGCAACACACACATGTGTCTCGACACTGTATAACCGTACGATTCACCAACTGTTGAATCGCCGCCCAGTTTCCCCGAATACCTAGGGTTGACCAATAATTTTATCGGCCGTTTGCCCTTCACGGATCCACCACAGTTATACGTACAGACAGCATACAGCATCTACTAGAACCAACGTTCTCAAATACCTAGATGCCACCCCGGATGTTTACAACTCTAGACAGCTCCGACACTCAGACTTCTCGATTTCCGGATATTTACACATCACGACAGATGTAGACAAACAGACAATTCGACAGACAGACAGTCAGATACTTCAATTCGATCGCACAATTAAACAGCACAATCACAGCACAATCAATCACATTCAGCTATAATTCAGAGACATTCAGAGACGTTCAGCTACAATTCAGAGATGTTACGCAACAAATCAGCTACGATATCAAAGACGTTATCAGCCCTTTGGCTGGAGATAGTATGACGAGCTATCTTTCCTGTGATAAGATACTTTTGGTCCCGTCATATTTATCAGAAATATTCTGCCTTATATATCCTCAAAATAGGTGAGCAGAATTCATGGCAAAATTACCGTGCACCCCGTGAATCTAATGTTCCGGACTTCATGTGATTCGAAGTCAGGCACATGCAAATCGTTACACGCCGCTTACCTTGGAGAAAACCACTTATTCACCCCAGGTAACGCATATACGACGAAACAAAAAAAAAAATGGTGAAATTAGTTTGTAATTCAAGAAGAAAATAAATTCAATTTTCGCCTAATTCTGTGACAATACCTCCCCCCTAAGAATAAAAATTACACATTTTTAAAACTAACACAGAATAGAAGAAAAATAACTACTGATGATATCTTACAACATTTACACTGGTTATACTACAATCTGGATTTTATTACTAGGCAAATTCATACAAATTTCCCATCATGCCCTACTCAAGTAGTCTGCGCCTATATTTTCAACTCCCCTTATTGCTTCTACACGGAAGCGATAAGGTTGTAGTGTTAGCGCCCAACGCATCAACCGAGCGTTAGCGACCTTGGCCTTGTTTAAATACAGTAGGGGTTGGTGATCAGTCTCGAGAACGAAATCTCTCCCAAATAGATATGCATGATACTAACCAATTCCCCATACTACGGCCTAACATTCCTTTTCTATAACGGAATAATTTTTCTCCCTGGGTAGCAATTTCCTATTCGAGTAAGCTACGGGTAACTTACTGTCGAGCAGCAGAGAGGGTGAACAGACCACGTTTTCAAGCAAAAATAAGGCTTCCTACGAAATCTCATTTAACCCAAAAAAATATATCTCCATTTAGCAAACGGAGACTTTACGATTTTTAATCAATTTGGGTCGCAACGATGTGGTCATTCACCCTCTCTGCTGCTGGAACTTTCAGTTTTGGTTAACAAAAAATAATAAATGATTTCAACCAAATATTTGATCGAGTCCGATACGATATCGTGTCCGAGGATCATGTAAATTTATTGTTATAAATCCATGCGGGTTTGACTGAGCTTTACTAAAGAAATTTTTAAATTGATTGCAGTCCATATCGGAACACCATGTCTGCCAAATATTTCGTAACGTATGTGTATCAACGCCGTTAAACATAGCAAGAATATTACAGTTATCTCTGATCACTTTTGGAATCTGAGTGTAGCGTTGAGTGACATATATCACATCAGTGTTTTTATGCCTGCCTCTGGAAAAGATCCTAGCTGGGTTTTTTTGATTGTCTAACATCACATCGTCGTATACGACTAAATTGTTAATGCTCCCATCAAGATCATCCACGGATGGCGCCTCGTCAATATCGGTTATAAATTCAATAATACCCTCTCCAGCAATCTCTGAAGCGTTTTCATTAAAATCCTTTAACACTTCATAGCATCGTTGATCATCTACGCTAGGAGCAACTAAATACAACTTATCCCACTTCATCCATCTCATTATTAAATTGAGTAACAATTGCGTCTTGCCGGATCCAGATGGCCCGATTATAATTGCGCGGATAGAGTTTGGTAGCGCTGCATGATGCTTAACTGGTTCTCTTGTTTTAGTCGCTGAAAAATCAATTATATTCATATCTCTATACATAAATTATGGATCTATATTGTGTGAAGTGTAAAACGCGTACTAGCACAAATGATGTGACGACGATTACAACTAAAAATAACAGATCAGCACTAACTGGAAGATGTGCAACATGTGGCATAACAAAATTTAGATTTGTTTCTACAAAATCAAAGATTTTACAATTCGGAGATGTTTTTAAAAACAACGAGGAGGTGATATCGCAGCCAAATTGGCAAAGCTCCCTGGAACCCCATGGGCAAAGTACCCCGGAGAAAAGCACCTTCCAGGATATAGCTACTGTGGTCCCGGAACACGATTAGATATCAGACTTGATGATCAAAATCAACCCCGATCCGGCGAGTATCCGATAAACACTATTGATAAGGCGTGTCATGCTCATGATGTTGCATATAAAAGCAGCAATCTGCAAAACAGGCATCTCGCGGATGTGAAATTAATTCATGCGTTAAATGCTGTTCCTGATAAATCTTTGAAAGAAAAATTAGCTTCATGGTTGGTAAAATCGGCTATGAAAGGCAAATTGATGATGGGCGCTGGTAATTAATAATATGGAATCTATTTATTATTCTCCGAGAGGATATTGGAAGGGTAAAGCAGCAATCAGTAACCTCGCCAGCGCCGCAAAAGTGAAAAACGCTACTGCGGCTAATTGGTTATCCAAACAGGCTATATGGCAAATTTATCTACCGCGCCCTAAACAAATCAATTTCTCGCATTTTGATGTTACTGTACCCAATGAAGTTCATCAAGCTGATTTATTGTTTTTACCACATGACAACGGTTACAAATACGCGCTAACCGTAGTTGACGTTGCGAGTCGATACAAACAAGCAGAACCACTAAAAACAAAATCATCACCTGAAGTTGCTTCTGCATTTGAAAAGATTTATCGACGAGGCCCACTACGCTGGCCAAATCTATTACAAGTCGATCCTGGCAAGGAATTTCAAGGTGCTGTTTTAGCAACGATGAAAGATCACAATGTCACCATCAGACGGGGGCATACTGCGTTACATCGCGATCAGGCAATTGTTGAACGATTTAATCGGACTCTTGCTGAGCGGTTATTTGGATATCAATACGCGAAAGAATTCATCCAGGATAAACGATCTCGTGAATGGGTCAAGAGATTACCAGGTGTTGTTACCGCGCTCGATAACGAGATTACTCGAACAATTAACATGAAACCTGTCATTGGCGGTGGTTGACCATGATCACCGTACATAATAATTTTTGTATTTGCTGTTGATAGCCATTCAAGAAACATTTTTAATACTTGTAACGGTACCGTGCATATTTCATCCCATAATATCACCGGTGGAATAAATTTCTGTCCCATTCTTTCAGGGGTCCATTTATCACCGCTCCATCGGAAGAAGCTGTGATAAGTACCAGAATCTTTTACATCTCGTTGTTTTATGTCTCTGGCAAGTTTGTGAGTTGGCGTTAACACATTCATGTTGATTTTATTATTGAATAAATTAATTACTCGTGTTGTCTTTCCTGATCCTCCTAATCCGTTTATATAAACGATTTTATATCGCGTAATTGGATCTGATATCGATGGCGCGTTAGATAATTCTGATAATTGGTTGCTTTTCAAGTATTTATCGTCGTTGGTAACATCTGCTGATTCACAATACTCGTGTAGCGTCTCCTTTTTAAATCTCCAACATCCCCACGCTTCCTCCCGGGATGTGAATTTAGCTACATCTGATTTGTATTTCTCGTGGATATACATAGAATCAGTGGCTACTCTAACTGCGGTATTAGGAAATCTATTTATCATCGAAAATAAATTGATAGAAGCATAAGCTAGCATAGAACTTCTCAAATGCGTATATTGTTTAATATATCCATCACAATAGGTAACAATTGTACCTAACTTAGTCCCATTGGATAGAAACGCATCTTTACGAGTTACAAGTTTTCCCTGTTTCGTTAAATCAGCTATGATAAAATCGTATTCAGCGTTGTCTATGATCAACCTCGAAGAGTATTTTGCATTGTCGTATCTTCCACCCTGGGTAAATTTACCGATTATTCTTCGTCCAAAATCTTTTGCTTGTTCTTTTTTAATTTCAAATAACTTCTTAGACCAATTCATGATTTGTTCTTCATTGAAATTCGAAGAATTTCCATCTGGAAACTGTTTTCGCTGTTCGCTAATTATACGATCTAGATCGGGTTGTGGTAGCCAAACTTCTTTCTGAGCTCGATAGCATATAATAGCTTCGGAAACAATCAACGATATTAGCATACCACAATCAATCATATATCGTAGTAACACTATTGGCATCCAGGCCTTTTCAGATATATGTCTACCAAGCCAAACATAACTACACGGATGTAACCCTGTAGCGAATTCGAATGATATCACACGAGCGAATCCGGTTAAATCAAAATCAGGTAATGGCCCATTAATCGCAACACGAGTCATTTCATGTGTGGGGTGTCCAAATCGTTTAAAATAGTTACTACATTCTCCATACCCGAGAAAACTTCCAGGATAACACGCGGATATATCAATTGAAATCATACCATCACGTGAGTATTTCGTATTCCACAGTCCTCCATGACTAAATTTGACGCTACTCAATTTAACGTCCTCGAGAAAATCACTTTGTGTTGGACGCCATGAGTTTTTTTCTCTTGCGAAGTGAGCTACCACTGATGGAATAGTAAAACTATCCGTTAATAGTTTTTCATGGGAACTCTCCGTTGAAAAATCACTAGCGATTTTTCTCATTCTGTTATCTAATTCTTCAACGCGATATAATTCACCATTTGGTCTTACAAATTGATCAAATCCTATTTCGGGATCTTCATCACTTCTAAGTAACCACACTGATACAGGATCATCCTTACACAACGCATGAATAGCATCGAATAATTTCTCATTATAAAAAAACATCCTCGACGAATTCTGGGGGGATATATCTCACGGTTCGTTCTCGTGGAAATATTGTTACTGCAGATGTCCACGCGTGTTTGTTATGATCAATAATTTGTATTGGCGCTCCTCGCGATTGATATTTCGGTTCGTATAATACTTCTCCGGTTATTGTCGTTACCGATATTGGGAATTTTAATGATGCTTCTAATTTAGCTATATCAGAAATCTTTGCACCGTGCTGTTTCACTGTCAGTTCCCATTCGGTTATTTTCCTACGTCGCAGATCAGTTAGTTTATTTCCTCGGGATGCATTTGTGAAGTGTTCCATTACCCGTGTTGCTACACAATTCAGTGAACTAGAATATTTCATAGGAGCTAGTTTTGCAATATCGGGTTTATCATTTAACGGATATATCCTATAAACAATGGCTGTTACGGGATAAGATCTTTCGTAGTATGGTTTGTCAATTCCAGTTAGAATTCCTGGTTTGGAATATCTACTTACAATGACAGTTTTTTATCCTTGAGGATTGGTTCAAATTTATCCCTGATAATCCATTTGCCTTCGACTTCGATAATGAATTTTATTCTGAAAAAATACTTCTGTTGGGAATTACTTTGTTGAAAATTACTTTGCAATAAAAATCCTTTGGATTTTACACCTTTGGATTTTACACCCTTGAATTTCCAGCCCCTTGGCGGGCCAAGGTGTGAAATTATCTCAGCTGCTCTTTCATCGTTCATAGTAGCATCGATGATGGGTACATTGACATTTTCATCAATAATTCGAAATGTCGACCAACAGTATGCTGCACCGTCTCGGTAGAATTCATTAAAACACTCCCTGATTTTACCGAGTATAGTTCTGTCACCGATTAGACGTTTTGGTGTATCAGAGACTCTATCAAGATTGAATTTAGTATTTTTCCAAGGCTTAATTTTCGATAATCTTTGAAACTCCTTATCAAGATTGAATTTAGTATTTTTCCAAGGCTTAATTTTCGATAATCTTTGAAACTCCTTATCAAGATTGAATTTAGTATTTTTCCAGGGTTTAATTTTCGATAATCTTTGAAACTCCTTATCAAGATTGAATTTAGTATTTTTCCAAAGCTTAATTTTCGATAATCTTTGAAACTCCTCCATGTTATAATTAAAACAAGTATTTAAATAGAAAAATATAGTTTAATGAATCACTGCAAGTGGCTTATGATTGGATCAGCAACCCCGTGTAACAAATCATGCAGAAGCGAATTCTGTGGGCATCATTTACAAAGCGTTCGCAACGGTTCCTTCGGCCCTATGCCATGCCTCCGATGTGGGGTGGGCGTCAGGGGAAAATCACAATTATGCCTCAGTTGCGGCGGAAAACGATACAGGGAACTAAAACGCTATTATGACAAACGAATAAAAAATGCAGTCATTGACCCCAACAATGACTCGTTCAATGACAAAGTCATCAAAACCCCTCAAGATTATATCCAGAGATTTATAATTAAAGCAGATATAAATTAGACAAATAGTATTATTATACAAATGAGCCAAGATTTCAGACCTCATCCAGTGCTCGTTAATTACGAAGCCTCCAGTGATGGTGTTGTCAGACACCGCAGACTAAAAAACCCGGTTGTATATCTAAATAATATGGGGTATTTGTTGTTTAGTGCTAGAAATAAAACATATCTCTGTCATAGGATTATTTTTGAATGTCATAACGGATTAATCGAAGACGGCCTTGTGATTGATCACATAAATGGTGTGAAGACTGATAATTGTCTTGTGAATCTTCAAGCCGTCTCACAAAGTCGGAATTCAAAATTAGGTGGAACTGGCAAATACGCAAAACATCCCAAGGGTGTGAAATCGTTTGATTTAGAAACCAGCGAGAAGAGAATCTTTCATTTGATAAACGAAGCCAGTAGATACTTTGACATTTGTATGCCTTCAATACGATTTGTTGCAGAAAATATAATTAAAACAGCTCTGTCTAAAAAAAATGGTCATAAAATAAAATTCGTATACACCTGAAACTATTCAAGGGAGATAAATCCTTTATGGATAAATCCAACCACTCAAAACACTACATACTAAGTTCCCTTGTATTATGAGGTCAAAGGAATTTGTCGTCTGTTATTACCTGTAGAGAGCTATAATTGACATGTGCACGCCCACGTGACTGTATTGGAGTTATATGCATGAGTTTCGTTAGAGTTATATTTTTATCAACTTTAACAATTTCTAAAACTTTTTATTGTCGCTTTGGCTAAAACTGCATTTATTAAAACAGTTGTATTTATTTAGATCATCTATTAATACACTTTAAGTACAGACGTTCTTTATAATCCAGTATTACCTATGTTCGCTCAGCCGGAACAGTGTTTCTCATTCATTGAAGTAGGTGGGCGTGGTTAAAATTCCTTGTATACAGCTCTTTGTGATTTAATCGATAAATGCATTTTGTCTAGAGAATTAGAACAGGGAACATGTACGTTGTTATTTAACAACTGTATTATTTTGTTTAATGTTTCATTTAACTATTTTGTCTCATTTAAATGTTGTGAAACAGTATTAATAAGTAATAAGGAAATAACATAACACACCCGTGAATCAACGCTGCTGTAATAGTCGCCTTATATAGTATATCAAAGGTATAAAGCTTGGGGCTTTCGAAGGCCAGTTCGACCAATCAAAACTAACTCACGCCATTTAACTCGGGCGTGTGGTTGTCTTTTGTTCACAATCATGCAACCGGGTTAATTTAATTGGGTTGCTTTTGATTGGTTGAATTGGCCGTAGAAAATCCGCCCCGTCGTTTCATGTTTGTGCTGTCTTGTGCCGTCCCAAATCATTACATCACAAATTCCATCATCGTTTCATTGAATATATCCATCCTTAATTAAGTTAATTAAGTATATGTTACGCCTACAATCTGCCGCAACACTCGAGCGGAGATATATATGGCATTGTGACGTCACCCCAAGCATATCTTCTGGGCGGTCTAAGATGGCGTTTGCCACCTTAGGCCTCCCTTCCGGAGATGTATGTTTCGGGTCCCCCTTGGGCTTACTTGGATGCGAAGGCACCCAAGGAGTTCCAAAGATGTGTTGTCGTATATGTAATGTAACCTCTGGGTCTCCCTGACGTCATAGGGCGCCAGCGGGATTGCCAAATGAGTGTTATTTTTTTTTTTTTTAATAATTAGAGATACAGTATACTATAAAAATATGGATATCAAAGATGTAAATTCTATAATTACTGAAATCTCAGATTTAAAAAATAGAGGGGTAGTATTATCTGAAGATCTCGACTGTGACAGGATTGCCTCGGAATATGAAGACATAGAGTATCAGTTTAGTAAGGGTCGTTATGTTTTACCCAAGATGTACAGGCTTGTGAAAGGAATTCAAAAGTCCATCAATGCTTGTTTGTACGGTAAAGACATTAATTTATTTATAACGCTATTTAGCACCGTTGAAGCAATACGTCAAAAGCTCGGCCAAGAGTATCAAAAACGAGCTGAAATTAGTTCTAAGGTTCGTGATCTTAGAAAAATGTTAAACGAGGAAAAACCAGTATCTTAACCACGTGAGTGTTGCTATAAAAATAGGCTTTCAGTAATTTTTATTAGAAAATTTATTTTTATTAAAAAATAATTTTTTTTAGCGTTTTTTGTAACACTCACATAGGATTTTCTCCTGAAAGAATGCTCATCAGTTTGGACTTGCCAATGCAGTTATGTGCATAATGGATGATCTGGTCGTAGTAGCATTTAATCACCGCGACGCCTCCATTTTCATGTAGTTGTTGTTGTTGCCGCGTCGTTAACACAAATCGTTCATCGCCGTTCTCAGATATTACAATTCTGAAACCCCCAGCGATATTATTTCTGAAACACTCGCGGATAGCGTTGTACAGTTTAACCCTGTCGAAGATGGATACGTTAGCTTGATGGTACATTATTTAATAACCCATCTTTTAATTGTGATAGTTTCACATTTGAAAATTCAGTTCACAAACAATATATGGTAGGTGAATCGCTTACAACTAAATTAGCCCGAGAGCGGTTAGCAGCAATTAAAAAGTTTATACCGGTTCGAGACAGACTTCGCGAGAAACTTCAACAACGACAACAAGCGCAGACTGACTTTTCTGTGTCAAGTGAACAACTGTTTACTCCGATAACAAGTGCGACGAAAGATGTGAAAATGTTAACAGAAGCAGCTATATACGGAGATATTCCTGAGCGAGAACGAGCAAAGAAGGCGCCGCTGCTTGATACGCTTGAAAAGATAGCAACAGAGACCGAACAAACGCGCGCAGGGATACAACAGCTATCCAGTGATATAAAAACCCAACACGAGTATGAACGATTAGCTGATATTGATGATTCTGCGCCTGAACCACAACCTGTTGATGTCGTCACCCCAAGAGGTATTTCCTTTATAGACAAACTCACCGAAGGAGCTATAACAGAAATCAAACGACCTCAATTAATAAAAATCGAAGATTATACGACTTTTGGTGATTTTGCCGCCAAAAGCTTTCATTCTAGAAAAGACTTTTTAAAAGATGAGTATAAAAACAGTAGAATAAGCCGAGATGAATGGGTTAATTGGTTGTATAAAACGAATAAGGGGATTACTGGTAATTTGAAAAAGGATACAGTTGAGTATAGATCTTTTAAAGTAGGAGTTGATAGTTATGGTATACAAAAACAACAAGAACGAGAAAAACAAAGTCGAGGCCGACAAAGGCAATTACTTGATGATAGTCAGGGCGCAACTGGTACAACTGAGGAAACAAGCGGAAAAGGATATTCGATTAAAAATCCAAAGGATTTCAACGGTGGAGTCTTTGACTCTACCGTGACATGCCCAGGTAACATTCTCAGTGATATATCACGGTTGGAAGTTCTCATCGGAGGGAAACGAGCCGGAAATAACTCACCGGAAGTAATTAATGTAGCAGCTGATATCTGCAGACGATTATTTTCCGGCGGTATCATGGACATTAATGTATATCGAGAACTCATTGCTGAATTAGTTGAAAATCACAGAGACGCCCTACGTTATGATGAAAATCCTATGGATCTTAGCGATTGATAACTAATTGAAAAACTACTAGTTTTATAACAAGATGATCATACACTACAACCATGACAAACCCGTAAGCGTCTACGTGGTGAACTCACGATTGCCTGTTTATAGAGCATATTACGGAGATGTTTTCGGCAATACCATTGCGGGGTTATTTACAAGAATGGCTCCAAAAGTGGCGCCGTTAGCTAAACAATTATCAATGAAAGCCATTGATATTATTCGTGATAAGGGAACCAGCAAAATCGGAGATTTCGTTGGAAATCTTGCAGGAAAGGCATTTTCTACCGCGAAAGATAAAATAGCATCATTTGTACGAAAGAAACCAGGAATGACTAAGTCGGTGGTAAAACCACCAGTGCTGCCATCAACTACAGTGATGCCTGCAAAAATCAGCAAAGCAATAAATAGTGCAGTGGAACAAAAACTAGCGTCGTTAGCTGATTCTGTGACTCAGTCGCCTTTGACAGCTTCACCGGTAACAGATAGCGCTATCATGAACGCGATAGCAGGAAGTGGTTTGAAACAAAAAAGAAATTCGAAGAATTTTCAACGACGATGATTACAAAGAGTTTCACAATTGAAAACACTAGTATTTTAATAAAATGTTTAAACGAACAGCTGATCCCGCGTTAGATATGGAAGCCCCAGTGCGCAAAGACGATTCCGTCCGCGATTATCAATACTATTCCTATCATGCAATACAACCCGACCTACGATCGCGAATTGAACTTCAAGTTCAAGATACCAGTAAATACTTTTTGCCATGTGAAGCATTTATCGAAGTAGAAGGAAAACTCGTGACAAATGTTGCAGCTGATACCCCATATGCAGATGATCCAAATACCCGAGTTGGTTTTGTTAATAATGGCATAATGGCGTTATTTGAAAGTGCAAAATATCTCATTGATGGAAAAGAAATTGAATCAATAGACCGTGATGTTGATGTTGCAACAACAATAATCGGGCTAGCAAGATACTCCGATGATTATACAAGATCGGCTGGTCCATCTATGATGTTTGCAAAAGATACCTCTGATAACGCTGACCACCTTCAATACATTAAAGTGTTAACAGCACAAGATACTGCAGAAGCAAATCAACGAGAAGCGGCTAATCCAGAACGTCGAGCTAGACCAGGAGCTGCGTTTGATATTCTCGGAGGCGTTAATGATAATTTCAATTTAGGATTTGCAACACGAAAATTAGCATTGCAAGAATAGCAGCGATATTTTTCATGTGCGATTCCACTCCACATATTTGGATTCTGCAGAAATGTCAGAAAAGTCATCTATGGAGCCAAACACACAATCGCGTTAGTGCGAAAAAGCAATGACAATGATGCAATTTGGCGTACTGGCGCCGTAGATGGTAAAGTTGTTTTGAGTAAAATAGTATTGTGGATGCCAGTAATGACCCCATCAATTACCACGGAGGAGCGACTACTTTCATTTATGGAAACAGGTGGCAAATCATTGATAAGTTGGCTAACAACAACAACTGATGTCAAACAGGATGCTGTTAATGGTACATTTACATGGCACTTTGCAGCCAAACAAGGCGTTTCAGCTCCACGTCATATATTTATAGCGCTGCAGGATCAGAATCGATTAGGTTCCCAAGAACGCAGTCATATGATATTTGATCGATTAGGGGTAAGTGAGGTTTCACTGAGAATAAACGGACAAGAACCATCTGAGGATATACAGCTTGATTACAACACTAACCACATAGCACGTGTGTATCATAGAATACTGTCATATATGGGTCGTGATCAAAATGTTGATACTGGTTTACAAATATCGCAACTTGATTTTAAAAGCCGCTATCCGATTTATTATTTTTCGCTGGAACATCTTGATTTAACAAGGCAATCCGTCGTTGACATACATTTTAGGGCTCGTATAGATCCTGGTGGTGTTAATTATAGAGCGGTTGCTGTCATTCTCAGCGACAAATCAATGCTACTTGAAGGTATTGGTGGACGAATGAGAATTGTTGATGCACCAGTGGAAAATATGTAAATGAAAATCCTTCGGATTTTTCCAAAAATATGTAAATGAAACTTGAAGAGTTTCCAATTAGATCAATTGAAAGCATAAATGTGTTTTACAATAAAATGACATATAGTGTTGTTAGTGTAAAGCTGACTGATGGTCAGGTCAAGAAATTGCGATCAAAATCGGCTAAAGATTGTGGAACAACAATAACGTTAAAACCAGCGCAGATGTCCGGCGGTACACATAAAATATCATTAACGGATCGTCAAATAAAACATTTCAATGATGCGCTAAAGAATAAGCGAGGAGTTCAAATAGAATTTTCAAAGGCTGCAGTCGCGAACATGATAAAATCAGGTGGTATATTTCCATTGTTAGCTGCAATACCAGCATTGATTGCAGCGGCTGCCCCAGCGGTGGCGAAGGCGGCGGCATTGGGAGCCGTTGGTACCGCGGCAGGGATGGCATTGAAAAAGGCAACTGGGAAAGGATATAAAAAAAGGGAAAGGGTCTAAGACTACCAGGAACCCCGTATTCATGGTACAGCGGGAGATCCGTGAACGGATCGGGTCTAAGAATACCAGGAACGGTTTATTAGTTGAAAGCCCAATTGTTGAGGAACCTATGGTTCCCATGTCCAATTTTGATTTAATTGATGCTGCTAAAAAACTAGCGATAAAAAACTTCAGAGGGTTTTTTATGAGATTTCAGTTACCAAGAAAACCAAATAACTTTGAAACCGGTATCATCAATCTTGATAACAGTAACGGATCGGGAACTCACTGGGTTGCATACGCGATTGATCCGCGTGGGATTATCTATTTTGATTCATATGGACTAGCCCCACCGAGTGAGTTTATGCGGTATATAAATTCTTCTATGAAACTCAAAGAGTTTCCGATTTTTTATTCCACGCTGCCAACACAACAATTAAATGATCCACCGATATGCGGCCGTGAAGTATTAAATGTCCTCGCGGAGATTTCATTAAAATCCTTTGGATCTCCGTGGAAACCACCTCATGTTGTTGTAAACGAATATACCAGTGGGAAATTACAAGGTAATTTTAGAGAATCAATAAATTGAAAATACTAGAGTCTTTACAATAATGATTGATATTTGGGGACGATCTCTGTCAATGTCGAAACCCACTGAGAAAACATCTGCGGGTTCTATCGAGGATGTAAAAAAAATAATTGAAGATGAAATCGCTGAGACGTTAAATTTAGCAAGTGTTGACCCGAACGAAATAGTTGTATTTCAAGATCGCCAGGGTAAATTGAAAACTAGTAATGTATCATTGGATGACATTTTAAAACGACAACACGACGCCGCTGAAAACTCTATTGCACTGTATTCCAACGGTGGACAACTTAAACCAGGTGCACTTATGTCTACGATCACCGACGCGATTGCCGCCCACGGCCGTGAGCTGGATGATCATATACGAAGTTATAATAGTTTTCGCAAAAATGTCGTACATAAATTCTTTGGAACCCCGCTTGTGGTTGGCATGACTCTCGCTGAAATTAAAAACTATCTATCGCTATTCTTTTTTAACAAAGACGCGGGAAGGATGATGAATGAAAATGAAATCAAGGCAAATTATCTCAATATTTACAATGATATTTTTAAAATAGTAGAAAATCTTGAAAAGGTACAAAAACCCACTAACGACGTCGTTGTTAAGTTTTTTGGATCCCAACTTGTGGCAGGCATGACTCTCGTTGAAATTAAGCTCGCGCTTGATAAACAAAAGATCACCAGCGACGTAGCTAATAAGTTCTTCGAGGGTATTACACCCCAAAATATCACGATGAAACTTTCTAACATCAAAACTTATTTTGAAATCCAGTCTGGATACGACAGACTTTTGTCTACACTTTTTTTCAAGAGAGATGGGAAGATGATGACTTCCGTCGATATTAAGGCAAATTATCTCGAGATTTACAATGATATTTCTAAACTAAAAGAAGATTTTGAGCGGGTACAAAAACCCACTAACGACATTGTTGTTAAGTTTTTTGGAAACCCGCTTGTAGCAGGCATGACTCTCGCTGAAATTAGCGAGTTTATTGGCAAGCATACTCACAATGCCTACATCGCTAATAGTTTCTTTGGTGTCCCAGCTACATCTACGATGACTCTCAAAGATATTAATATGTTTATGGTGAGACAAATAACACTTAATACCATCGTGGATAAATTTTTAGGGAGAACACCTGTGTCTGAAACCACATCGTTGACAGGCCCAACCCTCGCTGAAGTTAAAAAAGCTATTGACGAACAAAAGCTCACCAGCGAAATTGTTAAGAAGTTCTTTGAGGGCAGTAAACCCCAAGATATCACGACAACATTTTCTAACATCGACCGGTATATTAAAAACCAAGCACAGCTTAGAATCAACGACCTTCTGATTGCATTCTTTTCTAACAAGGAGGAGAAGGGGAGGATGATGCTTTCTACCGAAGTCCATGTAAACTATCTCGATATTTACGGTGATATTCTTAAACTAAAAGAAACCTTTGAAAAGGTAAAGATTCCGCATCCACACGGAAGCATTGAAAATATCGTGTATACGGTCGATTATGGGACCTTTGATTGGGTAAAAGAATCTAGTGTTAGATTGCTAATCGATATCGGGGAGTTGTCCAGTGGTATCTACAGGATGACGTTAGTCTCTACCAAGCAATTTGATATCATCGTGAAAGGTAAAACCTACTTTGGTGGCACCGCGACAGTAATTATCAATGGTAAAGAAGAATTTGAGATTGTCGCGGTTGATAGTACCATTAGATCAAAAATACACTGGTGTTTAGAATTTGTAAGTGAAATAGTTCCCCCCACCCTGATCTACTTCCCGGACGATGGTGAATAATTAAAAACACTAACGGGTTTAAAATAACAATGACATTATTGACTGAGTCAACGAATTCAATAGTCCCGTTGACGGAGTCAGCGGTATCACAATCAATGACACTGTCATCGCGATATCGATTCGACACCGTGAAAGAATTTTCCGCGAATTTGAAATCACTTTCTGAACGCTATCGTGAAAAAATGAAAAAATACCGACGCAGCATAGCAATCATCGACATCACCGTGTACTCGGTGTCCGGTGTGATGGCCAGCGCAGGAGTTATTTTGTCGACGGTGACCATGATGGCTCCGATCGCAGTTCCAATCGCTATCTCCGCGGCAACAACAATTGCGGCAGTCGCAAACGCGATAACTAAAAAGTTATCGTGTTCTCAGAAAAAACTCATTGATTATACAGCTCGGTACAGGGTGGTATTTGACGCGTACTCGAAATTATCCGAGTTGATCTCGCTGTCGATAGATAATTCGTTTATATCCGATGTTGAATTTTCCACGATGACCCAGTTGTATAACTCCGCCATGTTGAAATTGGAAATTGAAGACAGCGTTAACAATAATGTCACTACAATTCAACGAATTGCAACTGCTTCAACGAATCGCGGAGAATACCACTCCGATACGAACAAGCATGATATCAATAACATCAACAAATCCTGAATTTAGTGTGAACTTCCCTTCTCCGATTCCAGTGCGTGAGATCGCGCTTGCAAAATTACGAGTATATCATAGCTGGCCTAATATCAGATCGGTTGCATTTGGTGGTCAGCAACCCTATAACGCACTGGTGTTCTCGTATAAGAATAAACCCGATGGTACTCCAGCGTGGGAAACTGTTTCGTTACCAACTGGGTCGTACCAAATTGAGCAAATCGATGCTGAAATTCAGCGTAGAATAAAATCAATCACTGGAAAAGAATCAAAAATAGCTATTACACTTCATGAACCGACGCTCTCGTCGTCGATCGAAATAAGCACAGAGGGATACATTGTAGATATCTATAACAGCTCGTTAAGGACAGTGTTAGGATGGCCTGAAAAACCACCGGAAAAATCCACCGCCGACTTAACCACGGACGTACAATCATATCATGAAATCAATCTCAGTTATCGAGATAATTTATCTGATATAAGAAAAGGAAAAATCGCCGATAGATTTATATTTACCAACAAAGACACATTGCAATGGGATTTTATCATTGAAAGAACAGCCGACTCATCTGTTACTATTTCATTTACGCTAACTGACATCACTGGCTTTTTTAATGAAATTAAACAACTACATAAAACACAACTAGAACAACTACGGAAAACAAAATCGCGAAAACACGTTGAAATAATAAATCAACTTATATCTGACATGGAATATATCAATGAACGAATTATTCAAACAATAATTAATGACAACAGCGACAATAAACAACGATTCCTAACCGATTACAATATCACAGAAGACAATCTGCGTAATTTCAAGTTTCCCAAATACAACGCTGATGAACTAGCAAGAATTGTTAGAACCGATATCAAGGCGCTAGAAAAACCAGATTCAACTGTCCTCCTCAGGTATAATAATGATCCAGATGGTGGCGGTAGACATATTGCCCCACACAATGTAAATATTTCAGCGGTGATTGCGCTCAATTTAACATGTGATGCAATTGAAGGAAGCTATCAAATTAATCTAGAGCAATCAAATCAAGCTCAGCAGGGATATATTCTTTATTCATTTGCACCAACAGCCCCTCCAGGATTCCTAATTATTGAAAACCCAATTAATCCTGTCTACATGCGATGCCATAATAATTCGTTAACGAGAATTAATTTCCGACTCACCGACCAGTCAAATAATTTAATTGATCTACAAGAGGAGGTGTTAGCGATTAGTTTGTTTGTAAAGTCCTAAAGACTTCCATCATAAAGACTCGATCAAATATTTGGTTGAAATCATTTATTATTTTTTGTTAACCAGAACTGAAAGTTTCAGCAGCAGAGAGGGTGAATGACCACATCGTTGCGACCCAAATTGATTAAAAATCGTAAAGTCTCCGTTTGCTAAATGGAGATATATTTTTTTTTTGGTTAAATGGGATTTCGTAGGAAGCCTTATTTTTGCTTGAAAACGTGGTCTGTTCACCCTCTCTGCTGCTTGTCGTCTTGCTCTTGCAGTAAAACTGCCCCCAACCCAGTTTCAGAAGCATCGGTTCTAAGAATAAAAGGTTTGCTGACATCTGGCAATTTTAATATAGGTGCACTAACAAGTTTCTCTTTCAGAGCACAAAATGATTTATCTTGTGGCAGTCCCCATTCAACTTTGTTTGGTTGCCCCTTCTTGGTCAAATCAGACAGCGGGCTAGCAATGGCTGCAAAGTTCGGTATAAACTTTCTATAAAAACCTACAAGACCTAGAAATGATCTTACCTGCGTTTTGTTGGTTGGCTTTGGTGCGTCTCTAATTGCTTCATCTTGCTTGGGATGAGGTTTTAACCGACCCATACCGCTGACCCTATGCCCCAAACAATCTAAATCTGTATAACCAATACTGCATTTAGTGAGTGTCACTATGAGATTCGCTCTGCGGAGTCTATTGAAGAGCTCGCTCAGGATGGACACGTGCTCACTCCAAGTATTCGTGTACACGAATATGTCGTCTACAAAGCTATCAACGTTTGCTAAACCTTTAAGCAACTTTCGCATCAAACGACAACAGGTGGCGCTAGCTCCAACTAACCCGAATGGCATCACTTTGAATTGATACAGTCCTTTCTGGGTCGCAAATGCTGTCAATGCTCGGGATTCTGGGACAATGGGAACCTGCCAATATCCCTTGGCCAGATCTAATTTGGAAATCCATCGGTTTCCCGACAACTTCGCAAATAGACCCTCCATATATGGCATTGGTTCTGCATTGAACACAGTGATTTTATTCAACTGCCGAAAATCGATACAGAATCGGTTCGTCCCGTCCTTTTTCCTGACTAGCACTACTGGAGAAGAATATGGCGAGTTGGAGGGTTCAATCACCCCCAGATCCAACATTTTACCCACCTCTTCGTCCACAGCTTCACGTGCGTTGTATGGCACCGGATATCCCTTGATTCGAATAGGGTCAGACGTATTCAGTTTAATTTTGAGGTCCAACAAAGTTGTACAACCTGGTCTGTCTGTGAATACATAAGAGTGTTTAGCCAAGAGCGCATTAATCTGTTGACGCTGGTCTTTCGCCAACTCCGCACTCACGTCGACCTTATCTATCCCTTCCCCCGCAACTCCCAAGGGACATTCAAGGGAACTCTCGATATTCGAATCTGCTTCATCATCGTCTACGACTGCCGTACAAACGACATTTAAGACCCCCCTTTCCAACATTGTCGCTCTGTCTCTTGATATACAACTTGAGCATGTTAGCATGGAATGTTTTTGAATTACCGTCCATGTCAATTTTATAGTCCATGTCACCTTTTACCTCTTTAACTTCATAAGGACCTTTCCACTGGACTAATAACTTATTTGAGCTCGTTGGAAGAAGCAATAGCACCTGATCTCCTACAAGAAATTTCCTATTTCGCGCTTTGCGGTTATAATACTTGGCATATCTGCGCCCCGATTTAATCAATTCGTCACGTGCCATCTGGCATGTACTCTCAAGTTTATTTCGCAGATCTAACACGTACTGGTAAGTTGTTTTTATTTCCTCGTTCGCGACATCACCAGTCCATAGTTCGCGTAGTATCCGCATCGGGCCTCAAACTGTTCTACCGTACAACAGTTCGAAGGGTGAAAACCCTAAACTTTCCTGCGGTACTTCACGGTACGCGAACAGTACAGCGTTTAAATAACGGTCCCAGTCTTGCGGACGTTCCGCGCACATCTTTCGTAGCATGCTTTTCAGGGTACCATTAAACTTCTCTACCAGTCCATTGCACATCGGATGGTATGGGGTAGGTGTTTAGCTGTTTGATGGATAACAGCCTACTTATTTCACCCATGAGGTCAGAGGTGAATTGGGCACCACAATCAGTGAGCATTTCTTCTGGCACCCCTACCCTACTGAAGATATCAACTAATGCTTCAGCTACCCTTTCCGTTTCAATAGTTGGTAACGCTACGGCTTCGGGGTATCTGGTCGCGTAGTCAACCAGAGTAAGAATATACCGATTCTTTCTTTCAGTAACTGGGTGTATTGGTCCTACAGTATCTACTGCCACTCTTTAAAACGGTGTATCTATTAATGGCATCTGTCCTAAGGGCACCCTTGTGACCCTTCCCTTACATACGGTTTTCTGACATACGTCGCACGACCTACAGAACCGTGTGACATCGCCATTAACACCAGGCCAGTATAATTCAGCGACTACCCTGCTAGTGGTCTTAGCCTTACCTAGGTGTCCTGCCATGCTTGACTCATGCGCCACCCTAAGTACTTGAGATCTATATCTATGGGGTACGACCACTTGCCAATACTAATTACCCTCCCGAGCGCTAAACTCCCTATGAATTAATCCGTTCTTGTGTACGAATCTCGAGCTACCCCCACCCTTGCAGTGTTTAATCGCGCCGGACGTGATTTTCTCAACAATTGTTTTGATGGATTCATCACGTTCTTGCTCTTGTTTGAAATCATCACGCGAAATTCCTGAGATCGATACAGGGACTATTAATTTATGAAACGCGGTTTTCTCTCGTCGTGTTTGCGCTCGCGTTTCAATTGCAAAGGCCAAAGGTATTTTAAAATCGGCCATGGTTGGAAGACGGGAACCTTCAACATTACCGATCGTCAGATCATAAATAGGATTTTCCATACAAAGGGCATCAACAGTTCCCGTTAGGAAAGGTGTTTTTACCGTGATCCTTGCTACGGGAATGCGACCGATCGTCTGATCAAGTAACATACATGGGGACTCCCACCCGAGCATTTGGTTATCCTGCACGAGACTCCGTTTTATCACTACGCCCGTGCAACCAGTGTCACGTAATACTACGACTTCTCGACTGTTGACAAACCCTCTCGCGGTTGGTACACGCGCTTCGGGAAATAGACACGTGCCAAACGAATGAATACAAGGTTCTACCTGTACGATATTATCAGATATACCTTTACTTTGTATAGCCACTGCTACCTTATGTACAAGTCCCTTTCTTTTAGGACAGTCTTTTTGAACATGCCCCCATGCATTACACAAGTAACATTGCACACGCTGAATACCTGTATTCCTAACTGACCTATTTACCTCAGCTGATTTCACCAGCTCCCTAGGCATCGGTCTTGCAGACTTGTTTCCAGACTTAAAATCTTTTGAAACCACGTTCTGGGTTCCCCCATGAGCTTCGGCAAAGAAATCGGCTTGCTTAGCCATATCTTTTACGTTTGTGAAGACTTTCTCTTTCAGAAATTGATCTAATTCTCGCCCAACTGTATTAAATAATTGATCTCTGAGCAAGAAATCAGTCAACCCTTCAAACGTTTTCACCGCTTTGCCGCATTCAATCCACCGCTCAAAATAGTTCGCAATTCTAACGGTGAACTGACCAAAGGTTTCTCCCTTATCGGGCTTGCTATACCTGAACGTTTTACGAAAACCCTGTTCAGTGACCTCGTACCTTTTTAGAAGTGCTTCCTTTAGGACGTCATACTTAAACACATCGTCTCTTGGAAGTCGCGAGTATACATCCAGCGCTTTACCTTTTAATAGAGCACTAAGATGCAGTGCCCAGTCATTTTGACTCCACTTCTGGTTTTCGGCATACCGCTCAAACCGATGAAGATAACTATCCATGTTATCTTTTTCATCGTCAAGGGGAGGTAGTTTGGGACCCCTTAATTTGCTAAAGGCAGAATCATGTTCTCTTCCAGATGTTTCTAATTCTACCTTACGCTCGTGATCACGTTGCTTTGCTTTTTCTTCTAACTCTAAGATTTGTACTTTTGTTCGTTTATCTAACTCCATTCACCTTTCCTCCGCTTCCCTTTCCCATCCTATCCTATCCTTTTCGGCCTGCTTCTCTAATTCTATCTTTTCCCTTTCAAAGGCCCATTTCCTTTCATCGGCATCCCTTTCTAATTCCCTTGCTCTTACCCTTTTTTCCTTTTCTAATTCCCTTGCCCTTACCCTTTCTTCCCTTTCCCGGGCTTGTTCTTCCTGAATAAATTTCCTTAGACTTTCACCTTCATACCCAAATTCTTGGCTAAGGCAACCAAGTCCTTAAGGGATGACATGACAATTGTAATATGAATATAGATATATATACCACAGGCTGACCTTGTCTTCCTGGTGTGCACCCCGTGAATCTAATGTTCCGGACTTCTTGTGATTCGAAGTTAGGCACATGCAAATCGTTACATGCCGCTTACCTTGGAGAAAACCACTTATTCACCCCAGGTAACGCATGTACGACGAAACAAAAAAAAATGGTGAAATTAGTTTCTAATTCAAGAAGAAAATAAATTCAATTTTCGCCTAATTCTGTGACAGAAATGTTCCATCAGATTCAAGTTCAAGTCCTGCTGGAGAAAAAAAGATGTAAGAGTATGATGTATGCTGAAGTCTGTTTTGTGCTTAACTTCCTTTTAGAGACACAATACTGAACACACTGGTGTTGGAAATCCAAATAAAAGTTTGATAAACTGTCTTCCAAGAATTATGTAAGAGCACATCAAATATTTCCAGATATATGAATTAATCCTTTGAGATACAACTGAGTCGAAGAAAAGTTAACATGGATTCAAAATCTGGCTACAAAAATAAAAGAAAATGACTTTACATCAGATGTAAAAGTTCAAATCTAACTCAAAACAAAGATATATCCTATTCTAATATACAGTTTCAAAAAGTCCCCAAATTGCAAAATTGAGATAAAGGGGACGGGAAGAGTCACATAATCATTTATATCACATATTCCTAACATGACCCTGACTGGAACCAATCATTTTACTTTTAGAATAAAAAGTTGTTTACTTCTTAATTCAATAGTCCCATCATGACCTTGACAACAGCAAATCATTTTAAAATAAAATAATATGTTTACATGGTTGCCACTAACCCTGAATCAGGATCAGAATCTTAGATCAACATTACTTGTTTACCACAGAATAATTCAGGTCAACTGTTTTTCTGAAAAAAATATCAATAGTGAATAAATTTACATTACAATAGCATGTATTGATATATAAAAAAGAATTTAAAACTAACAAGCAAACAATTATATTAAAAACAAATGCATATCGATTCAGTATATGTAACAGAAATGGTACTAATAGCTGCCTCGCTTGACGCTCAGCATTAAGAGGTTAGTGTAAGGACTGGTCGGCCTGGTGGTAGAATAATGTGACTGGTTGAGATATCATGCTACATGTCTGCAGCATGATGCCCCAATGCTACACATCACTATCAACTGCCTCACTGCAGACATCGTAGCAATATGACTGAATTTTTTTAAAGCTATGTTAAAAATCCTAATAAAATAATAAAAAATACATGTAACAAGGTTATGATTTGGTACGTGACAGTCAGTATCAACAGGGATTTAGGAATTGTTGAATTAAACTGGACAAATACATGGCAATTTTACAGGGGAAAACTAAAAACCATTTCATAGGTGGTGCTTAGCTAAGAATGTTCATGAAGATTATGATAATCTCAAACAGCTCATATTAACTGTTGGATTACAGAGGTGGATCCAAAATGAGGTTAAGACCCATCTTGATGAGCAGAAAGCAGAAGTTTTGATTGCTGCTGCATACACTGAATACACTTTTGATGATGATCCATTGATTCAAAAAGTTTCATTGTCAGTACACTTTCTTCTCAGCAGTTAATTGGTAGAGGATCATTTCAAGCACATCAAAATTGTAAAAACGGATGACGTTTATCAATTAAGCTTTTGGTAAGACTAATCTTAAATCTTATCTCGTCCAATGTTCTCATATTGTTAAAATTAAAGAGTACATCGTTTCTGATTGCTACAGGTTGAAAAATAAGCAACAAAATTGAGACACAGCTATGCCAAATGCTCTTATTTCAAAGAGGTCAGGGTCACTGTCGTGTGTTGCAAGAAATACCTTTGTTAGGTAAAATGAAAATCAGTCTGCTTATAGTGTGGACATTTATGAACCATTCATGTCCGTGTATTCTATATCAATTATTTGTGATTCTGCAAAACCTATCCCTATAAAAATAACAAGGGACACAAGAGTTTTTGAGTCTTTTATATTTGGGTCCTTTGCTTTTGTTAGAGAAGTCTTCTAGCGAAAGACTTTTTATTCAGGAAGTAGATAGTGACTTTGTTAATGTTCCTTTCCATTATGTCAATTTAGCATCAGATCTAGTTAAAGGGACCATGACTGTTGGAGTAGAGATTTGTTACTTATTGAAAGTATTCATTTATTGGTTAGTCTTTTGACGAGGTCACTTCTGCAAATCAATTAGTATATATTAATCACAGTGAACATATTATTAAAACTTAATTCTTTTTGTTCTGATTAGGGTGACAAAAACAACAATCACGTATTGTTGAATTTAAAAAAAGTTACGAGATCTGTTTCTTTTTAGAGCTATTAGTGAAACTGAAGCCATATGAATCTCAGATTACCTTTTTGAAAATGGGGCTCTTATAGGAAAATAGAGACAATCTGATGTTCCCAAAAATGATAATGAATGGTCAGTGAGCTATCATACTGTTGTTCAGAAGTGCAATCCATAGGAAATTTTTAGTCTAGTCCACGAAACTCCCCAGCAGGTCATTTAGAAATAAGTAAGACTGATCATAAGATCTTTAATCATTTGGTGTCATACTTGTCAAATGATAGGGAAACCAAATCAGAAGATACCTAAGGCTCATCTACAATCTACATTTGGCATACCAGTTTGTAGAATTGTGGACTGTGGGTTCATTACCTAAGATGTTTTCTTTTTTTCTGAAGACAATAATTTTATTAAATCTTTCATTTCAAAGGAATAATTATGGTGCGTTTTATTATGTAAATTATTAGGATCATTAATAGCAAGTATGAGCAGCACTTCATCATTTTTACTTTCTCTAACTGATGTAATTTGTATTATTTTAAGGTGGATAATATAATTGTTATCATATTAAGTAGGATAATGTAATTTTATCATATTAAGTAGGATAATGTAATTTTTATCATATTAAGTGGAATAATATTGTTATCATAATGTACTTTTATCATATGTGGTATGATAATGTAATTTATCATATTAAGTAGGATAATGTAACTGTCATATTAAGTTGTATAATGTAATTGTTATCATATTAAGTAGGAAAATGTAATTTATATTAAGTAGGATAATATAATTTTTATCATATTAAGTAGGATAATGTAATTGTTATCATATGAAGTAGGATAATGTAATTCTTATCATATTAAGTAGGATAATGTAATTCTTATCATATTCAATATGATAATATAATTGTTATCATATTTAGTAGGATAATGTAATTTTATCATATTAAGTAGACTAATGTAAATTTTATCACATTAAGTAGGATAATTTGATTTTATCATATAAAATAGAATAATGTAATTGTTATGTTAAGTAGGCTATTGTAATTTTTATCCTATTAAGTTGGATAATATAATTTTTTATCATATTAAGTAGGATCATATAATTTTTATCATATTAAGTAGGATAATGTAATTGTTATCATATTAAGTAGGATAATGTAATTTTTATCATATTAAGTAGGATCATATAATTTTTATCATATTAAGTTAATTATAATTAAGTAGGATAATGTAATTGTTATCCTATTAAGTAGGATAATATAATTTTATCATATTAAGTTAATTATAATTAAGTAGGATAATGTAAATGTTATCATATTAAGTAGGATAATATAATTTTTATCATATTAAGTAGGATCATATAATTTTTATCATATTAAGTTAATTATAATTAAGTAGGATAATGTAATTGTTATCATATTAAGTAGGATAATATAATTTTTATCATATTAAGTTAATTATAATTAAGTAGGATAATGTAATTGTTATCCTATTAAGTAGGATAATATAATTTTTATCATATTAAGTAGGATCATATAATTGTTATCATATTAAGTAGGATAATGTAATTTATATTAAGTAGGATACTGTAATTGTTATCATATTAAGTACGATAATGCTGCACATTATTTGTACTAAGGTGCATTGAGAGGCAAGTCAAAGAAAGAAATTGCTTCACCCTGGATCTGGCAGATCTGCATTGCATATTGTTAGGAACCATACCTTTCACTCCACCTTATGCATACACATTCACATAGATATCTATTTTTGCTGAATGTTCTTGAATTGTCTGTTATATTTACCAGACACCTGTCAGACCAGTTTCTGTATTTATCCTATTTTGACAGTCTTTACACATGATAATTTGGGGGTTTTTTTTGCACAGAGCTATGGTATAGTAACAAAACCCTTCAATCTTTTATATTTGTTTTGAGTCACAAGTTAATTTGTTCATAACACATCCAGGCAAATCTGTATATGAATTTTCTATGATAAATTGACAGCTTCCTAATGTCATATATTTGATACGGTCTAACATTGATTTTGTACCTTTGCCCAGATTTGGAATGCGAATTGTGAAATAAATGTTCAAATACATTCTACCTTTCATTGCTGTCCATTATCATTAAAGGTCTTGTTTTATGACATACATTCTCTGTACTCGTTTTCTCTACCTCACTGGTGGGTCTGTTAATATGTCTTATACAATCTAGCTGATTTCAACATTATGATAGTCGGGATCTAGGCAATGGTACATAGCTGTAAATGTGCATTTATCTGTGGTCATATATAATTACTCTATGGTCTTAAACTAATGATGATTTATATCTATATTTTGTGTAACCTTAATAAAATAAAATTAATAATTTTGTTTATGAGTTTGGGGTAGTTCTCATTGGATAGTTAAGTCAGGTTGTGTTTTTTTTTACTCCATTTGGGGTATTCTGGAATGCCACAATGTGAGTACGAACAAATTATCTTTTACGGCATTTATGCATGTATGCATGGAGAGAACTAAGAACTTAACTCATTCCTTTTTGGGATTAATATTTCCTATGTTCTTGTTTTAACAACAGTATGTAGATCGGTTAAAAAAATGTGTTTAGATATAACTTGAGAGGACATATTTATTTGGATTGCTCACTGGGAGTACAATGTGCATTTTTCACTAAAATAATATTCTGGAACTATTGCAAATTGTTTCAAAGAATTTATTGACAATGCCATCATGTTACTAATGAAAATGGTTTCAAAGGATTTCTTGACAAGACCATCATGCTACTATTGAAAATAGTTTCAAATGATTTCTTAACAATGCCATCATGCTACTAATTCAATTTTTTTTATTTCAAAGGATTTCTAGAAAATGCCATCATGCTACTATTGCAAATTGTTTCAAAGGATTTCTATGCAATGTCATCATGTTACTATTGCAAATTGATTCAAAGGATTTCTTGACAATGCCATCATGCTGCTATTGTAAATTGTTTCAAAGGATTGACAATGCCATCATGCTAATATCGCAAATTGTTTCAAAGGATTTCTTGACAATGCTGTCATGCTACTATTGCAAACTGATTCAAAGGATTTCTTGACAATGCCATCATGCTGCTGTTGCAAATTGTTTCAAAGGATTTCTTGACAATGCCATCATGCTACTAATGCAAATTGTTTCAAAGGATTTCTTGACAATGCCATCATGCTACTATTGAAAATAGTTTCAAATGATTTCTTAACAATGCCATCATGCTACTATTGCAAACTGATTCAAAGGATTTCTATGCAATGCCATCATGCTATTATTGCAAATTGTTTCAAAGGATTTCTTGACAATGCCATCATGCTACATTAGGACTCTTGGCAGACCATTTTATTCAAGAATCTGGAATTTAGTCAGTACAGTCAATTCTTTTGGACTTGTGTTGAACATGTTTAGGATTATATTGGATATGTTCATAAAAAGTTCCTCTTAAATTTTCATGTTCTGCCTTTGATCGTTGAATTTATGTTTCACAAAACATGAGTGTTTTGTGACTTTCTATTACTTTGTCTATGAATATAAAGTTGTAATGCAAAAACGCTAACAAGTTTAGAAAAGTTCAACATATAAATTATTTCCCTAGCATAAAAAGCGAAAATTCTAAAGGAACGTAAAGTTTTGTGAATTAAATCCCAAAATCTCCTAAAACTTCAATAACAAGTCCAAGAGCTTAGTGTTGGAAATGAATTCCAAAATAGAAAATATGCTGATGTGTTAATAATCTTGGATGATCTTATGTATCAATACAATGATAGATATAAACCATACAATCTACAAACATGGACAACAATTAGCTATGTAATATGTTGTTTACATATAAACCATACAATCTACAAACATGGACAACAATTAGCTATGTAATATGTTGTTTACATATAAACCATACAATCTACAAACATGGACAACAATTAGCTATGTAATATGTTGTTTACATATAAACCTTACAATCTACAAACATGGACAACAATTAGCTATGTAATATATTATTTACATATAATCCTTACAATCTAAAAACATGGACAACAATTAGCTATGTAATATATTGTTCACATATAATCCTTACAATCTACAAACATGGACAACAATTAGCTATGTAATATATTGTTCACATATAATCCTTACAATCTACAAACATGGACAACAGTTAGCTATGTAATATGTTTTTTACATATAATCCGTACAATCTACAAACATGGACAACAATTAGCTATGTAATATGTTGTTCAGATATAAACCTTACAATCTACAAACATGGACAACAATTAGCTATGTAATGTTGTTTACATATAAACCTTACAATCTACAAACATGGACAACAATTAGCTATGTAATATGTTGTTCAGATATAAACCTTACAATCTACAAACATGGACAACAATTAGCTATGTAATATGTTGTTCACATATAATCCTTACAATCTACAAACATGGACAACAATTCGCTATGTAATATGTTTTTTACATATAATCCGTACAATCTACAAACATGGACAACAATTAGCTATGTAATATGTTGTTCACATATAAACCTTACAATCTACAAACATGGACAACAATTAGCTTTGTAATATGTTGTTCACATATAAACCTTACAATATACAAACATGGACAACAATTAGCTATGTAATATATTGTTTACATATAATCCTTACAATCTACAAACATGGACAACAATTAGCTATGTAATATATTGTTCACATATAATCCTTACAATCTACAAACATGGACAACAATTAGCTATGTAATATGTTTTTTACATATAATCCGTACAATCTACAAACATGGACAACAATTAGCTATGTAATATGTTGTTCACATATAAACCTTACAATCTACAAACATGGACAACAATTAGCTATGTAATATGTTGTTCAGATATAAACCTTACAATCTACAAACATGGACAAAAATTAGCTTTGTAATATGTTGTTCACATATAAACCTTACAATCTACAAACATGGACAACAATTAGGTATGTAATATGTTGTTTACATATAAACTTTACAATCTACAAACATGGACATAGTTAATCACACAATATACATAGACTGCTTTGGTGACATAAGTGGTTAGATTGTCTGCCTTGGATGCAGGAGGTTGTGGGTTAAATCCCCAGCCGAGTCATCAAAGATGTATAGGTTATCGTGCACTGAAACATGACTTTAAACTAAAAACAAAAACAAATAAAAGTAAGGAGGTATATGTAAGATGGAATGCATCCTATGAATCATTTAAATGTTAATTCATAAGAGTAAATAAACTCACCTCCATTCACAGAAGATTGGATACAAAATTGTCGGATGTGGGAAGCCATGGGCTAGAACCCCAGCTGTGTCATACCAGAGACTTATAAAATGGTACTACCAGCTGCCTCTCTTGACACTCAGCAGGTTTGTGCTGTGACTGGCCAACCTGGTGTCAAGATAACCTGACTGGGTGGGACATCATGCTACATATCTGTGGCATGATGCCCAAGGGCTTGACATCACTATGAACTACAACAGTGCACAGACGTCCTAGCAGTATGACAGAAAGGTTTTAAAGCTATGTTAAAAATCCAAATCACACACACATGCTAGCCATGTCAAAATAAATTCATATAAGTAACTAAAATTAGATATGAGTCCAATATTGCCCTCTTGGACTTGACCCTAGGGGAACAAATGTTGTGGGGATGGTTGCAGCAAACAGGGATCGTAAGGATGGGCCTTTTGAAAATACTCCAGTTAAACCAGGATCATATTCACTGTAATGTGCCTTCACATGGTGCACTTGATTCTAAATGAAAAAAAGTAACTGCATCTAGTGTTTACTTTTTTATTTCATTTGAACTAAATGCACTCTGCATTTTCTTTTTCAGAAATTGAGAAGAGATTGTATGCAAACAGGCATAGAAAAATCCATCAGCCATTGACAAGAAGATGTTTTGAGATTGTAATTACCGATATTGTAAAACCTATATTAAATTCCATGCAGATGTAGTGTACATTTAGTGTATATTGTATTCATGGCTCTTGTCTTTTTGTATGTAATAAATTAAGTATTTTCTTACCTAACATTTGTCTTTATATTAACTAGCCTTGACAACTAGTTAGTCAAACTTCCTGTTAAATATTTCCAGACCTTGATTTGTAACAGCTAAGGTTTTCGGGGTGCCATCCTACAGAATTGTAAACACTTTTTTAATTAATATGTGTCTGGTTTATTGCTATTAATTTCTAGTTGTTTCAGCCACAAAATATCTGTACAGGAAGAAGAAAATTTATGTGGAAAATAACTGATGAGAAAGTATTCATCCTATAATACTTTAGGATTAGTTCCATTTGTAAATATCGTTCATTTGATGCCACTAAAACACTTGTGTGTTCATTAGTACTTTCAAGATTGGACTATTGTAACTGGTTCTTCACAATATCTACTCCAGAAACTTCAAAAATTTCAAAACACAGCTGCACGGATCATCTTTACAGTACCTTGATCAGAGCTCACCTCACCACTGCTCTGTATCCTACACTGGCCATCCATTCAATCCAGAATCAAACACAAACTTTTTTCTATGTACTACATTTCACTGACAGACTCCAGTCCAACATACCTACCTGGCCTCTAAAGCGCTGTCCGTTACGGACCACTGCTATCTCACCTCTGTCTGCGTGTGTTCGAGTCTAAGATTCGGCAAATGTAGTTATGTGAGAAAGCTTGCCAGTAGCTTCTTGTAGGTTGGTGGTTCTTTTCGGGGTTTGTCCAGGTTCTTCCTCCACCAATAATACTGGCCGCCATGTATAGCCTATATTGTGCTGAAAAATGGCATTAAACCATAAAAAACAAAAAACTACCTGGCCTCACCCACGTGTATACATCAGCAAGATACTTACAGTCAGTCTTTGTATACTCATTGTTCCCACAACATTCTTTTACATACCAAGGCCCAGCAATGTGGAACAAATTGTCCATTGAAATTAGACACAAACACAGTGTTCCCTGTTAAGAGTGCTCATAAAACTCAAGTTTTTCGACACAGGAACAAACTTGGAGACCTAATAATGTTTTGTATCTTATATATTTTCAGCATGTTTTAATGTTTTCCAATTTCATTGTTTTTGTCATTTGTTGTTCTGTAGTGTAGTCATATCATTATAGATGTTGTAAAGCGCTTAAAGCTTCTAAAGATTAGGCGCTATACAAAGTCCTCATTAGTATTATTATTATTATAATTAAGTGCCCATTGAAATTAGACACAAAGACACAGTGGTCCCTGTTAAGAGTGCTCTTAAAACTCAACTTTTTCGACACAGGAACAAACTTAGAGACCTAATAATGTTTTGTATCTTATATATTTTCAGCATGTTTTAATGTTTTCCAATTTCATTGTTTTTGTCATTTGTTGTTCTGTAGTGTAGTCATATCATTATAGATGTTGTAAAGCGCTTAAAGCTTCTAAAGATTAGGCGCTATACAAAGTCCTCATTAGTATTATTATTATTATTATTATTAAGTGCAGTCATTATTACCTTAATGTCACTATTGTAATAGCTATTTCCTTAATTTTGTCAACAATATTAAAGATATCTTATATGATAATGAAATTCATAGAATTATTTTATAATGAATAATAATGTGTTACTGCATACAGCATTACTGAGGATGTTTTAATGACATATTAAGTGTTTTCAAAATACTGAGTTTTAATCAGCGAATGCTGCACAATGAAAGGACTTGCTGTGAGAAAACTAATTATCTTTACCACATATTGATTGCTTTCTGACCAACTGAAATACTATAAGAAAAATACCTTACAACCGGCTCAACCAGCAAACCAGGTATTGACTATGTTGAGAAATAATCTTTAAAGAAGCAATCTTCAGCTGTGGATATATGTGAAATATAAAATGGAACATAAAGATTGACTTCTTTATACATTGCAGGTATAAAAGAATTAGAAAATGCTCACATTCTTATAAATAAGTGCCGTTACTTTTGTTGGAGACAGATTCATAAATGAGCTTGTATATTATTATAATAATCTCGTACAATAGCTCTGATAAAATGATATTATATTTTTTAAAACATAAATTCACATGCTTGAATGCACAGCATATCATTGCTTTCATGCTTGACTGTCTTACATATTACACATTACATGATTATACTTTTAGCCTTTCTTAGATGTAGAGTTGTATATCTGTTTTCTTGTAATCTCTATGTTGATATTGGCTTGGAAGACAGTATTGGTTTACTTGCTGTGAGGGACAAAATCTTTAGAACTGATATGTTTGTAGGAATAAAGAGGTTCACAAGTGGACTGCAAGGGGCAGACCATTCATGGTGACTCCTTGACTATTCAACGAGAGCTGCAAAACTAGAAATACTTCAAGATTATAAACAGTTCACCATATGTTACATTACTTCCAATGTGAAATCAGTTTGGTATTACTGTACAAGTTAAATCAGTTTGGTATTACTTACTGTACAAGTTAAATCAGTTTGTTATTACTGTACAAGTGAAATCAGTTTGGTATTACTTACTGTACAAGTGAAATCAGTTTGGTATTACTGTACAAGTAAAATCAGTTTGGTATTACTGTACAATTGAAATCAGTTTGGTATTACTGTACAAGTGAAATCAGTTATTTGGCATCAATATAAAGGTGAAATATACAAAAGCCCAGGGAACCCAAAACTATCTCTTGCAATAAATAATCATCCATTAGAAAATGTCAATCATGAAAGGCTTGTAGGTGTGTCCATAGATAATAATTTATTATGGAATGACCATATTGATAAGCTTTGTAAAACACTGTCATCAAAGATTGCCCTTCTCAGCAGAATCGAGAAATATTTACCTATGGAAACTCGCAATCTATACTACAAGTTGTATATTCTTCCAACAATGGATTACTGTTCTAATGTATGGGGAAACTGTGCTATATCTGAGCTTGACAGGATTTATAAACTCCAGAAACGAGCAGCATGTGTAATTTTAGATACATCTGTTGACCATCCCTCAAAAGCATTATTTACATAACTCAAATGGTTCACAATATATGACAGGATAGATTTTCACAAGGCAGTTCTTTTATATAAATGTCTACATGGAACTGCACCATAGTATCTTCAGGACTTATTCAGGCCTTTTTCAACACAATATCAGTTGAGATCAATCTCACATGGAAACCTTCTAGTACCAAAACCAAGAACAGAACAATTCATAAAGAGTTTTCAATACTCTGGTACAGTTCTGTGGAATAAGCTTCCACTACATGTAAAATCGGCTGAAAATATTAGAGTATTTAAGAAGAGATATCATGAGCATGCATGTGTTTTTAATAGATAATGGAATTTAGTATTTTAATATGAAACATGCTAATATAAGCACTAATTTTTGCTTCTTCACATAATTTGCATTTGTTATACTCTCATTAAGAGGGCCTCAAGGGAGAATAGTCCTTGACTAATGAGACACCCTCTATAAATAAAGCATTATTATTATTATTATATATATATATATATATTTTTAATATCATTGGTAATAAAATCATAAAATCATGCTATTTGTATTTGTAATTTGATTCTAAACAGATATACCCTTGGTTATTATTGGGTTTATATTCTCTTTATTGATCATCCATGTTAGTAGTTCCCTATATCAATCATTTTTTTACAATTTTCATACATCTCTATTTGTTCATTACTCACTTAAGTTACATGTTTTAAGTCAGCGGTTCTCAACCTTTCTAGTGCCGTGACCCTTTTAATTCAATTCCAAATGTTGTGGCAACCCAACCGTAAAATTATTTTCGTTCATAACTGTAAAAATGTATATTTCCTATGGTCGTAAGCGACCCCTGCCAAATCCTTGTTCGACCCCTGACGGGGTCGCGACCCACAGGTTGAGAACCGCTGTTTTAAGTAGTTCCAGTTTGGAATGTAATCATTTATTCATCAGTAACTAATTGAGTGACCTTCTTTAAATAAAGTCTTTATTATTATTATTATTATTATTATTATTATTATTATTATTATCATTATTATTATTATTTAAAAATAAACACATTATAATATCATGATTTAGCAGCAGCAAAACTTTATGTAATTAACTTGTGATTCTTTGACATATCTGAGCTTTGTATAGAAAGTTTGGCAGAAATACTCACATAATAATCCTACTCACATAATAATCCTAGCTGGCCTATAATTTATATCTGATATACATTTTATCCATGGTTTTCATTCACCATTCAGTTTGGCAACTTATTATTTATTTATTTTTTTCTTCATCACATCACACTTCCGAGATTGAAACACATTTCTAATTGGACACCTTGAATCATGAATGAATCATTAAGGCAAAACATGGAGGACATACATATATATCCAATCTTTCCCAATGTTGACATACATATATATCCAATCTTTCCCTAATGTTGACATTCATATACATGTATATCCAATCTTTCTCTAATGTTGACATACATATACATCCAATCTTTCCCCAATGTTGACATACATATATATCCAATCTTTCCCCAATGTTGACATACATATATATCCGATCTTTTCCCAATGTTGACATACAGATATATTAAAAAAAAAAAGGTTTTACATAGGTATGACATCACATGGAGTACAAGTGATGGTGTTTTACAGATATGACATCACATGGAGTACAAGTAAAGGAGCAGCAACAAGGGTGAACAGACAAAGTTTTCAAACAAAAATAAGGCCTTTTTGGAGGACGAAACTATTTCAGACAAACTGAAACTAATTCAGACAAAACTAAAAAAAAGTGTGAACAGTCCAAGTTCGGAGACCGAAACTATTTCACTCAGCTACAGAGACAGAGTTTCCAGAGAGAGTAAATAGACCAAGCTTTTAAGTCGTTACAGAGACATATTATTTCAGTGTTATGGTAAAAGTTTTCAGGATGAAAATCGTTTACGATTTCACATACAGACTAATTTGTAAAGTCTCTTCTCCTAAGTCAATCAAATTATTGGACTGGTCAGTGAGTTTAAAATTAATTCTCGTTAATGAATCATTATGACATCGCATATAGACCGGATTTGTTGGATCTTCAATTATTAAAAATCCGGGTGGAGCTGTTGATGCAAATGAATATAAATATATCCCTGCTGGGCTTGATTTGATTTTTCGAGATTTATTTGGTAACTTCCATCCACTGATTATATATTCACATTCTAAGGAGCAATATGCCGCGTACCTCCGTCTGGGTCATTATTATATTTGAGGATGGTTATTTGTGGTTGTGTTATTTTGTTATTTGTTTTTAATGTGGCCAGTATTTGTGGAAAGTACTCATCGAGGAGATCATTGAGTGATTTTTTTTAAGTGGTCTGCGCTATTCCCGGGGAATTTAAATGTTGAAATATCCTCTACACATATTTTATACTTCTTTGCAAAATTTACTCTATCATATCCATATTTAGCATTTAATACTCCTTGAATAAGTCGTAGATTAATCAATTCCATATCGTATACAAATTGATTTAGTATTTCCGTGTATCTGAGAATTGAGAGTTTCGATGATGATAAATCAATAATATGTTCTTGAAAACTCTGACGCAATTTATCTAAATATTTCTTATGTTCGTTATTAAAAACATCAAAAAAACTCAAAACCTCACCTACTAGAGAAACCCCACCGTTGTCTTCTATTCTATGTTTCCATAACCAATGCCCCCCTTTTGATAACCAATATTATTTACTTTTGGATTTAATAACCGTGGAATATAAATAGAAAACTTGTATATAGTAGAATAGGAATTGTCATCATATGATTTTACATCTGTGGCGGTACTTGATATTTAGGTGGTGGGATTTCAGGCCATCCTAGCACGGTTCTTACAGAACTCTGATAGATATCTACAGCATACCCGGGTGAGTTTATCTTAATCGCGGATGATAGTGTTGGTTCATGAACTGTTATAGCGATTTTTTATTCTTTTCCCGTAATGGATTTTATTCTACGCTGTAATTCATTATTAATCTGTTCGATTTGGTAAGACCCAGATGGTAAGGAAACTATATTCCAATCTGGAGTTCCATCTTGTTTATGTTTACTCGCAAACACCAAGGAATTATTCGGTTGCTGACCACCAGATGGTTTTGATCTAATATTTGGCCAACTGTGGTATACTCGTAATTTTGCCAGCGCAATCTCTTGAACGGGAATCACAGTGGGGAAATTCACACTGAATTCAGAGTTGGTTGAGGTTATTGAGATCATGGTTGTCTTTTGCGGCGTTGTGTTCGTGGCTATCTGCTGAAGTAATTCAGTTGTTGACACTGACATTGACATTATTAGTATTGTGTTGTTTTTCTAATTTTGATGTTGCACTATGGTAGATATTTATCATCGCGGAGAATTCGTTATCTGATATTGTTGTGTCATCGATACTGGATGATATCAGCGACGATAATTGGGAATACGCTGTTGATGCAATATGTAACTTAATTATATATTCGTGTAGTTTATTCTAACTGCATGTCGATATTTTGTTTGTGATGATGCTGAGAATTCCTGTATTTGTTGTCGCCGATGAAACAAATTGTGACAACTACAGGAGCCAGTGCTGTTATCGCTCATAACAATATACCAGTTTCAGCAACTACACTTGAAACTGAATACACAATAACGTCGACGCTGGTAATTCGCCTGCGGTATTTTTTAATTTTTACTGTATACTCGTCAATAAGAGTTTTTAGTTTAGTTTGAAACTCGCGGACTTGATCATATCGATACTGTTGGACATTCATTATACTATTTACTTAAATCAATTACAAAATCTACATAGGATGTCATTGATGCCCGATCTAAATTACCACTGACTGAAGTTATTGTAAATGTTTCACTGGATCCATTATCTATTATTACACTTGCAGTATTAAATCCTGTAGATGTATCCGATGACACATTAAACTGTACTCCTGAAAGCGCGGCTAATCTATAGATACCTCTAACTTTAGCGGTAATATTAATGATATTATTTTGAGGTGTCCAGTCAAAGGATCCATGATATGTCGAGTATACGTTATTAATATTTTGTTTATGTGGTATTTTGATTTTATCAAGTCGTGTTGCGATAGTAGGAAAATCACTAACAATATAGTCTTGATTTTGTTTAATCTTATCAATAGTTGTTTTAATATCAGAAAGTTTTATTGGGAGAGTCATCTGAGTACCAACGAAATTATCCATGGCTACATCCGATTTTCTAAAATTTCTATGGAGGTTTGCAAATGCACCAACATGAACATCTTATTCAGCTCGCAGCATTGTTAGTTTATCATCTGTGGTTTTATGCTCAGCTTGCAGCATTGTAAGTTTATCATCTATGGTTTTATGCTCACCATATATCGTCGTTATTTTATTGTCTAACACATCTACATATTTTTTGTCACAGCATCAGTATTCAATGTTGGATCGCCAAGTGTGGTTATTTTCATGTTGAGGGAACCTGTCATTGTGTTACCGGATCTTTTACTCGAATGTTAATACTATCTATCACAGTTGGTAAAAGAACTCCTGGTTTTATCTTACCAATGGAATCAAACAATGCTAAGGAATTTTCGGTTACTCCATTTATTTTAACAAGATTATCATTCAGGGAAACATTACTTGTTTTCAATTTACCCTGTTTGTCTTCAAATACGACTATTTCATTTGGATCCACACTTGCGAGGTTTAATAATATATCGGATATTTCATCTTCGATAGTTTTTTTTTTTTTTCAGGCTTGAGAGGGATCTTCCCCAAATATCAATCATTATATTTTAAGATCTCTCTAAAAGGCGATTACTCATATATTCGTGTATGGTCTTATGAGGTGGTTTAGTTGATGATGATAACGCGTCGAGCACATTTAGTACTTCTAGGCCGCATATTGGTGGGTCAGTCATTTTCTGTGTTGGTAGCGTGGAGTACCAGATAGGAATTTTAATTGATGTATATAATGCATAAATTCTTCAGTATCTACATTATTATCACGTCCTATAAATGTCAGCAAACGATGATACGCGCGTGCTATTTGGTTTTGTCTGTAATTAAAAAATATCCTCGGATGGTTATTGTTGGCCATTTATCCTCAGCGAGACTTCATTAACTCCCAATTGATCAAATGTCATATGACTGCGTGTTTGTGAACCTAATCGCGCCTTATCCTGTAATGCAACAAATATATGCTGTGGCGCATAAACACCCTGTTTTTATACCATATGCAAGGTAAATACACCGCTAACAGAACTCTATAGTATCCATAGTCATTGTTAGCCATGATAGCAATGATTTACCACCTGTATCCATAAATGATAGTAATTTTTCCTCTGCAGTGATTGGTGGAGTCATTACTGGCATCCACAGTGAGAGTTTTGTTATATCTACTTTACCAGCAGCAACACCATCATCACGTCAGATTGCATCATTATTGTCGCCTTTCCGCACGAGGACTACTGTATGTTTCGCTCCAAAGATAACATTTCTAACATTTCTATAAAATCCAAATATATGAGATAGTGGAATTGTGCATGAGAATAATTTACGCGGTCCTTGTAACATTGATACGCGTGTTGCAAACCCTAGGTTGTAATGAGAACTATCACCTTTTATAACATCAAAGGGATTAGCTGGTCTAGCTTCATGTTCAACAGAATGTTCATCGTCGTCTGTTTGATCAGCAACTCCAGTAGCTACTGATGTCAATAATTTAATATACTTATTGGTTTCAGCGTAATCAGTAATATCCTTCGCGAACATCATAGATGGACCTGCTAATCTTGTATAATCATCAGAATATCTTGCTAACCCCACAATTGTTGTGGCAACATCAACATCATGCTCTATAGATTCAATCTCTCTTCCATCAATCATATATGTGGCGCTACTAAATAATGCCATGATACCATTATTGACAAAGCTGACTTTGACACCATCTGCATATGGTACTGGTACAGCAGGAGTATCAGCAGCTGTTACAATTTCTCCTTCTACTTCAATAAATGCTTCAGTGGGTAGAAAGTATTTGCTGGTATATTGAAGCTGAAGTTCAATTCTTGATCGACTATTTGGTTGTATTGCATTATATATAGGAATAAAATTGATAATCGCGTACAGAATCATCTTTGCGCACTAGGGCATCTAAATTAAACGCTGTATCAGGTGACAATTTGAACATTTTATTATATATTTCTTGATCTAATCGCGATTTCATACCACTTCCCGCTATCACATTTGCAGTAATATTGCCCTGAGTGTCAAATCCTCCATTGTTCAGTGATGCTATTTTTGATCCACTGCATTGTTTATTATTTCGCAGGCATTGTTTATTATTTCGCAGGCATTGTTTATTATTTCGCAGGCATTGTTTATTATTTCGCAGGCATAATCTCCGTAGATGGTAGTTGTCCAAGTTATTTTGGTTTATTTCGTCTTCGAAGTAGTGTCAGTAGTTTTTCTTTGGCCGCGGAAAATGCTTTACCGGCAACATCACCAACAGCGCTAATACCCTTATCACGAATAACATCAATAGCTTTCATTGGTAATTGTTTTGCGATTGGTTCTTATTTTGGAGCCATTCTTGCAAATAATCCTTCAATAATATTACCGAGTCCATCTCCATAATACGCCCTATAAACAGGAAGTCGTAAATTTACTACGTTATTCATGGTTGGTTTATTGTGGTTGTAGTGTATGATCATCTTATTTAAATGCTATTTATCTAATCGCTGTGAAAATCATCAACTAGCTCATCAATAAACTATCGATATACACCAATATCCATGACACTACCTTCAAATAGTCGTCTACAAATATCAGCGGCTCCATTAATTATTTCCGGTAAGTTATTTCCAGCTCGTCTCCCTCCAATGAGAATTTTCAATCGTGATATGTCTCCGACAATATTATTAGGACAACGAACATGACCACTACCCGAATAACCACTCTGAGAAAAACCCTCCCGATTTTTTTTAGTGGTACCAGTTGCACCTTGTGCATCATCATCTTCTTCTCGATCAGATGAGGTATAATACTGTTGCTGGGTTTTTTTTGTCTCCGTGTTTGTTTCCGTGTTGGTGTTTGACGTTTCTTTTCTTGTTCTTCTTCGATTTGTCTTTGTTGTTGTTCTTTTTGTTGTACCTCATAATAAGTAATCCCCTTTTTAAATTCCTTATAACCAAATTCTTTTGTATTTATACGACCAATCCCCTTGTTCGATTTATATAACCAATCAACCCAGTTATCGCGCTTTATTCTATTTCTCTTATACTCTTCTTTTAAAAAAACACTTCATGAATGATAGCTTTTAGCAGCAAAATCACCACAAGCGTGATATCGATGATTTTTAATATTTGAAATTGTTTTATTAGTGTTTTAGTCTCATCGGTAAATTTATCCATGAAAACGAAAGCACCCTTTGAGTTTTACCAACATCACCTTTTTCTTCTTCATCATGTGTTTTAGCTCCAAATATCTGTTTAACAATGGGATAATACCCTTTTTTCTATCCTGTTAGTCAACAATATCTCCCAATATAGCTTTTTCAGTGGTCAATGCAGCTTTCTCAGTTGTTGTAATTATCGGCTTCAATAATTGTGTAGTCTCAGTTGCAAAACAGTTTGAAATTCCTGACGTGCTTGTAATTTTTCCCTGACAGAGTCTCTTAAGGGTAAAAGTCTCTTTATTGCTTGTAATCGCTCGCTTGCTAGTCTAGTTGTCAAAGATTCTCCGATCATTATTGTTAAATTGCTAGCAATTTCTAATATAAGCGTAAAATCTTCGATGCTCACCCCCCCCCCCCCGACAGTGTTTTCAAATTACTCTCGTGTTCATTGACAAAGTCTTTGTGACAAAAAGAATAACAATGATCATATCTGTTTGCCCTACTAATGATTCACCAGTGATACAGAATTTCAAACCCATACAAATTCGTTCCATGTGAGTAATCCCATACCTGAACACGTAGTGTACATGTAGTACAACAGAGTAGTGTTAGATCTTGTACTTGTTTGTGTTTGGATATGTGTATGGACAGTCGAGAGAGGAAAGTGATTGCATTGCGTTCTTATGTTTCAAAACTCGGTGTATTGCTCTGTTTAATGATATATTTTATCATCTTAATCTTGGAATTTATTGTACGCCTGACCTGGAGCAGCAGAGGAGGCAAATCGGCAACTTTTCAGAAGCGTCTATTTGGCAAACCAAGGCTTCCTCCAAATCGTAAAAAAAGCGTCAATTTGGCAAACCAAGGCTTCCTCCAAAATCGTAAAAAAAAAAGTTTTCTTTGGAGACGCAAAATCGTTGTCGCGCTCTCACTGCTGCTATGGATTTAACAATCTTTTGTACGATGAAAATCCTTTAAGGATTTCACAAACAGACTAATTGATCAAGTCCGATACGATATCTTGATCTAGGGTCATGCAACTTTATCGTTACAAATCCATGTGGGATTGACTGAGCGCGACTCAAGAAATCTCTAAAGTGAACATGACCCATGTCTCCACTGCACCAGGTCTGATGAATATTTCGTAGCGTATGTGTGTCAACTCCGTTGAATACAGCAAGAATATTGCAGTTATCTCTGATCACTTTTGGTATTTGAGTGTATCGTTGAGTGACATATCACATCGGTATTTTTTATGCCTACCTCTGGAAAATATCCTAGCGGGATTTTTTTGATTGTCTAACATGACATCATCATATACTTCCATCAATTCGAAATGTTAACCAACAGTGAGATGCTCTATTGAGCTTGAATTCATTAAAACAATCATGGATTTTACCCAATATGCTTCTATTACTTATCAGACTCTTTGGTACATCAGTGGAGACTCTATCGAGATTGAATTCATTATTTTTCCAAGGCGTAATTTTCGATGAATTATTGCAAATGGCTTATGATAGGATCAGTAACCGCTTGTAACAAATCATGCAGAAATGAATTATGTGGATATTATTTGCAAAGAGTACGTCGTGGAAGCTTAGGCCCCTCGCCTTGCATACGATGTGGAGTTGGTGTGCGTGGTAAGTCGCAGTTGTGTCTCAATTGTGGTGGTAAGCGATACAGAGAGCTAAAGCGCTATTATGATAAGAGAATCAAAGATTCCGTTAAAAACTCCATCAAAGATTCCATCAATGACCCTGACTGTTTCAGCGTCCTTGACTCTCTCAAGGATAAAATCATAAGAACACCTCAAGACTACATTGATAGATTCTCAAGTAATAATTAAACCAAATAATGAATTAGACAAATAATTTAATGGCATATAAATGAACCAAGAATTTCAACTACATCCCGTGATTAGCAATTATGAAGCATCTCGTGACGGTATTGTCAGACGCCGCAGGCTGATGAACCCAGTTGGTGTTGTGAATAATCATGGATATTTTATGTTTGGCGCTGGAGGGAAAAGATATCTTAATCACAGATTCGTCCACGAGGTGTTTAATGGATTGATAAAGGATGGTTTTGTGATTGATCACATAAATGGTATAAAAACTGATAATTCTTTAGATAATTTACGAGCTATCACACAAAGTCAGAATACCAAATGAGTAGGGACTGGAAAACACTCGAAATGCGAAACCTATAAAATCATTTAATACAGAAAATAACGAAGAAAACGTATTTCAATAAATGAATGAAGCTGGAAAATATTTCGATATTTGCGAGTCCTCAGTACGAAGAGTAAAAGAGAATATCACCAGATCTGCGATTTCCAAAAGAACTGAACATAGAATTCAATTTACATATGCCTGAATTCTGTTTTGCAACACCAAAGGTAATAACTCGTGGGGGCTTGCGTGTGTACAATAACTCCTTTGTTGTAGTCACGTATCTCAATGTCATTTTTGTTGATTGAATGTTTTTGTGTGTGTGGTTTCATGTTTCACCCGGTAGATGTTCCTCATAAGGCAATCTCTTGTTGTCATCATTAAACCCTTCACATGATAAACATATATCGTATTCAAATTAATAGATTTATAGATTACGATCACTAGTGTATTGCATACACAGATGGAATCTCGTCCTGGGGCCCATTGTTCGAATCTCGTGGCTGGCATTAATGTCGACGGTACAGATCGGAAGATTTTTCTATCTAATTGGGGCGTTAAGCCATTCGAAATTCAAACCGTGAAACCACCATACACCACACACCGTCACACGGTGTGAATGTCTTTTTACATTCAACCCGGGGTGATTTTGTTGGGGGTATGGTGGTCGCAGTTTGAATGTAGAACAGCCCTCGTGTGTATTATCCTATTTGTATATCAAACATAGCCTTATTGGATTTCGCTAAACTGTTGTCGTACAGGTTAGGTATTCTGATATATATCATCATGTATGTATGTGTGCCTTACATACCTTCTCCAAGACAGAGGTCAAAGGCTGTGTTGTCCATAATTAAGTATGTGTGCCTTTCATACCTTCTCAAAACAGAGATCAAAGGCTGTGTTGTCCTTAATTAAATATGTATATATCAAAAATGAAATAAACGGGTCAAAAATTGACCCTCAATTTTTTTTTATTTCATATTAAATACATAATATTTCATATACGAATTTCGAAAATATGAATGTCATTAGTAACGAGATTTCAAGTTTGAAAAATCAAGGAATTCAATTGTCAGATAAATTAGATTGTAATCAGATTCTTTCTGAATTTCAAGATATTGATGATAGCGCTCGGAATAATAGGTATGTGTTATCGAAATCCTATTCTTTTAAAAAGAGAATTCAGCACGCCATTGATGATTCCCTTGCATTCTGTAACGACATCAATAAGTTCGTGCCGTTATTCACTGCTGTCGAAAAGGTCAGAAGTGAATAGGGGAAACAATATGAAATCAAACGCACAATTAACTCAAAAATCAAAACAATAAAAGAGATTATCCGCCAAAATGATAATTCCCCCTTGATTGCCTTAACACAGTAAACACGCTATACATACAGGTACGGAAATTCTATAGACAGGTATGCGCTTACTCACCTAGAACATAATTCCATAGACAGGTGATTTATCACTGGTGATTTAATAACTACGCGAAAGTATAACATACAAAATAATTTTGGGGGTGAGTTTTTCCACTTACAATTTAAATAGTAAACTGAACAAACACAAAAGTCTTTAAAAACACTTCCTGGTGATATAATAGCTACTTCACGACTTCAGGAACAACAGGGTGATATTGATATTATTCCCCCCACCTCAACATGATGACCCGCCTGAACAAGAACAACGGGGTGATATTATTGAAGAAGAAGAAGAAGAAGAAGAAGAAGAAGAAGATGAAGAAGAAGAAGAAGAAGAAGAAGAAGAAGAAGGAGAAGAAGAAGAATAAGAAGAAGAAGAAGAAAAAGAAGAAGAAGAAGAAGAAGAAGAAGAAGAAGAAGAAGAAGAAGAAGAAGAAGAAGAAGGTGATATTACTAGTGGACGAGCTGCATTCAATGATAAATTTATTCCGGATAAATTAGATAAAATCAGAGAGATGAGATTTACTACTACTAAAGAATTAGCTCATTTCGTCGTTATGAGTTTTCACCAGAGAAGAAAGTATATCCACAATGATTATAATCTCCCTGATGAAAAATCATGGATTAATGGATTATATCGTGTGTTTACAGGTGCATATAGGGCATCTAAAAAGGATGACACATATATAGAATTTATTGAAGAAATAAAAAAAGCTAACTCATCTACAAAGAAGCAATCAGATCCTAGATTTCTTAGATTACCATAACAATCAAAACTTTTTAATATAACACAACCCTCTTTGCAGGGTGCAACTGGTATCACTTAAAAAAATGGAGATGGATATCAAAGGGGTTTTTCAGGTAGTAGTCTAGTTCGTTGTCCTAATATTGTTCTCGGGGATATATCACGATTAGAAATTCTCAAAGGAGGGAAACGAGCCAGAAATAACTCATCGGAAGAAATTAATGAGGCAGCTGATATCTGCAGACGACTATTTGAGGGTGGTATCATCGATATTGATGCATACCGAGAGTTTATTGATGAGCTAGCCAAAAATCCTACGGACTTTTACGGTTAAAATAGTGATTAATTTGATGGCTTCGTCGAAAATCCGTAGGATTGGAAATTGCTACCAATGAAAATCCATAGGATTGGACATCGTTTACGATGAAAATCCGTAGGATTGGAAATCGTTTACGATTTCACGATTAGATAAATATTTAAATAAGATGAACTCAAGATTACCTATTTATAGAGCGTACTATGGAGATGGCCTCGGCAATACCATTGCAGGTTTATTTGCAAGAATGGCTCCAAAAACAGGACCAATCGCAAAACAATTATCAATGAAAGCTATTGATGTTATTCGTGATAATGGTATTAGTGCTGTTGGTGATGTTGCTGGGAGGGCATTCTCTGCGGCTAAAGAAAAACTAGTAGCGTTAGTTCGGCGGCGAATGAAACCACCAATGACTTCGTCATCAGTGACGAAGTCACTGGGACCACTACCATCTACGGAAATTATGCCTACAAGTATTAGTAAAATAATAAATAACGCGTTGGTTCAAAAAATAGCATCACTGAGCAGCGTCCCGGATAATATTACTGCAAATATGGTAGCGGGAAATGGCTTGAAATCGCGAGCGAGATCACGAATTAGATAAAAAAAAATATGTAATAATATGTTCAAATCGGCGCCTGATACAGCGTTTGATATGGACGCCCCAGTACCCAAGAACAATTCTATACTCAATTATCAGTATTTTTCCTATAATGCAATACAACCAAATAATCGATCAAGAATCAAACTTAAAGTCCAGGATACCAGCAAATTCTTTCAGCAAATACTCCTGCTGTGCCAGCACCATATGCAGATGATGTCAAGGTCGGTTTTGTCAATAATGGTATCATGGCTCAATTTAACAGCACTAGATACATGATTGATGGAAAAGAGATTGAATCCATAGACTGATAACGCTGTTAACAATAAGTATCTTAAATTACTGATACCAAGAGCTACTGCAATTGAACCACAACCAGTAGCTGATGGTGAACGTCGTGCAAAACCAGCTGCTGACTTTGATATTGTAAAAGGTGATAGTACTCGTTACAACTTAGGGTTCGCAACACGCGTATCAATATTGAAAGGACAGCATATATTATTCTCATGCGCGATTCCACTACATCATATATTTGGATTCTGCAGAAATATTAGAAAAGTTACCAATGGAGCGAAGCATACAGTAGTCTTAGTGCGAAAAGGTGATGATAATGATGCAATCTGGAGGATTCCAGCAGATCCTGCAAATCCGGATACTGACCGTGGCAAGGTGAATATAATACAACTAACACTGTGGATGCCAGTAATGACTCCATCAATCACCACAGAGCAAAAATGACTTAAATCATTTATGAGTACAGGCGGCAAATCATTACTAAGTTGGCTCACAACTGCCACAGATATGCTGGAGAGTACTCCTAATGGTACACCTACTTGGCAACTGGCATCAAAACAAGGTGTTTCTGCGCCGCGGCATATATTTGTTGCGTTACAGGATAAGGCGCGATTGGGTTCACATTTACGCAGCCATATGATATTTGATCAACTCGGTGTTAATGAAGTCTCTTTGAGTGTAGACCGTCAACAGGAACCAACCGAGGATGTTTTACTTGATTATGATCAATACCGAATAGCACGCGTGTATCATTGTTTGCTATCATTTATGGGACGCGATAATAATGTAGATACCGGTTTGCAAATATCACAGTTGGATTTTAAAAACCTATATCCCATCTATTACTTTTCATTGGAACATCTTGACTTAACCAGACAATCCGTCGTTGAAATATACTTTCGAGCTCGTGTAACCGCTGCTCCTGATAGTGGTAACAGAGCAGTTGCTTTAATTCTTAGTGACAAATCAATGCTACTCGAAGGTGTTTTTGGACGAATGAAAGTAGTTGATGCACCAGTGGAAAATATGTAATGTAGCAATTAGATCAATGTATTATTAATAAAATGTCATATAGTCATGTTAGTGTTACGTTAACTCCTGGTCGAATTAAAAAGTTGTAATCGGAATCAGCTAAAACATGTGGAACTACGATATCGCTAAAACACAATCAGATGTCTGGTGGTCAGAATAAACTGTCATTGACAGCTCGTCAGATAAAACACTGCGATTAAGAACATGATAAAATCAGGTGGTGTATTCCCGTTGTTAGCTGAGTTACCAGCGTTGATTGTATCAGCAGCCCCAGTGGTAGCAAAAGCCGTCGCTCTAGGAGCCGTTGGTACAGCAGCAGTGATGGCACTAAAAAAAAGCTACCGGACAAGGATACAAAAAAGAGAATCGATCAGGAAAGGGTCTATGATTACCAGGAACTCCCTATTCATGGTACAGCGGAAAAGGCCCGAGACTAGGAACAGTTTACTAACAACAATAGTTCCCGTGTCAAATTTTGATTTACTCAATGCTGCTAAAACAACTAGCGATAAAAAACTTTAGAGGTGTCTTTATGAGAGATCAATAACCACAACAACCAAACAGCGTTGAACCGGTATCATTAATCTCGATAACTGCACCGCACGTGGAACACACTGGGTTGCATGCGCGATTGATCCGCGTGCAATTGTTTATTTCGATTCATATGGGTTAGCGCCTCCTAAAGAATTTATGCGTTATATACGACACTTAAAAATTCCTATCTGGTATTCTACGCTACCAACATAGAAAATGAATGACACACCAATATGCGGCATAGAAGTATTAAATGTCCTCAACGATCTTCGGGAAAGACACCCCCATAAAACCGTACACGAATATACGAGTAATCGCTTTTTAGAGAGGAATTATATAAAATAACATGATTGATATTTGGGGGAGATCGTTATCAAACCTAAAAAGCCCACCACGGAAATATCTGCAACCGGTGATGTAAAAAAGTAATCGAAGATGAAATAGCTGAGATTTTAAATCTCGCAAGTGTTGATCCCAGTGAAACAGTTGTATTTCAAGATCGTCAGGGTAAATTGAAAACTAGTAAAGTTTCCCTGGATGATATTTTAGTTAAACAACGCGACGCTGTAGAATATACTATCGCGATGTTTTCTGATCAGGGTAAACTCAAACCGGGTGTACTTATTTCAACTATTGTGGATAGAATTAACAAGTTAGAACCTTTAAAAAAAACTACGCGATGAATACGACGACCGTATAACTAAATTCGATTGGTTTTCTGAATTACAAAGAAATATAATTGACAGTATTGACCAACCTCTATTAGATTTCTTTGTAAATCCACCGGTGACCACACCGAAACTCACGGAGATAAAAACCTCCATGGATAATTTGTCAAAGTTGCGATCCGATTATGACGCACATATTGAACAATTTACTATGTTACGTAAAAACTTTTTAAAAAACAGATGATTCCGTCGATAAATGTTTTTGGTAAAAATGTTAGATTCGAATAAATCAAAACAGATCTCGCTGATATTATCACGAAACTCGATTAAATGACAGCAATTAATCGGCGAAGAGAAGTTGTTCGCGAAGATATTAAAGGACCAACTATGTCATCATGGATGATCTACCGAGGATGATAGAAAAACTTGAAAAAATAAAAATCCCTCATGAACAAAAAAATATCGTAAATAATGTGTACCCGATCCAACACGAATCATTTACGTGGACACCATCCACTAACATATTAAATATCAAGGCGACCGTCAAAAGTATTTATCGATTAACACTAGAGTCGCCGACTCAATTTAATATTTCATCAACGAGTTCATCTGGGGTCAACAATATGATATCAGCAATCATCTACAAAGGAACAACTGAACAATTCACAATAATATCCACTGATAATAATTTGGCTAGGGTTTCAGTAACATGGTATGTTGAATTCGTAGCGGATTTAAGTAAACAACTGAATTAAAAATCTATAGGATTTTCAACGCTGGCGAATTTAACGCCAGCAATTTTAAATCTATTATAATAAATAAAATGTCATCATTGGCAACGTCACAGCAATATCGCTATGATCAGCTCATAGAATTTCAAACTAAACTCAAAACACTCACTGAGGAGTATCAAGTAAAAATTAAAAAAAATACCGACGAAGAATTACTTCAGTTGACGTTACCGTGTAATCGGTATCAGGTGTAATCACCGGAGCTGGTAATATACTCTCCTCGGTGACAATGATTGCCCCGATAGCTGTTCCAATTTGTATATCTGCGGCGATAACAATCGCGGGAATAATTTCGATTATAACAAAAAAAAATATCATCATGCAGCCAGCGCAAACTACAAGAGTACGTAATTAAATTCCATATTATGTCAACCGCGTACTCCCAATTATCCTCGATGATATAATCTTTCCTCGATGACACATTAATATCCGATAATGAGTTTTCCCCGATGGTACGTGATTATGTTTCCGCTATGTCAAGTTAGAAAAACAACATGAGTATAATAACAATGTCAACATCACAAGAACTACTCCAACGTATAGCGGAAAACACAGCCCCGGTGAAAACCAGCATGATACCAATAACCTCAACGAATCCTGAATTCAGTGTGAATTTACCTACTGCGATTCCGGTGAAGGAGATAGCACTGGCAAAATTACGAGTATATCATAGTTGGCCTAACATGAGATCAGCACCATTTGGTGGTCAACAACCGAATAATTTCTTGGTGTATGCGAGTAAGAATAAACAATACGGAACTCCTGACTGGAACGTTGTTTCCTTACCATCTGGGTCTTACCAAATCGAACAAATCAATAATGAATTACAACGCAGAATAAAATCCATTACTGGAAATGAATCAAAAATCGCTATAACAGTTCATGAACCAACACTATCATCAGCGATTGAGATAAACTCACCCGGGTATGCCGTAGACATCTATAACAGCTCGATAAGAACAATATTGGGTTGGCCTGAAAACCTACCTCGGACATCTTTACAAATACCAGAACCTAAAAAATCTGATTATGTCACAGACGTAAAATCATATAATGATATCTCCCTTGTAAATACCTGGATTAATAAACGAGAATTTTTGACACATCCTGTTAGTTACAATAATGGCAATTGGTTTTTGGAGATAGGGGTGAATTCTTTAGCAATAACCCATGCAATCTCAGACTTTTTTGATTCTCTTTATCAAAACCACAAAGAGTATCTAAATAAATTACGGCAGAGTTTGCAAGAACATATTATCGATTTATGATCCAAGACTTCAATCATCAAATATACGGAAATACTAAATCAGATCATATATGTTACGGAACTATTTAACTTACGACTTATTCAAGCTGTATTAAATGCCAGAGATGGTTCTGAGAGAGTAGAATTTGAAAAAACGTATCAAATACGCGTAGAGGATATTTCCGAATTTAAGCTTCCCCGGTATGATGTAGACGAACTAAAAAAATCAACCAATGATCTCCTCGATGATTACTTCCCACAAATACTCGCCGCATGGAAAAAAAATACCACCACCAACAACAACTATCCTCAAACATAATAATGATCCACACGGTGGTGGTATGCATATTGCTCCTCAAAACGTCAATATATCCTCGGTGATTGCTGCGAATCTAGTATGTGATGTTATTGAAGTAAGTTATCAAATAAATATCGAAAGATCAAATCAAGCCCAACAAGGATATATTTTATATTCATTTGCACCAACAGATCCACCCGGATTTTTAATCATTGAGGATCCAACTAATCCAGTCTATATGCGATGTCATAATGATTCGTTAACGAGAATTAATTTTAAACTCACTGACCAGTCCAATAATCTGATTGATTTACGAGGTGAGGTTTTACAAATTAGTCTGTTTGTGAAATCCTAAAAGGATTATTGTCTTACGACTTTCATCCTAAAGTGTTTTACCATAACAATTCGTTTCCGCAGCGCCATCGGCGCCGGGTATGTAGCGTACGAAACCGAAACGATTTCTCTTTTTTTCTGCCTCAATTAGTTTCGGTTTGAAAACCTTTAGGATTTTACTCAAATAGTTTCGGTTGAAATCCTTTAGGATTTTACTGAAATAGTTTCGGTTTGAAATCCTTAGGATTTTGCTTGAAATAGTTTCAGTTTGTTTGAAATAGTTTCTGTCTGTCCACACTCTCTGCTGCTAATAGAGTTGACACACATACGCTTTTATTTATTCACCAGACCTGGTGCAGTGGAGATGTGGATTATAATCTTTTTAGAAATTTCTTTAGTCACACTCAGTCAATTCCACATAGATTTGTAACGATAAATTTATATGACCCTAGATCATGATATCGTATCGGACTTGATAAAATATTCGGTTAAAACCATTACACTGAAATAATTTTTCTCCGTAACGGCTTGAAAAATTGGTCTATTTACTCTCTCTGGAGACTGTCTCTGTAGCAGTGTGAAATAGTTTCGGTTTAAAATCGTTTCGGTCTCCGAACTTGGTCTTTTCACACTTTTTTTTTAGTTTTGTCTGAATTAGTTTCGGTTTGTCTGAAATAGTTTCGGTCTTGGGAGAGACCTTATTTTTGTTTGAAAACTTGGTCTGTTCACTCTTTTTGCTGCTGAAGGTTTATACATATCTATGACATACAATACAAGTGAAGGTGTTACATATCTATGACACCACTAGAGTACAAGTGAAGGTGTTACATATCTATGACACCACATAGAATACAAGTGAAGGTTTTACATATCTATGACACCACCAGAGTACAAATGAAGGTTTTACATAGGTATGACACCACATGGAGTACAAGTGAAGGTTTTATATAGGTATTGGCATCAGAATCAAGACTGAACTATTCCAAGTGCTGTTATTTCTAAAAGGTCAAAGTCACAGTCATGTATTTAAAACAATACATTTGTCGGATCTAATAAACCCCAGTCTGAATTTATTATGGAGAATTATTAACCATTCATATTCATTTAAAAAAGGATTGTATATCACTCTTGGGTGATTGAGCCAATCCCACCTCTACCCTACCCTATTAAAATTTTAAGGGACACAGGAGCGTATCAGAGAATTTTATTGTCAGGTACTCTGCCTTTTTCTGAGAAGTCTTCTTTTAATGAGAGTGTTCTAAATCAGGGAGTAGAGTGAAGCTTTGTTAATGTACCTCTCCGTTGTGTAAATTTGTCATCAAACTAAGTCACATTACCTGTGACAGTCAGAACAGTCTCTGCTTTTCCCGTTGAGGGCAATCATTTATTATAAGGCAATGGCCTAGCTGAAGACAAGGTTGTGGTTAATCCACTTGTAACTGACAAGCCTTGTTTGGATCAGAAAGTCGATCCAAATGAAAAACAATTCTTTGATTTATTCTCAGCATGTGCAGTTACCAAAGCTATGGCAAAGAAAGTTCTTGTGAATAATTTTGATACGGAAAGTATTCTGTTAGCTGACATGTATTGGTCAGGCTTTTGATGATATCACTTTCCTTCCATGATTGGATTAATCAGAAGGTATTGATCACATTTGATCCTGTTTTAACTACTCATTCTCTTTATTCTAATCAGAGTGATAAACGACAATCACTTGTCGATCAGGAAAAAGACCCTGAGATATTCTGTGTGCTTCAAACATCATTACTGAAAGGGAAGCAATTGACGTACCTGTATGCTATTTCACTATAAATGGAATTCTTGTGAGAAAATGGAGACCTCGCTAGGTACCTCCTGGTGATGGGTGGTCAGTGAACTATCAGATTGTTGTTGCAAAACCTTACAGAGATACTTAGTCTGGCCCATGAAACTCCTTTGGCTGGTCATTTAGGGATTAATACGACATATTACAATATCTAGACTCACTTTTATTGACCAAAAATCAAAAGTGATTTTGCTAAATACTGTAGAATTTGTCATTCTTGTCAAAATGTACATACACCCAATCGGAAGATAGCTAAGGCTCATCTGCAACCGTTTCCTACATTTGACGAACAATTTAGTAGAATTATGGTAGATTGTGTTGATCTCTCACCAAAGACCAAATTAGTTAACCAATACTTGTTGACCATTATCTGTGCATCAACAAGGTTTACTTTGGCAACTCCTTTGAGGAATTGTAAATCTAAAACATTAGTAAACGTATGGATAAAGTCTTTAACTCAATTTGGCCTTCCTGAATCTGTCCTATCGGGTCAAAGTTCAAATTGAAGGTCTTTAACTTTCCAGCCTATTATGCATGAATTTGGCATTCAGCACTGTAAGTGAAAAATGAAATTACGGTTCTACAGAACTACAACGGTGATAGCAATTGGGTATGATAATAGGTTTCTATCTCTCCCGCTCATTCTTCAAACTGTTCTTTAGATAGATTGTATGGCTTTAAAAAAATTAAGACAATGAATTTATGTTATGGCCTTACAAAGTTAAGACAATTAATTTATGTTATGGCCTTATAAAGTTAAGACAATGAATTTATTGTATGGCCTTATAAAGTTAAGACAATGAATTTATTGTATGGCCTTATAAAGTTAAGACAATGAATTTATTGTATGGCCTTATAAAGTTAAGACAATGAATTTATTGTATGGCCTTATAAAGTTAAGACAATGAATTTATGTTATGGCCTTATAAAGTTAAGACAATTAATTTTTGTATGGCCTTATAAAGTTAAGACAATGCATTTATGTTATGGCCTTACAAAGTTAAGACAATGAATTTATGTTATGGCCTTATAAAGTTAAGACAATGAATTTACGTTATGGCTTTACAAATTTAAGACAATAAATGTATTGTATGGCCTTAAAAAGTTAAGACAATGAATTTGTTGTATGGCCTTACAAAGTTAAGACACTGAATTTATGTTATGGCCTTATAAAGTTAAGACAATGAATTTATTGTATGGCCCTACAAAGTTAAGACAATGAATTTATTGTATGGCCTTACAAAGTTAAGACATTGAATTTATTGTATGGCCTTGCAAAGTTAAGACAATTAATTTATTGTATGGCCTTACAAATGTTAAGACAATGAATTTATTGTATGGCCTTACAAAAGTTAAGACAATGAATTTATTGTATGGCCTTACAAAAGTTAAGACAATGAATGAGTTAAATTATGTTAGTGCTCCTTGGATCTAAATACATTACAGGACTACCAGTAGATTGAAAGTGATATCCAGGTTAAACACGCAATTAACATCTCCCATTTAGCAAAGATTTTAGCGTAGGAATATCATCAGATTCTAATGATATTGTACTGACAAATCTTAGGAATTCAGAAATTATGAAATCAGAAACAGAAATCAGAAACATTCACATTTGTATTAATTGAAGATGAGCATTTATTTCAAGCTGTTCATACAAGGACAAACAATCTTTTCCATGATGCTGAAATTGTAGCCTGTGAGACAACACCCGAACATAATGAATCATCTCAAACAAGAATATTAAAAAAATTAAATCAGTATCTGCTGGAGAATGATTAATAATGAAAAGAGTTCACCTTGCATACTTGTTTCAAAACCGGATAAAACGTTTCGTATGTGTACTGATTATAGGACGGTGAATAGTGTGATAAAGAGAGATTCATTTCCATGAATCGATGACTGTATTACCAAGATCGGAAATCCCAAGTATGTCACCAAATTCGACCTTCTGGAAAGATATTGACAAATTCCACTAGCTGAAAGAACATAGGCAATTTCGGCATTCACGACTCGAGATGGACTTTACTATTATAAATATACCGCTCCGGTGGCCAAGTGGATAGAGCATCCGCCGACGGAGCGGGAGGTCGTGTGTTCGATTCCCGGTCGAGTCATACCAAACTATTACAAAAATGGTACTAACAGCTGCCTAGCTTGGCGCTCAGCCTTAAGAGATTAGTGTTAGGACTCGCCGGCCTGATGTCAGGATAATGTGACTGGGTTGGACATCATATGATATGACTGTCACGGAATTGTGTATGACTGGTTTCAATATGTATATGTGGTCAATAGTGTACGCTGATTTCGCTACTGCGTACAGTCGTACCGGGGGGGTGGTTTATTCATTATCGGCTTTTACTTATTTCGAAATGGTGAGTGAAAATTCAACTCATGCTGCATGTGCGAATGCCTGCAGTTTAAAAGTATCTAGCTGCGCATATTGGTCACAGCTAGGGGAATATATAGACAAAATTCTAAGCAGATATCACATAACGATCCAGTCTTGTTATAAACGCTTCCATCTTTAAAAGAGCAAACTTTCAGCTAAAGAGGTAAAGTTGATTTAAGATTATATTATTACCTCTATTTGTTTTATATGACATAATTGTTTCACATATCAGATGTTTAAGTATTTATTCTAAATTATACAGAGTAAATACCTAGGTTATGCAGCGCTATTATATTAGAAATACTATAGTCTGTGTTTCGAGATGTATGCTGCCTTTGTGTATGCTGCGTTATATATATAGGTATTATATATAATTGGGTGATGTGAAGGTCACAGAAATGTTAGGTTCTTGTGACGTGTACGCTGTGTTTTGGTGACGATGGTTCGGAAGATTGTACTGGAGTTCTCAAATCGAGGGACCAAGGCTTCGTGACCATCGTCTCTGTGTTGAATGTAAAAGGTTCTCGAGGGATCTTTCAAACAGACGGGTTAGTGGACCATGCGTGGCGACTCCACCACCATTGGGTGGAACCGGATATACATCTTTGACGTCAAATGGACGCCATGATAGTTGTAGTATACGTCTTCCATATTATTTGCTATTACCATCTGAGCAAATGGTTCACATCTATGTATCAGTTTCGTTATCTGAACGATAAACTCATAATTTCAGCTTTTCATTGCAGTTTCTTTATTTGAACGATAAACTCATAATTTCACTTTTCACTGCAGTCTCGTTATATGAACGACACATTCATAATTTCATATTTACATCAGTCTCGTTATATGAACGACACATTCATAATTTCATATTTAAATCAGTTTTCTTATATGAACGACACATTCATAATTTCATATTTACACCAGTCTCGTTACATGAACTATAACATCATAAATTCATAATTACATCGTAGTTTCGTTACATGAACGATACAATCATTACATACATGCCTTTGCTTTAGTAACTCGTTATATGAACGAATATATCTAAAATTACAGGCATTTACATCTGTCTCGTTATACGAGCTATATATATTTGTAAATTAATACGTTTATTTTGTATTTGTCGATCTGGTGATCAGACGTATTTCATGTCCGTTTCAGATACCTTTCGTTGAAATCATCTTTTGAGGTTTTTATCATTGAGTTACTCGTTAATGATAGTTCTACGTTAGGAACATTTTAATTTCATTATCTTTTGTTTATAATGGTGTCAGAATTGATTATATTTAAATTGCGTTTTCGAATAAACATCTACTTAACGCAGTTGCTTTCCGAGTCTTCACTAATCCAGTCCCGACCCGGCTTATCCTGTGACAATGACTGAATTTTTTTTAAAGCTACGTTAAAAATCCTAATCAAACAAATAAACCAATATATATATATATATATATATATATATATATATATATATATATATATATATATATATATATATATATATATATATATATATATATATATATATATAATATGCCTTTTTGGGATGAAAGGGTCCCAAGTACATTTCAGCGTCTTATGAATATGATTACCTCTGGTCTAGGTAATAGTGATACTTGCATCGATGTTGTCATAATCTACAACAACACTTGGAAAGAATATTTAGCAACAATTTGGAAATTCTTTAACATACAGATGCCCATTTGACTTATTTGTCGAAAAATGAGTTATGCGGTGCTACTAACTTTTCTAAGACATGGGACATTTACAAATTAAACATGTTAATCGTTTTTCCATTAATAATGTCCGTATTAATATTAACCCACCCGGATAGTCAATTGACTCCGAAAATTGGATCAGGGGTTGCAATTGGAAACACTCTTGTATGTCCATTACTAGTTTTTATAACATTACGTTATTGTTTACATTTAGGTCAACCGTATTTTTCATTGAATTGTGTCCTATTCATTACAATACATATGGCAGGCAGATCACAAGTACCACACTGTAACATTCCCATCACAATGATTTGACATTGGCAATATGAGCAATCCATTGTAATTCCATCCTGTTGGAATTGTGTTAAGAGTATGTTGAAAAGGTTTTAGGAAAGTCGGCATAGCCGACATTGATTTTCCGAAACTTGAAGTATCATGTTTTCTTGCTTTATGCTATCTTGACAAGGCAACTTACTGATTGCAAGAAATATGGATATCTCAATGGTATTTCATCAGTGTACCACAAACAAGAGATATTTGTTGTTAATATATAAAATGTCACCAGGATTAGATTATTTGCAATGAAGCTAACCATCGCAGATAGTTATAGTAGCAGAGTATCTTACTGAAATTATGCAAGAACGTTTGATGAAATCTTTTAAATAATTGTTCTAGTTGGTAAACTAATGGAATCTCAATAAAAGAGTATACCCTATTCTTTCAATAGAAATTTACAATTTACTCAATACTTATGAAATTTCAATGAGGCCATAAGATTACTGAAATAGGCCTTGAATTGAGTCGATCAGCTACATACTCCACTAATGTGCTTTAATGCAAATGACTGTAATGAATTGCACTGTCATGCAATGTTATCGAGACCGCATTGTATATTGGTTTCTAGTCACGATTATCTTGGTCTTCATATTTTAATTGAAACATTCGTTTTAGCAATGTACAGTCTGCATATCCACAGAAAGTATTTAATGGCATTATCTCTGCTTTGGATAGTGTAAAGATTAGAGTCCTCACCCTCCTTGATTTGTCTGCAGCATTTGACACAATAGACCATGATATATTACTTCACTTTCTGCAGCATGTATTTTGCATTCAGAACACAGTCTTACAGTGATTCATGTCCTACTTAGTCAAAAGGACACACATGTTATATGCAAATAGAATACACTCCAGTCCAGTTGTTCTATGTTTTGGTGTTCCACGGGGGTCTGTTCTTGGACCTGGATTTTTCATTCTACACATTCAGCCGCTCTCAAGTATCATAGAGCATCATCATCCAGTGTCTCAACAATTGTACACTGATGACACCCAAATATTGAAATCTAGCCACCCAACTGAAGTTGATGCTACCATCTGTCACAGAATTAGGCGAAAATTGAATTTATTTCTTCTTGAATTACAAACTAATGTCACCATTTTTTTTGTTTCGTCGTACATGCGTTACCTGGGGTGAATAAGTGTTTTTTTAAGGTAAGCGACGTGTAACGATTTGCATGTGTCTGACTACGAATCACTTGAAGTCAGGAACATTAGAATCACGGAGTGCACGGGAATTTTGCCGTGAATTCTGCTCACCTATTTGAGGATATATAAGGCAGACTATTTCTGATAATATTACGGGTCCAAAAGTATCTTATCACAGGAAAGATAGCTCGTCATTCTTTCTCCAGCCAAAGGGGTGAGTGTTAAATTTATATTTCGTTTTATTGTGAATTTTATTCAGTTTATCATTTCATGTAATGATGCCTTTATTACAATACAGATTTAAAACGTGGAATATTTGGAATTACTAGTCACTATTAGACTTTAAATGCAATAGCGTATTCTAAGTTGTAGATTGTTTTAGAAACAACTATTATTAGTTCGGTTTCTTTATTGTAGCTGATTTGTAGCGGAACGTCTCTGAATGTCTCTGAATTGTAGCTGAACGTCTCTGAACGTCTCTGAATGTCTCTGAATTGTAGCTGAATGTGATTGATTGTGCCGTGATTGTGCTGTTTAATTGTGCGATCGAATTGAGGTATCTGACTGTCTGTCTGTCGGATTGTCTGTCCGTCTACATCTGTCGAGATGTGCAAATATCCGGAAATCTAGAAGTCTAAATGTCCGAGTGTCGGAACTGTCTAGAGGTATAAACATCCGGAGTGGCATCTACGTATTTGGGACCGTTGGTTCTAGTAGATGCTGTATGCTGTCTGTACGTATAACTTTGGCGGATCCGTGAAGGGCAAGTAACCGATAAAAGTATTGAGTCAACCCTAGGTATTCGGAGAAGCTGGGCGGCGATTCAATAGTTGGTGAATCGTACGGTTATACAGGGTCGAGACACACGTGTGTGTTGCAATTGTAGTACAATTTAATACATTGTTATATTTACACATTGTTACTTTGAATCACAGTAGTATTTAAAGGGATTACATGAATCTCAATAAAAGTTAGCAACTTGATTAAATACATGTTTATGTTCGTGCTAGTTGTCGCAATCCATACGTGCGATAGTATAGTTTGTATTTGTTATCGCAATTTATACTTGCGTTAATATAACTTTTGTAAAGGTTCCTTTGATCTGTGTATAGTCCAGGAGATTCCTTAGATCTGTGTTTATTTTGTATTAACAGTGATCCATTTTAATAGTGTTCTTAAAACTCACCTTTGTCGACTGCAGGAACAAACTTTTAGACCTAAAACTGTTTTTTTACCTTAAATGTTTTCAGCATGTTTTATTTTTTCCAACTTCATGGTTTTAGTTTTTTGTTTTTCTGTAATGTAGTCATATCATTATAGATGTTGCAATGCGCTTTGAGCTTCTAAACATTACTCCTCCGCCAACATTTCATCATATGGATGGGCCTTATATGTCGGAGGGTGGACGGACCAATCTCCAAAACCCTAATTTATGCGGAACTTGCCTTTGGCAAAATGTCGTTCTGAGTGCCACGCCTACGCTTTAAGGATGTCTGCAAGTGCAACATGAAAGCCCTTGACATTGACAGGCCCAGCAGGTGAAAAACTCTGATCACCGGTTTGAATGCCGAAGGGGACAAGTTACGCTTGCAATATGATGAAATGATATCTTGGAGGAAGAGGACAGCAGCTCCAACACAAACCAGACTCAACTTGCACGTGCAGCAAGGACTGCCTCTCCGTTGTTGAGCTACTGAGCCACTACAGACGCTGCAAACGCACAAAAATCTCTCATATATATATATATATATATATATATATATATATATATATATATATATATATATATATATATATATATATATATATATATATATATATATATATGTATATATGCTGAATCAAACGTATTCGGGGGAAATTTATGTTTTATCTGGGATGAAAGAAAATCACGTAAGTAGTAAGAGACCTACATACGCCCATAATAGCTAAGCGGAGAATTCAGAAGTGATGAGCACTTACTGGTCTAATAAGCATTTCTAATGTGGTGATATTTACAAGGACTAAATTCAGTGGCTGAAATATCCCCAGATATTCATTTTGTAATTATTAGTTATTAGAGTACATAAAAAAGAACATGACACAATAACCAGGCGGCAAGTTCAAAGACTTCGACCGGCCGTTGACTGTTAAAGTTCTTTTATATTTAGAATAAGTGAATTCAGAGGCAAAATAGACCCATATATTTGCATGTAGTTTAATTTTATCAGTACATCAAATGAACAACTTGGCTTTCATTAAATTACTGTGTTCAATTTCGATTGCAGAATAATAAGAAGTGTGTTTAACCTCAGAAATAAAGACATGTTGAGACTACGACATAATGGTGTTTGGATAATTTTTTTGGGATTAGTGATAGTGAGCTGAAAATTGTACATGGAAATGTCTGAGACTACCATAGACGGTTTAATAACACCGATGTCAAATTTCGATTCAATCCATGCTGCTAAAACACTAAATAATATTTTTAAAGAGATGTTTTTATGCCTGATCAATTACCACAACGGCCCAACAATATTTAAACCGGTATTGACCGTTCCGTTGGCCTAGTGGTTAGAGCGAACGCCGTGGAAGCGGGAGTTGGTGGGTTCGATCCCCGGCCGAGTCATACCAAAGATTTACAAATGGTACTAACAGCTGCCTCGCTTGACACTCAGCATTAAGAGGTTAGTGTTAGGACTGGTCGGCCTGATGTTATGATTTTGTGACAGGGTGGGACATCGTGCTACATGTATGCGGCATGATGCCCCAGTTCTAGACATCACTATAAACTGCCTCACTGCAGACATCGTAGCGATATGACTGAAATATTGCTAAAGCTACGTTAAAAAGTACTAATCAATTGAAACCGGTATCATACATATTAACCTGGAACTCACTGGACCGCATACGCGATTGATCCACGTGGAATTGTTTATTTTAATTCGTACGGGTTAGCACCGCCAAAAGAGTTTATCGAGTATGTCAGCGTATTAAATACTCATCACAAGGTGAGTATCTTGTATTTAACATTATCAAAGCAGACAATAACCGACCCTCCAATATGCGGCCCCGAAGTAATTGCTGTACACGAAGTCTCTATCCAAATCATCTCATAAAACTGTATATGAATACACGAGTAATCGCTATAGTATTAAATAGATCTTAAATTATAATAGTAGCTATTTATGGGAGATCTCTCCCGAAACAAAAACAAAAAGCTGCGACAATATCCAAAGAGAGTGTAAAAAAAATAATTAACGTAACTTATCCTAATTACTAAATTTTGTAAATGTGGATCCAAACGAAATGATTGTATTTCAGGATAAGCAGGACAAAAAAGAAATTAGTAATCTTTCATTGGAGGATATTATCTTGATAGAGTAACCGAAAACAGTATAGCCGTATTTTGATAATAACGGAAGGACTAAACCCGATGTTACTATGTCAACGTTATCGGATAAAATTCATGCGCGAGTACAAAAGTCCGGTCATACAATGACAGGCGAACTCAACGTGAACGGAAATAAAATATCCGTACTTGGAGATCCAGTATCTGACAAGTATGCGGCAACAAACATTTATGTCGACGTTAACTACAGCATTGTAGACAATAAACTATCAACGTTGCGGAACGAGTATGACGTTCATGTAAGTTCTTTTGAAAATCTCCGTAGAAATCTTTAAACAAATTGATGAATTCATAAATTGTTTCTTTGGTACTCTGTTGAAAGTTGTTATGAATCTTTCTGATATCAAGACGAACATTGAAACGATTAACGAAGACACGATAATAGTGTTAGTGATTTTCCTGCTATTGTTGAAAGGCTTCATACGATTAAAATAACACCTAAACAAAATAGCAATACCGTGTACTCGATAAAGTGACGATCTTTAAACTGGACACCTAAAAATAAACACCGTTCAAGTTACCGCATCTGTTCGAGGTATATACATATTAATTAATTAAAGTGATTTCACGGTTACAGTTTAATGTATCATCAAATATATCCACCGGCGCTAATAATGCCATTGTGATGATAGAAAATGGATCCAATGAATATTTAGAAATCAGTGGTTACTAGGCATCAGCGTCTCTCGCATGTTATGCAGAATTTGTAATTAATTTAAACTCATAATATAATGAGCTATCTAATCAATGTGTAACAGTATAGATTCAAGCAATGATTAATTTGCAAAATAAAATAAAACACTAAATCATATCATTGATATGTATACACGCTAAAAAAAAACATATCGAAGACGTGTCGTTGTCGTTTTTATAATTGTATCTTCAGTTTCAGCTGTTATTGCTACAACTGGTTTTTTGCTATCAAGAATGACAATGACATTACCTGCAGTTGTCACATTTGTGTTCCAGCTGCAACAACAATTACCGGTGTTCTTAATATAATTGCAAAAACAAAGTCCACGTGCAGTCAGAATAAACTACACGAGTATATACTAAATTTACATACAACGGCTCAAGCATATGCCCAATTATCCTCGCTGATATCATCGCCTTAACGACGGAATAATATCAAACAGCGAGTTCACATAAATGATGGGGAATTACGACGAGGCAACGACGTCTGATTTAATAATGTCGACGTTTGCATCAGCGGGTTTATTAAATGCAGACATGCCCTTATAATGTCCCCTTTGACTGTTATTCCGCTGTATAATAATAATCGGTTGATTAAGTACCAGTCCCTAATGGTAGCTCACCTTTCATTGATGATATCACCAACCAATTTGTTAATGATTCTTAAAAAAACAAAACAAAAAAAAACACAACAGTTTTTATGGAATTTAACGCGTGAATCAACGTAACGTCTACAATATGCCTATGCAGCAGATTGTTACATGTATGAGCTACATCATGAGCGTGACATGCTTTATCAGTTTCATTACTGGATACTCACCGAGTCTTGTATGATCTTGATTATCAAGTCGGATATCAAGTCTGGTTTCAGGACCACACTAATTATATTCTGGAAGATGTTTTCCTCCTAAATAACATAAATACTATCTTTATTTGCATGCCTACCTCGCGAAAATATTATTGCGGGATTTGATTGTTGATCCAGCAGTATAACATCGTACATAACTAAATTATTTAAGAAACCCATAGACCTGACTAAACCTTTCGTGTGGTGTTACTGTCTATCTCAACTCTATAATTATTATACAATATACGGACAGTGCGCTAACGTTATGTGGATTTACTCATTGCACTTTGGTTTTGCAGCATGGGGTGACCTAAACTCAGCGTTTATAAATAATGTAGGACGTATATTGATCTCTCTCGGTACTGATTTACACGGAAATAAAACAGGAGTACGTTTTTAAAATTAAATATTATCATGAATAATACACGTTTCTGATTCAGTAATTAGGAGTGGGTACAAAACAGAGTGGTGCCTTGATCACTTTTATTTATACGTATTTGCCATTATGAATTCTTATATCAACTATTCCAAGAGAAGAGAAAACACGTAGTGGATGGTGTCAAAAAGGGCTGTTGACAAGTAGTCATGGAGGTTATCGGCTTCTACATGAGAATGCTTCTGGGTCCCAAAGGAGACGGAGGTGGGCTACCCGTCATAGACCAATATACTCTCAAATTACTCAACCACACGCCGTCATTCAGGAAGACGAAAGTAGACTCCTTTCGCAGGTAATTTCTTGTTTCCGTGTGCAACTTATACCACCAACTAATCTTTTGGTGAAGCTTCATCACGAAAACCGTTAAAAGAATGGCACAATAGCTGGAAGCTAGTTCGCACAGCATATATATCAAACTCCATGACGATCAGACCAATTGGCTTAAACGAACTCAGTCAATGGAGTTATCTACATGGAACGCTACAACTAGTGACATGTTCCACGAACTAAGTCAATGGAGTTATCTGCATGGAAAGCTAAAGACTAGTGACATGTTCCACGAACTCAGTCATTGGAGTTATCTACACGGAACGCTAAATCTAGTGACATGTTCCACGAACTCAGTCAGTGGAGTTATCTACATGGAACACTAAAACTAGTGACATGTTCCACTAACTTAGTCAATGGAGTTATCTACATGGAACGCTAAATCTAGTGATATGTTCAACGAACTCATTAAGTGGAGTTATCTACATGGAACACTAAAACTAGTGACATGTTCCACTAACATAGTCAATGGAGTTATCTACATGGAACGCTAAATCTAGTGATATGTTCCACGAACTCATTAAGTGGAGTTATCTACATGGAACACTAAAACTAGTGACATGTTCCACTAACTTAGTCAATGGAGTTATATACATAGAGCGCTAAAACTAGTGACATGTTCCACAAACTCAGTCAATGGAGTTATATGCATAGAAATCTAAAGACTAGTGACATGTTCCACAAACTCAATCAATGGAGTTATATGCCTAGAAAGCTAACAACAAGTGACATGGATCACTATAAGCGGAGATGTCTTATCAATTTGAATAAATCTAGTCACATTCATTCTGTTGTGTATTTGAATTTATTTTGTGTGACAAACGATAATAGAAAATAAATTTCGTCCTTTCAATATTTAGAAGTAACGTTGTTTCTTTAACTACAGAAAAGGAATCAAGGAAAACATTTTTGACATTTATTTGGCGTGTTAAAAATGACAGGATACAGTTCTATAAACTTAAAGCCCTGTCTGCAGATGGTGGACTTTGCATGGTTCATCCGCATTGTTCTACTCAATACATTGAGAACACTTGGATTAAACGGCTTGTGTTAAACCCAAAAGGATAATTACAGAACATGGTTACAAACAAAATTTTCAAATAATACATTTCGGCTATACGTTATTCGTGTCCAAATAATGTTAAAAAGGTAACCATGATCAGCGAATGAGTATTTGTGACATAAATATTTTGCTGATATTAATAACATCTTTCCATATAAAAATTAACGATATAACGTCTTGTCATATTGACATTAACGATATAACGTCTCTTTTCGATATATATATATAGGTCCGTATTAGCTTTTGCAGTTCTACATCAAAATGGCTTATACACATATCTTATATGAATATTTATTAAATATTTGAAAATATCGTGGCACAAGAAAAAAAATATTAAAACATATGCTCTCAACAAATAAGAATTTTAAAATCTGAATGAACATCCATATTAGGTTAAGCATACAATGAATAAATATTATTAAAAACACCATGCTTGGTTCAGATTATACGATGCTTCATAAGTGATGGAAACTGAAGAAGAATTAGTTATTTAAGTTTAGCTAAGAATGAATGATGCAAATTCAATTGTCTTTTGGTTACATTTCATGTACATATTTATTGTAACGTTTATCACTGATGTAAATTCAATCGTCGTTTAGTTAAATTTCATGTACATACTTATTGTTTCAATGATGCAAATTCATTATTGTCGTTCAGCTACATTTCATGTACATACTAGTTGTATCAATGATGTGAATTCAATTGTCTTTTAGTTAAATTTCATGTACATAATTATTGTAACAAGTCAGTTTTTTAAAAGAAGAAAAGAAAACTTCAGAAGATAATTTATTCACATTGAGTAATCGGGAAGTACAAAATATCGAATACTTTTACGATTGTCCAATAATTGACTCTGTTTCAAATTCCTTTATTTCATGGTTTATAATCATATAACAAATGTTGCAATTTCCAATAAAGATGTTAATAACAAGTTCTGGTTGCAAAATACACAATTTACATGTCACTGTTGGCATCTTCGAACATCATATCATATGTCCAACTTTTCCATCCGATCCTTAGCTAAGCATTGCACTTATGTAACGGTAGCTATCATCCTTGTCACATCCGTATGGAAATAGGGCCCTTATTAAATGGCGACAAGAATTTGCCTTACACCCTTAATTAAACATAATATTTACTAAAACGTAACTTATTCATTTATAAATCTCCTTACAAAATTCTGGAAATGTCTGTCTATCTCGTTGTTGGAATTTCATATATATTTTTTCATCACAGCTTTCAATGCGAACCGGATGGTATCTGTCCGATGTAACTAAACATGAGCTATACGTCTTGACAAAATATAATGCACGGCAATGTCATTATGTGAGGTCAAAACAAAGATCGACAGGACGGAAGGATGACAAACTGTTGGTATCTACGGTTTCCTTCATGTTCTAGTCTGTAAGCTGGCGTATATCTGGTATTCACCTATGAAAGGAAATCTCATTTATTTATTTATTTGCAAGAATAAAACTACCACCGATGTAAATTCAAATGCCATACAGCTATGTCTGAAATGAGAAAATCTATGATTATTATGACAGACATGGACTCGTGCATCTTTGCAGTGTATTTATGTCCGATAATATCGCATCACAGCTCACGTCGATGATCATTATCAACAGATATGACGACTGTCAGTTAATACATGGGAGGAGTTTTCTCCACCTCCCAATCATGCAGTTTTGCATTAAGGGTCGTTTGTTTTTAAAAATATGAAGATATCACGTCCACGCCTATACATTCTATCTCTTCTTTAATAACGTTTAACATATTGTGATGGATAATAATAATAATAATAATAATAATAATAATAATAATAATAATAAAAATGAGGACTTTGTATAGCGCCTAATCTTATGAAGCTCTAAGCGCTTTACACCATCAATAATGATATGACTAAACTACTGAACAACAAATGACAAAAACAATGAAATTGGAAAACATAAGAACATGCTGAAAACATATAAGGTACAAAACATGATTAGGTCGCTAAGTTTGTCCCTGCAGTCGAAACAGGAGAGTCTTAAGAGCACTCTTGAAAGGGACCACTGTGTCTTTGTGTCTAATTTCAATGAGCTATTCGTTCCACGTCGCCGGGCCCTGGTGTGCAAACGAACGTTGTCCATATGACTTTGTTTTCACCTTGGGAACAATGAGTATACGATTATGAGAAGAAAAGTGTAAGGATCTAGCTAGTGTATACACATGGGTGAGGCTGGATAGGTAAGTTGGACTGGAGTCTGTCATTGAAAAATAGCACAGAGAAAAAATTTTCTGTTTGATTCTGTATCGAATTGATAGCCAATGTAGGGTACAGAGCAGTGCTGAGGTGTGCTCTGATCGAGGTACTCTAAAGATGATCCGTGCAGCGGTGTTTTGAACTTTTTGAAGTTTCTGGAGTAAATATTGTGACGAACCAGACATAATTCAGTTACAATAGTCCAGTCTTGAAAGTACTAATGAACACACAAGTGTTTTAGTGGCATCAGCTGAAAGATATTTACGAATGGAACTGATGCGTCTCAATTGAAGATATGCAGCCTTGCATATGTTCATGACATGTTGGTGCAGTGTGAGAGTACTGTCTAGAGTAACGCCTAAGTTCCGTACTGACTGTGCGAATTTAATGTTGGTGTTGCTGATATTTATTGTCTGAGGTAAAGGATGTGAATGAGAAAGTCTTTTTGTTGTGATCAGAATAGCCTCAGTTTTATCATCATTCATCTGCAGCTTGTTAAATGTCATCCATGATTTCACATCCGAAACGCACTTCTCTACTCCATGGATGGTAGCATCAATTTCAGTTGGGTGGCTAGACTTGTATATTTGGGTGTCATCAACATACAATTGTTGCGACAATGGGTGATGATCTATGACACTTGAGAGCGGCTGAGTATACGGAATGAAGAGAACAGGTCCAATAACAGATTCCTGTGGAACACCACAACATACGTCAACTGGGCTGGAGTGTATTCCATTTGCAGATATAATTTGTGTCCTGTTAACTAAGTAGGACTTGAACCACTGTAAGGCTATATTGTGAATGCCAAATACATGCTGGAGACGGTGAAGTAATATATCATGGTCTATTGTGTCAAATGCTGCAGATAAATCCAGGAGAGTGAGGACTGTAATCTTTCCACTATCCAAAGCATAGATAATGTCACTAAATACGTTCAGAAGAGTAGTTTCCCGTACTGTGGCAAGGGCGATATGCAGACTGTACATTGCTAAAAAGACTGTTTGAATTCAAATGAGATACAAGTTGAGTTAGAACAACCTTTTCTAAGATTTTGTTATATGAATGGGAGATTAGAAACTGGGCGGTAGTTCTCTAAATCGTTAAGGTCCAGTGTTGGTTTCTTCAGCAGTGGCTTTACGATGGCAGTTTTGAAAAATGATGGGAATTCCCCTGATGAGAGAGAGATATTAATAACATCAGTTAGTGAAGGCAATAGTGGGTATAAGCACTCAAGCAGCAGTGATGTCGGAATTGGAACAAGTTCACAAGACTTTGGTGCACGTTTCATCACGATTGTTCGTACTAAATCAATAGAAACAGATTCAAATGCTCCTAACGATTGTCGCTGAAATTCTGCATCATGACTGTATGGTGACAAATCAGTTGAAATTGTGATGTCATGCGAATCTCTAATTGTTTGTACTTTGTCATGAAAGACATTTGCAAATTGGTCTCGTAGGTCTGGTGGAGAGAAGGTTGTTGGAAGTGGTGTACATTTGTTTCTTGACATTAGTTTGTTAGTTATCTCGAAGAGCTCTTTGCAGCTGGAACTCTCCATGATCTTAGTACTGTAGTGGGATGATTTGGCTAAATGGACTATGTTTGTGACGTTCTTCTTAGCGACTTCGTAGATTTGTTTATGAATATTGAGTCTGGTGGAAAGCCAAAGCCTCTCTGCTTTTTGGCGATGTCTTTTAGCAGTGCGAAGCTGGTCCCTAACACTGCTATACCATGGAGAACACTTTTTTTTTATTGATACTCCGCGTTTGGTGGCTGGGGCATGTTTTTCAAGCAATGAACGCAGGCAGTTATCAAGTTGTTCCGCTGTTGGATGTAAGGAAGTTGTAAGGTTTTCTTGGATGTCATGCATGAATTTGGTTCTATCTATCATACGGAGGTTTCTCTTAGTAGCAAATAGAGGTGGAGGGTTAGGGACTGATACGTTGAGATGACATACAATGCAGAGGTGATCCGATGCAAGTTCGTGGGATACAAGGGTGGATTGCAGAATCTTATCATCAGGTCTATAAATAAACCAGTCTAAAATGTGACCAAGTTTATGGGTAGGAGTTTTGACATGTATGGTTGACCAGGACAGTCAAAGTGAAAGATGAAATCTCCAAGAATAATTAGGTTGCCACCTATCGAATTTACATATTCTAGAAGATTTGGAAACTGCTCCAGAAAGAGAGAGACAGTCAGCTTGTTTTTTTTCTACTAGAAGGAGGACAGTAGAGACAGAAAATGGACTGACCTTTGTTCCAATGTGAGCGTTGTTTGGACTAGTTCAAACGATGTGTGGCAGAAATTGAAGATTGTTTTGTACTTAAGGCATTTGATCATGGAATTCTTTGTAATTACAGCAATCCCACCTCCGCGAGAGTTGCGTGGGAACGACTTGATGGAGTAATCGCTGGGTGTTAAATACGCACACTTACATTCATCACCTGCGGAATGTAACCAAGTTTCTGTCAGGAAGAAGATGTCAATATTCTGGTCGTTCATAAAATTAACAATTTCTGTGCGCTTTTCCGGTGATCCTACTGATTGAGCGTTGAATAATGCAATACGTAGTGGTATCCCTGGGACAGTTGACACAACGGTTGACGATTTAAGATGAATTTGAACCAGGTTATTAAAATTAACGGCAGAATTTTTAAGTTGTTTATCCGTTACGGGCGAATGGGAGATAACTGGAATTCTTCTTCCTGTTCTACGTCGGCCAGCTTTGAAAGAACGTTTCTTTTATCTCTTCCGTTTACTTTTAAGAAATGATGAATGTATTCCCAGTTCGTTTAGTCTAGAGCACAATGTAATATCCAGAACCAAGGTGTGGTCATTTAATCCAATTAATGAGGGTACATTATATTGTAAGCGGTCACGTGACGGCGGGTTATTCAAAAACAAATGACGTCTTAACATTGGGACAAAACAGCTGAGAAAACTTATAATTGTTCTCGTTTCCAAAACAAGGAGATGAATTAACACATACGAACGGAACAGCTAATGCATGATGAAACACAATAATGTAGACGATGATAGAGAACAAGCACAAATTTCATAAATATAGCACAAAATCGAAAGAGCCTATCTCGAGCAGTTAAGCGATGGCGGCCATCTTTAGACTTCATCATAAACATCGTTTACAATATATTTTATATGGAAAGTATAACAAAGTAATAGATAATCAGTTGAAGTTGTATGCTTATGCAGTCAGGATGACATTAAACTAATTATGATAAATGTTCTGTTTGAAAAACAATATATCCCATATCCACAAAAGAACTTGTAATATCTGCCTTGTTTAAGATTGGGTTTCTTTTCTATCTCTTAACATTAAATTAAATGACATTTAAATGTAAATTTGATAGTGAACCATTACCAAACACAGAAACTGGATAAATCCATGCAAGCAAATGAACATCTGATAAGAGAAAATTGCCAACTGTAGCAATCGGTTCATACACAAAAGCAATTGACATATACAAGACGAAAACATTAACAAATATAACAACTGGTTATCTCCACCAAAATAATTGAATAAACCTGTGGAATTTTTAAATCGTATTTGAGTTTAATCTCGTTCTTACCTTCAGTTGGAACTTCTGGGCACTGAGTGACGTCAGTTTGAACTATATAATTTGTGTATAAATGTAGATCATCGTATTCATCCCCTACACAATGGCTGGAAATGAAATCCAATCAACAATTTATAGTCATTCCCTAAAGAATGGCTGGAAATGAAATCAAATTAACAATTGATAGTCATTCCCTACAGAATGGCTGGAAATGAAATCAAATCAACAAATCAAGAGTCATTCCCTACATAATGCCTGACAATGAAATGAAATCAACAATTCATAGTCATTCCCTACAGAATGACTGAAAATGAAATTAAATCAACAAATCATAGCCATTCAATACATATTGCCTGACAATGAAAACAAATCAACAATTCATAGTCATTCCCTACAGAATGGCCGGCAATGAAATCAAATCAACAAATCATAGTCAGTCCCTGATGAATGCCTGACAATGAAATCAAATAAACAAATTAGTCAATCCCTACAGAATGGCTGGAAATGAAATCAAATTAACAATTCATGTTCATTACCTATAGACTACCTGACAATGAAAACAAATCAACAATTCAAAGTCATTCCCTACATAATGGCTGACAATGAAATCAAATTAACAAATCATAGTCATTCCCTACAGAATACCTGACAATGAAATAAAATTAACAAATCATAGCCATTCCCTACAGAGTGGGTGACAATGAAATCAAATTAACAAATCATAGTCATTTTTACAGAATACCTGACAATGACATCAAATTAACAAATCATAGTCATTCCCTAAAGAGTGGCTGACAATGAAATCAAATAAACAAATTATAGTCATTCCCTACATAATGGCCGACAATGAAATCAAATCAACAAATCATAACCATTCCCTGATGAATGCCTGACAATGAAAACAAATCAACAATTCATAGTCATTCCCTACAGAATACCTGACAATGAAATCAAATTAACAAATCATAGTATTTCCCTACAGAGTGGCTGACAATGAAATCAAATTAACAAATCATAGTCATTCTTTACAGAATGCATGACAAAATGAAAACAAATAAAAAAAAATCATTGTCATTCCCTACAGAGTGGCTGTCAATGAAAACAAATCAACAATTCATAGTAATTCCCTATAGAATGGTTGACAATGAAACCAAATCAGCAATTCATAGTCATTCCCTACAGAATGGCTGTTAAGGAAACCAAACGCATACATCATAGTCATTCCCTACTGTATGCTTGAAAATGAATTCAAATCCGCAAATAAAGTTAAACAGGTGTAACCGACCGTAAAACAGATCCAAACCTTTAGGTTGTAAAACAGATCCAAACCTTCAGGGCTTATAACAGATCCAAACCTTTAGCCGTAAAACATATCCAAACCGTTAAACTTGGGTTAAAAAGATGATGGGCACTCCTCCTTTGACAGAAGTGAAAAAGAAAGAAAGGAAATCAGAAGTGAGAAAAGAAAAGAAGACCAAAGCTATCCCATTACCTCCACTACCACCACCACCAGTACCCTCGACGTTTACTCCTGTGGCACATCGGACACGTAACACCGTTTCCAAATAACCCCCATTTCGCCCCACCTAAAGCAGTATCATCAAAGAGTGGGTACCTTATTAACAAAACCATGGAGAAGGTGTTAGCCAGCATTTACTACGATCCAGCCCACCTTGCAGGTTACGGAGGTGTTCAGAAATTATATCGTGCTGCTAAAACACGCCTGAAAAAGCTCCGCTTACCTGAAGTACAACGATGGTTACAATAACAATCTACATACACTTTACACAAACCCATTCGACAAAAATTTCACAGAAGTCGTACTCAAGTGGAAGGCATCAATCATCAACGGCAAGCCGATTTAGTTGATGTCTCTCATTTAGCCACCTACAATCGCGGCTACACATAATTATTTTGTGTCATCGACGTCTTTTCTAAATTTGTCTCGGTCGTACCATTGACTTCCAAATCGAGCGGAGAGCTAGTACGAGCTTTGCAACTGGTGTTGAAACAAAGTGGTCGTCACCATCTTCGATGGCAAACCAACAAAGGCACCGAATTTCTGAACCAAGCTTTCCAACGAGAATTAAAGAAACGTGACATTCATTTTTTTTACCACCGAAAAACCTGAAACCAAAGCTAGCATCGTGCAACGTTTTCAACGCACCTTGAAAGAACGCATATGGAAATATTTTACGCATCAACACACTCTCAAGTGCATCGACGTCTTACCGCATTTAGTCCTAGCCAACAATCAATCTTACCATATAAGCATTGGAATTGCCCCACAAGATGTGAGACCCGACAACGAATGGACTGTTTTTGAGCGTCTATTTGGTACGTCCCGGACGATGGCTGTCCACAAGAAAGGTGGAGTGTTAAGCCCTGGAGATTGGGTTCGCATTGGTAAAACCAAACGCACTTTCGACAAAGGTTACTTACCGAACTGGACCACCGAATTGTTTCGTGTTTGTAACAAGATAACCGGGACGGATATTTCGGATTGATAACAGAACACGTTTGATGATACAGATATAAAGATTATGGTTTAATGTGGTGATAATATATATAAGCAAAATAATGAAATGAGTGCGTTTTGTAATCCAAATATTGGATTTAATTATACATAATTACGCACAGACTAGAAGATGCGAACGAATTATATATACAAAACAATGACACGAATCAATGATACAATGATACAAAAACAAAAACAATGATACAAACCCCAGCGAAAAAAATATACAAAAAAAGATGCATACAGTTTACACACGTAGTAAACAATGCAGGATTACTCATAGAGTAAAAATGTATACGCTCAAGTAGCGAAAGTATATTTGAAAAATAACAGGACAGATAACTTATCTTTCCAGTCCCAAACCATATACTGGGTTCCGCAAACCCACATTAGCCCACGGCTAACAAATTACGAATAAATATATATAATCAACTATTAGTATACAGCTCCACAGCTGGTACAATAGAACTTCACAATTTCTACAGACTCCGGACCCTCGGAATACTACGAAACATTAGACCCTCCAGACACTCTGGTCATTTAGATAGCTCCACAGCTGGGTCACCCTTGTCACCCTTGACATTAGACACTCCGGACGCTAAACATTAGACACTCCGGCACATTAAACAGCTCTGGACACACCAGTGCATTTAATCACAGCTCCCGACGTTTGACAGCTCCGGACACCCCGGACGTTTAACACCCTCGTACAATAGCCTACAGCTAAAGTTGTGCAATCCTCCCTCTCTCGGATCTATAACCCTATAGCTACAGTCCTTGAAACCAGCCGCTTGTTGACAAAACCGTTAGTAATGTAAAGATCCTTCCCATGTAGCAATGTATTTATACGGATCCGTTCTCCGTATCGAGAACGTTCTGCACGTGCGGCATAGAGAGAATTGTACTCACGATTCCGAAGTACAACTGCCCATATATATAAAAAATCACACTCAGGTATCGTTGCACACGATAAACAAAACCCGAGTACATGGCTTTGCTAAATAAAAACTACAACATTCCGTGACAAAACCTCCCCCTTAAAAAAAGTGGTATCACTTTTAGAACAATCACGGAATGTGAGATATGAACCATTATAAAATCCTCCAAAATTTGTAAGCTGAACGAAATGATCTGCCCTCTACACCCTACTTAAAAAATCAGCCCCTACATTTTCTGAGCCTCGAATCGCCTCGATTCGGAAACAATACGGCTGCAAAGATAACGCCCAACGCATCAATCTTGCGTTGGCAACCTTCGCTTTATTCAAATATAAAAGTGACTGATGGTCCGTTTGCAAAGTAAACTCCCTCCCAAAAAGGTACGTGTGGAATTTTCCTATTCCCCATACTAAGCCTAAGCACTCCTTTTCAATCACGGAGTAATTTTTCTCTCTAGGAGTAATTTCCTACTTGCATAAGCAATGGTAATTTCACACCCCCTTGCTCCTGTAGCAAAACAGCCCCAAGACCAGTATTGGACGCATCAGTCCTCAGTACACAAGGTTTATTAAAGTCTGGCAACTTTAAAATTGGTGCACTCACCAGTTTATGTTTTAAAGCGTTAAAGGCTTTTTCCTGGCATGCACCCCATGAATCTTTATTCGGTTTCCCTTTCCTAGTCAAATCTGTTAATGGGCTTGCAATAGCTGCAAAGTTAGGGACGAATTTCCTATAAAACCCGACTAGACCTAGGAATGATCTCACTTGTTTTTTTGTCTCTGGTCTAGGTGCATCCCTGATTGCTCCTATTTTATCTTGTTGAGGTTTCAACTGGCCTAGTCAACTTACCAGATGTCCCAAACATTCTAAACTTGAATACCCTATACTACATTTAATAGGCCTAACTGAAAGATTTGCAGTGTGAAGTTTAACGACCAAATCCCGCAATACCCTAACATGTTCATCCCATGTATGTGTGTAAACAAAAATGTCGTCAACAAAGCTGTCGAAGTTTTACGCATAAGACGGACGCACGACGCTCCGGCATTTACTAAACCAAACGGCATGACTTTAAATTGGAAAAGTCCTTTTGGAGTCGTGAATGCCGTTAATTTGCGGGCATTATCAGAGATTGGTATCTGCCAATATCCTTTGCTTAAATCCAATTTGGAAATGTATTTGTGGCCTGCCAATTTCGAAAGTACATCTTCCATATCAGGCATTGGTTCTGCGTCAAATACGGTGATCTTGTTTAATTGTCGAAAATCGATGCAAAACCGGTTGGTCCCATCTTTCTTTTTGACTAACACCACAGGGGACGAGTATGGAGAATTTGACGGTTCGATCACTTCCTGATCTAACATTTTTGTCACTTCTTCGTTGATAGTCTCTCGTGCATTAAAGGGTATCTTATATCCTTTAATCCTGATAGGCTCAGATGTATTCAATTTTATCTCGTGTCGAATTAGATTCGTACGGCCTGGTCTGTCCGTAAACACCTCTGGGTATGTAGAAATAACCTCCATGATCTGTGTACGCTGACCTTCCGATAAATCAGTGCATATATTTATCTGGTCAATACTTTCTTTGCCTACGTCAATAGGGTATTCAAATGGCAATCCTTTACTGGAGACTAATTCCCCTTCATCATTAGACCTATCTTCTATCACCGCTACGCATACTACATTCAAGATCCCTTTATCAATTGTTTGTCAAGGTCTCGCTACGTAGAGTTTAAGCATATTGGCGTGAAACGTTTTGGATTTTCCCTCTACATCAACGATATAATCCATTTCGCCCTTTATCTGTTTGACTTCATATGGCCCCTTCCATTGAACTAGCAGCTTGTTGTTATTCGTTGGAAGAAGCACCAACACTTGATTTCCTACGTCAAACCTTTTCCTCCGCGTTCCTCGGTTGTAATACTTTGCGTATCTACGACTTGATTTCACGAGTTCTTCTTGAGCCAGCCGACATGTACTTTCTAATCTTTCGCGCAAATCAACCACATATTGGTAAGTTGTCTTAACCTCTTCGTCCACGACCTCGTCCGACCACAGTTCGCGAAGTATACGCATAGGACCACGGACTGTCCTACCGTACAATAGTTCAAACGGGGAGAAACCTAAGCTTTCCTGAGGAACCTCACGATATGCGAACAGAAGGGCATTCAGATATCTATCCCAATCCTTCGGTCTTTCCGCACACATCATCCGCAACATTTGCTTCAGTGTCCCGTTGAATTTCTCGACCAACCCATTGCACATAGGATGGTAGGATGTTGTACGTAATTGTTTAAGGGATAGCAACCTACTAATTTCTGCCATGAGATCTGAAGTAAATTGTACTCCATAATCTGTAAGAACTTCCTTGGGCACTCCGACCCTGCTGAACATGTCTACGAGCGCTTCAGCTACACGTTCGGTTTCAATTGAAGGCAGAGCTGTGGCTTCGGGATATCTGGTAGCGTAATCTACCAGCGTCAAAATGTATCGGTTTTTTCGATCTGTATGTGGAAATATTGGTCCTACAATGTCGATGGCTACTCTTTTGAACGGAGTATCTATCAACGGCATATGACCCAAAGGTACTCTAGTTACCCTACCTTTAGGGGTAGTCTTCTGGCAAATGTCGCACGAGCGACAGAACCGCGCTACATCGCTGTTGACACCAGGCCAATAAAATTCTCTTAATACCCTATACGTCGTTTTCTTTACGCCTAAATGACCCGCCATACTCGACTCGTGCGCGACCTTGAGTACATGTGACCTCAAATTCTTGGGAAGCACTAGTTGCAGGAACTTCCTGTCTGATGTAGAATATTCCCTGTACATTAAACCCTTTCGAGTAAGGAATTTAGAGGAACCCCCGTTCTTACACTTTTTCACGGTACCCGTTAATATTTTCTCTGAAATTGCACGTAAAGACTCGTCACGTTTTTGCTCATTTCGAAATTCTTCGCGGGAGATATCAGTAATTGCTTCTGGTACTTTCAATTTACGCAAAGGTTTATTTTGCTCCTTGATTTGAGCTCTAGTTTGCACAGCTTGGATGATGGGAAATCTGAAATCTTCTATGGTTGGAAGTCTCGAACCCGGTACATTGCCAATAGTAAGTTCATATATCTGGTTGGCTATGCACAAAGCTTCCACGGTCCCTGTCAAAAAAGGTGTTTCTATCACTATCCTGGCGACTGGAACATGACCGATTGTCTGGTCAAGTAACATGCAAGGTGATTTAAACCCAAGCAATTGATCATCGCGGACTAAGCTCCGTTTCACGACTACAGTAGTGCATCCAGTGTCTCGTAGAACTGTGACCTCTTGTCCGTTGACAGTGCCGTTTGCGATCGTCACCCATGCCTCTGGAAAAATACATGTACCGATTGATTGGATTGCATCGCAATTGGTTTCTAAACGCGTCACCGGTTCGCGTACTGCTTCCCGCTTAGCTTGCTGGGAGACATCGAGTTTTCCGTTTACAGACCTTCTGCCTCTAATGGCTACCGCGACTTTCTGGACTGGTGACTTTCTGGACTGGTCCCTTCCCCTTAGGACAATAATGGGAGATATGACCCACTTCCTTGCAAATGAAACATTTCGCGTCACTATGCTTCCCCTGGTTACGTCCACCAGATTTATCAGGTTCCCTGGGTTTTCTGTCTTTGACCTGATCCCCCCCCCCTTGGATATCTCGCGTGACGACATTCTGCGAACCTCCCCGGTCTTCAGCGAACAAATCCGCCTGTGTGGCCATATCCTGTACATTTGTGAAGGACCTTTCCTTCAAAAATAAATATAGCTCCTTGCCACATGTTGTTAACAATTGGTCACGAAGCAAGAAATCGACAAGACCCTCAAATGTCTTGACGACTTTACCACATTCCACCCATCGCTGCAAGTAATTATAAGTCCTACTGACGAACTGGGTGAATGTTTCGCCTCTCTCGGGTTTGCTATACTTAAACTTCTTGCGAAACCCTTGCTCAGTTAGTTCATATTTCTTGAGAAGTGCCTCTTTCAACACGGGGTAATTGAGCGAATCGGCCGTGGATAAACGCGAATACACGTCTAATGCTTTACCTTTCAGTAACGCGCTAAGGTGAAGCGGCCAATCATCTTTCTTCCATTTTTGTACCGCAGCATACCTCTCGAACCTATTTAGATAACTATCCATATTATCTTTATCGTCTTCAAATGGGGGTAATTTTGGACCCCTCAGTTTAACATCATGTTCCCCCTCTTTCTTAGCTTGCAATAACTCAGAATTCCTTTGATACTCCCTCTGCCTATTTCTATCTTCTATCTCCAAAGTTTCTAACCTTACCTGTTTTTCCCTTTCTATCTTCTCCCTCTCTGCTTCCCTTTCCCATTCTATCCTTTCCTTTTCTGCCTGTTTCTCTAGTTCTATCTTTCCTTTTTCTGCCTGTTTTTCTAGTTCTATCTTTTCTTTTTCTGCCTGTTTTTCTAGTTCTATCTTTTCTTTTTCTGCCTGTTTTTCTAGTTCTATCTTTTCTTTTTCTGCCTGTTTTACTAATTCTATCTTTTCTTTCTCTAATTCTAGCATTACCCTCCTGGTTTCCCTTTCTAATTCCCTCTCCTTTAATCTTTGGTCCCTCTCCCTAGCCTGTTCTTCACGAACGAAATTTCTAAGGGACTCCCCTTCATAACCGAACTGTTTCCCCAATTCTACCAGTTTTTTCATAGAAGACATTTCATATGTTTGGTGGTCACCAACCTTAAAGTCCAGGCTTAACAAAACACGCAATTACCAGTAAACCGTAATTCCATTCTCAAAATTGCAACACAATTATTAAATAAATACAAAGAAATAAAGTAACATTATATATCTACCGAACCCCTCTATGCTTTATCAAGCGCGTATGAAACACAAAAACCTACAAAACAATTTCAGTGCTCTGTTAAATCCGAAATGATCCCACTTCTGACACCATTTGTAACAAGATAACCGGGACGGATATTTCGGATTGATAACAGAACATGTTTGATGATACAGATATAAAGATTATGGTTTAATGTGGTGATAATATATATAAGCAAAATAATGAAATGAGTGCGTTTTGTAATCCAAATATTGGATTTAATTATACATAATTACGCACAGACTAGAAGATGCGAACGAATTATATATACAAAACAATGACACGAATCAATGATACAATGATACAAAAACAAAAACAATGATACAAAAACAATGATACAAATCCCAGCGAAAGAAATATACAAAAAAAAAGATAAATACAGTTTACTCACGTAGTAATCAATGCAGGATTACTCATATAGTAAAAATGTATACGCTCAAGTAGCGAAACTATTTGAAAAATAATAACAGGACAGATAACTTATCTTTCCAGTCCCAAACCATATACTGGGTTCCGCAAACCCACATTAGCCCACGGCTAACAAATTACAAATAAATATATATAATCAACTATTAGTATACAGCTCCACAGCTGGTACAATAGAACTTCACAATTTCTACAGACTCCGGACCCTCGGAATACTTCGAAACATTAGACCCTCCAGACACTCTGGTCATTTAGATAGCTCCACAGCTGGTTCACCCTTGTCACCCTTGACATTAGACACTCCGGACGCTAAACATTAGACACTCCGGCACATTAAACAGCTCTGGACACACCAGTGCATTTAATCACAGCTCCCGACGTTTGACAGCTCCGGACACCCCGGACGTTTAACACCCTCGTACAATAGCCTACAGCTAAAGTTGTGCAATCCTCCCTCCCTCGGATCTATAACCCTATAGCTACAGTCCTTGAAACCAGCCGCTTGTTGACAAAACCCTTAGTAATGTAAAGATCCTTCCCATGTAGCAATGTATTTATACGGATCCGTTCTCCGTATCGAGAACGTTCTGCACGTGCGGCATAGAGAGAATTGTACTCACGATTCCGAAGTACAACTGCCCATATATATAAAAAATCACCCTCAGGTATCGTTGCACACGATAAACAAAACCCGAGTACATGGCTTTCATAAATAAAAACTACAACATTCCGTGACAGTGTTACTGGACGAATGCGTGATCGTCATCCTACCGTATATAAATTGGAAGACATGAATGGAGAAGTATTAAAAGAACGTTTGTATTTGCCTGAGTTACAACGTGTCACCAAAAAAGAAGACGACGTGTACGACATTGAAAGCATTCTCGAACGAAGAACCCGTAAAGTAGGTAAAAGGCGTGTCAAAGAAGTCATAAAGTACATTGGAAAGGATATCCTCCCAGTTTTGATTCTTGGATTGACGCTTCGCAAGTCATCGACTATGAAAAGAAGTGACCATCATGCCCTTCAATACAGCTTCAGCTACTACAGTGACTACTCCTTCAGCAGTTCTTCTCTGCAAGATTTACAAAAGCAACCCTTGTGGGTGTGGTGTGGAGAACGTGTCCCTAAAACCCAACTCGTCTTTTTCTGTCAAATCTTTGTGGTGTGTTGTGTCATCGGTGCAACCATTGCCAATTTGAGTTTGCAACAAGGAGACAAACAATTGTGGACCATTTTACTCAGCAGTTGCATCGGTTATCTTCTTCCCAATCCTTTCCTGAAATACTCTTACAACGGGAACAACAGTAACAATATTGGGAGCCTTGCGTCCAACGCAAGTTATTCTCCTAACAGTCACCCCGTCAATCACAATCCTCTTTTAGACACTCCTTTAACCTCAAATGACCCCTCGGACAGGAAAACTTTGGAATTATGAACAACACTATTAACCAATTTTACTTAACGTTACCCAGTGGCAGTTCCATGGAGGTGTTTCCTAACAATACATTGTGCTCTGACACGGCTAAATTATCAGAATTCATTCATTTGGATCGAGATGCTCATTGGGATGTGGCTTTAGTGGAAATGATACACCCTACACAAATCAAAAACATCGTGGAAAATCAAAACAGTTTTTCAGTAGAGGTGTATGACGAGCAATTGCAACAAATCTTAGACGAACGCATTCACTGTCAGTGACCTTATTAAAACACAGGACCCGAAAACTAAACGGTCCACCTATCTGTTAACCAATCCTACAGGCTATTTTTTTAGTGGTCAACATTTAGTGAATACGATTGTAACCAGGTTCAATACTTTGTTTGGTAAAGCCATGGAGAAAGCCAAAAAGAATGTGTTACCTTTGAATACCATAAAGTGGCTCGTAGACTAATGATCAAATTTTCAGAGGATAAAATAATGGTCAAAACCCTTTGTCCCAAATTGTATGATATTTTGGGTGGAGACTTCAGCTTGGTCAAGAAAAAAGAAATACCAGCCATAACCAGTAACTCGGACTTTGCGAAATATTTTTGATTCCCTGTAGAAATGAACCAAGAACTCAACTTGATGTTTGTGTACTCCGATGTGGTGGAGTACAACGTCGTGGGAAACACCTCTGTACCGTTACTGCGTGTCATTCCTTTCAAAGTGGATTCTGCCATGATCGCTGACGAGGAAGGTGGAAATACCTATCATGTTCACCGCGACTTTGTACATCCTCATTATTTGCCTGTCAGTAAGTTGTACTTTGACAGTGTCAACATTACTATAAAAAGAGATCTAGGACAAAATATTTCATTTACCAAAGGGAAAGTCACAGTGAAACTTCATTTTCAAAAACGATTCTCTAACAACTGAAAAGTGATGTATCCTGTGTACTGAGGAGTTGCTCAACAACGAGGACACGGTTTAGGAGATATGTTTAAATCAGCCTCTCGTTCCGTGGTCCCTGTTTTGAAACCGATGGTGACACGAGGATTGCACGCCTTAAAAGATGCCGTATTGACTCACGGCAAAGAATTTCTTCAAAATGTTCTCATTGACAAAACCCCAAAGAAGCTTTCTTGAGAGCAGGCAAAAATGTCTTGCTTCAAACGGGTAAAGAAAGTTTGGGTCAACGAGAAAGTCCTATAAATGCCCTGAACGGTACCGAATCTGGCATTCCTGCTTCCCTGAGGACACAGTATGGACAAGGCAGAAAGCGACGACGAATAAATCCTTCCAAAAGTCTCCATACCTATAAAATTAGAAAGACTTAGAAAAAAAGAACCGTTCGAGACTTAGACAATTTTGATTATTAAAAGCAAAACACAGAGACTGAGAGAAAATGATGCACCAAGAACCTTGTGCCTGTTCCAAGTCGGAACTGGATCTCTTTGCCATGCCACCCACTATGATGACCATGCAAGAAGCACAATGGGTTGAATATCATCCCGTCTCCTCTTTGGCGGATTCAGCTCCCATCGAGTTTGAAATCAAAAGGCAAGAAGAAGATTACATCGATCTGAACAGCAGTTACTTGTATTTGAAAGTGAAAGTGATTAAAACAGACAACTCCGTTCCAGGAGCCGATACTCGAGTAGCTTCCGTCAACAATTTCATGCATTCCTTGTTCAGCGATGTGGATTTGTACATGAATAACAAACTGGTGAGAAGTAGCATGGATACTTACCCTTACCGAGCGTACCTCGAAAATCTCTTGACGTACGGAAAAGAAGCCAATGACACTCATTTAGATGCTTGCGTGGTATGGAAACCTGACACCGCAGATAGGTTTAACGACACAGCCTTGACCGTAGATGACGATCCGCACAATGTGGGTTTTAACGAGCGTAGAAAGAAAAAAATCTGCATTACGTAGTTTAGAACTGTTCTATCGTTTGCATTTGGACATGTGGTTTCAAGGGAAGTATTTTTTTCTGAACGGTGTGGATATTCGCTTGAGACTGAATCGTAGCAGTACTGCTTTCCATTTGATGGTTCATGCCTGTCACAGAATTAGGCGAAAATTGAATTTATTTCTTCTTGAATTACAAACCAATTTCACCATTTTTTTTGTTTCGTCGTACATGCGTTACCTGGGGTGAATAAGTGTTTTTTTTTCAAGGTAAGCGACGTGTAACGATTTGCATGTGCCTGACTACTGATCACTTGAAGTCAGGAACATTATAATCACGGGGTGCACGGGAATGTTGCCGTGAATTCTGCTCACCAATTTGAGGATATATAAGGCAGAATATTTCTAATAAGATTACGAGTCCAAAAGTATCTTATCAAAGGAGAGATAGCTCGTCATTCTTTCTCCAGCCAAAGGGGTGAGTGTTAAATTTATATTTCGTTTTATTGTGAATTTTATTCAATTTATCATTTCATATAATGATGCCTTTATTACAATACAGATTTAAAACGTTGAATATTTGGAATTACTGGTCACTATTAGACTTTAAATGCAATAGCGTAATCTAAGTTTTAGATTGTTTTAGAAACAACTATTATTAGTTTGGTTTCTTTATTGTACCTGAATTGTAGCTGAACGTCTCTGAACGTCTCTGAATGTCTCTGAATTGTAGCTGAATGTGATTGATTGTGCCGTGATTATGCTGTTTAATTGTGCGATCAAATTGAGGTCTCTGACTCTCTCTCTGTCGGATTGTCTGTCCGTCTACATCTGTCGAGATGTGTGAATATCCGGAAATCTAGAAGTCTAAATGTCCAAGTGTCGGAGCTGTCTAGAGGTGTAAACGTCCGGGGTAGCATCTAGCTGTTTGGGACCGGTGGTTCTAGTAGGTGCTGTATGCTGTCTGTACGTATAACTGTAGTGGATCCGTGAAGGGCAAGTGGCCGATAAAAGTATTGGGCCAACCCTAGGTATTCGGAGAAGCTGGGCGGAGATTCAACAGTTGGTGAATCGTACGGTTGTACAGGGTCGAGACACATATGTGTGTTTCAATTGTAGTTACAATTGAATACATTGTTATATTTACACGTAGTTACTTTGAATCACAGTAGTATTTCTAGGGATTACATGAATCTCAATAACAGTTAGCAACTTGATAAAATACATGTAGATGTTTGTACTTGTTGTCGCAATCCATACGTGCGATAGTATAGTTTAATGTTTGTATTTATTATCGCAATTTATACGTGCGATAATATATCTTTTGTAAAGGTTCCATTTTATTTGAAACATTTGTGTAGTCCAGGAAGTTCCTTGGATCTGTGTTTAGTCCAGGAGATTCCTTGGATCTGTGTTTATTTTGTATTAATATTTAATTTATTTTTGAATTGTGAATGGTTGTGAAGTGTGATTGTGGGTCGAATGTATGAGTTATTGTGTTGATACATCATTATTTTTCATTAATAATTTATTTCATAAATTTACATTATCTTTCACATATTGTGTTTGTGTTGTTCATTTAATCCACCATCCACTCGGTAACAATTCTGTTACAATGCCAACGAATACAAAACCATTATCCAAGAAGCCAGGTTATACATGCGTCGTGTGGAAGTGTTACCTAAAGTGGGAAATGATATCAGTCACACTTTGAGCAGAACGACAGCCAAGTATCCGATACGAAGCGTGGAAGTAAAAACTTTCACCATTGTCACTGGACTCCGATCTAAGATCGCAGATCATCTGTTCCAAGGACAGTTACCCAAACGTTTATTCATTGGTATCGACAACAATGCAGCCTTCAACGGTACCCACGATCAAAATCCTTTCCAGTTTAAGCACTGCAAAGTATCCTAAATCGAAGTCAGTCGCGATGGCAAAACTTTGTGTACCCGACCCTTCCAACCCGACTTTGCCCGGAAGAATTACTTGAGATCGTACTTATCGCCGTACGAATCCACAGGACAGTTAGGAACCAACACCAGTCACGGTATTTCCTACGATGACTATGCAGGAGGTTACACTTTGTGGGCTTTTGATTTCACTCCAGACCAAGGCAGCGACCAGGGCCATTTCCAGCCTTTAATATTTGGGCAACTGCGTGTGGAACTTCAGTTTGCATGGGCTCTTGAAGAAACGGTGAATGTCATTCTGTATGCTGAATTTGATAATACCATAGAAATCAACAGTTTGAGAGAAGTCATTCTAGACTATTAGAAACTATGGAAGCCCTTGTACTTCTTTGAAAAGTGGAGAATCAATAGAATTGGAATGGGAGGTTACAGAGAAAGCAAATCCCCAAGACCAAAAAGAAGTAGTGATAATGCAGTCCAGATGCCAGAACAGGAACAACATTTAGTCACCTGTTTTTCCAAACTCTTGGAGGATAAAATGAGGGACATGATTAAAAAAGATTGTTATGGATGTCAAAACGATCATCCCAGTCAAATTCAACACGATAAATATATGATGATGAATCAAGAAGAAAAATTGGACGATTATCTGAACGAAGCTTGGAGTCTCAGAAGAAACCGTGTTACTCCAGTGGTATAAAGACTTGCGTGATCATTTCTCTCCTCCATTGTTTGCTCGAAAAATTGATCACATCGAAGCTTTCTTGGCCACGATTAAGGAGACGAAGCAAACAAACAGTTACTTGACAGACCTTTTCAAGCAAAAAGTCTGGATCGAATTGATGACTTATCATCACCTGTGAAGAAACAAAGGCCACACAAAAAATATATGCTTGGGAATTTTATTACCTATTGAACCGTAGTTCGTACAATGTTTCTTGGAATCAATGTTTGTTAGTTGAAAAAAAAAATTGTGTTTTGTTGTTTCTTATTTGAATAAAAAATGTTTTTTGAAACCAATGCGTCTATCGTTTGTTTTACATTTTTAAAAAAAAAAATATAGATGCTCTTTGACTTCTTTCTATGCCTCACATCAAACTATCCAATCATTTCAACACTAAACCTTTTTGATTATCTTGCTTCCCCGTGTGTGGATAGTAAATTGTATGTTTTGTTTTGGCTTCTTGACCGAGTGTGTTCGGATGGTAGATGGTGTGATTTTGGATAATAGATTATATCGTTTTCTTCTTGGCTGCTTCCCCGTGTGAGGATAGTAAATTGTATGCTTTATTTTGGCTGCTTACCGGTTTGTAGATGGTAGTTAGTGTGATATTGGATAGTAGATTATGTGGTTCGTTTTGGCAGCTTCCCGTGTGTGGATAGTAAATTGTATGTTTTATTTTGGCAGCTTCCCGTGTGTAGATAGTAAATTGTATGTTTTATTTTGGCTGCTTCTCCGTTTGTGGATGGTAGATTGTATGATATTGGATAGTAGATTATATGATTTATTTTGGCTGCTTCCCGTGTGTGGACGATATTGGATTGTAGATTATGTGGTTTATTTTTGCTGCTTCCCGTGTGGTGATAGTAAATTGTATGTTTTATTTTGCCTGCTTCCCCGTGTGTGTGGATGGTAGATGGTGTGATATTGGATAGTAGATTAAGTGGTTTATTGTGGCTCCTTCCCGTATGTGAATAGTAAATTATATGTTTTATTTTGGCTGCTTCCCGTGTGTGGATGATAGATGGTGTGATATTGGATAGTAGATGATGTGGTTTGTTTGGCTGCTTTTCCGTGTGTGTGTGGATGGTAGATGGTGTGATATTGGATAGTAAATTATGTGGTTTGTTTTAGCTGCTTCTCCGTGTGCGTGTGGATGGTAGATGGTGTGATATTGGATAGTAAATTATGTAGTTTGTTTCAGCTGCTTACCCGTGTGTGGATAGTAAATTGTATGTTTTATTTTGGCTGCTTCCCGAGTGTGTATGGTAGATGGTGTGATATTGGATAGTAGATTTTGTGGTTTGTTTGGCTGCTTCTCCGAGTGTGCGGATGGTAGATGGTGTGATATTGGATAGTAGATTAGGTGTTTTGTTTTTGCTGCTTCTCCGTGTGTGTGTGGATGGTAAATGGTGTGATATTGGATAGTACATTATGTGGTTTGGTTTAGATGCTTCTCCGTGTGTGTGTGGATGCTCGATGGTGTGATATTGGATAGTAAATTATGTGGTTTGTTTTAGCTGTTTACCCGTGTGTGGATATTAAATTGCATGTTTTGTTTTGAAATGTGTATTTTCCCTGAATTGAGGTTTCTCTTTGCGTATACCCTTTTTCAAGCTGTTTATACATGGCAGATTACATCCGCATACAATATCAAAGTGAAAAGCCTATATACAAATGTCATTGCCTTTCTTTAATTCGGTTTAATTGCATAGCCATCGTTAATCTTTAATTATTTTTTTAAACGCATTTCTTAATACACGTTTTCGAGATTTCTATTGTTGTAACGATAGTTATGTTATTTGTTGCTGAAATTATCTATTCTATAGTATATAGCAAAGCGCTTAAGTTTCTTAATATTTTAATTTCACGCTCAGAAAAGGATACCAATTTTGTCTTGAAAGAGGATTGAAACTCTACGTTACGCGGACGTGAAGAAAAACATCTCTTTGTTACTACAGTTAGGTGTTGTTGTGTTCATTTTAATCATGCTTGCCATATATCTTTGTGTTTTGCAGGTCATTTTGTTTTTTATGTAAATATTCACATCAATAGACAGACAACTTGGGTTTTTATCCTTGAGGTTCACTGAACTTGCTTCGTTAATTCGTACAAATCCCAGATTCACAAGTTTGAAAAGAAAAGAAGAAAAAAATAAAAGAAACAAAAAAACATCGCACTTAATACTGCACCACTCCTGACTATACCGATGTGAGTGTGTACGTCAAAATGTTTAAGTGAGATACAAATAAATTGTCAGTTTCAAAATGCTAATCAGTACTGTGACCGTTCAGTAGCTGATGTGGTAAAAGGAAATGATACGAGTACTGTGACCATTCAGTAGTTGATGTGGTAAGAAGAAATGTTACAATACACGACGGAGGGATTTAAGTTCACATTCCAGTCTGCACTGCAATGGGAACAACTTGAGAGCGTATTTATTATTTTGCCATACTACCATCGTACAAAACATTGCATCACTCATCATAAACAATTTCATTGGCTATACTAATTTTCTTACCGCGTTCACTTCGAATTGACTTCAGTAGCTCTTTGCCTAGTTTCGAGATTGGTCGTGTTTCACCGCTAGATTATTTATATAAAAAAGAAGTAAAACTAAAGCAAGAACAATCGTACCCTGTGTAATCTCACGGAAATTAGGTCAAGTTTAGAGTCAAATACATCACTGCGTATTTGGAGTAACTAATTTGTGAGAACATTTTAGTCGTATATGTCATCGGTTCACTCTGGTGATATTTTAAAATCGTGGACCTTTCCTATGGAATTGATTTTCTAAGTCGGATGTGTGTTTCTTTGAATTTTTCTAAGGGAAAATATGCCACAAAACAAGCGTAAGTGTCCTTATTCTTTTTAAAAGTAGGTATAACATAGTCTCTCTCTCTCTCTCTCTCTCTCTCTCTCTCTCTCTCTCTCTCTCTCTCTCTCTCTCTCTCTCTCTTAATACGTTTGATTGAAATCCTAATGGTAGATGTTCCCGTTTGAAGATACCTCTCCAAAATTTTAATTAGTAGGCACCATAATTTTCGTTTGTCATGTAATTTATTTTTCAAACGCTATACCCTTACAAATAGTCAATCAGTAAATCGTTGGATGAAATAAAATCTTGAGTTGACAAACTTGTACAATTCAGTTGTCAGAGCTTTATCTTTATTTTTGGCACTGCAATGTGTCACGGAAATTTTTTTAAGCATAAAATATACCGCTTTTTAGAAAGGAAACAAATTCAAAACTATTTCAAGAATGACGCAAGTGATCTTGTGCTGTACAACCCTGCTTATGGCTAACTTTGAAATGAAAATACCAGAACCAAAACACACGTTCGGAAGAATTGTAACAATGTAACAATGATTGACGCGAATGACATTGCACTTTATGACCCTGCCTATGGTTAACTTTGAATTTCAAATCAAAACACACATCTTAGACTGTCAATAGAACGATGCATATTTTGCTGCTGCTTTTTTTCCCTTCGACTTAGATTTGTTAGAACTTGGCAACATTGTTTGTAGCGTGTGCTGAGAAACACATAACATCCCTTAAATTTGAGATATGTTAAGAAGTCAGTCGACAATAAATATCATACTACATTTTAATTAAATTAATGAATGAATGAAAACAATGAACATATTTCACATAGAATGTATGATGTTCTTAATTATCCTTTTCCTTTCCTTCTGTGCGTATAGGAGATTGTGTGATTTTAATTTCCTTCCCTTCTGTTTTGATAGGAGATTATGTGATTTGTTTTCAGGGCCACTCATATACCTCGAAAAGATATTTGCTTTCTTTGCCTCCATTTTCTCCTTGTCGCTAGACAGACCCATATACAAATACAAATAATATTTCCCATGTTCAATTTCCCTTGTCACTAGATAGTCCCACTAAGTTCAGTTTCCCTTGACGCTATACAGACCCACCATGTTAAATTGTCCTTGTCGCCAGAAGGTCCCAAAGAATATTCCCATGCTAAATTTCCCTTGTCACCAGAAGCTCCCAAGCCCTTTTTGACTGGGATTTCCATTGTCGCTAGAAATCTTGTCACCAGAAGGTCCCAAGCCCTTTTTGACTGGATTTTCAATTGTCACCAGATCGTCCCATATTACTACTACTGTCTATATGTCTTTGATCTTAATACCGTTTGAGATCTCTGTATCTTTCACCGCCACATTGCAAACACAATTGTGATTTTCCTCTAACTTCAACACCACATTGTAAACACAGTTTCGGACCTAGACCTCATCGCCGTAACCGATGCAAATGATGTCCTCATAATTCATTTATACAGGATTTATTATAAGATGTTAATGACCCTATCATCAACCACCTGCACTGATTCTTTGTTTGAGTCATTGTATATTCATACAATTTTAAAACAAAATACTTGTTTATATAATAATATGGAGGAGTTTGAGAGATTATCGAAAATCAAAACTTGAAAAAGGAAGTTTCCTGAGTATGAATTAAATCTCAGTCAAAGATCTCCTGAGTTATCAATGAAATATCTGGTTGATACAAAGAATAAAAGTGGAATTAATACAATTAGCGGTGCGAAGAAAGAGTTTTAAAAAGATCACGTATGGTCGACGTTCAAAATCTATGATGGTTTCGACGTTTTAATGAATGACAAACGAGCGGCAAATATCATTACCCATCTCGATTATCTCGATAATCGGAAGTATTTTTCAGAGTAAAATGTATTGTACTAGAATAAACAGATAATTGGATTATTCGTGTTAAATATGATCCTATACTTGTTAACGAAAAAAAATGTCATACTGTGTAACAATTCCAAACCTGGAATTTTTACTGGTATTGACAAACCGTATTATGAGCGAGCCTATCCTGTAAACGTGGTTATTTATGGAATTTATCCGATCAATGAAAACTCCAGTGTTGATAATCTGAAGAAGAAAAAAAATGAAATTTTAAAGAATACATTGTGTCGCGCAATAGTGTATTTTACAAATGCGATGCGCGGAAACGGGCTAAAATGATCTAAGACATAAAAGAATAAACAAGTGGGCTGAATTTTTTAAGTATACCGGTGCTACAATAACATATATTACTCAGTTGGGAATAAAACCCTAAAATTCTCAATAACTGTAAAAACAATAACACGAGAAGTATTATACTAATTAAAGTATAAATCGAAAGTATCTCCAATAAATATCATTGATCATAATGTCCACGTGTTGACTAACGCAGTAACAATATTTCCACGAGATCGAACTGTAAGATTGTATCTGCCAGAGTTCTCTGGTGAAATAAATATTTTATTCAGGATTTAAGTAAAAACGGTCATGTATCAAGTATAGATATTTCAGAGTTCTGAAAACGATGGACCAGGTTGTAAATTTGAGAACATTGTAAGACTTAACCGTGAAATACATTGTAAAGAATCTCTTCATGAAGAAATGATAAATCTTGCAGAAAGTTTCAAAGGAGAATATGGAGTAATTACTACCAAATTGTATTGCAGTTCTGTCATTTGCAGATCACTTTGCCTGGGAAAAGAATTCGTGGAAGCCAACAAGGTTTGAAATTCTTGAGGATGTACAATCGAGTTGCTGTGAAAATGGATTGTGGAATACTAAATATCATTTAAAGATGTTTTTTATGTTGATATGGTCGCGTGTTATTCATGAAGTTTTACAGGCTATAGACAATGTTATGGATATTTTAAAGAATTTGGGCACCCCCGTCACGAAATTAACACAGCATATATAAATTAACACAGAATATATAAATGGATCTTTACCAGATCTAGACTTAACCGGATTCTCTCGTATTATATAAGTCGAGTTTGCTAGGGGTCTTCATCCAATTTCTTATGTTTGGTTTGGTAGACATTTGTCCGAAAACGCTGGGCTTCAATAGTTTTATTACGATATATGTTTGATTGTAAAATATTAATATCGCTGATTGTAAGTGAGGCAATTATATCATATAAAAACAGATTGAAGTTTGGTTTTAAAAGAACATGATGATGATAAAACCGCAAAAGATCTCGGTACAAGAATAATCGGTAAATTTACTCACGGTGGAGCATATAATCACAAACGACATTTTGCACGACCAATTTTAGATGATATTCAATACGATTTTATAATTGCAACAAAGAAGAATATACTTGTTGTAAGTCGAGAAAATGCTTACTTACGGAACACGGTTGGGTACAATTGTTGGAGATACATCATCGATAATTGTTGGCTATATCGATGATTTATCTCCTCAGTACAAACATCTAAGATCAACTCTGCTCGCTTATGTTTCCATAAACTTGCTATCGATAATAAATAGATTCCCTGACACTGCAGTTAGAGTGTGTTCAACGGATTCATTTTATATCGAAAACTAAATATACAGATGTAGTAACTCAATTTACAATCGCTGATACATCGTGGGGATCGTGGAGAATAAAATAAGAAACATTATAGGATTTTACTAAATCCGCATAGGTTGAAATCGCCGATAATTATCAGATATCAAAATTATCGCCTGTACAAATGTCGAGAGCGCTATCTATATTCGATCCAGTATGGAGACATTAGACTTTATTTAAATGAACTAGGCGGATTCGGAAAGACAACTAGTGTTATTGAATTATTTAGACAGAATTTCTGGTTTAGTTTTCTTAACTCTTACTGTTACGTATATTTGATATAAGTCATTTATATTTTTTTTTATTGTTTGTTAGATTCAAATTTGGCATTTTTAAGTTTAAGATTCGTTCATTGGGGTGGGGACCTGTACTTTACAGAATAAACACCAGGTGTTGACCTCATTTCTGACCTGGCTTCAGAGTTGTAAACAAGCTATTAAAATGATTGGTTGGTTCCAAGGACATTATGCAGCCTTATATAATCATCTTCTATTTTTAGTTGGGTTATAGTTTTTGAACGTAAATTTGTTCTAGAAGATCACGTGACCCCTTTCTTGTTTACGTAAAAACAGGTATATAAACTATGTTTTGGAGCGCGCTGTTCAGTAGAACTTGGACTTTTACAATATTAAGTTGCCTTTTTGAGTTATGTTAAATTACCTTGTACTGGAAATTATGTCAGTTCGTTTGGATTCAAGAGGATTTATTTTGTTATTCATCTGGAAAAGAATTGTGCTCATAGAATTTTGTTAACAAGAACTGACTTCAGCAAGTGACATCGTCTTCCATATTGGATACTTGTTTATTAAGTTTACAAGCTTGTTATTTTCACTCTTTCTATGTTACTGTTTATTCGAGCCTAAGCACGTAACATTACACATTGACTCGGACGCGAAATGAAAGAGAAAGTTGTGAAATCATGTACTTATTACAGCTTCTTTTGGTACAAATGTGACGCATGGACTTTGATAGTTGCAAGTAGAAAGATAGTTCATGATACACTTCAATTACATAAGGAAAAATTTTCATTATTTGCTTGTACGGTTATTGTATAGACCAGATGATGCACGAAGACAGAATATTGAAGATGAAATTCCAAGACAGACTAATAAAAGAAATTTCGTATTAAATGATCTTGTTCTAATTTCTATCAATGCTGTCGAGGATGTGTTAAAGGACAAATCTCCATGGACGCTAGGATACGCAATGACGATAGAGTCATCTAAAGGATTAATTATTTCTGATACAGTTGTTTGGATAATAGGTGATCGTATCGAGTGGTTAAACTTAGTCTATCTCGCAGTATCACGAGTTAGAAGAATATCTCAACTGCGGAAGGTTATTATAAATTTGACTGTGACACCAGCAACGAAATTGTTAATGACAGTATGGTAAGAAAAACATTCGCTGGTTATAAAGAAAGTGACCAAATTAAATAAATAATCGCGACTTTGATATTGATGCTGAATTTATAATAATGCTGGGGCAACAGCAGAATAATCATTGTGCGAGCTGTAACACAATAATGTTATGGGATTACTCGGATAAACATCCACGACAATTTACAGTATTCTAGGAAGAATAGTAGTCTTGGCCAAACACGTGAAATACGATGCTGATCTGTCTAAAATGTAATAGACGTAGAGGTCCTAGTTAATAGATCGTGGTTGTAATTGTGAATCCTCCGGAATTATTTGTAATTGTTCACGTGTAAATCCACGCTGAGGAGCAGTTGAATCTAATCTACAGATTGCAGGTCTATCAGTAGATCTTATTATACTAGATATTTTATATGTTGTAATGCTCTAAATAGGATCCGTCGGTCTTTTTCTTACAACCTTCAAGTTCACTAGCTTCATATAAATACCCAACAGTAGCATTACCGAGTACTGGTCGTTTCGAAAAGTCATTTTTGTTGTACGGGTATGTATGTTTGTGATTGCATTAATGGGTTTCATGGAAGTTATTCGAGTAATTTCATTATTTAATGCATTTATTACACTTAGTAATCTTGCAACCCATTCTCGAAATCTTGTATTCTGAATTATTTCCCCTCGAATATTTATATCCATATAACCGCTCAGCAAAAAGTTCGATTAAATCGTTCAACGATTGCCACGATGAATCGCAGTATGCCCTCGTCGTATTTTGACAGTATGTGTATTCATTAGCGATGATACTACACCCTCAAATTCTTTGCCAGGATCAAGCTGTAATAACTGCGTCCATCGTAAAGGTGCTCGTTGATAAATTCGTTTAAACGCAGAAGCAACTTATGCAGCTGGTTTTGTTGATAATGACTCTGCTTTTTGTATCTGCTTGCAACGTCAACAAAAAGTCAACGCTTATTTGGATATTATTTGACGTCTAGTATCATGTGGTAAGAATAAAACATCAGCCTGATGAACTTCATTTGGAACACTGACATCAAAATGTGCATATTGTATTTTTTTTTAGGCTGTGGTAGATACATTTGCCATATTGCCTGTCGTGATAACCAATCTGTGGCATATAAAACGTTTGACTCTTGCAGCTTCGGCGAGTTTACTAATTGCTCCTCTAACCCTCCAATATCCTCTTGGACTATAATAAATGGATTCCATAATATTAATTACCAGCCCCTAATATTAGTTTACCCTTCATTGCAGATCTTACTAACCAGTTTGCTAGTGATTCCTTGAAAGAATTATTTTTTTTATGGAATTTAACACTTGAATCAATTTCACATATACAATAAGCCTATTTTGTAGATTTTCACTTTTATAAGCCACATAATAAATATTACATGCGTTATCAATTTCATTTATCGGATACTCGCCGGATTTTTGTTGGTTTTAATTATCAAGTTGGATATCAAGTCGAGTTCCAGAACCACGTTCATTATTTCCTGAAAGATGTCCCCCTCCCCCTCCCCCTTGGTATTTACCCCACGTAGTTCCTGATAATTTTGTTAATTTTGTTAATTTTGTTAATTTTGAGGCAATATCACCTCCTCGTTATTTTTTAAAGTTTGATTTGCAACCTAAGACAAATTTGAAATGTTTTGTGCCGCAACGTTCACATTTACTCGCCAGTGCTGGTCTGTTGCTTTTTGTTGTAATAATTGTTAATTCACAATAGAGATCGATAGTAATTAATAAATGTCATGGATGTAATTGATTGTTAGGCAACAAGAAAACTAGAACCAGTAAAACATCATCCAGCGATATCAAATTATATCATTATGAATATCATAGGTCCATCCGGAAGTGGAAAGACACAGTTATTACGTAAATTAACAATGAGTTGGTTAAAATGGGACAAGTTGTATTTAGTTGCACCATCTGTAGATAATCAGAGATGTTATGAGGTGTTAAAATTTTTTAAAATGAAAATGCAAAATCGTTAAATGAAAACGATGATGATATTAATAATTTTATCGCTGATAATAATGAAGCGTCATCTGTAGATGATATTAATTGAATTATTAATAATTTGGTTGTATATGATGATGTAATGCTGGATAAACAATCAAATCCAGCTATGATATTTTCCTCAGGAAGTCATAGAGATACAGATGTGATTTCTGTTACCCAGTAATATACACAAATTCCAAAAGCGATCGCAGACAACTGTAATGTTCTTGCTGTGTTTAACGGAGCTGATACACATACACTTAGAAATAGTCATCAGACATGGTGTAGTGGAGACATGGATATAATTAAATTTTTTTTAAAAATTCAAAAGCGCAAGCTACCCCAAAAGGATTTAGAACAATAAATTTACATAATCCAAGATCATGATATCGAATCGGTCTTGATAAAATATTTGGTTTAGAGAACGATCTAATTTACAGAGATGGTTTGACCTCGAATAAGTGTCAATGTTGTAAACATCGCGCGTGTAATAATTAAATAAACATAAATGATAAAACTATAACAAAATTAACTTACCCATTTGGAGAAATTCTCGGTTGGATAGAGGCATTGATTCGGCGTTATTGACTGTATATTATTTTTCTTTCGTAGGCAGGTTTTATTTATGAAATAGACCTTTCAAAAACTGGTTTATTCACTGTCTTCGCTTTTTTCCCATTGTCGCTAGGGTATCCCACTATACTACTAACAAATTAAATTCCTTCATTTTCGTACATTTCATGCATATTAATCTCAGTGACAAGTTTGTTATATGCCATTACTCTTGTAATATCCCTTGTAAAGTCCCAGTCATTATTGTATGCATTCTTTGTTGCGACGTATTTTGTGTTGTAATTTGTTTTTAGCATGTGGCGATTTCCTGTATGTGCTAAAATTAGCATCATGGGCTTAACGCGTATATGCAGAGGGAATAGCGGAGATTCCTTATATGACGTCACAACTAAGCATGCGCAGAGCTTTGGTTGGCATAACAACTATGGTGGCGAAACAAGACGATCTATCAAATTTTGCCAATGGATTACCAAAGGAAGCGCGTGCTCACTATATGGCCATACATCACAATTAATTTTACTATATGTTCTCTACATATATTTCTCAGCACTGACCTTTCCACAGTGTGACAATCAATACAAATCATATGAAAATCTAATATACCCCCAAAGATGACTTCACAGTGAAATTCTTGTCAAGGGTTTACCGGCATTTTTTTGAGTGGCTGCACTGTAAACAGAGCAGCATGTACACAGAACACTGATTTCACTTCCTGATCGTCACTAAGGCCTAATTACACAGTGTGCACTGTTGCCAAAATACATACAGACAACCACTCTCATAGCTACTATTCTTAAGAATAAACAATTAACTTTAAATCCATACCAAAGATGCATCAATATATCTCTTCTATCACCACCAAAAGGAGAAAGGAAAAAATGTTCTAAAAATAGACTAGAACTACATTCGGGTACTGAACTGGAAGTAGTAATTGTGATATGATTCCATATGCAAATATAGAATAGACGTAAAGATCAGGGAATGCCTGATCCACAAAATCTTAAGTTAGAATGGACACCAGACCCTTGCATTTAGCCAGACTTGACATTTGGGGATATTTACTGCTACCTTGTTGACACACCATCTATTTACTCCGCCGAGAAGATGAAGTCTTACAACTCCCTTTATGCGTAAATGTAAGCTTATAAAACAAAATATTTTTTTATCCATAGGAGAACCTATATCACATTTGTAATTTTAAAATACATGAAAGGAAACCAGACGTGTAAAATAAAAAGTGCAGTAGGTTTGACAGTGGATAGTGTGTGGTTAGAAATTGTACAGTAGTGTTTGGATCAACTAATATTTTTATATAAGGCTGAGCATATCAACTTTCTACATATCTAACAATATTGAGCAAATTGCCCATTTAAATGTATATTTGAATTAAATTATTATTTGATGCACGCCAGACATGCATTAAATCGCAATTCTCCATGTTTTACTACATGAACATATTTTTTTGCATTTCTGAACAACCAGTGTTGGCTGCACGTCATTTGTTTTTCAGTTATGTTGTCAGTGGGCATGTGAAGGAAGTGTAATACTATTGTACTGAAGACGACAGCCCTGTCACGATCCATTTTACTAAGGTGACACCATCTCAGAGAATGAAAGACAAACTGCACCACCCTTGGGTGTGTCGGTCCTTGTGCACATTCCACTTGCATGGCTGGGTAATCAATTGTTGCTTCATGCTTAGTAAATAATTGTTAAATTTGTGCATCTGGTGATAAAAATATTACATTCTAGACCATATTGATCTTAAATTTGAAGTAATGTAAAGACAAATGTAAAAGTATGATACATGTAAACATAACATTACTATTTTAGTATTTTATTGACCAATAAACTTCATATATAAGGAAATTGCTAGAGTTTCTAATGCATTGACATCAGTACTTCTCATTCGTTGTGAAATCGTTTTATTTATAACATATGGGCAATGTTGGATTCAGAATTAATGATTTAACACACTCAAGTCCAACCAACTGAACATAAGAAATACAACAAGATGGCAGAACTATTCAAACTAAAAAATATTTAACCATGCTCTCTTACTTAATTGGTAAAAATTAGCATGTGAAGAAATATACTTTTAGAAATTTTCTAAAAGCAGGGTTTTCCATTTTATGCTTGGAGAGGTATGCAGCCATGGCATGACACAAACATCATCCATTAGTCAAAAACGCAAGTGCAGCAGAAGTTTTCGTGATGAGGTAAATATAATCATTCACATGTTTCCAGAAAAGTGGCAGCTAAATTAATATTTAGTTTACAAAAAAAGAAATCGGACTACATCAAATAATGTCTATGTTACTTCCCAACCAAAGAATCAGTTCATGTTTGTACAAATTAGGAATAGGAAGAAATTGTATTGGATACCGTTTTAACACTTTCTGTATACGTGCTACTACATTAAAAGAATATTGCAAGTCTTTTCTCTGTTTTAGATGGAACCCATGATTGTTGAATGAATTCCACAGTTTGGTTGGTTATAGGATTAATTCAGTTAACTCCATCATGCCAAGTGGAAATAACCAGCAGCCATCAATATAGACATTAAAAATCACTCAAGGCTACATGTCCAGATGCTACATTTTCCCACTGCATCTGACGTCTAAATGGAAAGCTGGACATTGAAGCTGTAGTTAAGATGAACAAGCATTTCCACCACTTTATTTTCACTGACTGATGATACATTTGCAGGCCTTCCAGCAGAGAATAAATGGCAGATTTTTGACAAGACCTGGAGTAATTACTTCTGCTCAGAAGAGCAAGTGATAGCGTTGGAAAAAAGGACAGGATCTGGATCTGTCAGTGTGCCCACTGTGATATAAACACAGGCAAGGTTGAATTACAGGAACAAAGGCCCATGACATCATAGTAAGAAGAGCTAATAATTAACCGGACATCCTAAAATATAATTGGTTTATTCTGCATTTGACAATAGCAAAAAGTTGGCTTTAAAATGGGAAATAAGTAATGAAGAATAGGTAAGAAATTAGTTAAGTAGTACTATGAGCAGTCAACATACAGAGTTTGAGGACTGATTGACAGGGTTCCTGATTAGCGCAGAGAATACATTTTTGGGTGTCTCAAGTGATAGACTTACCAAATGTAAATCTTGTAATAGGGGGTCATTGAAATGAAATGCCCCTACAAACACTGGGAGTCATAAGTGTCAAATGATGAACAATGTCATGAGATTTTGACTTGACAGCAAAAAACAACACGTAGGTTCACACAAGTGAAACTCAAGATGCATGTCCATGAAGTACAAGATTATGACTTTGTTGTGTTTACCTGCAAGGAACTTGTATCACTAGAGTAAAGTATGACACTGCGTTCAGCCTGAAGTTGGGGATGACATGCAGAGAGTTTTTTAATGTCATTGGTTCTACCAGAAATTGTGACTCGGGAACTTGAAAATGATAGTATTGATACTGCTGACAATGATAATGGGGCCACATATTGCATATGTGATCAACAAGAATATGGAAAAATGATACAATGTGACAACGATGAATGCACATTACAGTGGTTCCAGTATGCATGTGTAAATGTACGCCAATAATCAAGGGGAAATTGGTACTGTTCCCGCTGTAAGGAAAATTAGTTTTTAACATTGTCACATAGTGAATTGTATACATGGCAGAGAGGGAGAGAAAATGAGTGGTGGTAACACATGGATATAGCTTTTGTGCACAATAAGAATAATAATAATGTTTTATTTATAGAAGGTCACTCATTAGTCAAGGACTATTCTCTCTTGATGCCCTCTTAAGGAGAATATAACAATGCATATTATATGAAGATAACATTACTGTTTAATATAAAATTACTGTTTAATTTAACATGTTTAGACTTAAAATACTAAATTCAATTATCTGTTAAAAGCACATACATGCTCATGATATCTTTTCTTAAATACTCAGCAGATTTCACATGTATTGGAAGCTTGTTTTACAGAACTGTACCAGAGTAATGGATGCTCTTTTTAAATTGCTCTGCTTTTGGTTTTGGCATTACCAGGTTTCTATATAACACTGATGGCCTGAATAAGTCCTGAAGATATTCTGATGCAGTTCCATGTAGACAGTTATATAAATAGGGCCTAACTGGAAATCGTATGGGACATCCGCTTCGGCTGAATATCCATTTTTTTTTTTTGTACTATTCGGAAGTATTCGCCTTGGCAAATAATACGCACATGAATGGTTACAAGTAAAATAATTCAATAAATATCAAACTTTTTTAAAAAAAAGTTTTTTAATACATAATAATTTTAGTTAATAATAAAAGTTTTCATCTTATAGGCAATATATACGTTATACGGTACACTAAAAGTTTAAGCTTCGCATATGATAATGAAACAAATGGTACTTTCCGGAATAGCACCTACTACTCTTTTCATGCCCCGATCCAGCAAATAGAACATCCAAATACTCAGATGCGGTACTCTGTGAAAATTATCTACTCGGTTAGGCCCTATATATAAAAGTGCCTTGTGAAAATCTAGCCTCATATACTGTGAATCATTTGAGTTATGTAAACAATGCTTTTGAAGGATGACTAATAGATGCATCTAAATTTACGCGTGCTGCTTGTTTCTGAAGTTTATAAATCCTGTAAATTTCAGTTTCCCCATACATTTGAACAATAATGCATTGTTGGATTCATTATACAGGCGCGCAGTATAGATTTGGAGTTTCCATAGGTAATTATTTATTGATTCTCCAAGTAGGGCAGTTTCAAGATGACATTGTTTTACAAAGCTCATCAGTATGGTCATTCCATAATGAATTGTTATCTACATGAACACCTACAAACTTTTCATGTTTGACAGTTTCTAATGGATGATTATTTATTGCTTGATATAGGTCTGGATTCCCTGACTTGTGTAGCTTTTGTCATGTCCCAAACATCATACATTTTTTACTTTCGTTACTTACCATTCTATTTTCTTGTGTCAAGCTTTGGGCTTTAATAAGGTCTCATTTTGATAACTTCCGTATTAGAACTGTAATCTACAAAATTGTCATTGGAGAGAGAGAGGGAGTGAGTCCATACAAAGGTTAAACACAGTCGTGGGGATCAGTGATGCAATGAGTATACAATACAAAACGTGTCTGGTCCTCAAATTTCACATGTGGGTAGTGAACTCAATATTATTTGAGTTTCAAAAGATTCATTATACAGGTCATGATATGAATGTGATCTATTTTGGAAATAAATATGCTCTTGCAATACAAAATGTCTTCTTTGTTTATGTTATTATTCATGAATTCATAGTGTAAAATGCTTGATACTTAATTAGCCAGCTTCTTTGTAGAACTTAATATTTCAACATTTGTATTCTCAATTGCACAGTCAACATGAATACGCACTCGTACAATCCTTCTGTATTTCTCAACCTCCCTAACACTTAGTTGGTTCTTTCCCTTCGTAAATGTAGGTACATGTATGATCAAGTGAGCATTTCATGATGCAACTTCTTCTGCTTTTAAGAAACTTCTATCAGCCAGAACCTGATCATCATACTCATGTAGATCCAGGAATCCTGACCGCAACGTAATCACTTTGAGGTCCTGCCACCAAAGGCTTTTGACATAAAGCTAACTGAACCCATTGGAGTGATGGCAACGAGAAACTTGATTGTATTGCTATGCTTGTTATTTAACCGTGAAGTATGTGCTGGTAGGTTCCCTGGCCGCTCTATGAAAATTTGGCAACAGTCAATAATAACACAACACTTTTTTAATTTCTCTGAATACATCAGGCAAATTCCTTTGCACTGTCTCTCTATTATGCCACTGCAATAGAAAACATAAATTTCTGACAAGCTGTGGCAGCCCCTGATTGAGAATATCCGACACAACTGGTTGTGACACACTGAATCTGTATGCAAGATCCTTGTGTTGAATACCGAGTCTTAACTTCGTCAAAATCTGAAGAAGAACTGAGTCAGGGGGCAAAGCTTTTACACTTGGGAAGAATGTCTAATAAGTATTGACCATCCAAACAAAGGAAGAATCTTTTTCCTGGCATCTTTATCCTCATACTCTAGAAAAGAGTTTATAAATTTGACAGCATTAAGCTGTTGTTACAGGAAGCAATTTTCCTCTTACAGTCTTGCAAGTTTATTCACGGCTTTTTCATTTTTAATTCTAAGATATGCAATCAATCACAAGCAAATGTCATGATGATCACCTGTAAAACAAAAAAAAATAGCAGTTATTGGACGCACATGAAAGTTGCATATTATAAAGTAACTGAGGCCTAAAAATTTGATAAAAGAGAATGTTACATGCTCATTAAAATATAATCAAATTATGCTCATTTAACAAAGTATTACCGTTACCTTTTTTAACTATTCAAACTATAATCAATACAACACTCAAAAGGGTTACTCTCAAAACTATATATGATTTTCCTTATATTACATTACGTTTTTTATTATATTATTCTGAATGATTGTCACAGCTTTGTTATTGTTATTGTTGTAGGGTTTAACATCCTTTTTCAGCACATGATTATCTATACATGGTGGCCAGTATTAATGGTGCAGGAAGAACCTAAGGAAACGCCGGAAAGAACCACCGACCCACGAGAAGCTACGGGCAAGATTTCTCACATACACACATTAGCTGAGCCTGAGCCTCGAACCCGTCACAGCTTTGTGACTTGTTCTCACTGGGTAGAATTAAGTTCTCTTTGTTGGTATAGCTCAAGTCAAGAAGGGCTTCTGCAGCAAACAAATCAAGTTTTCTATGTGCCTCCAATTTCACTTGACCTTGTTTCTTGGCTGACCGATTCTGGCTTCACTCGAATCTCTTCTTACTGAACCTTCACCTTTTATTTTGCACATGTGCTGTAACCTATCCACAACAGTATGCAGGGTAGTGTTCAAGCTGGTAGAAGGAGAGGTACACAGATAAAAAAGTGGAACATCACAGAATGGACCAGGAAAAGTTTTGCGGAGACACAGGCTGACAGCAGTATACCAGTGTTTACAAGTAAATCAAGCTACTTTCTAATCAAGATGCATCCAAATAAGATAAAAATTAAGTCTAAACTGTCGCTGTGATGCAGCTTGGCATGATTTCAGGACATGGAATGAGTGTTTGGTGGGCAATTCACAAAATGCATTTTTTGTCAATTTTCAGAATAAATATAGTCTCACTTAATTTCATAAAAATTAACAAAGTCTATAACCCTTGACAGTGCCTCAAAACATATTTATAGCTTCAGTTTTAATTGAGACAAACAATGAAAGTTATACCAAGTCACATGTATCGTCAGCCTGTTGAGGAATGTATTTACCCTTTTCCCGACCCCATAATTATTTTCATGAAATCTAACACAACTGTTGGACCTTCATTACAACTGTTTCATGTTTGTAAAAAAATATTTCAACAGTATATAGCCATGCTAAATACTAGACTTCAGAAATGAAAAAAAAAATATTTGTAAAGGTGCCATAATAAGGGGGAGATAACTCAGTGGACCTTTTCCTATGACCAGTATTTGAACTCGCATCACAATTAGTATTTCCAGTTAAGTACCCACTTTATAACCATTATTTCCTCTCATTTTGGTGGTGATAGAAGAGTTATATTTATGCATTTTTGGTAGGGATTTAACGATAATCGTTTATTATTGAGAATATGCGCTCATAGAGTTGTTATCCGTGTGTATTTTGGCAACAGTGCACCTTGAGTAATAAGGCCTTGTTGATGAACCAGAAGTGAAATCTGTGTTCTGTTTACATGCTGCTCTGTTTAGAGTGCAGCCTCTCACAAAAGTGCCAGTTAACCTTTCACAAGAATTTCACCGTGAAGTCATCTTTGAAAGTATTTTAAATTAACATATGATTTGTATTGATTATCACATAAAGGAAAGGTCAGTACTGAAAAAAAATATATGTACAGAACATAGAGTAAAATTGTGATGTATATCCAGTTGGAATAGATCTATCTAGGTCTAAATTCATAAATGTGTGTGTGTGTGTGTGTGTGTGTGAAATAAACTGTAGAAAATAAATCAAGTTTTGCACATTACCGACCGACATTGGGGTTTCACTGGATAGTTTCACATTTTGACACCTCCCTAATATTTAAGGTAGAAAGCATGAGTCTAATTATCACCCTCCGGGCATTTTGTTCAGTTCACATATAAGCTAAATCAGTAAAACAACAAACTTCAAAAACAACAACTGTGCATTGAGACCTGAGAAGAAACTGAATACCGTATTTACCTTATGTTTTCGGACCTGGTATGTTTTAGGACATATTTTTTTTGAGGAAATATAATAATTAAATGCCTTGTAAGTTTTCAGACGTTGCTCCACTATAATTGTTTTACATATAATGTTTTCGGACACAACCAACGAAGATCGGCTGCGTCGTTTTAATGTAAAATTCACAGTGTGTTTTTCGTTAGTTTAACTCATACAAAGTTTGCTTCATTTGGTTCCTTTCATCAGATGATTGTAATGCATCCGTAGCATCCCTGATGTATTCCGTCCAGCTATGGTGGAGGTGGCTTTTAACAGGTTTATTGATACTCACATCATGAGGTTGAAACTTTGATGTGCAGCCTCCTGGTAGTATTGCCGGCACAACATTTCCGCGGCATTCTTTACGTTATCAGTGATGTGAGTCTGGAACGAATCCATAACTAATAGTGGTTGCTCTCTTCTGGTGAATGGCAAATAAATTTCTTAAATCCATCGCAGTATTAGCGTTTTGTCTAACCATGCTATATCTTGAACTGCGATAATCAACCCTTGTGGTGCCTTTAAGTACAGATTTATCTTTCCTTTGAAAATAATCATCGGGGGTAATGCGTCGCCAGAACCCGCAATGGCTAAAACGATATTAGCGTGTCTCTTCTCCATTCCTGTTGTACGAATCAAAACGCCTTCCGTGGCACATGGTCAAAGTATATTGGTGTTTCGTCTATGTTAAAAATAAATTTATCATCAAACAGTGCCTACTCGCTTATTGCATAACTTATAATAAATTTATCATCAAACAGTGCCTACTCGCTTATTGCATAACTTATAATAAATGTATCATCAAACAGTGCCTACTCGCTTATTGCATAACGTATAATAAATTTATCCATCAAACAGTGCCTACTCGCTTATTGCATAACCTATAATAAATGTATCATCAAACAGTGCCTACTCGCTTATTGCATAACTTATAATAAATGTATCATCAAACAGTGCCTACTCGCTTATTGCATAACTTATAATAAATTGATCCATCAAAATTAATGCAGTACTAACAATAGTATGTTTCGCAATGACATCTATCCAGTATATAAAGTTTTGATAGTGATGGGTATATTATTTAATTGGTTATTTTAATAGCTTGATTCTGCTATTAAAGAAGTATGATTTGTTGTCAGTGCAGACAAAGTTACACGCGAAACCACTTGAAACATGTGTGACAGTTATGGCTTTAATTAGAAACCATGACCCTGCTTAATATAAATAAACAATACATCAGAGTCTGTATGGATTCGTAAAATGCATCGGCATTGTGCAACAAAACAAATCTCTTATCCCTGAAGCATTATATACCTAAGTTAAAATATAGTTATCGTTCTAAATGTAATAAACCTCTTTGTAGACGATAAATATTTATCATGGTTGCTAAATGATCCGTACATTGTGTGCGTTTTTTTTAAGGAAATCCAGATGGCTGCCTATTATTTCCGAGGACACATGTCAAAGAAATCACACAAGTTAAATTGTTAACAATTATCGCCTAGACACCTTGAAATCTTCTACAGGCATCAAAACAATCTTTGAGCAGTTCGTTGTTTCGAGTCGGCTAGCTCTGATCATTTTGAAGCTGGATATGTGGGGAAAAAAGAATTACGTATTACGATGACCTCTCTACAGATTATGTACACGCCCCCTTCACCCACCATGATTCGAATCATGGTGAAATGTGTGCACATAATTCTGTTGAATTTCTTTTTCAGGTCCAGAAACCCCACCCCCTCCTACTATATAAGAAAACCATTTAAATCGGTACCGCCAGACAACTGTCCGTTGAGAACCACGGCCGCCAGAACCAGAGTTCTACACGATACCAATTTAGCCACGGTTTCATCTGAGAAATATATATATATATATATATATATATATATATATATATATATATATATATATATATATATATTAGTTAATATATAGCTATCTAAACGGAACAGACTTTCTAAACATAATTGTATATATTTTCATAGACACTATATATTTTACAGACAATATGACCATAATATATAATTATTTACATAGAACAAAACAGTCAACATAATTATATTTTTACAAACAGTTTGAATATAAGATATAGCTATCTACGTAGAAAAAGACAGTCAACACATTTATATTTGTACAAACAGATTAAATATAATATATAGCTATCTGCATAGAATAGACAATCAACACACGACTATATTTCACATATATTATATATTTAAAAACAGAACGTGGGTTTTTCCGAGAAATTCAGGTCTGAATACATATTCGTCGTAACGAATCTTAAAAAACTTTTTGTATAATACGCTAGCGTGATATCTTTTCTGATTCGGTTCTGTTTGTAAGCGAGAAATAATTTAATTATCTTCTACTAATTTGAAACTATTATCCAATTATGTTGCTTCGCTGATATTAATTAGTTAAATACAGCGACCAAAAAATCACGATCTACGGAAAAATATGTAATATGGAGTTATCTCCCATTTTTCAGTTCATTAACAATTCATTAGTATATAAATGAGAGAGATGGCATCTTTTTGTAATACTGAACATCATATTATATTTTGCTGAAAATATCCACACAAAAATAAATATATTAAATAAATAGTAAAGTAATATAAGCAATAGATCTTCAGAGAGACAGTCTCCCTTCAACAATATTGAAATGTAAGTTTTTGTTTTAATTTTTGAAAATGCTGTATTAATAACATTTTCTACGAAATATTATATCAAACGTGTCTGAATATAAAAAAATTTACCAGCTGAATATATTGATGGGAATATCATTTCTTCGTCAGTCTTTGTGTTGATAGATTTAATTGCCCTCCTTACAACTGTTTTTTCATACTTTCCAATATTACCACATACAGAATTTCGACTCAGCGTGATAACTCAGATTATCCAAGGAGTTATTTGTCGGATTTGAATTTATATGGTCTACTACAAGACCGTCTTCGATCCCCCCACGGAAACATTCGTAGACGAACCTATGACAGAGATGTTTTTTTCCCCAAACCGAACACAAGATAACCAGTATTAATAACAAAACCGACTGGGTTTTTTTCCGTATACAGTGTCTGATAACACCATCACGATTTGCTTCGTAACTTGTTATGATAGGATGTCTCATAAATTAATTTTGCTGCCTTATATATAAATATCTTTTGTTCAATTAATTATCTATCTTGATTTTTACTTTGAAATCAAATCAGATAATCTTCCGGGTTTTTTATAATCCTGTCGCTATCATTATTTTTCTTATCATAATATCGGTTCAGTTTTCTGTATAGTTTACCACCACATTGCACACACAAGCGTGTTTCTCCTCGTACTCCAACATCACATTGTAAACACGGTTTTGGTCCTAGACATCCATCTCGGACACATTGCGAGTAGATTCCAAAGAATTCGTTTACACAAGATCTGTTACAAGGAGTAACAGAGCCGATCATCAACCACTTGCAGAGATTCATTGTTTTAATCATTATATATATATATATATATATATATATATATATATATATATATATATATATATATATATAATGTTTTTAATTTAAATACTTGTTTTAAATGTAATGATGGGGGAATTCGAGAGTTTATCCAAGATCGAGCTTATTAAAAAATAATAATAATCTTGAAAGAATATTCCCTGTACCGATGCGAGATCTGGTTCATCCGACAGATAAAATCTTGATCAATAAAATACATGACGCCAAAAAAAGAATTTCAGAAAAATGAAGCATCTCATGTGTGGTTGACGTTTAAGATGCTACGATGAATGACAAACGAGCAGCGATGATCATTAACTACCTTGACGATAGAAAATATATTTTAACAATCAAATTTATCGTACTATCAGATACAGACAATTGGATTATTCGTGATAACGTGATCCTGTCCTTCATAACGAAAAAACTGCCATACTGAGTAAAGGTTCCAAACCAGGGATGTTGACCGGTATTGATAAACTATATTACGAAAGATTTTATCCTGTAACAGCGATTATCTATGGCATATATCCGCTTGAGAAACCTAACATTGATAATCTGAAGTCGATGAAATTCTCGGAAATAAATTGTGTGGCTTAACGAATAACATAACATTTCACCGTCTCGACTCGTGGAAAGGGTTTAACGGATAACCGACGTAATATAATAACTTTGTGGGCAGAAACAGTGAAAGATACCGGAGCATCTATCAAAGATGTTGCTGAACTAGGAAAGAAATTAAAATTTCCTATAACAGTAAAAACGATAACAGGAGAGATCTTATACGAATCGAAATATAAACAAAGGGAGCTTTAAACGAAATTGTTGATCATAATGCGCATGCGTGGACTAATACAGTAACACTATTTCCACGCACGAGGACGTTAAATTCTATAACGGTGATATGTTTCACTTTATTAACGAAATAAGTAGAAACGATCCTGTATCGGTGTGGTTTAGTTCTAAAAATGAATCCGATGAGTTTGTAAGACCAAATGGTGACATTTATCGAACATAATTCCTCCACGAGAAAATTAGAAAATATACCCCTGACGAAAAATTACTCCGTGAATGTTTTACTGTTCCATCAGTTGCAGCTCATTTTGCTAGAGCGAGAAATTCCTGGAAACCAACTCGGTTTGATTTTGCAGAGTTGGTGGTACAATTATGTTATATACCCAGCAAATACGCGACAACAGAATATTCTCGTTGACATACCAGGACAGACGGAGAAAAAATATCTCGTGTTAAATGATATTGTTTTAGTTGATATCAATGTTGTTGATAGCACTTAGTCGGATTGGACGCAATGATACGCAATGAAAATACATTCATCTCAAGGATTAACTATTTATGATACAGATATCTGGATTGTGGACGATCATATCGAGTGGTCGAATTTAGTTTATCTTGCGGTGTCTCGCGTCAGGAAAATATCTGAGCTACGTAGATTGTCGTGGATGCGTCAGAAACCACTGGCAATGTTGACAATGATATAGTAAGAAAAAAATTAGATAGCTATAAACAATCTGATAAAAAATAAAAACAAACGCGTCTTCGATCTTGACGTGCAATTTATCATAACATTGAAACAACAACAGGATAATCACTGTGCAAGCTGTAATTGTATAATAATGTGGCAATACTGGAGTAAAAATCCTTAACAATTTACCGTAGATAGAAAAGATAACAGTTTTGGTCATACACGTGATAATGTGGTGTTAACTTCTCTTGAATGTAATCGGCGTAGAGGTGCTAGTTAAGTGAATGTGTTGGTAATTGTGTATCCTCGGGAATTACCTGTAATTGTTCACGTGTAAATCCACGTTGAAGAACAGTTCAATCTAATCTGTAGATTGCAGGTCTACCTGTGGATCGTACGACGCTGGATATCTTGTGTGTAATAATACTCCAAATAGGATATGTAGCTCTTTTTGTTCCCTCTTGAAGTTCACCTAGTTCATATAAATAGCTGACGATTACATTACCTAATATTGGCTGCGGTGAAACATTATGCTGTATTGGTATATATTTCCTTGTAATCGCATTAATAGGTTTCATGGCAGTTGTTCGAGTAACCTCATTGTTTAATGCAGCTATCACACTTGGTAATCTTGCAACTCAATCACGAGATCTTGTATCCTGAATGAATTCCTTCGCGTATTGATATCCAAATAATCGTTCAGCAAGTGTTCGAATAAATCGTTCTACGATCACTTGATCACGATGAATTTCAGTATGTCCTCGTTGTATTTTAACATTATGTCGCTTCATTAATGATGATACTGCACCAAGAAATTATTTGCCATGATCAACTTGTAATAGTTGTGGCCATCGCAAGGGTCCTCGTCGATAAATTCGTTCGAAGGCAGATGCAATTTCAGTAGCTGTTTCAGTTGATAATGATTCTGCTTCTTTATATCTATCTGCAACATCAACAACGGTTAATGCGTATTTAAATTTTACTCTAAGTATACGATCATGAGGTAAAAACAAAATATCAGCCTGAAGAACTACATTAGGAACATTAACATCAAAATGTGCGTACTCGATTCGTTTATTCGGTGGTAGGTAAATTTTCCATATTGCTTGGCGTGCTAACCACGCTGCGGCGGTATAACGTGTAACATTTGCTGCATTAGCGAGTTTATCGATTGCTGCTCTACCTTTGCAGTATCCTCTTGGGCTATAATAAACTGATTCCATTATAATTAATTACCCAACACCTATTGCTAATTTGGTTTTCATCGAAGATTTTACTAATCCAATTGGCTAATCCTTCCTTGAGATGTTTGACTTTTATGGATTTCAATGCATGAATCAATTTCACATCTGCGATATGTCGCTATTCTAGATCTTTACATTTGTAAGCTACAGCATGAACGTGACACGCTTTATCGATTGCATTTACCGGATATTCACCGGATTTTGGTTGATCTTGTTCATCAAGTCTGATATCAAGTCGAGTGCCAGGACCGCAGTAATTATATCCTGGAAGATGTTTTTCTCCGGGATATTTAGCCCATGGAGCTCCTGAAAATTTTGACATTAATGTTGCAATGTCACCACAGGTTTATTTTGAGTAAAAAGGAAACTTTCTTCCTGCCACATACAGAACATTTTCCACTGTATGCAATTCTTTTATTTTTTGTTGTAACCGTAGATAAATTAGAAGTTGGAGTTTAACTTTACAGTGTAAACAATATAAATCCATGATATAATATTATACCATGAATTAATTGATTTTTCAGAGACATGTAAACGAGAACAGGTTAAATATCATCCAGCGTTACCAAATTCGATCAAAATGATACTAATAGGCCCGTCTGGATCTGGTAAAACACAATTAATACTTAATTTGATAATGAGATGGTTGAAATGGAATAAACTGTATTTAGTTGCACCATCTGTAGATGATCAGAGATGCTACGAAGTACTTAAGGAATTTAATGAAAACATACGATTGCTGAGCGGCGATGATATTGTTGATTTTATAACCGACATTGATGAAGCACTATCTGTCGATGATCTTGATGGCTTCGTCAATAATTTGGTTGTGTATGATGACGTAAAGATAGATAAACTATCAAATCCTTCAAGAATATTTTCTCGAGGAAGACATAAAAATACTGATGTTATTTACTGACATAACAGACCATGACTTAACCGTCTCCGCCGTATCTGTATTTAGCATTCAGAATATAGCCTTACAGTGGTTCAAGACCTACTGAGTCAAAAGGACACACCTTATATCTGCAAATGGAATACTCTCCAGCCCAGATGACGTATGTTGTGGTGTTCCACAGTGATCTGTTCTTTTACCTGTTCTTTTCATTCTGTACACTCAGCCGCTCTCAAGTGTCATAGATCATCACCCAGTATCGCACCAATTGTATGCTGATGACACCCAAATATACATGTCTAGCCACCCAACTGAAGTTGATGCTACCATCCATGGAGTAGAGAAGTGCATTTCTGATGTGAAATCATGGATGACATGTAACAAGCTGCAGATGAATGATAATAAAACTGAGGTTATTCTGATCACAACACAAACACTTTCTCATTCACATCCTTTACCTAAGACAAAAAAATATCAGCAACACCAACGTAAAATTCTCACAGTCAGTACTAAACCTAGGCGTTACTCTAGACAGTACTCTCACACTGCACTAACATGTCATGAACATATGCAAGGCTGCATATCTTGAATTGAGACACATCAGTTCCATTCGTAAACACATTTCAGTTTATGTCACTAAAATACTTGTGTGTTCATTAGTACTTTCAAGACTGGACTATTGTAACTCAATTCTGTCTGGTTCGTCACAATATTTACACCAGAAACTTCAACAAGTTATAATCACAGCTGCACGGATCATCTTTAGAGTACCTCGATCAGAGCACACCTCATCACTGCTCTGTACCCTACACTGGCTATCGATTCGATATAGAATCAAACACAAAATTTGTTCTCTGTGCTATGTTTCACTGACAGTCTCCAGTCCAACATACCTATCCAGCCTCACCCATGTGTATACACCAGCTAGATCCTTACGCTCTTCTGATAATCGTATACTCATTGTTCCCAATGTGAAAACAAAGTCATATGGACAACGTTCGTTTGCACACCAGGGCCCGGCGACGTTGAACGAATTGCCCATTGAAATTAGACACAAGGGCACAGTGGTCCATTTTAAGAGTGCTATTAAGACTCACCTGTTTCGAGTTCAGGGACAAACTTAGCGACCTAATCATGTTTTGTATTTTATATGTTTTCAGCATGTTTTTATGTTTTCCAATTTCATTGTTTTTGTCAGTCGTTGTTCTGTAGTGTAGTCATATCATTATTGATGGTGTAAAGCGCTTAGAGCTTCGAAAGATTAGGCGCTATACAAAGTCCTCATTATTATTATCTTTATTATTATTATTTATGTAACTCAGCTGTATAAACAAATTCCGAAAGTACTCATAGATAATTGTAATATTTTAGCTATAGTAATGGAATTAATACACACACGCTAAGAAATATTCATCAGATCTGGTGCAGCGGGGATATGGATATAAATCAATTCAGAAATTTCTTTTCACGTGCGCAAGCAACACCGTATGGTTTTATAACAATAAATCTGCATGATCCCAGGACAAGATATCGTGTAGGTATCAATCAAATATTTGGCTGATTTGTAGCAGCAGATTGAGAAAATAAAGATATCCTCTAACAAAATTAAATAGATACTATTTGATATATGAAAAATTGTACATGGCTACGTCAATGAAGCACAGATAAATGTAATAAAAAATGTCATGGAGAATACTGCAAGAAAATTAAATATATCATATAAAAAAATCCACATGCTGGTCCACGACATTGTGTTGGATGCAATGTTAGCGTTCGAGGACAATATCGGATTTGTAATGAATGTGGTGGAGATAAATACAGAACTTTGATGGTGTATTACCATAGTAGGATCGAAGAAGAGATATTGATACCTAGAAAAGAAACCCCTCCAACCGAGGAAGAATATTACTCAAAGTTAAAAAAAGTCTCAGATTGATCGTTTGTCTGAATTATTTTTTTTGTTTGATTTATATACAAGATTGTGTATCCTCAGATTGACAATTTAACACATGGAGCGAGCAACAGAGAGGGTCGACTATAACATTTGTTTGGGTCAGTCTAGGTGTAGTCACTTAACTGACTTATATGTTAGTCGCCATTAGTCGATTTGGTAATTAAAAAGGGTGACGTTTCGATTTAGTCTGTTTATCCTTTCTGCTGCTACCCACATGGAGCATCTCACAATGGTCCTCTAAAATCAGCCGTCATACATGTACTGACATTTCTACTCTCAATACTATAACTATCTTAAGAATTATAACTCCAAAATCACAATCTTTAGTTTGTATTAATATTTTAATTAAACAGAAATTAAGATTGCGTGCGTTTGTAATGTAGATTTTAATTATCACTGATTAGCATAGGTTTAAACTAGATTGCAAGATGGCGGATCTTTTCGAAAATACACACACACACACACACACACACACACAATCGTGGATCTGATAAATGTGTAACTGTATTTTCTGATGGATGGATATGTATCAAAGAAACAAAGTAGGTAAGTAATGCCTGTTTTTCATTCATTATTCTTTCTGTGGTGTTAGACAAAATACTTGTTTAACTTCATGGAAGCACGTTGTCGTGTAAGCTGGCGGTAACTTCGTTACGGTGGGTGGGGGAACATGAATTTATCTTCATTTGTATGTTTTCGAACACATAATTAAAGAATTTAATATGTATTAGGACAACAACAAAAAAGTAATTATTTGTTGTCGACTGATACATACGGTATCTAGTCTTGTTCCCTGCTTGATATGTCTAAGTTAAACGGAGAATGCAAAGCATGAACCAGTCTGATATATCGTCTATAAATAGTTGCCTTTCCCCGGAGTACCAATCGAAGTAGCGTGTAGAGGAAAGTAATATTTCCATTGGTCAGAATGTTATCACGTGATCAAAATGAATTGCGTTCATTTCTGTATGAACTGTTAGGAGAAACTACTTTTCTAAAAATACCCACGTCTATAAATAGAGTCACGTGTACAGCAGAAGATAAACACTGCTAGTGAAGGCAGACACCAAGTAAACATTAAATGAAAAGAACAATGTTTACAATTTTTAAAACAATAATTGAATAAATTTAGTTTGAAAGATTAAAGAAAAATATATTTCTCATCTTTTATGAATAAAACCATTCTTTGTTTGATGAAATTTGTGAAGAAAAGTATGGAAAAAAAAATGTTTCAAGTGCGCTAGGTCAAGGTCACCCGTATTGTGGCTGTCAAACGTTGAAAGTAAAATGTCAGAATTTGGAGATTTTTCGATAACTTTGCCTTATCAAATAGATTTTACGGATGATGATGTTGAAAATTTTGATCCATCGATATTTGACGAGCCTTTTGAATTGGAAGAAGAGTTAAGCCCAAGCTGAGGAATATCACAAAATCACCTTAAAAAATGTCAGGGCTGCTATTAATCGCCACATTCAGGTTGAATGTGGTCGCTCCATTAATATTGTTACAGACCCTGAGTTTAAAAAAGCAAATAACATGTTAAATGGAAAATTAAAACTAAACACAAAGACTGGCTTATCAAGATCAACACAACACAAACCAATTATTCCTCCATCAGACATGTATGCGATCAATCAATACCTGATGCAAGATAATCCTATCACACTCAGATACATTGTTTGGTTAGACCTCTCCATCCACTATGTTACACGTGGATTAGAATTCCACAGCCAATTGACACCTACCAGTCTTGAAATCAGATTTGATGAAACTGGGGCTGAATATGTCATTTTGACCCATCAAACTATGCAAAAAAAAATCATCAGGGAGACTTAAATGCTAAGGAGGACAATTCTGACAAAAGAATGTATGCAACAGGTGGTCAAAACTGCCCAGTCAGGTCAGTAAAATACTACCTCACACGCATTAATCTAAGAGCTGAATCACTTTTTTGTCACATCGATAAAAATGCTTTTGAAAATCACCAATTTTATCAAATATGCTACAGAACAAGATGTGTTGGACACAAACAATTTAGCAGTTTTATGCCAGACATATGCAAAAATGCCCATATTACTGCAAGATATACTGCTCACTCTCTTCGTGCCACAGCTTTGAATGCAATGACAGACACCAACCTTCCTGCTAGGCACATTATGTCTCTGTCTGAGCAGCAGAGAGGGTGAACAGACCACGTTTTCAAGCAAAATTAAGGCTTACAGATCATGTTTTCGAGCAAAATATGGCCTACAGATCATGTTTTCAAGCAAAATATAAGACTTCCAACAAAATCTCATTTAACCAAAAAAAAAGTCTCCATTTTTGCAAAAACGGAGATTTTACGATTTTTTAATCAATTTTGCTCGCAACGATGTGGTCATCCACCATCTCTGCTGCTAAAGTTTTCAGTTCTGGGTTAATAATTCTTTTACGATTTTAACCGAATATTTGATCCAGTCCGATACGATATCGCGTCCGAGGATCATGTAGATTTATTGTTGCGAATCCGTGCGGAGTCGACTGAGCATGACTAAAGAAATCTCGAAATTGATTGAAGTCCATATCAGAGCACCATGTCTGCCAAATATTTCTAAGAGTATGAGTATCAACTCCGTTGAATACAGCAAGAATATTGCAGTTATCTCTGATGACTTTTGGAACCTGAGTGTAGCGTTGAGTGACATATATCACGTCAGTGTTTTTGTGACGCCCCCGGGAAAAGATCCTAGCAGGATTTTTTTGTTTATCCAACATTATATCGTCGTATACGACTAAATTGTTAATATCTCCATCAATATCATCAATACTCGGTGCTTCATCGATATCGGTTATAAATTCAATGGCGTTCTCACCCTTAATTTCTGATGCATTCTCGTTAAAATCTTTTAGCACTTCATAACATCGTTGATCATCTACGCTAGGAGCAATTAAATACAACCTATCCCACTTCATCCATCTCATTATTAAATTGAGTAACAATTGCGTTTTACCGGATCCAGATGGCCCGATTATAATCATCCGGATAGAGTTTGGTAGCGCTGCATGATGCTTAATTGGTTCTCTTGTTTTAGTCGCTGAAAAATCAATTATATCCATATCTCTATACATAAATTATGGATCTATATTGTGTGAAGTGTAAAACGCGTACTAGCACAAATGATGTGACGACGGTTACAACTAAAAATAACCGATCAGCGCTTTCTGGTAGATGTGCAACATGTGGTACAAAAAAATTTAGATTTGTTTCTACAAAATCAAAGATTTTACAATTCGGAGATGTTTTAAAAAAAAACGAGGAGGTGATATCGCAGCCAAATTGGCAAAGCTCCCTGGAACCCCATGGGCAAAGTACCCCGGAGAAAAGCACCTTCCGGGATATAGCTACTGTGGACCGGGAACCAGACTTGATATCAGACTCAATAATCAAAATCAACCCAACCCCGGTGAAGAACCAATAAACGCCATTGATAAGGCCTGTCACCTTCATGATGTTGCTTATAAAAGCAATAATCTGCAACACAGGCATCTCGCGGATGTGAAATTAATTCATGCGTTAAATGCTATTCCTGATAAATCCTTCAAAGAAAAATTGGCTTCATTTTTGATAAAATCGGCTATGAAAAGTAAATTGATGTTAGGTGCCGGTAATTAATAATATGGAATCAATTTATTATTCCCCAAGAGGATACTGGAGGGGTAAATCAGCAGTCCATAAACTCGCTAGCGCTGCAAAAGTGAAAAAAACCACTGCGGCTAATTGGTTATCCAAACAGGCACTATGGCAAATTTTTCTACCAGCGCCTAAACAAATTAAATTCTCGCATTTTGATGTGACCGCTCCTAATGAAGTTCATCAGGCTGATATATTATTTTTACCTCATGATCGTGGTTACAAATACGCTTTAACCGTAGTTGATATTGCAAGTCGATACAAAGAAGCAGAACCGTTAAAAACAAAATCAGCCACTGAAGTTGCTTCTGCATTTGAGAGGATTTATCGACGAAGTCCTCTGCACTGGCCAAATCTATTGCAGGTTGATCCTGGCAAGGAATTTCAGGGTGCAGTGTTATCTACAATGAAACATCATAATGTCACCATACGACGAGGGCATACTGCGCTACATCGCGATCAGGCCATTGTAGAACGATTTAATCGGACGATTGCTGAGCGGTTATTTGGATATCAATACGCAAAAGAATTCATTCAAGAAAAAAGATCCCGTGAATGGGTTAAAAGATTACCATCTGTGATTACTGCACTGAATAACGAGATTACTAGAACAATCAACATGAAACCTATCAACGCTATTAAAAAGAAGTCTATACCCGTACAGCCACAAAAAGATTTCAAAGAACCAATTCTTGGTAGTAATGTCACTGTTAGGTATTTATATGAACCAGGAGAGCTTGAGGGTGGCAGAAAAAGGGCTACTGATCCTATTTGGAGTGTTACTGCACACAAGATATCTAGTATAACACGATCAACTGGTAGACCAGCAATCTATAAACTGGATTCAACTGCCCCTCAACGAGGATTTACTCGACAACAACTACAGGTAATTCCCGAGGATACTCAATTACCACCGCATGGTCTTAACTAGCACCGTTGCGTCTATTGCACTCAAGACAAGTCAACATCACATTATTTCTGACATGACCGAGACTGTTATTTTTTCTGTCTACGGTAAATTGGCGAGGATCCTTATCCGAATACTGCCAACGCATTATACAATTGCAACTCGCGCAGTGATTATTCTGTTGTTGTTTCAGCGTAATTATTAATTTAGCATCAATATCAAATTCTCGTTGTTTTTTTTTGTCCTGTTGTTTGTAACCGGAGAGTTTTTTATTAATGATGCTAACATCAATATCACTTATTGTTGTGTCATTATCATCGAAAAAAATTCTTCGAAGTTGATTTATTTTTCGTACTCTGGATACTGCGAGATAGACTAAATTCGACCATTCGATGTGATTATCCACCATCCAAACAATTGTATCCGATATAGTCAATCCCTGTGAAGAGTGTATTGTTGCTGCGTATCCTAGCGTCCACGGGGATTTATTAGCACGCAATGCATTTTCGACGACGCTGATATCAACCAGCACAATATCATTTAATACGAGAATTTGTTTTTCACTCTGTCCTGGAATATCAACTTCAATATTCTGTTTTCGTGTATCCGATGGCCTATAACAAAGGGGTACTGGGAGCGTTGCAAATTTTTCTTTATGCAATTCAAATAACTTCATCTGAAGTGTGTCCCTGACTATTTTTCTACTTGCAATTATCAAATCATTTGGTCTCATTGTTTCCCAGAAATCATTCATTGGAGTTTCTGAAATCACTTCACGCGCTATTTCGCATTGGATTCTATCCGGTTGTAATCTAATTAGCGCTTTGAATTCTCGTAATCGTTCATCAAGTGATCTATAATCAGTGGTAATTTCTTCATAATAGTCTACAAAACCCCTTAGCCATTCATGTGGAGATGCACCGACAAATGGTGGTGGTTGGCCGTGATCACCGCACATGACGACTTTTGTGTTTTTGTTTAACAACCACTCGAGAAATGTTTGTAATACATCTAATGACACTGTGCATATTTCATCCCAAATTATGATTTCAGGAATGAATTTATCACCCATACGCTCAGGAGTCCATTTGTCACCCTTCCATCGAAAGAAACTATGGTAAGTACAGGCATTTACCCCTCGCTGTATCATCTCTCTGGCGAGTCTGTGAGTCGGTGTTAGCACAATCATGGTTGACCGACGAAATAATTCAATTGCACGAGTTGTCTTTCCTGACCCACCACAACCGTTTAAATAAACTGTCTTGTATCTACATACTGGATCAGATACCGGTGGTGCATTAGAAAATTCTGATTGAATTTCAATACGGTTACAACAAAGATATTTATCATCCATGGCAACGTCTGCGGATTCACAATACTCATGTAGCATCTCCTTTTTAAATCGCCAACGCCCCCAATTTTCTTCGGGATCTGTGAATTTAGCTACAGCTGATTTGTACTTATTGTGTATATACATCGAATCAGTGGCCACTCTAACCGCGGTATTAGGAAATCTATTTATCATCGAAAATAGATTAATAGAAGCATAGGCTAGCATTGAACTTCTCAAATGTGTATACTGGGAATTATATCCATCACAGTAGGTAACAACCGTACCTAATTTCTCACCATTGGATAGAAAAGCATCCTTACGGGATACAAGTTTTCCCTGTTTCATTAAATCCGCTACAATAAAATCGTATTCAGCGACATCTATGATCAACCACGAAGAATATTTTGCGTTGTCATATCGTCCACCTTGGGTAAATTTACCGATTATTCTTCGTCCGAGATCCTTTGCTTGTTCTTTTTTACTTTCAAATAACTTCTTAGACCAATTTATGATTTCTTCTTCATTGAAATCTGGAAACTGTTTTCGTAGTTCGCTGATTATACGATCTAGATCGGGTTGTGGTAGCCAAACTTCTTTCTGAGCTCGATAGCATATAATAGCCTCGGAAACAATCAACGATATTAGCATACCACAATCAATCATATATCTCAATAGCACTATTGGCATCCAGGCCTTTTCAGATAGGTGTCTACCGAGCCAAACATAACTACACGGATGTAATCCTGACGCTAATTCAAATGATATCACACGAGCGAATCCGGTTAAATCAAAATCAGGCAATGGTCCATTAATCGCAACACGAGTCATTTCATGCGTGGGGTGTCCAAATCGTTTGAAGTACTCAGCACATTCCCCATACCCGAGAAAACTTCCGGGATAACACGCGGATATATCAATTGAAATCATACCATCACGTGAGTATTTCGTATTCCACAGTCCTCCATGACCAAATTCGACGCAGCTCGATTTAACATCTTCGAGAAAATCACTTCGTGTTGGACGCCATGAGTTTTTTTCTCGTGCGAAGTGAGCTACCACTGATGGAATAGTAAAACTATCCGTGAGTAGTTTTTCATGGAAACTCTCCGGTGAAAAATCACTAGCGATTTTTCTCATGCTGTTATCTAATTCTTCAACGCGATATAATTCACCATTTGGTCTTACAAATTGATCAAATCCTATTTCGGGATCTTCATCACTTCTAAGTAACCACACTGACACAGGATCATCTTTACACAACGCATGAATAGCATCAAATAATCTCTCTTCATAGAAAACATCCCCGGAAAATTCCCGGGGGATATATTTCACGGTTCGTTCTCGTGGAAATACTGTTACCGCAGGTGTCCACGCGTGTTTGTTATGATCAATAATCTGTATTGGGGCTCCTCGCGATTGATATTTCGGTTCGTATAATACTTCTCCGGTTATTGTTGTTACTGATATTGGGAATTTTAATGATGCTTCTAATTTAGCTATATCAGAAATCTTTGCACCATGCTGTTTCACTGTCAGTTCCCACTCGGTTATTTTCCTACGTCGCAGATCAGTTAGTTTATTTCCTCGGGATGCATTTGTGAAGTGTTCTATTATTCGTTCTGCTACACAATTCAGTGAACTAGAATATTTCATAGGAGCTAGTTTTGCGATATCGGGTTTATCATTTAACGGATATATCCCATAAACCATTGCTGTTACGGGATAAGATCTTTCGTAGTATGGTTTGTCAATGCCGGTTAGAATTCCTGGTTTGGAATCTCTACTCACAATGACAGCTTTTTTATTCTTGAGGATTGGTTCAAATTTATCCCTAATAATCCATTTGCCATCGACTTCGATAATGAATTTGATTCGGAAAAAATGCCGTTTTTCCCCAACACGTGAAATTATCACTGCTGCTTTTTCACCAGTCATGGTAGCGTCAACAACACCATCAATTCGAAATGTTGACCAACAATAAGATGCTCCATCACGCTTAAATTCATTAAAACAGTCTCTGATTTTACTAATCATGGCTTTATCAAGAATTGTATTCTTTGGTGTATTAGAAACTATATCGAGATTGAATTGAGCATCCTTCCAGGGTAATCTCTTGGAGCAGCAGAGAGGGTGAACCCTACAACGTTTTCAGACAAAATTTTGATTGAAATCTTAAAACGAGCCGTCCTATAATCTCATTTTAACCAAAAAAAGGGCGAACCCTACAACGTTTTGAAACAAAATTTGATTGAAAACTTAACGAGCCTTCCTACGAAATCTCATTTTAACTAAAAAAATGAAAACGAAGATTTTTACGATTTTTTAATTAATTTTGGTCGCAACTTGTTGTCATCCACCCTCTTTGCTGCTATGGGTTAATAATTATTTTACGATTTCAACCAAATATTTGATCCAGTCCGATACGATATCGTGTCCGAGGATCATGTAGATTTATTGTTGCGAATCCGTGCGGAGTCGACTGAGCATGACTAAAGAAATCTCGAAATTGATTGAAGTCCATATCAGAGCACCATGTCTGCCAAATATTTCTAAGAGTATGAGTATCAACTCCGTTGAATACAGACAATAAATTGCAGTTATCTCTGATGACTTTTGGAACCTGAGTGTAGCGTTGAGTGACATATATCACGTCAGTGTTTTTGTGACGCCCCCGGGAAAAGATCCTAGCAGGATTTTTTTGTTTATCCAACATTATATCGTCGTATACGACTAAATTGTTAATATCTCCATCAATATCATCAATACTCGGTGCTTCATCGATATCGGTTATAAAATCAATGGCGTTCTCACCCTTAATTTCTGAAGCGTTTTCATTAAAATCTTTTAGCACTTCATAACATCGTTGATCATCTACGCTAGGGGCAATTAAATACAACTTATCCCACTTCATCCATCTCATTATTAAATTGAGTAACAATTGCGTTTTACCGGATCCAGATGGCCCGATTATAATCATCCGGATAGAGTTTGGTAGCGCTGCATGATGCTTAACCGGTTCTCTTGTTTTAGTCGCTGAAAAATCAATTATATCCATATTTCTATACATAAATTATGGATCTATATTGTGTGAAGTGCAAAACGCGTACTGGCACAGATGATGTGACGACAGTTACAACTAAAAATAACCGATCAGCGCTTTCTGGTAAATGCATGCAATGTGGTACAAAGAAATTTAGATTTGTGTCTATGAAATCTGATTTAAAAAAAAACGAGGAGGTGATATCGCAGCCAAATTGGCAAAGCTCCCTGGAACCCCATGGGCAAAGTACCCCGGAGAAAAGCACCTTCCCGGATATAGCTACTGTGGACCGGGAACCAGAATTGATATCAGACTCAATAATCAAAATCAACCCAACCCCGGTGAAGAACCAATAAACGCCATTGATAAGGCCTGTCACCTTCATGATGTTGCTTATAAAAGCAGCAATCTGCAACACAGGCATCTAGCAGATGTGAAATTAATTCATGCGTTAAATGCTATTCCTGATAAATCCTTCAAAGAAAAATTGGCTTCATTTTTAATAAAATCGGCTATGAAAAGTAAATTGATGTTAGGTGCCGGTAATTAATAATATGGAATCAATTTATTATTCCCCAAGAGGATACTGGAGGGGTAAATCAGCAGTCCATAAACTCGCTAGCGCTGCAAAAGTGAAAAAAACCACTGCGGCTAATTGGTTATCCAAACAGGCACTATGGCAAATTTATCTACCAGCGCCTAAACAAATTCAATTCTCGCATTTTGATGTGACCGCTCCTAATGAAGTTCATCAGGCTGATATATTATTTTTACCTCATGATCGTGGTTACAAATACGCTTTAACCGTAGTTGATATTGCAAGTCGATACAAAGAAGCAGAACCGTTAAAAACAAAATCAGCCACTGAAGTCGCTTCTGCATTTGAGAGGATTTATCGACGAGGTCCTCTGCACTGGCCAAATCTATTGCAGGTTGATCCTGGCAAGGAATTTCAGGGTGCAGTATTATCTACAATGAAACATCATAATGTCACCATACGACGAGGGCATACTGCGCTACATCGCGATCAGGCCATTGTCGAACGATTTAATCGGACGATTGCTGAGCGGTTATTTGGATATCAATACGCAAAAGAATTCATCCAAGAAAAAAGATCCCGTGAATGGGTTAAAAGATTACCATCTGTGATTACTGCACTGAATAACGAGATTACTAGAACAATCAACATGAAACCTATCAACGCGATTAAAAAGAAGTCAATACCTGAAAAACCACAAAAAGATTTCAAAGAACCAATTCTTCATAGTAATGTCATTGTGAGGTACTTATACGAACCAGGAGAGCTTGAAGGGGGTAGAAAAAGGGCTACTGATCCTATTTGGAGTGTCACTACACACAAGATATCTACTATAACACGATCTACGGGTAGACCTCCAGTCTATAAACTGGATTCAACTGCCCCTCAGCGGGGTTTTACTCGACAACAACTACAGGTAATTCCCGAGGATACTCAATTGCCACCGCATGGTCTTAACTAGCACCGTTGCGTCTATTGCACTCAAGACAAGTCAACATCACATTATTTCTGACATGACCGAGACTGTTATTTTTTCTGTCTACGGTGAATTGGCGAGGATCCTTATCCGAATACTGCCAACGCATTATACAATTGCAACTCGCGCAGTGATTATTCTGTTGTTTCTTCAGCGTAATTATTGATTCAGCATCAATATCAAATTCTCGTTGTTTTTTTTTGTCCTGTTGTTTGTAACCGGAGAGTTTTTTATTAATGATGCTAACATCAATATCATTTATTGTGGTGTCATTATCATCGAAAACAACTCTTCGAAGTTGATTTATTTTTCGTACTCTGGATACTGCGAGATAGACTAAATTCGACCATTCGATGTGATTATCCACCATCCAAACAATTGTATCCGATATAGTCAATCCCTGTGAAGAGTGTATTGTTGCTGCGTATCCTAGCGTCCACGGGGATTTATTAGCACGCAATGCATTTTCGACGAGGCTGATATCAACCAGCACAATATCATTTAATACGAGAATTTGTTTTTCACTCTGTCCTGGAATATCAACTTCAATATTCTGTTTTCGTGTATCCGATGGCCTATAACAAAGGGGTACTGGAAGCGTTGCAAATTTTTCTTTATGCAATTCAAATAACTTCATCTGAAGTGTATCCCTGACTATTTTTCTACTTGCAATTATCAAATCATTTGGTCTCCATGTTTCCCAGAAATCGTTTATTTGAGTTTCTGAAATCACTTCACGCGCTATTTCGCACTGGATTCTATCCGGTTGTAATCTAATTAGTTTCTTAAATTCTCGTAATCGTTCATCAAGTGATCTATAATCAGTGGTGATTTCTTCATAGTAGTCTACAAAACCCCTTAGCCATTCATGTGGAGATGCACCGACAAATGGTGGTGGTTGGCCGTGATCACCGCACATGACGACTTTTGTGTTTTTGTTTAACAACCACTCGAGAAATATTTGTAATACATCTAATGACACTGTGCATATTTCATCCCAAATTATGATTTCAGGAATGAATTTATCACCCATACGCTCAGGAGTCCATTTGTCACCCTTCCATCGAAAGAAACTATGGTAAGTACAAGCATTTACCCCTCGCTGTATCATCTCTCTGGCGAGTCTGTGAGTCGGTGTTAGCACAATCATGGTTGACCGACGAAATAATTCAATTGCACGAGTTGTCTTTCCTGACCCACCACAACCGTTTAAATAAACTGTCTTGTATCTACATACTGGATCAGATACCGGTGGTGCATTAGAAAATTCTGATTGAAATTCAATACGGTTACAACAAAGATATTTATCATCCATGGCAACGTCTGCGGATTCACAATACTCATGTAGCATCTCCTTTTTAAATCGCCAACACCCCCAATTTTCTTCGGGATCTGTGAATTTAGCTACAGCTGATTTGTATTTATTGTGTATATACATCGAATCAGTGGCCACTCTAACCGCGGTATTAGGAAATCTATTTATCATCGAAAATAGATTAATAGAAGCATAGGCTAGCATTGAACTTCTCAAATGTGTGTACTGGGAATTATATCCATCACAGTAGGTAACAACCGTACCCATTTTCTCACCATTGGATAGAAAAGCATCCTTACGGGATACAAGTTTTCCCTGCTTCATTAAATCCGCTACAATAAAATCGTATTCAGCGACATCTATGATCAACCGCGAAGAGTATTTTGCGTTGTCGTATCGTCCACCTTGAGTGAATTTACCGATTATTCTTCGTCCGAGATCCTTTGCTTGTTCTTTTTTAATTTCAAATAACTTCTTAGACCGATTCATGATTTGTTCTTCATTGAAATCAGGGAATTGTTTTCGTAGTTCGCTGATTATACGATCTAGATCGGGTTGTGGTAGCCAAACTTCTTTCTGAGCTCGATAGCATATAATAGCCTCGGAAACAATTAACGATATTAGCATACCACAATCAATCATATATCTCAATAGCACTATTGGCATCCAGGCCTTTTCAGATAGGTGTTTACCGAGCCAAACATAACTACACGGATGTAACCCTGTAGCTAATTCGAATGATATCACACGAGCGAATCCGGTTAAATCAAAATCAGGTAATGGTCCATTAATCGCAACACGAGTCATTTCATGTGTTGGGTGTCCAAATCGTTTGAAGTACTCAGCGCATTCCCCATATCCGAGAAAACTTCCGGGATAACACGCGGATATATCAATTGAAATCATACCATCACGTGAGTATTTCGTATTCCACAGTCCTCCATGGGAATATTCGACGCAACTCAATTTAACATCTTCGAGAAAATCACTTCGTGTTGGACGCCATGAGTTTTTTTCTCTTGCGAAGTGAGCTACCACTGATGGAATAGTAAAACTATCCGTGAGTATTTTTTCATGGAAACTTTCCGGTGAAAAATCACTAGCGATTTTTCTCATTCTATTATCTAATTCTTCAACGCGATATAATTCACCATTTGGTTTTACAAATTGATCGAATCCTATTTCGGGATCTTCATCACTTCTAAGTAACCACACTGACACAGGATCATCCTTACACAACGCATGAATAGCATCAAATAATCTCTCTTCATAGAAAACATCCCCGACGAATTTCCCGGAAAATTCCGGGGGGATATATTTCACGGTTCGTTCTCGTGGAAATACTGTTACCGCAGGTGTCCACGCGTGTTTGTTATGATCAATAATCTGTATTGGTGCTCCATTTTTGTTATATTTCGGTTCGTATAAAACCTCTCCGGTTATCGTCATAACTGTTATTGGAAATCTTAATGATGTTTCTAACTTAGCTATATCAGAAATCTTTGCACCGTTCTGTTTCACTGTCAGTTCCCATTCGGTTATTTTCCTACGTCGCAGATCAGTTAGTTTATTTCCTCGGGATGCATTTGTGAAGTGCTCCATTACCCGTGTTGCTACACAATTAAGCCCTGACGAATATTTCATAGGAGCTAGTTTTGCGATATCGGGTTTATCATTTAACGGATATAGCCCATAAACCATTGCTGTTACGGGATAAGATCTTTCGTAGTATGGTTTGTCAATGCCGGTTAGAATTCCTGGTTTGGAATCTCTACTCACAATGACAGCTTTTTTATTCTTGAGGATTGGTTCAAATTTATCCCTAATAATCCATTTGCCATCGACTTCGATAATGAATTTGATTCGGAAAAAATACCGTTTTTCCCCAACACGTGAAATTATCACTGCTGCTTTTTCATCAGTCATGGTAGCATCAACAACACCATCAATTCGAAATGTTGACCAACAATAGGATGCTCCATCACGCTTAAATTCATTGAAACAATCTCTGATTTTACTAATCATGGCTTTATCAAGAATTGTATTCTTGGGTGTATTAGAAACTATATCGAGATTGAATTGAGCATCCTTCCAGGGTAATCTTTTGGACGTTTTTTTTGGTTTATCGAGATTAAATTTAGGATTGATTTTCAATAATCTCTTAAACTCTTTCATATTTCCGTCTCTTGGACGTTTTTTGGGTCTATCGAGATTAAATTTAGGATTAATTTTGTTACGTTTTTTGGGTCTATCGAGATTAAATTTAGGATTGATTTTCAATAATCTCTTAAACTCTTTTATGTTTCCGTCTATTAGACGTTTTTTGGGTTTATCGAGATTAAATCTAGGATTGATTTTTAATAATCTCTTAAACTCTTTCATATTTCCGTCTCTTGGACGTTTGTTACGTTTTTTGGGTCTATCGAGATTAAATTTAGGATTGATTTTCAATAATCTCTTAAACTCTTTCATGTTTCCGTCTCTTGGACGTTTTTTGGGTCTATCGAGATTAAATCTAGGATTGATTTTCAATAATCTCTTAAACTCCTTATCAACATTGAATTCAGCATTTTTCGAAGGCGTTCTCCTTAATTCCTTCATGCTATAATTAAAACAAGCATTTAAATGAAAGATTTTTATATAATGAATCACTGCAAGTGGCTTATGATTGGATCAGTAACCCCGTGTAACAAATCATGCAGAAGTGAGTTTTGTGGGTATCATATGCAAAGCTTTCGACGTGGAAGCCTTGGTCCGTTACCTTGTATTCTATGTGGAGTTGGGGTCAGGGGGAAATCACGGTTGTGTTTGAATTGCGGTGGTAAGCGATACAGGGAGTTGAAGCGTTATTATGATAAAAGAATAAAAAATGGACAATCAATCAGAAATTTTGACCCTGACGCTGACAAAGTCAGTATCCTTGACGCTGACAAAGTCAGTATCCTTGACAGAGTCAGGGATAAAATCATAAGAACTCCTCAAGACTACATCGAAAGATTTATCATTAAACCAAACGATGAATTAGACAAACAATAGTATTATGTATACGAATGAACCAAGAATTCAGACAACATCCCTTGATTACAAATTATGAAGCATCCAGTGATGGTACTGTCAGAAACCGTAGACTAAAGAAACCAGTTGGTGCTGTGAATAATCAAGGGTATTTGAAGTTTCGCGCTGGAGAGAAATTTTATCTCAATCATCGTTTCGTGTACGAGTGTTTTAATGGATTGATCGAGGATGATTTTGTTATTGATCATATCGATTCTAATCCAAAGAACAATTCTTTATCAAATCTACAGGCTATCACACAAAGTGAGAATTTGAAAAGAGGGAAGACTGGGAAATGCTCGAAAAAAGCGAGACCAGTAAAATCTTTTAATACAGCAACTAATGAAGAAAAAGTATTTCAATCAATGAATGAAGCCAGTAGGCACTTCGATATTTGTTCACCCTCAGTACGAAAAGTTGCAGAGGGGATAACCAAAACGGCGATTTCAAAAGGGACGGGACAAAAAATTCGATTTAGTTACGTCTAATGCGTCATATTTTTCATTTAGAAATATATCATTATTATAGAATAATGAATTCTGAAAACATGAATAGCATTTTATCCGAGATTTCAAAATTGAAAAGTTGGGATATTGAACTATCAGATGGGTTAAATCCTGATCAAATCATGTCTGATTTTCAGGATATTGAATACGGAGTTAACAACAATAAATATATGCTACCAAAGAAGTATGCGCTCATCAAAAGAATTCAGAATTCTATTCGGGACTCTCTCGCATTTTCCAGTGACGTAAGTGTGTTCGCTCCGTTGTATACCATCGTAGAACGAATACGAAAAGAATTGGGGTACGAATACGAATTGAAAAAGGAGGTTAATTCTAAAGTTAGAAACCTACGGGCGTTAATTCAAGAAAATGAACAATTTTGATTGACCGACCATTTATCATTATTTGATTGACCGACCATTTATCATTATTTGATTGTGACCGTCCCTCATAGAGATTTTAATTTTTTTTAGCATTTTTTGATTGATAATGTCAGAAACAGTGAATAAAAAATTGATGGCTGGTTCGGATTGATCAAAAATAGAATGGCGAAAGTGTGATATTAATTATTTTTATATACAATTTCCACACTTTCGCCATCATTGATAGGATGAAATAACACTTCCATGACCATCCGATGGTGTTAGGTCGGATTGAAAAATTGTTTTGCAATTGAAAAATTGTTTCTGATTTCAAATAATGGTCAATGAAGCATTAACAACCCGATTGGCTCGTGAACGACTGGATGCAATTAAGAGATTTGTACCAATTCGTGACTCTGTACGGAATAAACTACAACAACGACAGAGTCTTCAGACTGATTTTGCTGCGGGATCTGAAGAATTGTTTAAACCAGTAACAACAGCAACGAAGGAGATAGAGCGTGCTATACTGGGAGATGATCCTGACGGTAAAAGAAAAGAAGAGGGTCTTATTCCTGTGTTAGAAAAAATAGCAAAAAGAACTAAACAAACAAAAAAATCCTTGCAATCACTTCCTCAGGATATATCAACCGCTTCGAAACGAACATTTAAAGGATTTCAGGAAGAACTAGTTAGTGGACTACCTAAATCAATTATATTTACCGAGAGCGCTAAACAACAAATTCTCAACGAGGATATAGACAATTTAGGTGAATTCGCTGCTAACAGCTATGATTCACAAGAGAAGTTTTTCACGGACAATTATTCGGATTATAGAATGTCACATAATGAATGGGCTGATATAGTGTATGAAATAAATACTGGGAGTTTAGATAGAAGGATGAAGGACTACAGAGACTTCAAAAGAAAATTTCAACTCCAAATAAGACAGCCATACGATGAGAAAAAATTTCTGGGGAGTGGTCTAGTTGGAAACGCTAGCGTTTCATGTCCTGGTAGTGTTCTCAGTGATATATCACGATTAGAGGTTCTTGTAGGAGGGTTCCCAGCCGGAAATAACTCACCGGAAATAATTAATGAAGCAGCTGATATCTGTAGACGATTATTTCAGGGTGGTATCATGGATATCAGCACATATCGAGATTTCATTGGCGAGTTAGTGGAAAGTGGGTATCATAGTGACTGAATTGAAAAGTCATTCGATTAGATAAATAACAATTAAAAAATTGTTTCTGATTTCAAATAATGATCATACACTACAATCATGATAAACCAACCCCCGTCTACGTAGTTAATTCACGGTTTCCGGTTTACAGAGCATACTACGGAGATGGTTTAGGTAATACCATTGCAGGGTTATTTGCGAGAATGGCTCCAAAAGTGATGCCGTTGGCTAAACAATTAGGAATGAAAGCAATTGATGTTATTCGTGATAAGGGTATTGGTGCTGTTGGAGATCTTGCTGGAAAAGCGTTTTCAACTGCGAAGAATAAATTAACATCATTAGTGAAATCACGGATGAAATCCAAAGGATTTTCAAAACCGTTACCGTCTACAGCGGAAATGCCTGCAAGTGTTAGTAGAATTATAAATAACGCAGTAGATGAAAAATTAGCGTCGATGGTTTTAACCCCCGACCAAAGCAATATTGCAAACATGATAGCAGGAAGTGGCTTTAAAAAACTACGACGATGAAAATGGAAAATCGCGATTTAGACTCTGATAAATAGAATAAAATGTTCAAACAGTCACGTGATCCAGCATTTGATATAGACGCCCCAGTTGGCAAGGATGATTCTGTACGCGATTATCAATATTACGCCTATCATGCAATAGACTCAAATAGTCGAGCAAGAATTGATCTTCAAGTCCATGATACCAGTAAATACTTTCTACCCGCTGAAGCGTTTATTGAAGTAGAAGGAGAAATTGTAACAGCTGCTGATACTCCTGCTGTACCAGCACCGTATCCAGCTGGTACTCAAGTCGGTTTTGTCAATAACGGTATCATGGCGCTATTTGAGAGTGCTAGATATCTAATTGATGGAAAAGAAATCGAGTCGATAGATCGTGATGTTGATGTGGCTACAACAATAATCGGGTTAGCGAGATATTCCGATGATTATACAAGATCAGCAGGACCTTCTATGATGTTTGCAAAAGATGGTAAGAATACCGCTGGAGGAAATTCATTTGTTGTAAGACGACCAAAGAATAATGCTGGCACCGCTAATATTGATGCCGAAGATATGATTATAAACAACGATGCTAATTTCAATCTAGGAGCTGCAACACGAAACTCAATGTTGGGAGTAGGGCGTAAATCATTTTCATGCGCGATTCCACTGCATCATATATTTGGATTCTGTAGAAACGTCAGAAAAGTTATCTATGGAGCGAAGCATACAGTATCGCTTGTACGAAAGAGTGATGATAATGACGCAATCTGGAGGATTCCAGCAGACAATGCAAATCCAAATGCTGATGCCGGTAAAGTCAATTTAACAAAAATATCATTGTGGATGCCAGTGTTGACTCCAGCAATCACCGCAGAAGAACGATTACTATCATTTATGGACCATGGAGGAAAGTCGTTGTTGAGTTGGCTAACCGTGAGTACAGATGTTAAACAATCAAATATCAACGGGTTATTCACTTGGAACCTAGCATCAAAACAAGGCGTTTCTGCGCCACGTCATATATTTATTGCGTTACAAGATAACGCACGAGTTGGCAATCAACTCTCCAGCCATATGATATTTGATCAGTTAGGTGTTAAAGACGTCTCACTGAGAATAAACGGCCAGCAGGAACCATCCGAGGATATACAACTTAATTACACAGAAAATCATATCGCACGAGTTTATCATCGTCTGTTGTCATTTATGGCACGCGACCAAAATGTGGATACTGGTTTGCAAATATCACAATACGACTTTAAAAATCTGTATCCGATCTATTACTTCTCACTGGAACATCTCGATTTGATGAGACAATCTGTCGCTGATATACACTTTAGAGCTAATGTGCTTCGTGGTGCTATTGCTGATTATAGAGCGGTTGCTGTTATTCTCAGTGATAAATCAATGCTACTCGAAGGTGTTGGAGGAAGAATGAGAGTGGTAGATGCCCCAGTAGAAAATCTTTGATTTTCAAAAACATGTAATTGAAATCGTAAACGATTTTCTCGATTTAGAATCAATCTATTATGTATAATGTCATATAGTGTTATTAGTGTTGCGTTAACTCCCGGTCAATTAAAAAAATTGCAATCAGAATCGGCTAAGCGATGTGGAACCACAATCACGTTGAAACCCAACCAAATGACTGGTGGTGCAAATAAACTATCGCTGACAACTCGTCAGGTGAAACATTTCAATGATGCACTTGCAGCCAAAAAAGGTGTTCAGATTACTCTCTCTGCGGCTGCTATCAAAAATATGATTAAAACAGGCGGTATATTTCCGTTGTTAGCTGCGATTCCAGCATTGATTGCAGCAGCAGCCCCAGCGGTGGCTAAAGCAGCGGCGTTAGGAGCCGTTGGTACTGCAGCAGGAATGGCACTAAAGAAGGCAACTGGGAAAGGATATAAAAAAAAGGGACGATCCGTTCACGGATTGGGTCTAAGACTACCAGGAACCCCGTATTCGTGGTACAGCGGAAAGGGTCTAAGACTACCAGGAACGATTTATTAATTGAGGAACCTATGGTTCCCAAATCTTCGATGGTTCCAATGTCCAATTTTGATTTAATGGATGCTGCTAAAAAACTAGCGATTAAAAATTTTAGAGGTGTCTTTATGAAAGATCAATTACCACATCAACCAAACAGCGTTGAAACCGGAATCATTAATTTAGATAACAGCACCGGACCCGGAACTCACTGGGTTACATACGCTATTGATCCACGTGGGATTGTCTATTTTGATTCATATGGATTAGCCCCACCAAAAGAGTTTTTGCGTTATATAAAAACCCTTCCAATGAAGACTTGGTATTCTACGCTACCAACACAACAAATGAATGACCCACCAATATGTGGCAGCGAAGTATTAAATGTCCTTAACGCTATTTCTAACTCCTTGAGTAACCCAAGCGGAAAACCACCACATGTTGTCGTGAATGAATACACTAGTAATCGCTGGAGAAAATCGAAGATTTTTCAACGAAGTCGTCAAAAACGATTTTAGAGAGAGAAAGAGTTTTACAATAACATGATTGATATTTGGGGGAGATCTTTGAAACCCAAACCCGATGGCACTGCACCCCCTGATTCTATCAAGGATGTAAAAAAACTAATCAAAGATGAAATAGCTGAGACGTTGAACTTAACAAGTGTTGACCCGAACGAAATAGTTGTATTTCAGGACAAACAGGGTAAATTGAAATCCAGTGATGTGTCGTTGGATGATATTTTAGTTAAACAACGAAACGCAATCGAAAATACTATCGCGCTTTTTTCCGATCAGGGTAAATTGAAAACCAGTAATATTTCTCTGGATGATATTTTGGTTAAACAACAAAACGCAATCGAGGATACTATCGCGTTATTTTCCGATCAGGGTAAACTCAAACCGGGCGTACCCCTCTCGTCTATTACAGATAGAATAATTGATCTCGGCGATTCTCTGTTGGAACTAACAACACTTCAATTTAAAAGTGAAGAAAACGGAAAACAGTTTACATCATTTCGTAGAAATATCATTGATAAATTTATTTGAACCCCGTTAGATAAAATTGAAATAAAACTCCCGGATATTAAAAAATCCATCGATGAGACGAAAAACTTCATCGAAGCCGTCAAAGGTGATTTTTCGAGGATGATAACAATCATTGAAAAAACAAAAATTCCTCATGAGAAAACCAATAACGTCGTGTACACAATCCAACACGGATCATTTGCGTGGACACCTACAAACAATAAATTAGATATCACTGCAACCGTCAAGGGTATTTATCGATTAACACTAGTAACACCATTGACTCAATTTAATATATCATCGTCGAGTTCATCCGGGGTCAACAATACGATTTCAACGATCATCGACAAGGATACAACTGAAAAGTTCACTATAACAGCTACTGATAAAAATTTGATTAGGGTTTCAGCAACCTGGTATGTGGAATTCGTAGCGGATTTAAGTAAATAACTAAATTGAAAGGATTTCACAATTGAAAACGCTAGTGTTTTTAAAATAAAAATGATTTCATCAACGCAATGTCGCTATGATCAGGTCAGAGAATTTCAGAATAGACTCAAAACCCTCGCCGAGGAGTATCAAATAAAAATAAAAAAATACCGACGAAAAATCACTGCAATTGATGTTATTATATACTCGGTGTCAAGCGTTCTCACTGGCGCCGGAATAATACTTGCATCGGTTACAATGATTGCCCCGGTCGTAGTTCCAATTTGCATTTCTGCGGTGGCTACAATCGGGGGTATATCAACCGGGATAGCAAAAAAGATATCATCATGCAGCCAGAGTAAACTGCAGAATTACTTACTTCAATTTCATATTGCATCAACCGCATATTCGCAGTTATCCCTGATGATATCGTCGTCACTCGATAATACAATTATATCAGATAGTGAATTCTCAGAGATGGTCAGTATTTTTGATTCCGCGATATCGAAATTAGAGCGACAACATGAGTATAATAACAATGACAACACCGATGGAATCAGAAAACACGAACCCAAAAAACAAAATGATCTCAATAATATCAACCATACCAGATTGTGAGTTCTCAGTGATGGTCAGTATTTATGATTCCTCGATACCAAAATTAGAAATAAATCATGAGTATAATAACAATGACAACACCGCAGGAATTACTTCAACGAATAGTGGAGAACACGAACCCAGTACAAACAAGCATGATATCAATAACATCAACGAATCCAGAATTCAGTGTGAATTTCCCCTCTCCGGTCCCAGTGAAGGAGATAGCGCTAGCAAAATTACGAGTATACCACAGTTGGCCTAATATCAGATCAAAATCATTTGGTGGTCAACAACCGAATAATTCACTGGTATTTGCAAATAAGAATAAACCCGACGGAACCCCAGACTGGAACGTCGTTTCGATACCAACAGGGTCATACCAAATCGAACAAATCAATAATGAATTAGCGCGTAGAATAAAATCGATTACTGGAGTAGAGTCAAAAATCGCTATAACAGTTCATGAGCCGACGCTATCATCCGCAATGGAGATAAACTCAGAAGGATACGTCGTAGATATCTATCAGAGTTCTATTAGAACCGTATTAGGATGGCCTGAATTACCACCAGGGGGGGAAACCGTTGATTTACCAAAACCACAAAAAACTGATTATGTCACAGACAGAATAAAACCTGATAATCCAATAAAGAGTTATAAAGATCACATAATCATTAGAGATTTTGTTAAGATCCTTTACACGTTTGGGGAAAAATTTCTTGTTACTGACGATTTTAAAATCGATGAAAATTTCACAGCAATGAATAATGATTTTTCGCTGTTGTTAATATCTCTTAAATCCGGCTCTCTCACCCGAGATGAATTTATCAGCGTCGTAGAAACATGCAACAAAATCATCAATGATATGGAAACATTTAACCAAAAAATTATTCAGGATATATTAGATGATGATAATCCCCTATCGAGAAAAGAATTTGCACTGATCTATAAAATCCGCGTTGAAGATATCCCCACATTCAAACTACCGAAATACAACGTACCGGAACTAAAAAAACTTCTCAATGATGCCATCGAAATTGGTTTCAAAATAATTCATGATACGTGGAAAAAAACAGCATCACCGGAAATAAAAATCCTCAAACACAATAATGACCCAGACGGTGGCGGTAGGCATATCGCTCCGTTCAACGTGAATATTTCATCGGTGATTGCGCTCAATTTAGTATGTGATGTTATCGAAGGAAGCTATCAGATTAATCTCGAACGATCAAATCAAGCTCAGCAAGGATATATTCTGTATTCATTTGCACCAACAGCTCCTCCAGGATTTTTAATTATTGAAAACCCAATTAATCCTGTCTACATGCGATGCCATAATGATTCATTAACAAGAATTAATTTCAAACTCACAGACCAATCTAATAATCTAATTGATCTACAAGAGGAGGTGTTAGCGATTAGTTTGTTTGTGAAATCCTAAAAGGATTTTCATCGTAAAATAATTATTAACCCATAGCAGCAGAGAGGGTGGATGACAACAAGTTGCGACCAAAATTAATTAAAAAATCGTAAAAATCTTCGTTTTCATTTTTTTAGTTAAAATGAGATTTCGTAGGAAGGCTCGTTAAGTTTTCAATCAAATTTTGTTTCAAAACGTTGTAGGGTTCGCCCTTTTTTTGGTTAAAATGAGATTATAGGACGGCTCGTTTTAAGATTTCAATCAAAATTTTGTCTGAAAACGTTGTAGGGTTCACCCTCTCTGCTGCTCTTGGACGTTTTTTTTGGTTTATCGAGATTAAATTTAGGACTAATTTTTAATAATCTCTTAAACTCTTTCATGTTTCCGTCTCTTGGACGTTTTTTTGGTTTATCGAGATTAAATTTGAGATTAATTTTGTTACGTTTTTTTGGTTTATCAAGATTAAATTTAGGACTAATTTTTAATAATCTCTTAAACTCTTTCATGTTTCCGTCTCTTGGACGTTTGAGATTAATTTTGTTACGTTTTTTTGGTTTATCAAGATTAAATTTAGGACTAATTTTTAATAATCTCTTAAACTCTTTCATGTTTCCGTCTCTTGGACGTTTGAGATTAATTTTGTTACGTTTTTTTGGTTTATCGAGATTAAATTTAGGACTAATTTTTAATAATCTCTTAAACTCTTTCATGTTTCCGTCTCTTGGACGTTTGAGATTAATTTTGTTACGTTTTTTTGGTTTATCGAGATTAAATTTAGGACTAATTTTTAATAATCTCTTAAACTCTTTCATGTTTCCGTCTCTTGGACGTTTTTTGGGTCTATCGATATTAAATTTAGGACTAATTTTTAATAATCTTTTAAACTCTTTATCAGCATTGAATTCAGCATTTTTCGAAGGCGTTCTCCTTAATTCCTTCATGCTATAATTAAAACAAGCATTTAAATGAAGAATTTATATATAATGAATCACTGCAAGTGGCTTATGATTGGATCAGTAACCCCGTGTAACAAATCATGCAGAAATGAGTTTTGTGGGTATCATATGCAAAGCTTTCGTCGTGGAAGCCTTGGTCCGTTACCCTGTATTCTATGTGGGGTTGGGGTTAGGGGAAAATCTCAGTTGTGTCTTAATTGCGGTGGTAAGCGATACAGGGAGTTGAAGCGTTATTATGATAAAAGAATAAAAAATGGACAATCAATCAGAAATTATGACCCTGATAAAGTCTCTGACCCTGACACTGTCAGCGACAACGTCCTTGACAAAATCATAAGAACTCCTCAAGAATACATCGAAAGATTTATCATTAAACCAAACAATGAATTAGACAAACAATAGTATTATATATACGAATGAACCAAGAATTCAGACAACACCCTGTGATCACAAATTATGAAGCATCCAGTGATGGTACTGTCAGAAACCGCAGACTGAAGAAACCAATTGGTTCTGATAATGGTATGGGGTATTTGAAGTTTACTGTTGGGAAGAAAACTTATCTCAATCATCGTTTCGCATTTGAATGCTTTTATGGATTGATCGAGGATGATTTTGTTATTGATCATATCGATTCTAATCCAAAGAACAATTCTTTATCAAATCTGCAGGCTATCACACAAAGTGAGAATACCAAACGAGGAGAGACTGGAAAATGCAAAACGATTGGGAAGAGACCTGTGAAATCTTTGAATACGATAACTAACGAAGAAAAAATATTTCAATCAATAACCAGCGCCGGTAGGCATTTCGATATTTGTGGACCCTCAGTACGAAGAGTTGCAGAGGGGATTTGTCGATCGGCTATTTCAAAAAGGACGGGACAAAAAGTTCAATTTAGTTATGTCTAATGCGTCATATTTTTCATTTAGAAATATATCATTATTATAGAATAATGAATTCTGAAAACATGAATAGCATTTTATCCGAGATTTCAAAATTGAAAAGTTGGGATATTGAACTATCAGATGGGTTAAATCCTGATCAAATCATGTCTGATTTTCAGGATATTGAATACGGAGTTAACAACAATAAATATATGCTACCAAAGAAGTATGCGCTCATCAAGAGAATTCAGAATTCTATTCGGGACTCTCTCGCATTTTCCAGTGACGTAAGTGTGTTCGCTCCGTTGTATACCATCGTAGAACGAATACGAAAAGAATTGGGGTACGAATACGAATTGAAAAAGGAGGTTAATTCTAAAGTTAGAAACCTACGGGCGTTAATTCAAGAAAATGAACAATTTTGATTGACCGACCATTTATCATTATTTGATTGACCGACCATTTATCATTATTTGATTACCCGACCATTAATCATTTTTTTTAGCCGACCCTCAAGGGATGTCAAAAATCATCCGACATGTCAAAAAAGTGGGGAAACTATCAGTATTAATTAATTTTATATACAATTTTGATAGTTTCCCCATCATTGATAGAGCTGTTAAAACACTTCCATGACCATCCGATGGTGTTAGGTCGGGATTGAAAAATTGTTTTGCAATTGAAACATTGTTTCTGATTTCAAATAATGGTCAATGAAGCATTAACAACCCGATTGGCTCGTGAACGACTGGATGCAATTAAGAGATTTGTACCAATTCGTGACTCTGTACGGAATAAACTACAACAACGACAGAGTCTTCAGACTGATTTTGCTGCGGGATCTGAAGAATTGTTTAAACCAGTAACAACAGCAACGAAGGGAGTAGAGCGCGCTATACTGGGAGATGGTCCCGAGACGGGAAAATCTGTTATTGGTGAACTCGAAAAAATAGCAGCGAAAACTGAACAAACAGAACAGGCCGTACAAAAAATAGAATAAAAAAGAACAGTAGATGATTTACTCATGAGATTTAACGAAGAAGGGTTAGCAGAAATTGATAAGACTGATCCAGCAGAAATTCCTGCGCTTGTTGTTACGTCCTATGAAAACAGAAAAAAATGGTTGAAACCAGAACATCATAAATATGTTAGAAATATAACTCACTGGGCTGATATATTCTATAAAATCAAAACTGAAAAAGGTCTGATTAAGAAAAATAGTGCATCATACATTGAATATATCAATGCGGTGGGTACAGTGTATAATCAATACGAAGAGTTTAAACAACAACAAAAACCGCAAAAAACGCAAAGGCAGCGACAGCAACCTGCAAAGATAATATCCTTTTCACCTAAAAAACAACAAATACCACGTGATGATGATGATGATTATAATCCTCTTGGTTATTTACAAGAAACGGATTTAGAAAAACAGGATGAAGCAACTGGTTATAGCGGAAGTGGATTAAGAGATTCCAGTGGACCCCAAAGTGGGGTATGTCCTGGTAGTGTTCTCAGTGATATATCACGATTAGAAGTTCTCATCGGAGGAAAACGAGCCGGAAATAACTCACCGGAAATAATTAATGAAGCAGCTGATATCTGTAGACGATTATTTCAGGGTGGTATCATGGATATCAGCACATATCGAGATTTCATTGGCGTGTTAGTGGAAAGTGGGTATCATAGTGACTGAATTGAAAAATCTGATGACGAAGTCGAAAATCCCTTGGATTTTTGCGATTAGATAAATAACAATTGAAAAATTGTTTCTGATTTCAAATAATGATCATACACTACAATCATGATAAACCAACCCCCGTCTACGTAGTTAATTCACGGTTTCCAGTTTATAGAGCATACTACGGAGATGGTTTAGGTAATACCATTGCAGGGTTATTTGCGAGAATGGCTCCAAAAGTGATGCCGTTAGCTAAACAATTATCAATGAAAGCCATTGATGTTATTCGTGATAAGGGTATTGGTGCTGTTGGAGATCTTGCGGGAAAAGCGTTTTCAACTGCGAAGAATAAAATAACAGCGCTAGTGAAATCACGGATGAAATCCAAAGGATTTTCAAAACCGTTACCGTCTACAGCGGAAATGCCTGCAAGTGTTAGTAGAATTATAAATAACGCAGTAGATGAAAAATTAGCGTCGATGGTGACTCCCTTGATAAATCAAGGGGACCAAAGTAACATGATAGCAAACATGATAGCAGGAAGTGGCTTTAAAAAAACACGACGATGAAATGGAAAATCGCGATTTAGACTCTGATAAATAGAATAAAATGTTCAAAAGGTCACCTGATCCAGCATTTGATATGGATGCCCCAGTGCGTAAAGATGATTCTGTACGCGATTTTCAATTTTATTCTTATCACGCAGTACAACCAGATCTCCGATCGCGAATTGAACTTAAAGTTCATGATACCAGTAAATACTTCCTACCGTGTGAGGCATTTATCGAAATCGAAGGAGAACTTGTAACAAATGATGCTGCTCATGATGATCCACCATATGACAATAACCCAACTATCAAAGTTGGTTTTGTTAATAATGGGATCATGGCGTTATTTGAAAGCGCTAGATATCTCATTGATGGAAAAGAAATTGAATCCATTGACCGTGAAGTTGATGTTGCAACAACAATAATCGGGTTAGCGAGATATTCTGATGATTATACAAGATCAGCGGGTCCATCTATGATGTTTTCTAAGGATATCACTGATCACCCTGAACACGGCCAGTATTCTAGAGTCAAGGCAACACAAGCTACCGCAGTTGATCCAGCACCAGCCGGATATACAAGACCAGCTGGTACTTTTGATGTCATAAATAATATTACTAACTATAACCTAGGGTTTGCAACACGCGTATTAATGTTGCAAGGACAGCGTCGACAATTTTCATGTGCGATTCCACTGCATCATATATTTGGATTCTGTAGAAATGTCCGAAAAGTTATTTATGGAGCGAAGCATACAGTAGCACTCGTGAGAAAGGGTACTGATAATGATGCAATCTGGCGTGATGTTGGTGTTGCTGATGGTAAAGTCATTTTATCAAAACTAGCATTATGGATGCCAGTGTTAACTCCATCAATCACAGAAGAACAGCGACTACTATCATTTATGGATCAAGGAGGAAAGTCGTTGTTGAGTTGGTTATCAATGACCACGGATATCAAACAGGATAATGTTGATGATATATTCACATGGCACCTGGCATCAAAACAAGGTGTTTCAGCTCCACGTCATATATTTGTGGCGTTACAGAATACTGCGCGAGTTGGTAATCAAGAACGAAGCCATATGATATTTGATCAGTTAGGTGTTAGAGAAGTCTCGCTGAGAATAAACGGCCAACAGGAACCATCTGAGGATATACAACTCGATTACACTCACAACCATATTGCACGTGTCTATCATAACCTGTTGTCATTTATGGCACGTGATCTAAATGTGGATACTGGTTTGCAAATATCACAATATGATTTTAAAAGCCTCTATCCGATTTATTACTTCTCACTGGAACATCTCGATTTGATGAGACAATCTGTTGTTGATATACACTTTAGAGCCCGTGTAACCCGTCCTGGTGGTATTGCTAATTATAGAGCGGTTGCTGTCATTCTTAGTGATAAATCAATGCTACTCGAAGGTGTTGGAGGAAGAATGAGAGTGGTAGATGCACCAGTGGAAAACATGTAAACGATTTAGAATCAATCAATTATGTATAATGTCATATAGTGTTATTAGTGTTGCGTTAACTCCCGGTCAATTAAAAAAATTGCAATCGGAATCAGCTAAAAAATGTGGAACCACAATCACGTTGAAACCCAACCAAATGACTGGTGGTGCAAATAAACTATCGCTGACAACTCGTCAGGTGAAACATTTCAATGATGCACTAGTAGCAAAAAAGGGTGTTCAGATTACTCTCTCTGCGGCTGCTATCAAAAATATGATTAAAACAGGCGGTATATTCCCGTTGTTAGCTGCGATTCCAGCATTGATTGCAGCAGCAGCCCCAGCGGTGGCTAAAGCGGCAGCGTTAGGAGCCGTTGGTACTGCAGCAGGAATGGCACTAAAGAAGGCAACTGGGAAAGGATATAAAAAAAGGGAAAGGGTCTAAGACTACCAGGAACCCCGTATTCGTGGTACAGCGGAAAGGGTCTAAGACTAGGACCGGTTTATTAATTCAGAAATCTTCGATTTCCGAACCTATGGTTGTGGAATCTTTGATTCCGATGTCCAATTTTGATTTACACGATGCTGCTAAAAAACTCGCGATTAAAAACTTCAGAGGTGTCTTTATGAAAGATCAATTACCACATCAACCAAACAGCGTTGAAACCGGAATCATTAATTTAGATAACAGCACCGGACCCGGAACTCACTGGGTTGCATACGCTATTGATCCACGTGGGATTGTCTATTTTGATTCATATGGATTAGCCCCACCAAAAGAGTTTATGCGTTATATAAAAACCCTTCCAATGAAGACTTGGTATTCTACGCTACCAACACAAACGATGATTGACCCACCAATATGTGGCAGCGAAGTATTAAATGTCCTTAACGCTATTTCTAACTCCTTGAGTAACCCAAGCGGAAAACCACCACATGTTATCGTGAATGAATACACTAGTAATCGCTGGAGAAAATCGAAGATTTTTCAACGAAGTCGTCAAAAACGATTTTAGAGAGAGAAAAAGTTTTACAATAACATGATTGATATTTGGGGAAGACCTCTGAAACCCAAACCCGATGACACTGCAACCGGTGATGTAAAAAAACTAATCAAAGATGAAATCGCTGAGACGTTAAATTTAGTAAATGTTGACCCGAACGAAATAGTTGTATTTCAAGACAAACAGGGTAAATTGAAAAGCAGTGATGTGTCATTGGATGATATTTTGATACGGCAGCGCGACGCCGCTGAAAACTCTATTGCGCTATATTCCAGCGACGGACGACTTAAAACCTGTAATATATCCGCGGATGACATTTTAACACGGCAGCGCGACGCCGCTGAAAACTCTATTGCGCTGTATTCCAGCGGTGGACGACTTAAACCAGGCGCACTTGTGTCTACAATCACCGACAAGATTGCCGCCCACGACCATGAGTTGGATAATTCTCTGTTAGAACTAGCAACACTTCAATCTAAAATTGAAGAACACGGAAAACAGTTTTCAGTTTTTCGCAAAAATGTCGTACATAAATTCTTTGGAACCCCGCTTCTGGTTGGCATGACTCTCGCTGAAATCAAAAACTATCTATCGCTATTCCTTTTTAACAAGGACGCAGGAAGGATGATGAATGAAAATGAAATCAAGGCAAATTATCTCGATATTTACAATGATATTTCTAAAATAATAGAAAATGTTGAGCGGGTACAAAAACCCACTAACGACGTCATTGTTAGGTTTTTTGGATCCCCACCTGTGGCAGACTCGACTCTCGCTGAAATCAGCGAGTTTATTATCAGGCATACTCACAATGCCTACGTCGCTAATAATTTCTTTGGTGTCCCCGCTACATCTACGATGACTCTCAACGATATTATTAGGTTTATGGTGAGACAAACAACACTTAATACCATCGTTGATAAATTTTTGGGGAGAACACGTGATGAATCTGAAACCACATCGTTGACAGGCCCAACCCTCGCTGAAGTTAAAAGCGCTATTGACGAACAAAAACTCACCAACAAGTTTGTTAAAAATTTCTTTGAGGGCAGTAGCCTCCAAGATATCACGACGAAATTTTCTAACATCGACAACCATATTAAAACCCAAGCACGGATTAGAATCAACGAACTTCTGGTTTCATTCTTTTCTAACAAGGACGCGGGAAGGATGATGAATGAAAATGAAATCAGGGTAAATTATCTCGATATTTCCGACGATATTCTTAAACTAAAAGAAAACTTTGAAAGGATAAAGATTCCGCACAAAAACCTTAAAAATATCGTGTATACGGTCAAACATGGAATCATGGATTGGATAAGAGACAAAGCTCCTAGAATTACCATCGATCTCATGTGGGATGAGGGGGAAGCGAAGGTTGATGGTATCTATAGGTTAACGTGGGCCTCTATCGATCAATTTAATATGATCATGAACAATAGAACCTACTCTGGTGGCGTCGCGACGTTAATTATCGAGACTGGCATAACACCAGAATTTCAATTCGTCGCGGTTAATAGCTCCACCATTAGATCAAAAATAGCCTGGTGTATAGAACTCGTAGATCATTTTTCCGGCTGAAGTACTAGCAATTCCCGCTAACGATGACAAATAATTGAAAACACTAGTGTTTTTAAAATAAAAATGATTTCATCAACGCAATGTCGCTATTATCAGGTCAGAGAATTTCAGACTAGACTCAAAACCCTCACTGAGGAGTATCAAATAAAAATGAAAAAATACCGACGAAGAATCACCGCAATTGATGTTATTGTGTACTCGGTGTCAAGCGTTCTCACTGGCGCCGGAATAATACTTGCATCAGTTATAATGATTGCTCCGGTCGTAGTTCCAATTTGCATTTCTGCGGTGGCTACAATCGCGGGTATATCAACCGGGATAGCAAAAAAGATATCATCATGCAGCCAGAGTAAACTGCAGGATTACTTAATTCAATTTCATATTGTATCAACCGCATACTCGCAATTATCATTGATGATATCATCGTCACTCGATAATACGATTATATCAGATAGTGAATTCTCAGCGATGGTCAGTATTTTTGATTCCGCGATATCGAAATTAGAGCGACAACATGAATATAATAACAATGACAACACCGATGGAATTAGAAAACACGAACCCGAAAACCAAAATGATCTCAATAACCTCAACCATACCAGATTGTGAGTTCTCAGTGACGGTCAGTATTTACATTTCCGTGATGTCAAAATTAGAGCGACAACAACAGTATAGCAACGATGACAACACCGATGGAATTACTTCAACAAATAGTGGAGAACACGAACCCAGTACAAACAAGCATGATATCAATTACATCAACGAAACCCGAGTTTAGTGTGAATTTCCCTAGCCCAGTCCCCGTGAAGGAGATAGCGCTAGCAAAACTACGGGTGTATCACAGTTGGCCTAATATCAGATCAAAATCATTTGGTGGTCAACAACCGAATAATTCACTGGTATTTGCAAATAAGAATAAAGACGACGGTACCCCAGACTGGAACGTTGTTTCGATACCAACAGGGTCATACCAAATCGAACAAATCAATAATGAGTTCGCGCGTAGAATAAAATCGATTACTGGAACAGAATCGAAAATCGCTATAACAGTTCATGAGCCGACGCTATCATCCGCAATTGAGATAAGCACAGAAGGATACGTCGTAGATATCTATCAGAGTTCTATTAGAACCGTATTAGGATGGCCTGAAAAACCACCGGAAAAATCCACCACCGACTTAACCACTGACGTACAATCATATCATGAAATCAATCCCAGTTATCGAGATGATTTATCTGATATAAGAAAAGAAAAAATCGGCGATAGATTTATATTCACCAACAAAGACACATTGCAATGGGATTTTATCATTAAAAGAACAGCCGACCCATCTGTTACTATTTCATTTACGCTAACTGACGTCACTGGTTATTTTAATGAGATTAAACAATTATATGAAACACAACTAGAACAACTACGGCAAACAAAATCGCGAAAACACGTTGAAATAATAAATCAGCTTATATCGGACATGGAATATATCAATGAACGAATTATTCAAACAATAATTCATGACAACAGCGACAATAAACAACGATTCCTAACCGATTACAATATCACAGAAGACAATCTGCGTAATTTCAAGTTTCCCGGATACAACGCTGATGAACTAACAAGAATTGTTAAAACCGATATCAAGGCGCTACAAAAACTAGATTCAACTGTCCTCCTCAAATATAATAATGATCCAGATGGTGGTGGTAGGCATATCGCTCCTTTCAACGTAAATATTTCAACGGTGATTGCTCTCAATTTAGTATGTGATGTTATCGAAGGAAGCTATCAAATTAATCTAGAACAATCAAATCAAGCTCAGCAGGGATATATTCTTTATTCGTTTGCACCAACAGCTCCTCCAGGATTCCTAATTATTGAAAACCCAATTAATCCTGTCTACATGCGATGCCATAATAATTCGTTAACGAGAATTAATTTTAGACTCACCGACCAGTCAAATAATTTAATTGATCTACAAGAGGAGGTGTTAGTGATTAGTTTGTTTGTGAAATCCTAAAGACTGGATCAAATCATTTATTATTTTTTGTTAACCAGAACTGAAAGTTCAGCAGCAGAGAGGGTGGATGACCACATCGTTGCGAGCAAAATTGATTAAAAAATCGTAAAATCTCCGTTTTTGCAAAAATGGAGACTTTTTTTTGGTTAAATGAGATTTTGTTGGAAGTCTTATATTTTGCTTGAAAACATGATCTGTAGGCCATATTTTGCTCGAAAACATGATCTGTAAGCCTTAATTTTGCTTGAAAACGTGGTCTGTTCACCCTCTCTGCTGCTGTCTGACCACTTGAATGAACTATCCTTGAAACAATACACAAGGCCCAGCACTCAACATAAACAACAAATGAGTAACATTCTTTCAAATGTATGTGCAAATGTAGCATTGTCTGCTCAAGACTCTTCTACAGTACTATCTCATGCAACTGTAAATGTTCAAATGACCCCAACAAACTCGAGCAGTACGACTCAAGAAAATGTTCAAGAAACCCATACAAACCCAAGTAGTACAAACCAAGTAAATATTACTGAATCTGTTCAAAATCCCCTACAAGCACTTTCACATAATACAATGAATCCTATAACAGGTTTCATTACACAATCTACCTGTCATTTCAATAACTGCACCTTCCAGTTTAGTTCAAACTGAAACAAGTAAGTGCAAACAAATTAAGGAAATATGTGATTTTCAAGTAAATTGTCAATGTAAACTACCCTTACTAACATGTTATTTGCTGTTTTAAAATAGTAAATACATTAATGTGTCATACAGTTTTTCATTACTTTTCTGTACCAGCTACTTGGATTGCAAGTATGTGATTTTCAAGTAAAGTGTCAATGTAAACTATCCATTAAATAACATGTAAACTATGTTATTTGCTTTTTTTTAAAATAGTAAATACATGACTGTGTCATACTGTTTTTCATTACTTTTCATTACTTTTCTCTACCAGCTACTTGGATTGCAAGTATGTGATTTTCAAGTAAATTTTCAAGTAAAATTATTATGCTGTATTGTCATTATTATTGTACTACTAAGTATAATTCAAATAGTGTGTCTGCAGAACTATCTCATGCAACTGTAAATGTTCAAATGATCAATACATGTACTAACATGTTATTTGCTTTTTTAAAATAGTAAATACATGAATTACAATTATTATGCTGTATTGTCATTATTACTGCACTACTCAGTTTAATTCAAAAAGTGTGTCAACAATAAACACAAATTTCATAAATTAAATTGTCTTACTGTTTTTAAATCTGTCATTTTGTGTGTCTGTCTGTTCACTTTCTACACTGGTGTCACAAATTTGATGAGAGGAATCTGGTTATGAACCATTGTCACAAAACAACTCATGGAATAACTAGAGGGATAAAAAAGTACTTAATTATTTTGGAACTGTGAGTGTATGTGTATGTTAGAGCCAATAAAACTGATCACATACTTTCTATAACCAAACTTCATACACCTACATGTTTATAACACGAAAAAAGGTGTTGAAGAACGAAATTAGATTACTCACTTGTCATAACGGTGATGAATATGCCAGATCACATTAGGTACATCTAAAATAAGCAAACATCCTTATAGCCATGACATAGTGACTTTAAATATTAAGCTTCAACTTTAAATACACGAGTTCAATATGATAAAATATTAAAAATGTTCAAATTCCTTCCGTGGGACAAGCAGGACAATTTCAAGAGCTATAAATAGCTACGTAACAGAAACCCGAGAAAAGTATTACTACGCACAATGATGATTATTATTTTATTTTTTTTAGGTTGAAAAATGAAAAGAACATAAAAATGCATTGCAATTTCAATTATAAGAGTTTAAACCAACACCATTCACAGTTGATGAACAAATTCCTTCCGTGGGTTCCATTGGATGACGGACTTACAAGCAGGACAATCCCAAGAGCTATAAATAGCTACGTAACAGAAACCCGAGAAAAGTATTACTACGCACAATGATGATTATTTATTTTTTTTTAGGTTGAAAAATGAAAAGAACATAAAAATACATTGCAATTTCAAATATAAGACTTTGACGTTGTTTTTTTCTGCGTTCATCGTGGTATGAACTGTCAGTTGCTTACTCACACAGCTTACATAATGCCCTTCGGGCGTTATTTGCTGTGTGAGTCGGCAACTTACAGTTCATACCACGATGAACGCAGAAAAAACAACGTTAAACTCTTAAAATAACTCACGATTGTCCGATCAAAAATAAGCATCAGGTAAGTTGATGAAGTAAAGGAAATAACATGTTAAGTCTTTATTCGAATCTTACCTTCATCATCATCATCGCCAGTCTCTTGTTAATCTTCACCCGGCGTTGTGTTCAATTATTCTTTTCACGGTATTATGTACGCTGTGTGAGTCGGTAACAGGCAGTAAGTTTATACCACGATAAATGCAGAAAAAAACAACATTAAACTCTCATAATTGAAATTTAAAATGTTGGCTATGTTATTTTGTTTCCATCATTAAGAAACATAAATCCTAATTGACAATGTTCCCTTATGACGTACCCCAACCCAACTCTAAGGGTCACGTGGTTTGTGTTGAGTTTTATTTCAAACGTTGCTATTAATAGTACATGGGGTTTTCCGTATGATTGTAATACGATCATCATAATAACAGTCCTTCATCCAATGAAAGCATATGTATCGAATTTGAACAGTGCTACTGTGATTTTTATATTTTACCTTAATGGACACGTGTATTCAAAGTGTAAGCTCAATATTTAAAGTCACGATTCATGGCAGAGAATGTATGCGTTCATAGACTGACAGTGAGATTTGTCATTTTCATCACTGCTCTGAGACGTGAGTGGTCTGATTTTGTTCCTCAAAACCAATTTTCGTGTTTACAAACATGTAGGTGTATGAGGTTAGGTTATAGAAAGTGTGTGATCAGGTTTGTTGGTTCAGACATAAACAGTTCTAAAATAATTCAGTACTTATTTTTTCTCTCTAGTTATTCCATGGTTTGTTTTGTGACAATGGTTCATAAAACGACTCCTCTCATCAAGTTTGGGGCATCAGTGTAGAAAATAAACAGACACACAAAATCACAGATGACAACAGAGACAGATGTTTACGTAGAATGCTCTTGGTTTAACAAGTTTCACTTCGGGATTAAAGACAGCAAGACAGTTTAATGTAAAATTTGTTTATTGCTTGCAAACGTTTCTAGGTACATGTATATTGAAATAATAATAACAATACAGCATTGTAATACCACTATACAAATGAAAGATTGTATGTCACATTCGACTTATAGACAATTCGGCCCAAAGACAATTCGGCCTAACTTGGGCTGAAAGTAAGACACAATTCAGCCCAACTTTGTGGTATAAAGATATTTTTCTTCAATATATATAATTTGTGTGTGTGTGTGTGTGTTTGTGTGTGTGTGTGTGTGTGTGTGTGTGTGTGAGAGAGAGAGAGAGAGAGAGAGAGAGAGAGAGAGAGAGAGCACAAACTAATATTTAAATACCTTTGTTTTTATGTCCAAAAATACATGCATCTGCACACCGACATTCTCAATTTAAGTCGTCTGGTCAAATTATCAATATTGATTTATCAAATAATAATATTTAACAGATAATATTCTACAGAATACGTTTACATTTGTCTAAGAGTAGCAAAACTGTACATGAGATATTATACGTATATATTTGATTTTAGGCTTCAGATTGTAACACTGCTTCATATATGACACATTCTTTTGCACATAGCTTTATTAAATAGAAACGATATATTGTTACAAATTAGCTACAAGTATAGAGGCCATGCATACCTATTGAAAACAATAATCCTGGTTTGAGAGGGATACTTCAGTAGCTTTCGTATCTTTTAATGAAGACTTACTTGTTTTGTTAGATGATCTTTTATTTTATTAATCTGCGAATAGAATAGAAAATCAAAGGCCCTTGATGCCTAGGACATATGTTTCACCCAGGCTTAATAGATATACTTCAAAGGGTTTCTTACCTTTTAATGAATACTTGCTTATTTTGTTAGGCGATCTGTTATTTTATTAATCGGCGAATAAATTAGAAAATCAAATACCCTTGATTCGTATGGCATATTGTTACGTCTTTTGGATTTAAATTATTTATTTTTTAATTGTTAAATCCAAATTTGTCATTTTGCTTTTAAAATTCATTAATTGGGAGATTTTTCTGGTTAATTCAGGCTGACCTAGACTCTAACTATAAACAAGTTTTGACCTTGGCTTGTTGATCTAATTCCTGACTCTGCTTTAGACATTGTCAACAAGCTTCTAAAACTATTGGTTAATTTCAGGGACAACTTTTTATTTATAGTTCTTGGGGGTAAGAAATATCAAGATCATTCCATTAATACGTGGCTTGGTGAAGGTAGACTCTTCCTCTGACCTTCTATCAATTTCTAGAAAATCACGTGATCCCTTGTTTACATTTTAAAAACGGGTATTTAAATCATTGTACTGGAAGTGAGATTCAGTAGAATTTGGGCTTTTTCAAGTTAAGTTGTGTATTTATGTTTGAGTGTTAATTTTAATTATCTTGTTCTGGACATTGTGTCAATTCGTTGGAAAAGAGAAATTATTCTCTTTATTTGGAAAAAGGACATGTGTTTCATAATTTCATCTGGATGATTATAAAACAAGAACTGCATCACGTGACATTGTCAGCCATTTTGGATTACATCGTCAAGATTCGAACCTGGAACTATTAGAACATTTATTTATCAGGAATCTTGCAATTCCATTAGTGGATTATTTTGTGAATTCTATATTTGTTGGATGTGATTCTCTAAAACCGTAAGTTTATTTATTTTATGAAAATAATTGTACTTAATAAAAATCATTGTTAAAGTTTTACAACTTGTTAGTTTTCACTCTTTCTGTGTTGCTGCTTATTCGAGCCTAAGCACGTAACAATATGTTTCACCCAGGCTTCATCGATGTACTTCAAAGAGGCTATATTAATTGTTATTACATATTTTAATTGATTTTCCCCTTCAAATTCGTTGATTTAGCAACGTGTGTTTAGCGTAGGCCTATATATACAATAGAACCAATCAAATGCATATTTATTTTTTTAGGAGTTATAGTGTTATACCTTGTGTCTGTACTTTGTATATTCCAACAATGCACTACCCATGTATTCAGTGTGCTAAGGAGGTGACTACAGTACTCGTCAACAAGCTGTGGAATGTGACTGTTGTCATCAGTGACATCACAGGACATGTGGCATAGGTGAGAATAACTTATACATTTTCTTAGCTAAATATTTCTTAATAGTTTCAATTGTAAATAATACATATTATAATACATCATGAAAAAAAAACACATTTCATTTTTGCAGTAGATTCGGACAAAAAACATGATTAAATAAAGATCGAAAAAAACATGCTGTTAGACCTGGTGTAGTGACAGCAGTTAATATTGACAAGAATTTAATTATCTTTTATACATTTATTGGCGAACTAGTGATAACAGGACAACACGATAATAATACATAACATGAGATATCTGCTAACTTATAATCTGTTCTAAATGATTTCAACTATGTTCTAAACTTTGCTATATGAATAATATGTACTATCAAATTTTCTTAAGTATAGTTGTAATTATGTATACTGAGTAGAATTCATGGCAAATGTTAGTGTTGCATAAATGTATTAAATTCTTTTTTTCAGCTGAGAGTCAAAGCTGTACACGATTTGTTTGATCCTGCTCAGAATATTGTAGATCGCGTAATTCAGGAGCACGTAGATGTTGAAGCGGAAGCATCAAGACCCTCCTACAACAACATGATGTGAAACTGTAACAGATATAGAGAAATAGAAAGACCTACAGACCCATCAGACTTGAAAAAAATTGCATGTTCTGACAAAAGTTACATCACAAATATATGATTATGTTTAAAAAAATATTTAATTGTCAGATATTATAAAAGAATACATTTGCAAAAGTAAAAGAAATACCTATGTTTAAGGTTGTTGATTCCGGTATATATAGTAAAAGGTTGATTAAATACTTCTATTAAACTTATGTATTTTATATTACTTTCATAATATTATTATGTGTCTCTCAATAAGATAAGTATTATATTAAATAATTAAATCTGACTTTGTCACATTGAGATTGTTTTTGTCATATGCAATCTGTGTTATTTGACTTTGTCACATTGAGATTGTTTTTGTCATATGCTATCTGTGTTATTTGACTTTGTCACACTGAGATTGTTTTTGTCATATGCAATCTGTGTTACTTGATTTTGTCACATTGAGATTGTTTTTGCATATGCTATCTGTGTTATTTGACTTTGTCACATTGAGATTGTTTTTGTCATATGCTATCTGTGTTATTTGACTTTGTCACATTGAGATTGTTTTTGTCATATGCTATCTGTGTTTATGCATTTGTCATACTCTATCAACACAACTAAGGGTGTGTATGTACCATTTTTTAAATAAATTTAAATATTAAAACAAAGTTAAAAAAGAGGCATAATTTTCCCAAGTAATTCCTTAGTTCTTACTCCCTTTTGGATTTATGCCCTAACCTCAAGAGCACGTCTATGTATGTAATGAATGTGGTGTGTGTTTAGTTGAATCTGTCCAAATCATCAACCCATGGCAAATGGTTAAATCTGTCAAAATCATCAACCCATGGGAGATGGTTAAATCTGTCGAAATCATCAACCCACGGTAAATGGATAAATCTGTCCAAATCATCAACACATGACAAATGGAAATATCTGTCCAAATCATCACCCCATGGTTAATGGTTAAATCTGTCCAAATCATCAACCCATGGGAAATGGTTAAATCTGTCCAAATCATCAACCCATGGGAAATGATTAAATCTGTCCAAATCATCAACCCATGGTAAATGGTTAAATCTCTCCAAATCATCAACCCATGGGAAATGGTTAAATCTGTCCAAATCATCAAGCCATGGGAAATGGTTAAATCTGTCCAAATCATCAACCCATGTGAAATGGTTAAATCTGTCCAAATCATCAACCCATGGGAAATGATTAAATTTGTCCAAATCATCAACCCAAGGGAAATGGTTAAATCTGTCCAAATCATCAACCCATTGGAAATGATTAAATCTGTCCAAATCATCAACCCATGGGAAATGATTAAATCTGTCCAAATCATCAACCCATGGGAAATGGTTAAATCTGTCCAAATCATCAAGCCATTGGAAATTATTAAATCTGTCCAAATCATCAAGCCATGGGAAATGGTTAAATCTGTCCAAATCATCACCCCATGCGAAATGGTTAAATCTGTCCATATCATCAACCCATGGGAAATGGTTAAATCTGTCCAAATCATCACCCCATGGTAAATGGTTAAATCTGTCCAAAACATCAACACATGGGAAATGGTTAAATCTGTCCAAATCATCAACCCATGGGAAATGGTTAAATCTGTCGAAATCATCAACCCATGGGAAATGGTTAAATCTGTCCAAATCATCAACCCATGGAAAATGGCTAAATCTGTCCAAATCATCAACCCATGGTAAATGGTTAAATCTGACCAAATAATCAACCCATGGGAAATGGTTAAATCTGTCCAAATCATCAACCCATGGGAAATGGTTAAATCTGTCCAAATCATCAACCCATGGAAATCATTAAATCTGTCCAAATTATCAACCCATGGGAAATGATTAAATCTGTCCAAGTCATCAAGCCATGGTAAAAGGTTAAATCTGTCCAAATCATCAACCCATGACAAATGGAAATATCTGTCCAAATCATCACCCCATGGTAAATGGTTAAATCTGTCCAAATCATCAACCCATGGTAAATGGTTAAATCTGTCCAAATCGTCAACCCATGGGAAATGATTAAATCTGTCCAAATCATCAACCCATGGTAAATGGTTAAATCTATCCAAATCATCAACCCATGGGAAATGGCTAAATCTGTCCAAATCATCACGCCATGGGAAATGGTTAAATCTGTCCAAATCATCAACCCATGTGAAATGGTTAAATCTGTCCAAATCATCAACCCATGTGAAATGGTTAAATCTGTCCAAATCATCAACCCATGGGAAATGATTAAATCTGTCCAAATTATCAACCATGGGAAATGATTAAATCTGTCCAATTTATCAACCCATGGGAAATGATTAAATCTGTCCAAATCATCAAGCCATGGTAAATGGTTAAATCTGTCCAAATCATCACCACATGGGAAATGGCTAAATCTGTCCAAATCATCACCCCATGGGAAATGGTTAAATCTGTCCAAATCATCAACCCATGGGAAATGGTTAAATCTGTCCAAATCATCAACCCATGGGAAATGGTTAAATCTGTCCAAATCATCACGCCATGGGAAATGATTAAATCTGTCCAAGTCATCAATCCATGGGAAGTGGTTAAATCTGTCCAAATCATCACGCCATGGGAAATGGTTAAATCTGTCCAAATCATCAACCCATGGTAAATTATTAAATCTGTCCAAATCATCAACCCATGTTAAATGGTTAAATCTGTCCAAATCATCACGTCATGGGAAATGGTTAAATATGTCCAAATCATCAACCCATGGGAAATGGTTAAATCTGTCCAAATCATCAACCCATGGAAAACGGATAAATCTGTCCAAATCATCAACTCATGGGAAATGGTTAAATCTGTCCAAATCATCAACCCATGGGAAATGGTTAAATCTGTCCAAATCATAAACCCATGGGAAATTATTAAATCTGTCCAAAACATCAACCCATGGGAAATGATTAAATCTGTCCAAATCATCAAGCCATGGTAAATGGTTAAATCTGTCCAAAACATCAAGCCATGGGAAATGGTTAAATCTGTCCAAATCATCACCCCATGGGAAATGGTTAAATCTGTCCAAATCATCACCCCATGGGAAATTGTTAAATCTGTCCAAATCATGAACCCATGGGAAATGGTTAAATCTGTCCAAATCATGAACCCATGGGAAATTATTAAATCTGTCCAAATCATCAACTCATGGGAAATGGTTAAATCTGTCAAAATCATCAACCCATGGGAAATGGTTAAATCTGTCCAAATCATCACGCCATGGGAAATGATTAAATCTGTCCAAATCATCACGGCATGGGAAATTGTTAAATCTGTCCAAATTATCAACCCATGGTAAATGGTTAAATCTGTCCAAATCATCAACCCATGGGAAATGGTTAAATCTGTCCAAATCATCAACCCATGGGAAATGATTAAATCTGGCCAAATCATCAACCCATGGGAAATGATTAAATCTGTCCAAATCATCAACCCATGGGAAATGGTTAAATCTGTCCAAATCATCAACCCATGGGAAATGGTTAAATCTGTCCAAATCATCAACCCATGGGAAATGGTTAAATCGGTCCAAATCATCAACCCATGGGGAAATGGTTAAATCTGTCCAAATCATCAACCCATGGGAAATGGTTAAATCTGTCCAAATCATCAACCCATGGGAAATGGTTAAATCTTTCAAAATCATCAACCAATGGGAAATGGTTAAATCTGTCCAAATCATCAACCCATGTGAAATGGTTAAATCTGCCCAAATTGTCAACCCATGGTAAATGGTTAAATCTGTCCATATCATCAACCCATGGTAAATGGTTAAATCTGTCCAAATCATCAACCCATGGGAAATGGTTAAATCTGTCCAAATCATCAACCCATGGGAAATGGTTAAATCTGTCCAAATCATCAACCCATGGGAAATGGTTAAATCTGTCCAAATCATCAACCCATGGTAAATGGTTAAATCTGTCCAAATCATCAACCCATGGGAAATGGTTAAATCTGTCCAAATCATCAACCCATGGTAAATGGTTAAATCTGTTCAAATCATCAACCCATGGGAAATGATTAAATCTGTCCAAATCATCAATCGTTGGGAAATGGTTAAATCTGTCCAAATCATCAACCCATGGGAAATGGTTAAATCTGTCCAAATCATCAACCCATGGGGAAATGGTTAAATCTGTCCAAATCATCAACCCATGGGAAATGGTTAAATCTGTCCAAATCATCAACCCATGGGAAATGGTTAAATCTGTCCAAATCATCAGCCCATGGGAAATGGTTAAATCTTTCAAAATCATCAACCCATGGGAAATGGTTAAATCTGTCCAAATCATCAACCCATGGGAAATGGTTAAATCTGCCCAAATCATCAAGCCATGGTAAATGGTTAAATCTGTCCAAATCATCAACCCATGGTAAATCGTTAAATCTGTCCAAATCATCAACCCATGGGAAATGGTTAAATCTGTCCAAATCATCAACCCATGGGAAATGGTTAAATCTGTCCAAATCATCAACGCATGGTAAATGGTTAAATCTGTCCAAATCATCAACCCATGGGAAATGGTTAAATCTGTCCAAATCATCAACCCATGGTAAATGGTTAAATCTGTCCAAATCATCAACCCATGGGAAATGATTAAATCAGTCCAAATCATCAATCGATGGGAAATGATTATATCTGTCCAAATCATCAACCCATGGTAAATGGTTAAATCTGTCCAAATCATCAACCCATGGGAAATGGTTAAAGTAGGTATTTTACTTAGTGTCAACTTTTATATTTTTGTTTTGAATAATTACTGGTAACATGCACTGAATATCATCATTATTATCATTAATATTATTACATTATCAGTTATCAGCACTACTCAACAGAATCATACAAATGCATGTTTTCCAAATAAGATTGCTGCCTTTAGCTCACTTTAATCCATCCTAAAAATTAAATCATCACAGACTTAAAATAGTCATTAATCTTTGTTATGTGCAGTATGACAAAATATATTTTTCTCATGGCAAATAGTTTTAATTCATTTAGATGTAGATATCTGTAGCATTTTTACATCCAGCAATAAATAGTCCATCAAGTTTTCCACCATCCAGCAATAAATAGCCCATCAAGTTTTCCCACCATCCAGCAATAAATAGCCCATCAAGTTTTCCCACCATCCAGCAATAAATAGCCCATCAAGTTTTCCCACCATCCAGCAATAAATAGCACTTCAAGTTTTCCCACCATCCAGCAATAAATAGTACATCAACTTTTCCCACCATCCAGCAATAAATAGCACATCAACTTTTCCCACCATCCAGCAATAAATAGCACATCAACTTTTCCCACCATCCAGCAAATAAATTCCTTTGTCCCTCTACCCTAATGACAAAATCTGCCTTGCTTTAAAATTTGATTTATTTACATCTGTGTTATACTGTCAACATGAATGGAGTTAACAACAAACAAAACAAGAACATTGATTAAGATGACATTCTTTTTAGCTAAATGATGCCTTCCTAGGGTTGTATTTCTTCAAAGTTTGATAAAAAAACGGCTGTGTGATTATTAATGTTTGCTTTTTAGTTTAACACACCTTAGGCTATTCATCAGTCCAGTGTAACTGGTGGAGGAAGATCCATCAACTACTGTTAAGTTGCTGGCAAGCTTTCTCAAATGCCCACTTGGCTAAGCCCATTGCATCAAACCCACACACTTATTAATGTATGAACTGGTATTACCTATATATCCAATATAGTACTAATGTGATGCTTAGTAATTTTGTTAACTGTCAGTATTACATGAACACAATATATTATTACTACACATACATGTATTACCGTAAATATTTTTTATTTCCAGAGGAAAAACAAGAATGAACTTTGTGCTGACTGTTGGGTTGGTGTGGTTATTTCTCCCAGTTGTATGTAAGTACCTATACATGCAAATTCTCCAGATATTTTGTTCTTTACATTGTGATAACATTTTGAGCTTATGTAGATTTTATATTTGCCATCCCTGATGGATTTTTCTGTTTTAATGACATTTTATTTATTGTCTTCAAAGATAAACTGTCTCCACAACAAGTAGAGACTTTCACAGTTTCTGGTCTTTATGTCCATTTTGCATCTTCAACATTTGCTACAGGCCTGCATGGTTGGCAACTTTCCATATATGTTAAATTTTTTGCTTTTATTAAATTTTCTGTTTTTTTCTAAAGGAATATTAAATGAATACACAACACTGCTTATGGTACAGAATTTAATGCCACAAAATATCTGCTATATATTAGACATAGTTTTCCCAAAAATTCAGATTTATTATAAGTTGCCCATATTCAAGTTTAGAACAACATGATTGTGTGTAATTTAATGAAAAATAACATAGTTCCTTATATGATATACAACAATTTTAGCATCATTATAAACAATGTTGTGAGTGAGATTATGGAGTATGTAAAAATTGTATTGTTCATATTTAAAGAACCAGTGTATTCAATGTATGAAAATTGTAGCCAGTAATATGTTGTCGACGTAACAAGATACCAGATCTTCTGTTTTACAAATGATTATATAGTTATATTAAATGGCTTTCCAGTTGAATAATCATCAATATAAAGCTGTGACAGAATTTGCACAACCTTATTTTTACTGCTTTGTAGGATTTCTTTTCTTAAATTGGCTAAACTATTTTTGTGTAGACAGTTACAGTACATCTCTCATGACTTTTTGAAATCCCATGTCTATCCAGATTACTACTGATGACAATGATTAATTTTATGTTGACAGTTACAGTACAGCTCTCATTACTTTTTTGAAATTCCATGTCTATCCAAATTATTACTGATGACAATGATTAATTTTATGTTGACAGTTACAGTACAGCTCTCATTACTTTTTTGAAATTACACGTCTATCCAAATTATTACTGATGACAATGATTAATTTTATGTTGACAGTTACAGTACAGCTCTCGTTATTTTTTTGAAATCCCATGTCTATCCAAGTTATTACTGATGACAATGATTAATTTTATGTTGACAGTTACAGTACAGCTCTCATGAATTTTTTGAAATCCCATGTCTATCCAAGTTATTACTGATGACACACAATGATTCATTTTATGCTGACAGTTACAGTACAACTCTCATGAATTTTTTGAAATCCCATGTCTATGTCATGGCAAATTCAATATCCAGATCAAACTGGCACCTTTTTTTGCTGTCATCTCATTCATAACCAGCTAATTGTATTTTTCTTCACTGCGTTGTTAATTTCTGACACTGTTGTTTGTGGATTCAAAGACACTTTTGGCAGCAACAACACATAGACAACCCAGCATAACAGAGATTTGTTTTACAGTAGCCACAGAAAGATAAACTTAATTTGACCATTCAATGCAATTATCGACAATCAAGATATTGGTAGCCAGAACCTTGCTTAACATGCTTTGATGTTTTTGTGGTAGCTCTCAAAAGTGAATGGATAGATTTGAAATGACTAGTTAAGCTCTGCCCCCTTAGGGACAGTTACCACGAACCCCAAGCTTCCCATTAAAATGACTGACTCATCACAGAATACAGGCACCATGTCCAATTCTCTCTCGCATATTCCCGATAACATTTCACTTAAATACCTTCCTGATCAGAGAAACTTTCCAGTAAAGTGTTGCAGAAGATGTTGATCTACTTTACACAAGGATATACACATGTTATCAAAGGTTTAGAGTTTGAAAATAAGATTCGCGTAGAGCGAGACGCTGTCCATCTCCAAAGAGAAGCAGCCAATGCATCGTCTGCACATCGAAATTACAGAGGAAAAGTATGAAGATGCATACTGTTGATGTAAATCGATGTAAATTGAATGTTTTGTATTTTTATGAACTATTTTCTTTATGTTTGAACTATTTAATACCCTGAAGTAATGGCAACAGTTATAGTACAAGTCATGCAGGTCATGTAGCTGATTGGTACCGACTATATAAGTAATGTGGCTTATTTTTTAACAATTTCATTTCACATAAATTAAATGGCATTCATTCACTTTATCTGAACCCTCATACATCCATATTCCTTTACAAATTCATTATATACTCACTGTTCACGAAGTACACTCAGCAAAAACAAATGTTAAATTACGTAAATGGATATATTTGGATGAGGTAAACTCACATAAGCTGGAATCTCAGACAGCAGCATTAATTAAAGAAAAAAAGAGAAAAAAACAGTATCTGACATTTCTTATTTGTATTTATGTCACTGGGAGGATTTACTAATTGCAATTATCAAAATTGTAACTTTATCACATGTTGTTTGGAAACGTAATAAATAATATATAAACACTTCATCTGGCATTTCACTGAGTGGTGTGAACAGTGTGTTTCAGATATATGCACCAATAGCATTTCTTTTACTAATTAATGTGTATGATATTGAAAAATAAACATGTATTGTTGCAGTGATACTGGACATTGCTATTATGTAGTAGGGCTAATTAAGTCAGGGTTTCTAGTCAAGGCTTTGAGAAATGATATAACCCTTCAAAATGTACTATTACTTAGCAACAAATCAGATATGCCTCATAAGGGTTACATCTCATGAGACTGACTCTAATGCTTCTGTCTAAGGCATAATAGTAGCCATTAGCTTGTAGGCACAGTATTAACACAACCTTTTAAATCTTTAGTCTACATGACTTTACTTTGCAGAGACAATTAAGAATTGAATCTGGTGGGTCTGATTGCTGTGGCCCAGATGAACCCAATTTGACGTCCTGATGGATTTGGATTCTGAACTTTTACTATATTCATCTTGAATAATTTGCTTTGTACAGAAAACTTAAGTTAGATTTTTCTTCTTAGATATTTTTCTTCTTAGATTTTGTCACCACTGGTTATATGACTCTTAGTTGTGCTATCTTTTTAAGAGTCAAAGCACGTGAGTCATCATGTTGGAAATCCAGTAATTTTTCCATGGAAACTTTGAAATGTGTGTTCCTAGATTTCATCCACTTACAAGTCTATTCTCCTAATGCTATTGTAATCAATAAATGTATTTGATGGAATTTATATTTAGTAAATGATGTATGTCTGGAAATATTTACCCAGTGACATTACAATTAAGCCTTGTGATCCATCCCTATAAATTGTTCATGCAGTTTGACTGAGAAAACATCTAGGTGATTGGTAAGGAGATGTAATGAGAAAGAGTTTCTGTCTATATCTGTATAATGATAGTCAACAAAATGCAACTTGTTTTATTTGATGGAGGAAGAAATCTACAGAAACAGCCACAAATCTACAGGAGGTACCGGCAAGATTTTTCTCACATAGCCATATTGTCCAGACCTTGAATCGATGCAGACTATTGTGTGAATGATTAGTAAAGTCAAGTATATTTTATAGCATTGCTGGAATCAAGAAGTTAAGAATTCATTCCCAAATTTGATTAGATAATTATTCTTGGTGGACCATTGGAACATATAATTTATAAAAATGTTTACTTTTGATTAGTATCTTTATATTTATATATATCTTTATATCTTTATATCTTTATATATATATTTATATATATATATTTTTTTCTTTCTTTCTTTTTTTCTTTTCAGCATGGGAAATGATTTCACTGTTAGCAGATAAGCCATACCCCAAACCTGGCGAAAATGTAACCATATCAGCTACTGTAAAAGATCAATGTGGAATTACATGGATGAACAATGCCACTGATAGCGTACTTGCTGTATGTGATGCAGCTAACTGTAGATCTCATGTTACAAGCAGATACAGATTTAGTTACCAAGGTGTAAACATCACTAATTTTGATTGGTCAGAAGATGCATTTGTATGGAAGGCACAGTGTGACTATGACACTGACTATTGCGTCTTTAGTAAACCTAGTAAGTAAACACTATAAATAAGCATACTTCTAAAAAAAAATACTGCATATTGCTGTCTCTACTGCAGCTGTTTAAGATAAGAATAACTAGTTCTGTTTAATATCACCTTGATGTAAAAAAAATGAAGAAACAATAACAGAACCAGGATGAGGGTCTTGATATGATATTCAGAACAATCTAAGTTGTAAACACGATCAAAGGTTTTATGTAAACATGTTGACCCAAATTAAAAGTGCAACCCGCTATCAGAAAGATTTATAAAGTTGTTTACAAAAATGACTGTTACAGTCATAAACTGAAACAAACACACAATGCAGATATTCATAGCAATAGCCAATCCAAGTGTTCAATTGATTTTATTAGTTAAGTAGACTAATTACCAGTTGTTCTACACCATATCAGTATAATATACTGTTTGTTTTATACATGCATATAGGAGTTTTGAAGATCAGTCAAGTGTCACAATGTCCTCACTGTATATTTGTGTCAGAAAAATAATAAGCTATTCTTCCACAGTTCCCTTTTTATATGCAAAGTTAACAAAAAATATGTCATTTTAAGTTTTGATTATTATTAATTTTTGATACACAATATTGTAAATATTAATCTCTAACTTCTCCAACTTCTTGCTAAATACTGAAGAGATGATCTGAATAATAAAACTATGGGACCCAATCCTTAGAATCATGAGTTTGTATCGCAAAACACATATTGGGGGTGATTTTTAGAGCTTTTGGAAAATATTTAATACATATTTGAATGATTTTTAGAGTTTGATCACTCAATATAGCTGAGCCTGATGTCAACACTGCCTTAGACAAACAGTATATATATCCAATCAGGCCTTAGACAAGCATGCTCCAATTGAAACAAAAATAGTTAAACACCAAATTACACCTAAGTGGATTACCCCTTAAATCAATGAGACTTCGCACCTAAAAGATAATTTCCACAAGAAAAAAGACATGCAAAGCTATAGAAAGTGGAGGAATAAAACTAAACACCTGATAGATAAGGCAAAAGAGAACTACTATAAACAGGCTATTAATGAAAGTAAGAGTACCAAGATATTGTGGAAGCATGTAAAAGAGCTGAACCCACCCAAGAATAGTTGTCTTCCCCTAGACTTAAGCAAAATGATGATATAGCAACATTTTTCCAAGACATTGTGGATATGTTCAACAATTTCTTCATAAGCATCTCCAGTAACAGTATTTAGAACCAGTCTAACATCCTAGTTGAACTTGATCCTCTTTATTCTCTTATTTTTCAGCAGCTGATATTTTGGATATGCTAATTAAGGTGAATATTAATAAATCCTCTAGACTGGCTGGTTTTGGTCCAGGATTTCATAAATTTTCTGCAACAGTAATAACAAAGTCACTAACGCATATAATAAATTTAAGTATAATGAGTGGTAATTTTCCAGAAAAACTGAAATGTGCAACAGTTACACCTACCTTTTAGAAAGGAGAAAAGGAGGATACATGGAATTACAGATCAGTATCAATTCTACCTGTATTGTCATAATTGAATGAAAAGCATGTAGACTGCCATTTAGGTCTATAAATGTTTTGAAACATACTCTATTTCATAAAGCACAATCAGGATTTAGAAAGTACCACTCATGCCAAACAGAACTTATAAAATTGATTGATATTTGGCTGAAGTAAATTGATAATCGACATATGACTGACAAAAGGCCTTTGATCTTGTTGATTATGAAATTCTGATGTAAAAGTTTAACTGTTACAGGTTTGACAGTCCTTCTTTAAACTGGTTTAGATCATAGGGGAATAATATCCTGTTTGGATGGGAGAGTGCAGCCATTTTCAAACCCTGCTCTCATTGAATTTAATGGAAGATACGTTTCTCATGTAGAAGCAGTTTAAAGGAATGACTTACATTTTACTTATGAGTGATGTCAAATCCTAATCCTTCACTTGTATGTCATTTATAAGTCCTTTATAAGTAATGAATATAAATGACCTCTAAGCGACATGTTTTTCCACAAGGGGTCAGCTCATCCAGGCAGGTGCCACAGTTAAATTTACTATTCATTTCAGATGTTTATATCCTCAGTTTTGTTAGACAGGTTCAGGTAATTTATAATAAATAAAAAAAATCAAGTATCAGGTGGAAACACGATTTGCTTACAAACACTAATCACTCATGGGGCCATCTACTATACACAAGTATTTAAAGGTTAAAAGAGTCATCTATTCTACACAAGTATTTAAAGTTTCAAAGATGCAAAGTACAGGTATTTTGTAAATGACGCATTCTTAAAAACAAAACAGAAAGAAAAGACAATAAAATATAAAGAGAAAAGAGGATATAGTTTTATTAATCACACTGATAACATCATATATCATTTGTTCTCTTTTATGCAAACATTTTCAGTAAAGATGAATCTTTCACTCTTTATTATATCATTCCACAAACTTGTCTTGAATGTTTGGGTGCTTTAGAATTTTTGAAACAGACTGGAAATAAAGTCAGATTTGTATTTGTTTGAGTTGTTAGTACTTTTTGGAGATATAGAGTACCTTATTTTTATATTGTGTATGTACAGCTAGCTGTAAGTTTACTTTTTATCATAAATATCCCTTCCTTAATGTAGTATTTCTAGATCATTTATTGCTTAATGGATATCATTTGTCAAATTTTTGGGAAATATGTCTTTATTTTGTTTTGGTAGCTTTGGCAGCAGCTGCAATATATGGTGTCACAATAATAATAATAATAATAATAATAATAATAATAATAATAATAATAATAATAATAATAATAATAATAATAATAATAATACAGGTAATTGTTCTATTTTGTTACAACTCTAGGTCTTAACTTTCCAACTTGGACACTACACCTTTGACAGTTTTCTCACCCATTGCAGAAGAAGGTTAAATAAACCTTGTCATGGATCTATCCAAGTCTGTATTTTTCAGTTATGCATTGCATTGTTGCATGTTTATCTTGTATGGGCATGTATGATTCATGCATTCCTATATATGTTTGTGAGGATTGGCTTTCCCTTCCTTGGATCAAATATATTATAACCTGCTTCTGTATCCAAAGATAGATATGAGCAAACCAAAAAGGCTATTTAGAAGGAATTTTTTTTTCTTCTGGTATTTGTGGATCTATATGATGTCTGTATGTCTGACTTGCATTTGTTAGTGTATAGATCTCTGATTCCAATTATTTTAGCTGTTGTAACATTTCTTGTCTTGCCCCTCAGAGTTCAGGAAACAGCATAGCTGGGCTTGGTAAAACTTGTATACATACATGTCCATTGACCAGGTAAATGCCAATTAACATGCTACTATGTATATTTGTTTTGTGTGCATGACATTTGTCCATGATTATAGGACATTCATCATTTTAGTTAAAATTTGTTTACTGAGTTTATTGTTCAAGGTGTAGCCTTGTTTACAAATGTTTTAATGTTCTGGAGTCAAACGTTTTACTTATATCTTGGTGATTTTATTACATGTATGTCTTAGGTTCTTATAAAAGCTTGAAGTAAACAAAATTAGTTATTCCTAGTTTTCAGTTTGGTCTCTATGCATGTACTGTTGTGTTCATAAATCATTGGAGAGGAGTTGTTGATCATTATTAATTGGTGAACCTTCACCATTTTATTTACATTTTTCAATAACTTATGATTCTGAGATGGTTGGAGTCAGAGGCGTAGCTAGGTGCAAGGCGGTACACATGTCCCCGGGCACCATACTAGTGGGGGCACCAAAATGGGCTTTGAAATAGGTTGTAACGGCTAATGGTGATTTTATTGATGAAAAAAATGGGTTTCAGAGTTGAGGTTGGGGGGTAATGAATATTGTCCCCGGGCGCCAAACACTCTAGCTATGCCTATGGTTGCAGTTCTTCTTTCAAATGCACATTACTGATATCTTTATTGTGAAATGTACTAACATACTTAAATATATGTTAGCATCTTTATCTTGGTTTGACAGTGTATTGGTGTGACAGTGTATTTAATAAACAGCACAGTGTTGAAGATACCAGTAATCTGGACATGTACAACAGTATTTGACCTAAATAAAAGATCAAAACATTTTGCATTATTTCATGTCTGAACTTCTTTCATATTTTACCCATAAAGAGCTCATTCAAAGAAAGATTTGTTGCCATTGAAATTAATTTTGATTACTGAAAGTTAGAATAGCCAACCTCAAAGAAAGATTTATTGACATTGAAATTAATTTAGATTACTGAAAGGTAGCACAGCCAACCTCAAAGAAACTATGCATGCAATTACAATTTATCAACCTTGTATGTTTAAAATTATTTACCTGAATCACTGTGCGTTAGAATAATAATTAAGGAAAAACGAAAATTCAGAACTAATTAAATACTTTATATGAACCAGACTGATAACAAATGTGAAGCATAATTTACTGTTATTCCAAATGAGAAGCAAAATATACATTATATTCCAAATGTGATGTTTAATATACTGTATATTCCAAATTTGAAGTTTAATATACTGTATATTCCAAATGTGAAGCATAATATATTGTATATTCCAAATGTGAAGCATAATATAAGGTATATTCCAAATGTGAAGTTTAATATACTGTATATTCCAAATCTGAAGTTTAATATACTGTATATTCCAAATGTGAAGCATAATATAAGGTATATTCCAAATGTGAAGCATAATATACTTTATATTCCAAATGTGAAGTTTAATATACTGTATATTCCAAATGTGAAGCATAATATACTGTATATTCCAAATGTGAAGCATAATATAAGGTATATTCCAAATGTGAAGCATAATATACTTTATATTCCAAATGTGAAGCACAATATACTGTATATTCCAAATGTGAAGCATAATATATTGTATATTCCAAATGTGAAGCATAATATATGGTATATTCCAAATGTGAAGCATAATATACTTTATATTCCATATGTGAAGCATAATATACAGTATATTCCAAATGTGAAGCATACAATATGGTATATTCCAAATTTGAAGCATAATATACAGTATATTCCAAATGTGAAGCATAATATACAGTATATTCCAAATGTGAAGCACAATATACTGTATATTCCAAATGTGAAGCATAATATATGGTATATTCCAAATGTGCAGCATAAAATATTGTATATTCCAAATGTGAAGCATAATATACTGTATATTCCAAATATTAAGCATAATGCATGGTATATATTCCAAATGTGAAGCATAATATACAGTATATTCCAAATGTGAAGCACCATATACTGTATATTCCAAATGTGAAGCATAATGTATGGTATGTTCCAAATGTGAAGCATAATATACTGTATATTCCAAGTAATCAAACTTGCAGAGGCATATCATTGCTCCATATGAAATGTGAAATGTTGTGTGTTGTGAGTCTATGTATTAAGTTAAAGAAAAGACTGAAGAAGACAAGCTTTGTAAAATTAAACAAATAATTTACATCACTAGAATACAAAGTGAAACAAAGAAAAAAAAACTGACAGTATTGTGAATTAGATCCCCAAATAATTAAATAATTAAAGACACAAGTCCTAGTAATTTAAAGTATTGACTAAAATTCAGTACAAATCACTCAGATATCCAACATGCCATACACTCTAGAAAATCTTCTTATCAATGTACTTTCTGGTCTTATCAACACCATAGCCTTCACTAGAAGATAGCTTTTATAAAAATAAATTTGTGTTCATATGATGTCCAGTATGGCCATCACATTATTTATCTTGAAATATTGTGGTCACTACTTATCAGGAATGGACATTTGTGTCATCATCAGGTTTATACTTGATCTGTTTTAATTGTAGAATCTGTATTTAGCAAAGATATAGGACTCCAGTTCTTTAGTTCAGCAATTTCTTCTTTCCCGTTATGAACTGAAATAAATATGACTTCTTTAATATAAAGTGGTATCCTCACAATTTAAAATAACATGACTAACAAAGCCTTGTTTCAGCTTCAATTTAAGAAAAAATATTAATAAAGATGAGATTAAAGGCCATCAAATACTTTTTAGAATTAAATAAAATGTAATAAAGACTAATATTAACAGCCCACAAAATATAAGGGAGCCTGGAGCAACACTGGATCACTTCTTTCAAGAATTTAATTTTGCATGCATCTGCTGTCAGCCGTTATGTTTTTTGTTTACTAATACATCTTAGAATTATTGTACAGCGTATTGAAATTAAAATTTAATAGCATCATGAATATCACAGGCTGCTTACTGAGAAAATGGTGAATGGCTCAAAGTGGAGTTCTGTCTAATCAATACTAAAATTAAATTATTGCAGACTTAAATAAACAAAGGCAAATATAGAAAAAACATTTTTAAAAAAAACAACCCCAATAGACCCACCCTGTTCAGAAAGAAAGTTTGCAAATTTAAAGCCCTCAAACCATAACTATTTTGTAATGATGAATGAATATGTTGGATCCACAGTCCCAAAAGAAAGTGAAAAACCTATATAATTTTCTTTCTACTTTTATCTACTCTCTGATTATTAGTTTACCTTTTAATCTTTCTTATACTGATAAAATAACTTCAGCTAGCTTTGTCATCCTTTAGCATTATAAGTTATTTTTCAGTAAATGGTTAGTTATGGTTTTATTGGCACAAACACTTTGGCAGGTGGATTAAAATTGTCAACAAAATATTTTACATAAAATGTTGAATCCCTAGCAATTTGAGTTGTCAAAGTTTGACTAGTAATATTTTGTGTTATATTGATTAATACAACTTTCTTCCTTTCCTTATATAATCTCTGTACACTGCTCTTGTTTGTAACGTATTTAAGAACATCTTCCATACAAAGTGTATCTTTTCTTGAGACAGAATCATCAACATTTGTTTCAATTCATTTCCTTTCCAAATCATACATGTATCTGAGGAATATATTCCACCCCTTTTGTAAATAAATTACAATATGTTTGTTGAACATTTTCTGCCAATATAAGCTTCACATGCTGTTTTTTGCAATCAATGAATGCATGTTAAGACCTTTTGGAAATATGAATGTGGGAAAACAAGGAAACATTTGCAACAAATATTCTGAATATGCCAGCTGAGTATGACAATAATTAGCAACACTAGTTACAATATAGCCTAAAATGGAGGTTACAGAATATTAAATGGAAGCACAAAAAGAGACAGAAAGACATTGGGGCTGAGCGGAATCAATCCACAGGACCGTAAAGCCTGGAAGAAAGCGTTGAATACTCTCACGACGAAACAGACAGGCCTACCCTCGTTAGAGGATTAATAAAAGGCCTGGATAATCAAAATGGATGATGATGATGATGATGATGATGACATTCTTGATATTTTGGTGCCTTTTGCAACTGCTTCTCTTCAGATCTTTAAATAATTTTTATTGTTCTTTTGCAGTCATTAAACTTTCATACCGTAAATGGAATTTTCTCATTAACACCTAATGAGAGGTAGTGATCGTATTGCTAGTGGGAATGGTTACAGTTGCATGTGAAATTTGAACAGGCTTCATGCAATTAATTGCTATTTGACAAAACTCAATATGGTAATTAAAGTAAGCACAGATGTTGTGATAAAGTCTGACCACACACACACATACACACAAACATCAAATATAATTTAAGTGGGATGGAAATTGGGTCGAAGACACTCACCTTGTACAATTCACAGTCATCACACATTGTTTTTTTTTAATTGGAATATCAATTAGGCCAATATGGGTATGTGAGAAAGCTTATCAGAAATGTAGATTCCCATGGTGTTGGTTTCCAGGGATATTTCCACATTCTTCTACCACCAAATACTGTCCGTGATATATAGCTTATCCTGAGCTGTAACTTGTGTTAAACCCACTCAAACCAAACTAAACTTGAACCTTTGGTGTAATGTTAAAGCTGGACACATCAAACTCTTTAGATTTTATCTCACCTCTTTTGATGCAATTTGAATATGGGTGAGTGGGGTTGGATTTGTTTAGACTATTGTTTGTCTTGTGATGAAGTAATTGAAGTAAAGGCAACATGATATCAACAACTATTACCATGCTAAGTACCTTTTATATTGCAGATACCAGTCATGTTCAGTATCAAAATACCATTACATGTCACCATGGAGATATGGAGATAAATTTGTCATCCCTGCATTTACTATATATTTAGAGGTTATTTTCTTTTCTACCATAATACCAAACATATATGTATATATATGTGTGTGTTTGTGTGTGTAACTTTTAAAGGATATTTTCCTGTTATACCAGATATACATATCTGGAGATCTTTTCTCACATCAAAAAATATAAGGATATATTAGTCACATAGGAAAAAGAGGGAAGAATAAATGAAAATTATTTCACAAAATATTCTTTATATAATACTCTTAAGTACATAATATGACAACATAATTTTACTCCTTCATATTATGAATCAAGACAAATTTGATTTACAGATGGTTCATCTTCAATTAACCCAGGATTAGGGATCCTTTTTATTGGCTTCATAACTGTATGGGTGATTGGCAGTTAGAATTGAGAATATTCATTCTGCATTGGACATGGAGAAGGTGAGTTATCATCTACAACAAATGTTTATGTATCTTGTGTCTTATTATTTTACCGAGTGTATGTATATGTGATTTTTTTTTTCTTTATAACTTTAATAATTTTTGGCTTGTCACTACAATATCTGGAATATGACATTTTATAGTGAAGTCTCACAATGGGGAAAGACGTACCTACTAAAATTATCCTGACACAAGGCCAGCCAGTCCTAATACTTAAGCTAATAATGCTGAGCGCCTAGTTGTTTGTACCATTTTTGTGTTTGACTCAAACAGAGTTCAAATCTGCCGACCTTCTGAGGCCACTTAGGCTACTGGATTAGTCTATTTTCAAGTTTTCTTCCTTTGGTCACCGTTATCTGTGACTGAATTTTCTCGGTGGTGGATGGAATAAATTTCGATGGCACTGGGACACAAGTGTTGAAAACACTCTAGTTTGAAATAAAGCCAATTATGAATTCACTATGAAAACCCTGTCAAAACTGACTTACAGATAAGTAAAACTTATGACAAAATAAATAAATAAACTGTGGCATCATACATTGATGTATTACCTTTTTTATTTGTTGGAAATAACTGAATACTTCATTTTCTTTTATAGGATGGATGATTTCAAGGAGTCGTAAGAAAAATGTATCCCCCAATCAGCCTGAGACTTCAAAATGTAACAGCTGAGATAACACCATATCAGACTAAAACCCTGGCCATATTTTGACAACTGTGATAGAAATATTGATTACTGATAAGCTGAATCAGGCCTTCATATCATACATTCTAATTCTAATTTCTTGAGCTTGACATGGAGCCAAAAGATATTACATTTAACTCCTCAGACTTAAGTATTGCATACTCAGTATTTATGGAACTCCTGTGTTCTCAATCAAGTTCAAAATATTTTTTTTTGCACATTACAAAATAAATTATTCATATTCAAGAAATATATCTAAATTTTGGACTTCTTTGAAGTCTGCTATTATTTGATATTTTTTTTTCTTCAGAAATGCTTTATACAAGAAATGAAATGTAGATCAGTAATAGTATTTCATGTTTCATATATATAGTCTTTGTAAAGGTCACTTTCTTGGATGCTCATAAAACATGATAAATTCCAAGGAATAACACTACAGTGCCTTAAATAAGCTTGATCTACTTTTCATGGTCCAGTAATCAATGTTTTTATTAACTTCAAAATATTGCAACATTAGTCAGCATTTGCTATCTTTCTCCTTCCTAGTCAAAACTCAGGAAGCATACATTGATCTGCCTTAATTACATTACAATTTATACATCATTCTATTTTGTGTTGAAGTCTCACTTGCCACAGTACAGAAATAGTGATATAATTTTGATATATCTGTTGAATCAAAGAAAGCAATTGAAATGAGTATTTGGGGAAGTAAAAGCTTTGTTTCATTTTTATGGTTTATTCTGGAGAAGCATTTCCCAGACTTTGAGCTTGAAAAACCTGATTTGGCACTCAGCTTTCCTAAGGATAAGAACTGACAGCATCACTTTTAGTAATTTAACTAAAACACAATTTGTTTTATACAAAGTTTTGACATTGAAGGTTGTTTGACCTATCCAATATTTTTTATTATTTTGTTGTGAACCAGAAACGGCAAAAAGCATTGATGCAATACATATTTAAAACCATTTGAAAAATGTTAATAATTTTTCAGAAGTTGGGTATCTTGATAATTAAGCTATAGAAAGTAAATATCATTTAGATGTATATAGGCTCTTTATTGAAAATTATTCACAACACAGTTATATAATGAGTATTCAGCCATAAAAAGCACGGCCCTCCCCATCGCAAGCTTTTCTCAATGCCTGAAAGGAACATTGTCTTCTTCTGAGTTTTATTTAGTTCCCTTGGTAACTAATGGGCTCCGTGTTTTTGGACCACATTGTCCATGAGTTGTTGAGGGAGAGGTGTACATTAATGACGTAATCTCGCATTTAAAATGCTGAGGCAATATCACATGTGTGATCTGATAAAACTCTGAACATATGTTGATATCATTAGCTCTTTAACTTAAAACAAGAACAATTTATATTTATGATAAAACTCTGAACATATGTTGATATCATTAGCTCTTTAACTTAAAACAAGAACAATTTATATTTATGATAAACCTCTGAACATATATTGATATCATCAGCTCTTTAACTTAAAACAAGAACAATTTATATTTATGATAAACCTCTGAACATATATTGATATCATCAGCTCTTTAACTTAAAACAAGAACAATTTATATTTATGAGTTGATTTTGCACATGGTTGAGCTTTACCAGTGTGGAAGCCATAATTCTGATTCCATTGTGTTAAACATTTATCAGTTTATATTAACAGGTTCCTGAGCAGTTTCAGTAATTTGGATCAGTGCACATTAATGATTTGAATATTAATGATTTTAGACTCACAATAATGGGTGAGACCTTGATTTCGAGTCAGAAACAGTGAGCACTAATTCTTTGACATGTGGGAGCTGATCATGGAAATTCTAGCAACACTTCCATCATATTATATTCTTTGTTGACCTGTCAGTTTAGAGTCGTTCTTTTTTCATGCCTGTTATTCACCATCTAATTCAGAATGAAATTACAATATAACAAATTACATGCCAAATTGGCATTCATTACTTTACATTTCCAATACTAAAAGCACATGCTATTTTATTCAGTTATGATGTTGAATGGAAACAATAAGACTTCGCTAGAGAGAAAGTTGTTTGAGACTAATTGATAAGGTATTAATGTCACAACTTCATACCTTATTTCTCTTTCACTCGATATCATAAACCATAAGGTATTTTAGAACAAAATATACTATTTAGGTGCTAAAACATCTGATCGATTTACTCATCCATAAACCAATAGAAGATAGACACAGATTTTGCAAAACACCTATGACAGAATAAATGTTAGTACTGTTTATACTTGCTTCATAGTTAAATAGATACAAAGTATGACAGGATCTATAAAGATTGTTAGTAGATAAGTGTCTTTCATTGTATCATAATTGTTGAATCAAAATTATATTGGAATAAACTTTATTTTAAATAATCATGGACTTGTTATTTGTTTTCTTAATGTCTTCTTTGAAGAGGTCTTATATCCAGTTTGCGGTCGCTTTCAACATTCTGATATTCACTGTGTCATCAGGTTTCGGAATCAGACTTTGTCTGACACGATATAAGATTACATAAGCTTTATTCAGCTTAGCTAGTCATGAAAACGTCTTCATAGGAGGATGGGTCAGCAATGGATGGTCAGACTGAACGAGCAAAAGTTTAGTGCTTTGGCTATTAGAGCCATGTAGGATTGTTTAATCATTATAAGCATACACTTAGTATTTAATTACTGCTTTGGATAGGAAATGTGCCACTTTCCCAAGGCATTTATGTATTTATAGAACACTATTTAATTGGGCTGTCAGATTGGAGTCACTTTTAAGCGACTATTGATCTGAATGGAGGGCCGTATTGAGTGGGATTTGACCCAGCATGCATTCACCCCTTTGATCCTAGGCGATATAACTGCTGCTTTTGGCGTGCATTGCACGTGCGGATTGAGGAGGCAAAGTGTCCGATGGTGGCAGAGCAGGAGAGGTGGATCGTATAGGTCTAAAACATTTCCCTATCAATTTGATAGACTCTGTGCTGTTATGAATCTATAAAGTGTACAATCCCGTTAGGTGTTTTGTGGTTATTGCTCTGACATTCTTAAATTTTGACCACCTTATATATCTTAAATTTGGTTGCCTAGTTTCTAATTATACTATTGGTTGCAGCATCGTGCCGCTGTGTCTCATGGTCTTGGGTTTTGAACACCTTATATCCATTAATTTTGAGCCCTGATTCTTAATTGTTAGTTTTGATGTGCAGCATTGTGCTGTGGGGCCTGATAGTCTTTGGGCTTTTAGACTACCTTATATTGCTTAATTTGGTGTCCTATCACTTAAATTGTTAGCTTATTTGCAGCCTTCTGTTGCCACGCCTTATAGTCTTTTGGTCTTTTGACAACCTTATATTGTCTATTTTGGGACCATATGGGTGGAAAAAACTTTTTGATGGTCTGATCTCAGATCATTATAGACACTTAATTATGCAGTGTACTAATTTTCTAATTTGTTAATGGTGATTTTGAGGTTCTGTCAACAATGATGTATTAGAGAAAAGTTAGAGGTGTGAATGTTTGGTATCTAGGCCTACTCTGTCGATTGGCTGATGTTATACGGCTTGTTGATGTTATTTAATTGGCTCTCTTACTACCCTTATTTGAGGGACCCAGAGTGGCTGAGTGGTCTAAACCGCTGTCCGTTACGGATCACTGCCATCTCTCCTCTGTCTGCGTGGGTTTGAGTATAAGATTCGGCTAATGTAGTTGTGTGAGAAAGCTTGCCAGTAGCTTCTCGTGGGTCCGTGGTTCTTTCCAGGGGTTTTCCTGGGTTCTTCCTCCACGATTATACTGACCGCCATGTATAATCTATATTGTGCTTAAAAATGGCGTTAAACCATAAAAAACAAAACAAATCCTTATATGAAGTTGATGCTGTTATAATCCCTTATTTCTTCAATATATACTGATTGTTTTGTTAACCTGGAGTTTTTAGGTTTGGAGAAAAAAGGTTTGAGGATAATTTCTCAATGTCCCCCTAATTTTGTTGGTAGGCTGACTTGCTTCTTTAATTTTGGTTTGGTTGCTGCAATATTAATACTTTCACCATGAATAGCCTATTGTGTGCTGAAAAATGGCGTTAATCCCTACAACAACAACATTTCTATTTAATTCCTGTATGTTCTTGTATTATATTCTCTCTTTGTGGTTTTGATTCCAATCGGTTTGCTATTTGTTATTATTTAAGGTGTTAATGAGACTATATAGTTCATATTTACTTTATTCTAATGGCATGTAATTCGGTTCATTGAGCTTTTCTTTAGCTACTTGGTCTGCTAAATCATTTCCTAGTATGTTTATGTGGGATGGAATCCACATGAATTATATAATTAGTTTCTTTACATTTAGGTGTTTCATTAAAGCATTAATTTTGTTTAGGAAATTTTCTCTTGATTTCGTGGTGTTATTCGATTGAAGTTATAACACTAAGCATGTCACTACCTTGTTTGTTTTGTTTTTGCTCAATCCATTTGAATGCTTCTAAGATGGCCCAAAATTCAGCTGTACATGTATATATTTAGCAGTAGTCAGGTAGACACCGCCCCATTTGTATTTTGAGCTCATGTATTACCTTTGCTGCAGCATTTTTAAAAAGGATTTGTTATTTTGGATCATTCTGTTTTAATTTTGAGATGATTTTGATATTTGTTGTTAATTTCTTCTAAAGCTAACGTTTTCAGATAGTTTACTTGGTTTTCTTTGTTCCCATGAGTTGAAAGGGATATATTAACTGTTGGTGTTATATTATTCCAAGGTTCATTATCATAAGATGCAGATGAATGATGATAAAACTGAGGCTATTCTGATCACAACACAAAGACTTTCTCATTCGTATCCTTTACCTCATACAATAAATATCAGCAACACCAACATTAAATTCTCACAGTCAGTACGAAACCTAGGTGTTACTCTAGACAGTACTCTTAATTGCACCAATATGTCATGAACATATGCAAGGCTGCATTACCGTGAACTGAGATGCATCAGTTCCATTCGTAAATATATTTCAGTTGATGCCACTAAAATACTTGTGTCTTCATTAGTACTTTCAAGAATTGACTATTATAACTCAATTCTGTCTGGTTCGTCACAACATTTACTCCAGAAACTTCAAAAATTTCAAAACACAGCTGCACGAGTCATTATTAGAGTACCTCGATCAGAGCACACCTCGTGACCTCACCAATGCTACTACAGTGACTTTCCCTTTGGTAAATGGAATATTGTGTCCTATATCTGATTTTATATTAATGATGACACTGTAAAAAATACGACTTACGGACGGTCAAAAAACGAATATACACATTTGCTTTAAACGTGATAGGTATTTCCACCTTCCTCGACAGCGATTTTGGCAGAATCCACATTGAAAGGACTGACACGCAGTAACGGTACAGAGATGTGTCCCACCACGTTGTACTCCACCACATCGGAGTACACCAAATTCTAATTGAGTCCTTGGTTCATTTTTACAGTGAATCGAAAATATTTACCAAAATCCAAGTTACCTGTAACTACCGGTATTTCGTTTTTAATCTTGATCATCCAGGGGTCTCCACCCAGAAGATCACACAATTCGGGACAAAAAGTAATGGCAAACATTGTATTCGCTGAAAATATGATGATGAAAGCTACAAGACTTCTTCTGGAACTCAAAGGTAACACGTTTTATGGCTGTGCCCATGGTTTTACCAAAACACAGTATATAACCTGGTAGAGATCCAAGTCACCAAATGTTGAAAATAATAAAATAATACTATGAGAGAATGGCTAACAGATAGGTGGACCATTTAGTTTTGGGGTTCTGTATTTTCATAGGGTCACTGACAGTGCTGCGTTTGTTTCGTTACAATTGGTCGTCATGAACTTCTACTGTAGGGTTTATCATTTCCACCAAAGCCACTTCCGAATGGGCATCTTCATCCAAATGAATGGCTTGAGGTAATTTAGCCGTGAAACAGCATAAAGTGTTGTTAGGAAACACCTTCATGGAATTGTCACTGGGTAACGTTAAGTAAAATTGGTTGTTGTTGCTCATAATTCCAAAGTTTTTCTGTCCGAGGGGTCACTCGATTTCAGAGGAGTGTCTAAAAGAGGATTGTAATTGGAGGGTTGACTGGTGGGATAATGACTCACATTGGACATAAGGCTCCCGTTCTTATTGTTACCTTTGCAAGAGTATTTCAGAGAAAGATTGGGAAGAAGATAACCGATGCGACTGCTGAGTAAAATGGGCCAAATTGTTTTGTTTCATTGTTGCAAACGCAAATTTGTAATAGCTGCACCGATGACACAATACACCACAAAACTGACAGAAAAAGATGATTTGCATTTTAGTTTTAGGTACCCGTTCTCCACACCATACCAACAAGGGATGCTTTGGTAGATCTCGCAGATAACAACTGGGTGAAGTAGTTATTCTTAAATGGGCAAATCAGAAGCAGCTCGATATTTCCCCCACACGGGCTATTTAAGGTTCAAATCCATATCGTTGAATACTAAATATCACATCGTTTTGTGTGCTTTCCTAGTGAGATTATATGTGCAGGATGGACTTAGTTCATAGTCGCACAGAAAATGAATTTGTCTTTTACATTCAAATTATCAATGCTAAGTGCTACAGGGATCGTGAGCAAAACAAGTCGGAGACTTTTCTTCACATTGTGTTCTTGCCGCTTACTTGCGAAGCGTAGATCCAAGAATCAAAACTGGCAGGATATCCTTTACAACGTACTTTGATTTCTTTGACACAACGTTTCCTCACGTTACGGGTTCTTCGTTCAAAAATGATTGCGATATTTCCTTCACACAAGTTACTTAAGGCTCAAATGCATATCGTTGAATAAAATATATCACGTCGCTTTGTGTGCTTTCCTAGTGTGATTATATGTGCAGGATAGACTTCGTTTTAACATAGTCGCACAGAAAAAGAATATTTTATTTACATTTAAATCATCAATGCTAGGTGCTACAGGGATGGTGAGAAGAAAAAAAAGTCGGAAACTTCTCTTCGCATTCTGTTCCTGCAACTCTTTAACGATCGTTTATTGTTAGGGCGTTTAGAAAATATTTATAAGAAAAAATGCGACTGGTCATTAGCCTACGGCGCAATCATTACAGTTGATTCCATGTTAGCTATTGTAAAACAAATTCAATAGCAATTGTGTTGCAGTACTAACAATTGTTGCAAGAACCGAGGCTGGAAATACGGTTCCATCGCAATGCTTGGACTGTTTAGGTATTGCTTGTGCAGAGAAGTCAATATCGAAAGAAAAAGAAAGAAACATCTACGAATTTGCTCAAACCAGAATTTCCAAATCTTAGATTTTTGTCAATTTTGTCCTTTTCTCGATGCCATCTATAAATTTTCTTTTTCACGAATGCCTTTGAATATTTTTGTGTACGATCTCTTGCCAATACGTCTGCTGAACTTCCAACTCGAGCACTGACACGGACCATTAATGTTAACTGGAAATTACCTTCGATGTGAGGCAAAGAAGTTTGCGTTTATCAAGAGTGGCGAACGCACAATATGTTTAAAAATGGGCGTGGTGATACCACGGCTGAATTGACAAAGCTACCTGGACCACCGTGGAGTAAATACCCAGGTAAAAATATATATCTGTATAAAATTACTGCGGATATAGTTTACTGTTGGATATACATATGGCAAGATGCATTGACAAATAGCAAAGCAGGAAAAATAACAAATTGAAAAGACCTATATGGCAAGATGCATTACAAATCTTAAAGCCCGCTATGGCAAGAGGCATGCCAAATTTTAAAACCCTGTATATCAAAATGGATTACAAATCTTAAAGCCCACTATGGCGAGATGCATTACAAATCTTAAAGCCCTCTATGACAAGATGCATTACAAATCTTAAATCCCTATATGGCAAGATGCATTACAAATATTAAAACCCTCTAGACAAGATGCATTACAAATCTTAAATCCCTATATGGCAAGATGCATTACAAATATTAAAGCCCTCTATGGCAAGATGCATTACAAATATTAAAGCCCTCTATGACAAGATGCATTACAAATCTTAAAGCCCTATATGGCAAGATGCATTACAATTGTTAAACCCATCTATGACAAGATGCATTACAAATCGTAAAGCCCTATATGGCAAGATGAATTACAACTATTAAAGCCCTATATGGCAAGATGCATTACAAATCTTAACGCCCTATATGGCAAGATGAATTACAACTATTAAAGCCCTATATGGCAAGATGCATTACAAATATTAAAGCCCTATATGGCAAGCTGCATTACAAATCTTAATGCCGTCTATGACAAGATGCATTACAATTATTAAAGCCCTCTATGAAAAGATGCATTACAAATATTAAAGCCCTCTACGGCAAGATGCATTACAAATCTTAACGACTTCTATGACAAGATGCATTCCAAATATTAAAGCCCTATATGGCAAGATGCCTTACAAATATTAAAGCCCTATATGGCAAGATGCATTACAAATATTAAAGCCCTCTATGGCAAGATGCATTACAAATCTTAACGTCCTCTATGACAAGATGCATTACAAATATTAAAGCCCTCTATGACAAGATGCATTACAAATATTAAAACTTTCTATGAAAAGAAGTTTTCCATTAAAATCAAAACCTTCTGAGTGGGTTTGAAGAAGCTATTATGCACATGTATTTTTTGCATCTGTTGACAAAATTAAAGACTCAACAACATGATTTATATTAACTTGAAATTTGTTCAAAATATATGCAAATTTAGCAAATTCGATTCAGCAGCCCTGGAGATGATGGAGTTTAAGGATTTGTTTTAATCATATTTAGTTATATTGGTATGTCTATGTTGAGCAGCATCAAATCTGGATACAGATTGGGGGACACCATATGTTCCTTGCTTATCCAACTTTAGGAGAAATAATTTTTATGAAATAATCTTCGTACCTTGTGCAGTAAATTTCATGACTATAAATCCCTAACACAGACAATTCAACCTTCAGTTTCCTAGTCTCTGGGATAATTTACTACAATACAAGTGATGGCTCTGTGACATAACTGAACAAGAAAATAGTTGTTCTTACATAACACATAATACCAAATGGTAAAAAATGGGTAACCGCTGAAAGTGAGCAGAGATGCTTTGAAAAATAATTTAATTAGAAAGTGTATACTACAATAGAAACCAAAAATTGCTAATAGCTAGTGTGAACTGTATTTATCTTTTAGAATCAATGCATAAACGCTAAAGTGATCCCGTTTGAGCACCACTACATGTTTTAATCTTTGGAGTTGTCTCCCTTGCACTATGCAACATAATATGCCGTAGTGAATCATGAGATTTTGATGAGAAGACAATAAAAAATATGAATAACTTAACAAGCCCATTTTTAAAAAGATCTTAAGATAAGATGGTCAATTAATACTTATATAACACCTGATCAAAAGGAAATAACCCCTCATTAGACAGGATATAACTTTCAGTATGCACAAATGATCTCTGGAGACCACCAGCATACAGCAACACATCTGATTTCCAATTTGCAATCTATGATAGTTACTTGGGCAATTATGTATTTGTACTGTAAACGTACTTTCAAAGTATGAATATAAAAATGATTTGAAAGTTGATATGTCAGAATGAATTAACAGAGTATGCATGAGCAGTTAGACTCAAGCCAAGCCTCACAACCCATGGTAAATTCACCATTTTTATACACATCCAGCATTATGACTTTTTTATATCCTTTGAGGAAACAGTGGTAAATATGAAAATTAGCAACATTAAGTATTGTAAATATAGAATCAATATATACCGTTGCTACACTACATTTATTTCATGTGTTTTGCAGCTGATTTCAAAGCGGTAATACATTTATGCCAATTACCTCCGTTTCCTAAATGATTTCAGCTCACGTTCCTTCCAAACTGTATGGATCACAAAACATGAAACTAGTAGTGAGATGGAAGCCAGGAATTTCAGTAAAATTGGAAAGCAAATTACTAAAAGTACAGAGAGGAAATATTTTGAAATACAAAACAGATTATTCTCATTATGTGGTTAGAAAACCAGAAATTTGTATATATCAATGTAACAATAGAGAAGAAGAAAAGAATAGTATGATCATTTTGAGAAAATTTGGAAGTCTGAAAAAAGAGAAAATACACAATAAGAAAGAGAAACTAGGGCTGCTGAAAAGCTAAGCATATAAGGTCAATATGACCTTCCATCTTTAGCGAATAGCAATTACATGATTTTCCAAATGGTCACTTTTATTTTCATCTGGAAATGTGATGGAAGTAAGATCAGCACCATCTTTTCTTTAGGACCGGGTAGATGTCTGAAAAGTCTTTCATGAAAACACTATGATATATGACCTTTCATTCAACATGATTTTCAAGATGATTGCCATTTTTTGACTATTTTCATTCTGGTGAAACCCCATGTCATATGACTTACCATTCAGGAAGGGTAGTGATATCCTGATTTTCAATATGGCTTCTGTTGTGCCACTAATTTTCATTGTCATTTAAGACTGTGAGATGAATGTGTGTTTCAAGTCACATGGCAATCCTCCAAGAAGTTTTTGAGGAGCAGTGATAACAAAAACATGTTCTAAGGGAAAGATGGACACAGCACTACAGATATCGAACAATGGGTGACAGCTATTTTAATTAGGGACAGATGGACACAGCATTGCAGATATAAAGCAATGGGTGACAGCCATTTTAATATGCACTGATGGTGATTGAAAAGTACAGCTCAAAGTCTTCCTTACAATATCTGCATTTTTCTTTTCTCTTCTTCTCCACACTTTTGAACCTATTTACACTCTAGCTGGTTTTATTAGTTACACTGTTCTTACATTAAGAAACCTATTTACAATCTAGCTGGTTTTATTATTTACACTGTTTTTACATTAAGGAACCTATTTACAATCTAGCTGGTTTTATTATTTACACTGTTTTTACATTAAGAAACCTATTTACAATCTAGCTGGATTTTGTTCATTATGTACATTGTGTTGACATTAAAAAGCTATTTTCCAAATGTAAGTCATTTTAGCTATACCACAGCACATGCAACAATGTAGTATGCTTACTTTTCACATGTATCATGAGCAATACAACATGCTTACTTCTCACATGTACCATGAACAATACAACATGGTGACTTATCACATGTAACATCCAAAATGCAACATGCTGCCTTTTCACATGTACCTTGAGAAATGCAACATGCCTACCCCACCAACTGTACCATGAGAAAATACAACATACTGACTTCTCCATGTACCATGAGAAATGCAACATGCTGACTTCTTACATGTAACATGAGAAATACAACATAATGACTTATCTCATGTAACATGAGAAATACAACATGATGACCTCTTACAAATACAGAGAGAAATGAAAGAAATTATATAAATCAGCTACTTTAGTCTCTAGCTCATTGCCACCATCACAGGTATCACCATCATGGTCAACTAATGGGAAATTACTCCCCCTGAGATGATAATTACTGCTATAATAAATTCTTATCTAAAGATGTATGTCTATATTTGTAATGACTGCAAATTGTTATCTATAGATAATGTTTGTACACTGGTATAGATACTATTTTCAGATATTACCAGTGATAAAAACATTGCGTTGGTTATGTAAATATTTGCTACATAAATGGCTGTGGTAATGTTTCTAATAATTAATATTGTTTACAAGTTTGCATTTATTTCCCATTGAATAGTTTAGTCAAATAGGTCCTTATAAGAATTAAGTTATGACCTATTGGATTGGTCAGGTCAGGTGGTTACTTTTACAATGTGGGGTATTAACAAAATGTCACATAGTGCATTGGAGACAAATACCTTTAAGAGCTGTATGGTTGTATATAAAGAGATAACTGAGTTAATGATTTCATTCCTTTTTCGGATTCTTATTTCTTGTGTTGTTGTATTAAAAGCAGTCTGGTAATGTGAGATGAATCATTTGTTTAGATTATTAATTTTAATTACAAAGTTCATATTGATCAAAGCTATAAATTGGGGATTATTATGAAATTATTGAAATCAGCTCTTGACAATGCCATTATGATACATCCTGGATAATGAAAGTCATTTGGAACAAAGTGCTCTTTTTGGACTTGAGTAGAACTTGTTTTAGGATTAATTGTGGATTAAATTCATAATTCTGTAAGTTCCTCATACATTTTCATTTAATAGCTTTGACATTCAAATTGTTTGTTGTTTTATAAAACTTGTTGGTTTTGCTTCCTTCTGTTACTTTGTTATGACAAATGAGTTGAAACAAACAGTCCTGTCATAAAGACTGCTGAAAACAAAAACATTTGGTTGCATAATATTTAGCATGTGTTGGAAAGTAAAAAGTTTAATTTTAAATATATGTTGCATCATTGAGAATATGTACATGATCCTAATAATGTCAAGTATTGTGTATTTTAAATTTGTATTGTGTGCTTAACCTTTGTCCATAATTAAGTGTAGAGGTTTGAGCAGCATGACGATTATCATGGCCTTTTTTTTAATCATTGTAATATAAATAATCTGTTTACTGATATATGAGTTCTAGGTCTAGCCTTAGTTATAAACACTGAATGTTCTGAAAGATAATTTGTAAAAGATATCCTGGACATTTCAATGTATCTCTGTGGCAAAGAAAATTCTTTATTCCTATCTTAAGATGAGTCCATGGAGTCAGTTTTAGATTCCTTAAGGTATAATGTGAGAAAAATTATTTATTTAATAATTATTCATTGAAATTACAGTGTTGATTGATTATTTGGACTCAAAAATTGTTGTGGATTATTGAGAATTCATTCGAAGACATTCTTAATTTTAAATCATAATCTTAGAAATTAAACTTGGAGATAAGGAAGCAATATGCATATATATATATATATATATATATATATATATATATATATATATATATATATATATATATAAAATAGAATTGAAAGATGTTGTATGCTATAATACAACCAAGTTATTGACAACTAATTTATCTCTTAGCATATCTGCATAATAAATTGCATGTTCATTGCACTGAAATGTATAATGATATGTTAACTGAAATGTATAATGATATGTTAACTGAAATGTATAATGATATGTTAACTGAAATGTATAATGATATGTTAACTGAAATGTACAATGATATGTTAACTGAAATGTACAATGATATGTTAACTGAAATGTACAATGATATGTTAACTGAAATGTATAATGATATGTTAACTGAAATGTACAATGATATGTTAACTGAAATGTATAATGATATGTTAACTGAAATGTACAATGATATGTTAACTGAAATGTATAATGATATGTTAACTGAAATGTATAATGATATGTTAACTGAAATGTATAGTGATATGTTAACTGAAATGTACAATGATATGTTAACTGAAATGTACAATGATATGTTAACTGAAATGTAATGCAGTATCTGTAATATTTATAAATGTTTGAGAAAACAATGAACTTTTAAATCCTGTCGCAGGGCTCAAATACAGGGCTGTCTAAAGTTTGTACTGGATGAAACAGTGCCCAGGAAAGCATTAACCTTTGTGCCCCGCACTCAGAAATGATATCACAAATTCCACAAAATGGTGTTCCTGGGCACTCTCCCATACCACCCAACTCTTATGACAGCCCTCCTCTAACATATTGGCTGTCTACTTGTTATATACTGGCAAATTGCATGTTGGATTAAAGTAAAGTAGGATTAAGAAGTCTGAGTTACTAATCCAATTAACGTATTCAGTAAATTATGATTAACAAGAATTAGTCACTAATCCATTTACACATTGAGCAAAGTACAATTAACATGTTTTAGTCACTAATTAATGTAACATATTCAGTTAAATATGATTAACAAGTCTATCCTTAATCCATTAAATGCATTTAGTAATCATACTTGATAATTTTTTAAGTCCCAAATACTTTTAACACATTCATTAAAGTATGTTTAACAAGTCCCTAATCCATCTAATGCATTGAATACGAAAAGATTAAGGTCAAATATGATTATCATCCAGTTATTAAAACTATGACTTTTAGTGCAATTTAATATCTTGTTTTTATTGTTATGAGTCTACGCTCTTACAAAGGTAAAATAAAAGAGTCAAAACAACAAGCTTTGTAAAATTTATATAGAAAATGAGACACAAAGATGTTACCGTATTGTGAATTAAATAAAACAATAATTAACGAATTCAAACACAAGTTATATCAATGAAATGTCCTAATTGAATCACAGTTCAAATCCTAATAAAATCCAAAATGGAAGGCGATGATGTCTTTAATAGCCAGCATTATACTGCTGTGTCACCAGTCTCTTGATGAATCAAATAAAATATTCCAGTTTTTGAATTCCGTATAGAATTCCAGTACATGTCTTTCTCTAATAATAATCAGAGCACTTTTGTATTTCCAGGGAAAACGATCACTTAAAATTCAATAACCTGAAGAACATAAAACCGCTGTCCAGACTGGAAACAACGTAGGACAACCTGACGTTTAAATTGTTAAAGTATGACTGAAATAATTATTGACATACCAACAGTTATAGATTTAACTAAAATGCAAAACATATTCCTGGATGAGGGTCAAGAGTTTATCATTTTGAAAAGATAAAAGTTTATTTATCAATAAGCACACGATGTTATGTAATCCATGTATGAACTTGACTCAACTTAACGAGTCTTACTCTGTAAAGGATAATTAAGAAAAACAAAAAAGGTGTTTACCAAACCTGTCACTGCCTTTGGAACAAGGTCAATAAATATGTACAATGTGGCATTGACCCATAGAGGATACTGAAGTTATTTTTAGTTGTTTATATCAATGAAATACAATTTTAAAATATTAATTAGGTCAAAAGAACTAACTCAGTTTTTTGACAAAGTCAAGTCCAGTAAACAATATTACATTACAAGTATCATGTAATGGAATAAATAAAACTTAAAACTATCAGTCAAATAATTAAATTAAATATACATAACATTGGACACAAGCCAAATTGGAAACAGATGAATAGACATATATATGGTCATCATAAAATAATACACTCCAACAAACAATAGGTATATAAAAACAGGTCTGATCCATTCATTTACAGCATTAGAAGAAACAATCCACCATAAAATGAAGGTATTGTAAAATAATTTTTTAATAAAGAATTAGACCTTTTGTTATGAAAAAGAGAATTCACTTGGAATAATCTTAATACAGTTTAGTCATTGCCTTAAACAAAACATATACTTTAAGGAAATAGCAGTGTTGCTTTCATTTAGTAACAAAATGGTTAATTTGATTAATCCTTAGCTAACAGTTGTATGTACTAGTGAATAATCATTTTTACTGAAACTGTTTTTAAATTTCAAATTATCAATGTAATTTTTAAGTTGCCTATATTTTTGGAAAAATGTTATATCACTGTCCACTGTGTGTGTGTGTCTTTCACAAATTTTGATTAATAACTGTAGTTATTTGCTGGAAAACCAGAGATGTATGCTGGGCTACCAGATTTTCAAGATAATTGCCCTTGAATAAGCAAAGAATTATAATATTTTTCTACCCCAGAAAAGAGTACAATATCTGCTAGACTCATTGTACTGACACCAATAAAATAAATTGAAAATTCATCATCATAACATTATAACTTTATATACTTGTCTATTGGGTAGTGGGTGTGGCATAAGTAAATACGCAGTCTAAATATGTAATGGGTGCAGCATTTCTAAATATGCAGTCTATTGGGTAGTCAGTGTGGTACATGTAAATATATAGACTAAATTGGTAGCGGGATTGGCATTTTTACCTATGTAATCTAAATGCATAGTGGGTGTGGCACATGTAACTGTGTAATCTAAATGAATAGTGCATGTGGCATTTGCAGCTGTGTAGTCTGAATGAATAGTGCATGTGGCATTTGCAACTGTGTAGTCTAAATGAATAGTGCATGTGGCATTTGCAACTGTGTAGTCTAAATGAATAGTGCATGTGGCATTTGCAACTGTGTAGTCTAAATGAATGGTGCTTGTGGTATTTGTAACTGTGTAGTCTAAATGAATAGTGCTTGTGGTATTTGTAACTGTGTAGTCTAAATGAATAGTGCTTGTGGTATTTGTAACTGTGTAGTCTAAATGAATACTGCTTGTGGTATTTGTAACTGTGTAGTCTAAATGAATAGTGCTTGTGGTATTTGTAACTGTGTAGTCTAAATGAATAGTGCTTGTGGTATTTGTAACTGTGTAGTCTAAATGAATAGTGCTTGTGGTATTTGTAACTGTGTAGTCTAAATGAATAGTGCTTGTGGTATTTGTAACTGTGTAGTCTAAATGAATAGTGCTTGTGGTATTTGTAACTGTGTAGTCTAAATGAATAGTGCTTGTGGTATTTGTAACTGTGTAGTCTAAAGGAATAGTGCTTGTGGTATTTGCAACTGTGTAGTCTAAATGAATAGTGCTTGTGGTATTTGTAACTGTAGTTTAAATGAATAGTGCATGTGGCATTTGCAACTGTGTAGTCTGAATGAATAGTGCATGTGGCATTTGCAACTGTGTAGTCTAAATGAATAGTGCATGTGGCATTTGCAACTGTGTAGTCTAAATGAATAGTGCATGTGGCATTTGCAACTGTGTAGTCTAAATGAATGGTGCTTGTGGTATTTGTAACTGTGTAGTCTAAATGAATAGTGCTTGTGGTATTTGTAACTGTGTAGTCTAAATGAATAGTGCTTGTGGTATTTGTAACTGTGTAGTCTAAATGAATACTGCTTGTGGTATTTGTAACTGTGTAGTCTAAATGAATAGTGCTTGTGGTATTTGTAACTGTGTAGTCTAAATGAATAGTGCTTGTGGTATTTGTAACTGTGTAGTCTAAATGAATAGTGCTTGTGGTATTTGTAACTGTGTAGTCTAAATGAATAGTGCTTGTGGTATTTGTAACTGTGTAGTCTAAATGAATAGTGCTTGTGGTATTTGTAACTGTGTAGTCTAAATGAATAGTGCTTGTGGTATTTGTAACTGTGTAGTCTAAATGAATAGTGCTTGTGGTATTTGTAACTGTGTAGTCTAAATGAATAGTGCTTGTGGTATTTGTAACTGTGTAGTCTAAAGGAATAGTGCTTGTGGTATTTGTAACTGTGTAGTCTAAATGAATAGTGCATGTGGTATTTGCAACTGTGTAGTCTAAATGAATAGTGCTTGTGGTATTTGTAACTGTGTAGTTTAAATGAATAGTGCATGTGGCATTTGAAACTGTGTAGTCTAAATGAATAGTGCATCTGGCATTTGCAACTGTGTAGTCTAAATGAATAGTGCTTGTGGTATTTGTAACTGTGTAGTCTAAATGAATAGTGCTTGTGGTATTTGTAACTGTGTAGTCTAAATGAATAGTGCTTGTGGTATTTGTAACTGTGTAGTCTAAATGAATAGTGCTTGTGGTATTTGTAACTGTGTAATCTAAAAGTATAGTGGGTGTGGCATTTATAACTATGTAGTCCAAATGAATAGTGGTTGTGGTATTTATAACTATGTAGTCTAAATGAATAGTGGGTGTGGCATTTGTAACTATGTAGTCCAAATGAATAGTGGTTGTGGTATTTGTAACTATGTAGTCTAAATGAATAGTGGGTGTGGCATCTGTAACTGTGTAGTCTAAAGTAACAGATGGTGTGGCATTTGTAACTATGTAGTCTATTTGAATTGTGGTTGTGGCATTTGTAACTTTGTAGTCTAAATGAATAGATGGTGTGGCATTTGTAACAGTGTAGTCCATATGAACAGAGGGTGTGGCATCTGTAACTATGTAGTCCATATGAATAGTGGGTGTGGCATTTGTAACTATCTAGTCCAAATCAATAGTTTGTGTGGCATTAACAACAATGTAGCCCATATGAATAGTGGGTGTGGCATTTGTAACTATGTAGTCCATATGAATAGTGGGTGTGGCATTTGTAACTATGTAGTGTAAATGAATAGTGGGTGTGGCATTTGTGACTGTGTAGTCCATATGAATAGTGGGTGTGGCATTTGTAACTATGTTGTCCATACGAAAAGTATGTGTGGTATTTGCAACTATGTAGTCTATTTGAATAGTGGTTGTGGCTTTTGTAACCATGTAGGCTATACAAATAGTGGGTGTGTTGTCTAAATGAATAGTGGGTGTTTCATTTGTAACTATGTTGTCTAAATTTATAGAGGGTGAGGCATATTCATAACTATGTTGTCTCTGTGAATTGTGGGTGTGCCATTCGTAACTATGTGGTCTATATGAATTCTGGGTGTGGGATTTGTAACTATGCAGTCCAAATGAATAGTGGGTGTGGAATTTGTAACTATGTAGTCCAAATGAATAGTGGGTGTAGAAATTGTAGCTATATACTCCAAATGAATAGTGGGTGTGGCATTTGTTACTTTGTAGTCCAAATGAATAGTTGGTTTAGCATTTGCATCTATTTGTCTATTTGAATTGAAGTTGTGGCATTTGTAACTGTGTAGTCTAAGTGAATAGTGGGTGTGGCATTTGTAACTATGTAGTCCATTTGAAAAGTTGTTGTGGCATTTTTAACTATTTATTCCATATGAACTGTGGGTGTGGCATTTGTTACTATGTAGTCCAAGTGAAAATTGGGTGTGGCACTTGTAACTATGTAGTCCATATGAATAGTGGGTGTGGCATTTGTAACTATGTAGTCCGTGCGATTAGTGGGTGTGGCATTTCTAACTATGTAGTCCATGTGAATAGTGGGTGTTGCATTTGTAACTTTGTTGTCCATGCGAACAGTGGGTATGGCATTTGTAACGATGTAATCCATACAAATAGTGTTTGTGGCAATTGTAACTATGTAGTCCATATGAATATTGATTGTGGCATTTGTAACTATGTATTCCAATTGAATAGTGGGTGTTGCATTTGTAACTATGTAGTCCAAGTGAATAGTGGGTGTGGTATTTGTAACTATGTAGTCCAAATGAATAGTGGGTGTGGCATTTGTAACTATGTAGTCCAAATGAATAGTGGGTGTTGCATTTGTTTCTATGTTGTCCATATGAATAGTGGGTGTGGCATTTGTAATTATGCAGTCCAAATGAATAGTGGGTGTGGTGTTTGTAATTATGTAGTCCAAATGAATAGTGGGTGTGGTGTTTGTAATTATGTAGTCTAAATGAATAGTGGGTGTGGTGTTTGTAATTATGTAGTCCGAATGAATAGTGGATGTTGCATTTGTAATTATGTAGTCCAAATGAATAGTGGGTGTTGCATTTGTTTCTATGTAGTCCAAATGAATAGTGGGTGTGGTGTTTGTAATTATGTAGTCCAAATGAATAGTGGGTGTGGTGTTTGTAATTATGTAGTCTAAATGAATAGTGGGTGTGGCGTTTGTAATTATGTAGTCCAAATGAATAGTGGGTGTGGTGTTTGTAATTATGTAGTCCAAATGAATAGTGGGTGTGGCGTTTGTAATTATGTAGTCCAAATGAATAGTGGGTGTGGTGTTTGTAATTATGTAGTCTAAATGGGTAATGTGTGCATCTGTAATTATGTACTCTAAATGGGTAATGGGTGTGGCATCTGTAAATATATAGTCTAAATGTAGTTTTCCAATGTTGTTTACTATTACTGTTGTGCATTTTTATTAATGAGTAAAAGAAAATGTCTTAATTAATGCAGACAATAATATTCAGGTCAGGAAGCCCACAACAAGATCTAACTTACTTACAACCACTAATGATCACCTTTGCGACTTTGCATTAAAAGATTAGGCAATAGGACTTTTGGTGCTGAGCACCAAGATAATTAGCTGTGTGACGTTTTGCCCGACCCAAAATTAAATTAGAACCTTGTGTAATCAAGTAAGTCGGACAAGCCACTGTTTATTGTTAAACATAACCGCAGGCTAACACCATCCCTTACGTAAGTTTGCCGTAGCTATGTTAGGAAGCCGACCAAGGCCGTCAGAAGTGTAATTAACACCTTGGGCTGGAAGGATGTTTTGTACATCAAATAAACTGCCAGAAGGAGTGGGCGTGCCTTATCTTCTGGATACGCTGACTGACCGCCAGATTGAATTAGTCGAGTGGATAGGGCCCCAGCGCTACCCAATCAGAATCGAGATAGGGGGTGGGACCCTGATTTATTTTAAAGTATAATATCTTTAAACCTGCCAGCAAGCGTTAGTTCCCATAGTCGTTACAGAGAACTTACCCGTGAATTGGAACTCTGTTCGGCCATACGTTAATTGGCGGCAAACTCTTAGGAACAGAATTCTAAGTGTAGCTTCTAAAAAGGAAGCTTCGAGGGACAGACTAGTGATAGTGGTCCCAGTGTCTCCGTTAGAGACAGAAGAAAGAGAAGGAAAGAGGGAAATCTGGAGAGGAAGCTTCGGGGGACAGACCAGTGAATGTGGTCCAAATAGTCTCGATAGAGAAACGGAAGGAAGAGGAGGAAGGAGAGAAGTCGGGAGTGGTGAAATCCAGGAGGAGTGAGAGGATCGAATAAATAGATGAGTACAACCAAAGGCCAGGTGGAAAATCGAACTCACACTGAAAATCATGAGATGAAATAATGAGATGAAATAGGCTATCACTTGGAGAACGAGTGATTGTGTATCATTTAAATTTATAGGCTTTATTAAATTGTTTTATTTGAATTTCATCTTCGTGTTATATATATAATTTAACCGTCGGCAGTGCTGACTGGGGGCTCAGAGCTGTACATCTATTTCGTCTTTAATTTAACTTATAAATTCACGAGCCAGGTGGAACCTCCATAAATATTTTAATTAATATATTGGAAGTACCCCACCCCAACCTTTGCAAACGCTACAAGCTGCTAGTACCATTTTAATACGCCTTATGGTATGATTCTGCCAGGATTCAAACCACAACATCCTACATCCAAGATGGATGCATTCGCCATTTAGTCCAGGGGATTGGTCTCTCTTAAAGTGGTGATCAGACTGTTTAAAATTAGATATCGGGAACTCTTTTATCACATTAAAAAAATGCAAATCCTGTCTTATCGATTCCGCAACGAGCCTTTCAATAATTGTTCTATAAATTATTTAAAAGATAATTGCTGATAAGAGCTTTCTGATTAGTCGAATTTTTGTACTAACCCAATGAATCGTCGCGTAACAGGAAACGATGGGAATGAGCATGCTTGCTTTTCCGGCTTCTTTCTCCACCATAGAATAACCAAGAAGGAAAGGGACAAATTTAGATCTGAACAACATGTCATAGCCGCCCCTTATACATACCCAGAAAGAGTCCAAATAGTAAACCAAAAACCTCAAACAACATTGAAAAACATGATAGAATTTATAAAAGCAATAAGGCTACGAAAATGTTTTTTTAAATAGAAAATAGGCAAATAAAGAGTAAAATAGGGTTAACCAACAAAAAACGAAGAAAAAACCTAGTACTAGCTCAAACCAAAAGTAATCATCCAAATTGAAAACCTATTTAAAGGATGAAAAAGCACCACCAGGAACGAGCAGGTAGATCTCAACCAATTATGGAACCCACCTGCACTAGGGTGGGTATGATATGACCAAGGCTCGTACACCGAGCAACCAGACCTTAAAATAAAGACACGAGTAACCATATAAACAAACTAGGGAACCAGAAAAAATTGATCAAAGCCCGTTGAGTAATCAAAACACTCCGTAAATAATAACAAGTAAAAAAAAATAAATGGAAAGATAAAGTAATAATAGTATAAAAATCACAACGAACAGATATTGACGACAATTAGGCCAAAAAAAAAAACACCAGATAAAAGGCAGAAAATAAACAAGCAAATCACAACAGATAGGTTAAACAACAGCCCGTGAAATAAATATAGGAACCTACCCTCACGCCGCTTACCTTCTCTAACTTGTCTCAATACAGCACCATTGACAGCACATAATATTGTAATAAATTTGAAGTAAGTGTTAGTGAATTTGAACCATGCTTGGGTCGTTAGTAGTGAATTTGGGTACAAGCCGAATGACTGTCCCCTTTAGTAACATAGTCCATATTAAAATTCCGCGGTGTATACAAGTATTGTGATTGAAAAGGCAGCATTTATGGTTGGAAACCATTAAATTATAGAATGGAATCAATAAGTTGGAACTTGGTAGGTGCCGTTCATGTGGCCATAGTGGAAAATGGGCGTATGTATATGAGCGTGATACGCCGGAAATTCTGTGGATTGACTGGCCTAGGGTCGCGCAGTTAAATATTTCCCAGTTAGTAAGGGAATACTGGTGTAATTTCTATGGCATGACAAGCTATCGGTACGGAAAACGGATGATAATGAAGAAAAACCATGTAAAGGTGCAGTTAATGGACGTTTGGGCAAGTTGTCTCCTCTGGGTCGCCAATTGATTAGAGCAAAGATTATTAGTTATAGCAGACACGTCATTCTTTCCATTTTACAACTCAAGTTGTATGGAAGTCTTTGGAAATTTGGGGAAAACTTATGACTTCCAGCGTGACTCGCGCCAGGGTTTTGACACCGCTCGGTCAAGTGAATACCCCTGTGCGTGTAACAATATTTACTAATACATATCAAATTCAAAAGTCAGAAAGCCAAAAATTATATTATAAGTAGATGGTCTGAGACCAGACCATCATAATTTTTTTTATCCCGTTAGTATTGTCCCAATTTAGACAGTATAAGATACTGTAAAAGCCCAAAGACCACCAGGCCCCGCATCAAAAGGTTGCAATTAAATTTTATCTAACTTTAGGCATACAGACCCCCAAATTAACAATATAAGGTCGTCAAAATCCCAAGACTATCAGACCCAGCAGCATAAGGCTGCACACAAAACTAAGGAATAAGACTTACGGTCCAAAATAATAAATATAAAGTGGTAAAAATCATGGTCATCAGACACAGCGGCACAATGATGCAACCAATAAAAAGAAAATTAGAAAATAGATAGCCAAATTTAAGAAATATAAGGTGGTCTATAACCCATACCAACAGGACGGCGGGGCAATAACCGCAAAACAAAAATTGAGGTGTCGTATGGGGCTGTTGTATACTCTATTAACTCAAAACAGCACATAGTTCATCTAATGGGGGGTGGGGTGGATAAAGGCACATCAACGCTAGACCACAACCGGAAGAAAAAAAAAACATCAGGAGGGGAAAAACATCAAGGAACCCAGGAGAAAGAAAAGAGATGGCTGGTACGCGTGAACAATCATATGCTGGGACACCAGGAGAACAAGATGGCAGCCTGACCTTAGGGGCTACACAAACAGACAAGAGAAAGCAACACAGAAAAGAAACCGATTGCTTTCATTGCATGGTTTACAGGGTTCTTCTTTGGTACTAGAACCCATTACGAACAGTCTATTTTACGATACCTGACTTGATTGTACTTGCACACCTTTTAAAATTAACAAGCTATTTTTACCAAAAACTGACTATACTTAATTATGTCGCATATACATTATAGTATTCAAACTTGTTAGGGATTTAACACATATACACTGTGTACTAGAAATATTGGAAAGTTTGGATAGTTAAACAAATTTTACGACTCCATGGATTTGATATAATTGCATAGGTGGCTCGCATATTACTGGTATTTTTTTTTTCCATTAGTAAATACTGGACCAGATTTGAATTAAGCACGGAATCTCGACATTGCAAGCTGTTCATCCTTGTACTTAATGGTACCCTTATACCTTGTCACAACTCGGATAGCACCAAATGGCGGAGATGTGAAACTAATTTCAATCGCCACAACCTCCACTTGTGCCATTGCACAGCATTAACACGCATGATTGGCTGTTAGGGTTTAGTGTCTGTTGTGTCTATTCCCACTCACCCAGGGTCCTCCATTCAAGTCAATGGTTACTTAATAGCAACCCCGACCTGACGAACAAATTAAATAATACTCCTGGAGTACATAAACGTCTGGTGGAAGCGGCACAATTCCTACCCAAGGAGAATTAAATATCCAGCCTTGCTGTAAACTTAAACCAGTGATATATGCCCACAGTTGGCGATACAGCACTATAACGCAACTATCATCATCACCTCCACCATTAATACTGGCCGCCATGTAAAGCCTATCGAGTGCTGAAAAATGGCGTTAAGCCCCACAACGACAACAACACCAACAACAATATTGTGAGTGGTATTATTGTGTATATTATAAAAATATTAGGTGTGCAACAGTTAAGTGTAAAATAAAAGTAATCATATCATGCTACACGTTCTATGTCACGGTTTCTTATGGAACATGGACTAATTCAATCGACCACATCGTCATAGTTGTACATTAATTTTTATTTTAAAAAAACAACGAGTACAACAGTGAGTTAAGGCAGGTTCCGAGTATTTCTCTGTTCATAATCAGTGTCACAAATAGCTGCGAATATTTATCATTAATGCCCAATGATGTCGAACAATTGTGAAGCAGATTAATAGAAATCTGAAGCAGATTCGTTACGTAGTCATTTTAGTCAGCCTTTTGTAAAACCGAAACCTTAGGTGGATTTTTATTTAAGGTGGAAATTTCAAGCGGGGATTTTCAGGTAGAATTTTATTTCAAGCGGGTATCTTAGATGGATATTTTTTGTTTACGCGGAATCTTGGGACAACTAATCTATCCAATACGTCTAAAATCCGCCAGAAATCAACCTAAAATCCGCCAGAAATCAACCTAAAATCCGCCAGAAATCAACCTAAAATCAGCCAGAAATCAACCTAAAATCCGTCAGAAATCAACCTAAAATCCGCCAGAAATCAACCTAAAATCCGACAGAAATCAACCTAAAATCAGCCAGAAATCAACCTAAAATCAGCCAGAAATCAACCTAAAATCAGCCGCCAAGTTCGCCTAAGCGTCATTACTTTAAACAACCTTTCTGAAATGTGTCGAAAGTGCGCCTGGAGAATTTTGTACAGGATTTCAGGCGGATTTTCATTTCAGGCGGAAATTGTTTTATTCAAGCGGAATATTAAGACGACTAATTTGCTTCTTTCGCCTAAAATCCTACCCTGAATCCGCCTGAAATTCGCCCTGAATCGCCCTGAATCCGCCTTAAGCTTCCCTAATATGAGGAATTATGATTTAGGCGGCAGAAAGCACTTTTAAAAGAAAAAAAAAACAAAAACCGTCTGAACTCCACCTTCAGTCCACATGGAAAATGTTGTACGGATTGTATGTGAAAAAAATACAATTATTATAGCAACATCTTTTTTTTCTCTAACTATCTTCATCCAAATAATTTTGTATAATTGAGATGGAAAACAATTATACCAGTGGCAGATCCAAGGATAGAGTATATTGGTAGAACCACACTTTTAAAATGTTTATTCAAAATGCAAGAAAAATTAGATTACAAATGTCTATTGAAAAGTCTCAACTTTACAATAGGTGAAACCCCTGGAATAACAACTCCTTTTTCTAAAACCCGAATACATATTAGCATAAACGTAGCTATATTCTTCCACGGTATTACGTTCATATACCTCCCCTCCCCCTTCTAATGAATTTTACCTAGTCCTGCTGACTTCAGTATGGTGTATGTGACCTAAATGTACTTACTACATTGCATTAGGATTGACAAACGTAACGTTTTATCTTGATATTGCCTTGGCAGACAGTTGTGAACTCACTGAGCTTATGCCGCGCGTGCTATTCGACAATGTAAAGTGTACGGCAGGTGGCTAATTTAAATATCCGTGACACCTTTCAATAAACTTCCATTACGTTAACATATTTTATCTGTACATCTCAGTGATTATCTAGCTCAGGGAAGGAAGTTATTACCCAAGGAAGTGGCCGTTGTTATGTGTTTACACGCCTTTGAAGTAGGTCAGATCGATTTCCAAATGTTCTTAAACCCCTGCATTCAGGGCCCCGAGTGACCGAGTGGTCTAAAGCACTCCCCGTTACAGATCATTGCCATCTCACCTCTGTCTGCTTGGGTTCAAGTCTAAGATTCGGCTAATGTAGCTTGTGAGAAAGCTTGCCAGTAGCTTCTCGTGGGTCTGTGGTTCTTTCCGTGGGTTTTCCTGGGTCCTTCATCCATCAATAATAATGGCCGCCATGTATAGCCTATCGTGTGCTGAAAAATAGCGTTAAACCCTACAACAACAACAACAAAACCCTGCATTCTAGCCATCTCTTTAAATGAAAATTTCCGTAGTCATCAAGTTGATCCGTGTTGATTTTAGCACCCGGTCATCGTCAGAAGTTAAATTAATTGCTTGAAAAACATGAGTGGGCGCCATATTGAGTTTGTACGAGGCTGGATCAGGAGATACAGATAATACAGATATGAATAAATCATGAGCGTGCTGTCACGCAGTGGTCGATCTTTGCTAACGAACAACACCCTAATACTTTACTAACAGAGGCCACTGTTGACTGAATAAAACCAAGTAGCTTTGCTCGGCCCCTTTGGCGCCCAATTCTACAGTCTTGACATTTTGTGCGTTCATAGCTATTTTACAGGTTCAAGTGACATTAGACATGTACAACAAACTCCATTGCTTGCGCAGGGTATATGCCATTGCTTAGGAAGGGTAAGATAGTTTTTAAGCCAAATTTTGCAGAATCGTAATCTTTTTGGCTTAACGCCATTTCTCAGCGCCGGAGAGGCTAAAAATACATGGCGATCTGTAAGACTTGTAAAGGAAAGACTCCAGTAAATACAAATATAAACCCTGACAGCCATTGGCAAATTGCAAACGATACATCCAGATCGCGAGCTATTATATCAGTCGCTACAATTGCAACACATGGCTCATATACACACGTGTGACGCTTTAATATAAAACGCGTCTGTCCAAAAATAGAACAATGTTTTGTTTGGATTTGTGCAAAAATGCACGTAGACACTATTAAACATTTAATTAAAAAAAATGTACTGTTGCATACTTGTTGGGAATGAGGTAAAACATTTTTAAAAAATCCACTGTTGCATACTTGTTGGGAATGAGGTAAAATATTTTTCATCGCATAACACATTGTGACCAGAATAATTGGTTGAAGATCCCGGAAAACACAGTAAAAAAAAACAAAAAAAAAAAACAACAACAACAGACCCATAGGAAGCAACTGGTAAGTTTTACCATATAGCAACATCGGTCAAGGCCGCAATTCAAACCCAGGCGGAGAGAGATGAGATGGCGGCAATTTGTAATGGCGAGTACTTTAGACTACTCGCACACCCTGGGTCTCATGTTGCTCATATGAATAAATAAACCACCTTTGAACCTGTGTGCACATAAAGAGAGAGAGAGAGAGAGAGAGAGAGAGAGAGAGAGAGAGAGAGAGAGAATGCACTGTTCACATTTTTTCAAGAAATGTTTAGAAATATTTGTGTATTTTATAAACAATAAAATACACGGTAAGAGCAATCTGAAATGCTCGATCCCTCTCTCTCTCTCTCTCTCTCTCTCTCTCTCTCTCTCTCTCTTATTGTTACTATATATTGTAAATTGGCTGATGAAATGTAAAATCAGGAACGTCTTTTCCACGAGATAAACTGAAGTAAGAAAGGAAAGAGATGTCTTCGAATACGAAAAATGGTTGTGTAATATTAGCCCATATAACAGTGACAATATAAATTCCATTTTAATACATACTGGTTCATAGAAGAAAATTGATGTGAATATTGAAAGAAACATGAGAGATCGACAACTGTAGATATGGTACCAATATATGTGTTTTAGTAAAGATTACACTGGAAAGTCGTGTGCATGTTTTATTGTGTTGCTTCAGATTATTTTATACGCCATCTTGTGCGCGCCATGCTGATACTTGGAAAATGTCACTGCATGCTATTCTTGTTAAATAAGAATTATTCATCGTTTGTGTTTTTTTCATTAGTCACAGGTCAGGCTAATCATAATGTATCATTTGAAAATTAGTTTCACAAGGGAAGGGTGGTATGTCAAAATATTGGTTGATTTATGTAGAAACTCGGATTCGTTATTGCATTTCCTTAAACAGAGGATGATAGAATATAAAAATCCCATATGCAGTCAAAATATTATATTTTAGTATTATCAATGATTGTAATATATATATATATATATATATATATATATATATATATATATATATATATATATATATATATATATATATATATCACATGTAACATACATTGCATGCACTCCCAACCCTCTTGTATATCGACTTCTCTTAATAAAGTTTTTCGTTTATTTCTATATGCTATGAAAAAACTTGGTAAATAGGACAGATGTCAGTAAGCAGTAATATCTCGCAATTTATCGTTGGACCCTGATTGCTAATTTATATGAAGAACAATGTCGTAGATGTTAACTGTGACACGCAAAACCACTTGTAAACATTGACCTCGTAAGTATAAAATGTAACAAACAAGATGGAATGTTCGCACTGATGATTGTAGGTTTGTGATAATATTCCAGTACCAAAACGTTTAATAATTCCTTGTATGTGGTCTTCCAAGAGTAATCGCAGAAGTCGGATAAACATTTTTGTACTATTTGAACACTCTTGATTGTCGTGCCTAGTTTTGAATAACGATGACAGACGAGAAGAATGGATAAACTTCGTATCAGTAGGCAAAATACGTCATTTCATTTAACCAATGAAAAGTCAGTATTCCGTTCAGATCGTTTCACTTGCGCATTAAGCGTGCGAGATGTACATGTACTTGTGGATCTGTAGTGTGAGAAAAAGAAGTGGCTTCGTTAAATAGTATATTAAGCTACACTTTGTGTATGCATACAAAATATAATGCCTGAGGTAAAATGAGACACCAACAATTTATTACGCTACGCAAAGTCTGGCTTGATATATCACCGTTAATTCTTAAATAGGTCGCTCGGGAAGAAAAGTAAGTGTCCTCCATTATAGGATTATAATTTGTAGTAGCAGTGTAAACAACAGTACAAACTCGTGTGGGGTTCATTAGAATCTTACCGCAAAACGCAACGATACGAACTCTTGTGGGAGTATTGGACGTTTACGGCATAACGCAATGACTCCAGTGTTATTCATTTGGCTCATAAAGCAACGATACTATGACCTCTGTGCGATTCATTAGGCTCATACCGTAAAAAGCAGCGAAACGACCCCTGGGTGATTCTATAGTCTCGTACCGTAAAAAGCAACGATACGATTCTGGTGTGATTCTATAGGCTCATACCGTAAAAAGCAACGATACGATTCTAGTGTGATTATATAGGCTCGTACCGTGAAAAGCAACGATACGACCCCTGTGTGATTCTATAGGCTCATGCCGTAAAAAGCAACGATACGACCCCTGTGTAATTCTATAGGCTCGTACCGTAAAAAGCAACGATACGACCCCTGTGTGATTCATTAGGCTCGTACCGTAAAAAGCAACGATACGGCCCCTGTGTGATTCTATAGGCTCGTACCGTAAAAAGCAACGATACGACCCCTGTGTGATTCTATAGGCTCGTACCGTAAAAAGCAACGATACGACCCCTGTGTGATTCTATAGGCTCGTACCGTAAAAAGCAACGATAAGACCCCTGTGTGATTCTATAGGCTCGTACCGTAAAAAGCAACGATACGACCCCTGTGTGATTCTATAGGCTCGTACCGTAAAAAGCAACGATACGACCCCTGTGTGATTCTATAGGCTCGTACCATAAAAAGCAACGATACGACCCCTGTGTGATTCTATAGGCTCGTACCGTAAAAAGCAACGATACGACCCCTTTGTGATTCATTAGGCTCATACCGTAAAAAGCAACGACACGACCCCTGTGTAATTCTATAGGCTCGTACCGTAAAAAGCAACGATACGACCCCTGTGTGATTCTATAGGCTCGTACCGTAAAAAGCAACGGTAAGATCCCAGTGCGATTCATAAGGCTCATACCGTAAAAAGCAATCATTTGAATTAGTCTTAAAATGAGTAATAATTCAAGTATGAATATTAGTCCCATACAATATGCATCTGCGGGTTGCACCATCGGCAGTTCTCTTTTATCAATTTGCGGTGCCTTCGTCATATTTTGGACGTACGGACGTATCAGTTCTGTACGAAATTTTCAGCGGACACTTCTGACATGGCTTACGATCGCAGACTTGATGATTGCAACAGGAAATCTAGCTGGAACAATTGATTTTTTATCTAACAAGGGTGCAGATAACGATGTTTGCATATCTCAAAGTGTCGTTACAACATTCGCCTCCATGGCGTCATTTTTCTGGACACTGGTGATAACAGCTCACATGATGGTATCCATTCAATTCAGGAGTGACAAGACCAGGTCTGCCATATTAAAGTTCTTGTACCATTTAATCTGCTGGGGAGTTCCTGGTAAGATGCATATTTTAATGCTTTAGTATAGACCGATTGATTGATTGACTGGTATGCATATTTTTAAAACAATATAGACATTGATTGATTGACTGGTATGCATATTTTTAAAACAATATAGACATTGATTGATTGACTGGTATGCATATTTTTGAAACAATATAGACATTGATTGATTGACTGGTATGCATATTTTTAAAACAATATAGACGTTGATTGATTGACTGGTATGCATATTTTTGAAACCATATAGACATTTATTGATTGACTGGTATGCATATTTTTAAAACAATATAGACATTTATTGATTGACTGGTATGCATATTTTTAAAACAATATAGACGTTGATTGATTGACTGGTATGCATATTTTTGAAACCATATAGACATTTATTGATTGACTGGTATGCATATTTTTAAAACAATATAGACGTTGATTGATTGACTGGTATGCATATTTTTGAAACCATATAGACATTTATTGATTGACTGGTATGCATATTTTTAAAACAATATAGACGTTGATTGATTGACTGGTAAGCGTTATTTAATGCTTTAATATTGATTGATCGATTAATTGACTGGTATCCATATTTTAATGCTTTAATATTGACAGATTGATTGATTGACTGATATACATAGTTTGTTGTGTTAATATTGATAGATTAATTAATTGACTGGTGAGCATATTTTAAAGTTTTGATATCGATAGAATTCTTGATTGACTTGTATGTATATGTTAATGCTTTAATATTGAAAGATTGAACGATTGACGAGTGGGCATATTTTAATGTTTTAAAAATGATAGATTGATTTATTGACTGGTATGCACATTTTAATGCTTAATATTCACAGATTGATTGATTGACAGGTGAGCATATTTTAAAGTTTTGATATTGATAGAATTATTGATTGACTTGTATGTATATTTTAATGCTTTAATATTGAAAGATTGATGAGTGAGCATATTGTAATGTTTAAAAAATGATAGATTGATTGATTGATTGACTGGTATGCATCTTTTAATGCTTTAATATTCGCATTTTGATTGATTGACTGGTATGCATATTTTGGTTTTTTAATATTGACAGATTGATTGATAAACTGGTATGCATATTTTTTTGCTTTAATATTGACCGATTGATTGATTGATTGGTATTTATATTTTAATGCTTTAATATTGAAAGATTGACGAGTGAGCATATTTTAATGTTTTAAAAATGATACATTGATTGATTGATTGACTTTAATGCATATGTTAATGCTTTAATATTGATAAATTGATTGATTGACAGGTATGCATATTTTGTTGCTTTAATATTGACAGATTGATTGATTCACTGGCATGCATATTTTAATGCTTTAATTATGCATATTGCAATGCTTTAATTTTGACCGATTGATTGATTGACTGGTATGCATATTGAAATGCTTAAATATTGACAGATTGATTTATTGACTGGTATGCATTTTTAATGCTTTAATATTAACAGATTGATTGATTGACTTGTATGCATATTTTAATGCTTTAATATTGACAGATTGATTGATTGACTGGTATGCATATTTTGTTGCTTTAATATTGACAGATTGATCGATTAACTGGTATGCATTTTCTGCTTTAATTATGCATAGTTTATTGCTTTAATATTGAAAGATTGATTGATTGACTGTTATGCATTTGTTAATGCTTTATTATTGACAGATTGATTGTTTGATCTTATGCATATTTTCTTGCTTTAATATTGACAGATTGATTGATTGACTGATATTCATATGTTAATGCTTTCTTATTGACAGATTGATTAATGGACTGGTATGCATATTTTAATGCTTTAATATTGACATATTGAATGATTGACTGGTTCGTTTTCTTCTATTTTCCTTATTAGTTTATCAATATAATGAAGAATATGTTCAGTATGATTGATACAATCTGGTGTTTTAGAATTTTAATAGGAATAATTCATATTTCTGGACATATTTTCCTTTCAGGAATAATCACATTAGTGGCAGGATTACAGGGAGTTCTAGGCCGCAACTCGAATAGTAATACAGCAGTGACAGGATCATGGTGTTGGATTAAGAACGATTTACCATATCAAGAAAGAATTACATGGATGCTAATTACAGGAAAGGGCTGGGAAATCCTATGTTATATATTGTCCTTCAGCATCCTTGTTTTACTGAAATTAAAGCTGGTAAGTTGAAGTCTAATTGTTGTTGATTGGATTTTGTCGAGATGGTTAACTTGACATATTAGGTCTTGAGGAATTGGGCAGCAAAATGTTGTTCACAAAAAAAAGAATTTAAATGTTTAGAGAAATGTCCAAATTTCTTGTATAAGGCAGACACATAAATAATTGCTTGAATTATTCTGTAAGTGTATTGTACTCTTCCCATATATATCTATAAAAAGTGAAATTGCTGAAATAATCATTTTTCATAATACATATACAAATGTCATTTAACAAATTATATGTGAAAGACGAGTTCACAGAATTAGGCCAAAAAAGTAATAACTTGGTTACTCCTTATAAATATATAACTATTTTTTGTTGTACATGTGTACAATGTTATCTAGGGTGAAAAACTGATTCTCCAGGTAAGCGACGGAACTAATATGTATCTCGCCGGAAATTACTTGCGACGAGGGACGTTATAATCATGATATGCACGGGTAATTTACCCTGAAAATTACTCACTCTCATTAGGATTTAAGGAAGATATAATCAAAACTGACACACTGGTCGTTTTGAATGTTGTCGAGGAGTGCACGCTCTTCATTCTGTTCTTCAGCCATATGGTTGATAGTAGTGTTGGCAAAAATTGGCGATAGAGCTGTCTATATGTATTGACGTATGTCTGTACATATGGAGGAGCCACAAATGTATACTTATCTAATTCATGGTTGCTCTATGCTGTCTGTACCTGTGTATACTTATGACTGTACCTGTGTATACTTATGACTGTACCTGTGTATACTTATGACTGTACCTGTGTATACTTATGACTGTACATGTGGCGGATCCGTGAAGGGTGCGAGCGGCCTATACAAGTCTGGGACAACACAAGGACTTGGTGAAACTGTGCGGTTTATCAATTTATAAATCGTATGACTGTAAAGGGGTCACGAAGCATTTGTTTGTTCCAATTGTTGTTTCAATTGGGTACAGTTTCATTTACATAAGATTATTTTGAATCTAAGTTGTATTCCAGGAGATTTATTCGAATGTCACTTACAGTGCAGAGCATTTTGAAACATATTTGAATACCTCGAGATTGTTTGAATCTTAATCGTAGTCCTTGCGTGAAATTATGTGAATATTTTACAGTGTATACTATTATTTGAAACGTATATGAAATCCATGAGGTTTCTTGAATTTGTATTTCAGATTGATATCATATTTTGGTTTATTTCAATTTGTGACTGCTTGTATAGAGTGAATAGATCAATCGTGTGTGGAGAGCGTGTGAGAATCATTATATTTATACATCATATATATTTTTTTTATAAATTAACTTCCTACATTTCCATCTTTCACTAATTGTGTTTGAGTTATTTATTTAATCCAAAACCCACTCGGTTTATATTCTATGACAACGAGTCCTGTAAGGTGCTACTTACGAAACGCTTATAATGAAGATTGGAAATCGTCACAACTTAATGGGATACATCTACCAATTTCCATTTTTTTATCGCTTGTGTATGATTATTAATAATTCAGAAGCTGTTCAATACGTCAATTTGTTTATCAATTCATCAGTTAATCCATCCCATCAATACACACACACACACACACACACACACACACACACACACACACATGCTGGATATAATCGTTCTTTTATTATAAAATACTTAAAATTTATTCTCTACAGTACCTTTCTCGACGTCGACTGGGGGAGCTGAATGAAGATTTCAGGGATCAAGATACCCATTATTTGTACTTGTGGTTGCTTTTGTGGCTGCTCCGAGTTTGGGGCACCGTCCGGTTTATATTAGTCTGTTCCCAAAATGATGATAATGTGACATTTCTGATAATTCTTCACAGTATCGGAGATAGTGCACAAGCTTTTGGCAATTGCGTACTTTTCTGCCTTTTGGATAACGAGGTTATGGAATATATTAAAAACATTTGTATTTCTTCTAGATTGGAAAAGGTCGAGCAAGAAAGACTTATTCAAACATCAGAAGGATCGACAAATAATGCTCAGCGTGGCTCTTACAGTACAGTATAAGAATTTCTGAATAATCAATATCTATTTTCATTGACCATTACCTATTATTACTAACTAACACAGTTCTTGAGTGTACACCAATTATTTTGACAAAGTCTTTGGAACTAATTATGCAGTTTGTAAAACAAATCTGTAAATCAAATTTTATGGTTCTATCCATATATAACAATATGAACATTGAGATGTTTCCATGACGACAGCTTCACAAGTTTAATTAGGAAGATTGCCCTTATTCCATGAATACTGTTGCAACATTTTATAAACTACTGAAACCATGCTGTCAAATTCCTTCTGTGGCATTAATTCTTGTGCACTTTTTAAATATCAAGCGTAATATAAGAGATCTAGCGGTATGATGTCCTCTATGGAAATTATATTATTATATACACATCAAGAGCAGTGAGATCGGCACAATGTCCTCTGTGGAAATTATATTATTTTATACCCATCAAGAGCACACAGGACCCAATACATTCATTGCTGCATCATGGTAGCAATTGTTTTTCCATAGACCTCAATGTTAATATTTTGTGAAATAAATATACTTTCTATCCTACTTCAGCATGCATGTTACACATTGGCATTGAGAATAATGTTATATTTTTGAATTTGACAAGGACAAAATAATGTACTCCATAGCATTTAAGAGAGATAACTCTGCTGGAACTAAACAGTGGTAAGAGTTATCTAGTCACAACAGACATGTTTTCACCCATGTGTGCCACATTAAAAAAAATCATAAAAATACAAAATATGATTTAGATATAAGTTAATATAATGTTGCTGAGAGGCTTAATTTTTTTAAAGCCTAATAGAACGTACAACTCTTACATAATGCACCAATCACAGCTAGTGTTGTTGGTTTTTGCTGAATGAAATGTTACCTACACCTTAAGCTCCGCCCACCTAGGTTGTACAATTGGTATCGTTATACCTATAGCCAACCTTACTTTTTTTCAATAATCTGTAATATAACTTGGGACTGAACAAGTAACACTTAGTCTGCTTTGTCAAAAACAAATGTATGAATTATCAGGCTGTTTCTTATATTAATGTGTATGTAATGGTCTTTCAACTATTCTAGCGGCTGTTTTCATAATTGTGCTTTACTGCAAAACTACATTTTGCTAATAAAATGAATTGTTTTAATTATTGGTTGTGCTTTATTCATATCAGCACTTATTGAACTTCACATGGGTGGTATGGGATAAATCACATTGTAGCATTATGTAATAATTAGGTCAAGGTCAATGTACCAAATAGTATATACATCTCCTTCAAAAGTACAATTCACCTAAAATAAAATACTTTATATTTGTTTGGTAGATGCAAAACTTAACACCAGAGACAGGTGGACATGACCAAATTGTATTATAAAGTAATAACTTTGAGCACTTTACACTGCAGATACATGAGGTCACTAACCCCCCCTGTCCTCACACAAAGGTCAACCTACCTATCCTCCTTTGTGTAGTGAATAAAACTGATGTAATAAGCCAGTCTGACAACAAATAAATAGATCACAGCTTCTAATTGGTTATGCTGGATTTGGGGTGAAATTTGGGAATAAATACATAAAAATGCCAAGGATAAACAATAAGTACATGTATAGCGAGTCCAGTGGAGTTAAAAACAGGAGTAAAGTGATTATCTAAACAGCAGATGTAGCTTATGATAAAGGAAATAAAAGCAGCAATGAGAAAAATGAGAAGTGAAAATGTGATGACCTTACCATGGACAACACATGGAGGCAGTGCCCCATAGGTCCATGCACAGTTCTAAGGAACCTGCGCTATAACATCCCTTACAGGCATCAACATTTCAAATGAAGTGGTGTTCAGTACTGTCTAATATAAAAGGGTGAATAATGTAGATAATATAGATGTATATAATTTATATTTCTTCTATATAACAAATTAAAAATAATGAGCTTCAGTTAGGCAGCAAAAATAACTAAACCAAACAAAACATGCTTTATCAGTTTTTAAACTTGTAAACTTTACTGGGAGAAATTATTACATTACTTCTAGTTACATTTGCATCAAGGCTGAGGGCTAATATAATACTTCACAAACCTTCTCTTTATTTTCCTAAACAATCATTGAACATTTGACCTTTTATTTCTTGAAATGTTATGTATGGTGTAAGGGAGATAACTGAATGATATACATAAGGTGTGGTTTTTTCATTTTCTCCAATATATTATCCATGTAATATAGATGAGTTCATGAACACATGTATTAATCTCAATGCAATTAAGTTATTCAAAGTTACATTACTGATAAAGTGAGAACCATAACCTTAGGCTTCTAAATGTTGTGGAGACCTCAAGAGTGATGTAATTTGCTTTTGTGACAGGGGGCTGCTGTTATATATCACATAGTTAATGTTCCCTACAAAGCCGGCAAGTGGAGTAGCCTTCCATAAACATGTATAAAAAATGAAATACCAATTTTGGTTCTTGTGATGGGATGCAAAGTTGGAAGAACAGTGTAAACTTGAATGGAATGAGTGGGTCAAGTGATTAAAATGGTTATCACTCAGTAATGTTGGACAGAATAACAATTTCAAAGGGACAACTGGACAAAAAATTCATTGAAGGTCAATGGTAGATTATTATTGGAATTATACAAGTGTCAATGGGAAATGCTGACTTTAACGAACTGCTTATGACTATGTATTTACTGCTACTTCAACAACAGGGAATGCAAGGGAAATTAACTAAATAAACTGCATGAACATTTACAAGGCAGGAAAGTGTACAAAAAAAGACAATTAGAGCAGGATAGGAAGGATAAATAGGAAGGAATACCATTTCCTTAATAAAATACCTAAAATTACTCATGCCAGAATATTCTGTGTGATACATATGATCTATTCACAAGTAGATATTGAGAGTTCTCTCTCCTGGTCTATGAAATTCTTTACAAGAACAAGTTTTTTTTTTCTACATAAGTTTTGTTTATCTTTTGCAGGTAAAACAGTCCATATTTGGCCACATTCAATTACATTATCTTTACATAACTTATTTTGTTTCATGTATGCTTATCTTGGAGCTGACTACACAGACATAAAACCATCAGTATATCTGTTATAGCTATAGTTACAAAAGACCCATTCCAAAGCTAACTTGTGTTATTTTCTGTAGATTTTATACATGTCATTCTTAAAAGACTGTTAATATTTGACCCAAAAAGTTCAGCATCCATTTGGTTTCATACATAAAACTAGTACAGTTCATAAATGCCACCCACATGTATGCATTTCTATGGATGCTTTGTAATGTTCTTCTTCCCTATAGGTATCACGTTAAAATTCGTTTTCTATATAACTCAATGCTAATGTTTTGTCAAATAAATATACTTTCTGTCCTACTTCAGCTTGCATGTCACAAACTGTTACAAAGACTAATGTTAGATTGTCCATTTGACAATGACAAAACCAGGTACTCCATTGCATTTAAGATAGATAATTCTGCTGCAACTAGACAGTAATAAGAGTTATTTGTCGCAACAGACACATTTTCACCCATGAGTGCCACATTTAAAAATAATCATAAAAATACGAATTATAATCTAGATATGAATTGACATAATCTCACATGTTGCCAAGAGGCTTAACCTTTTTAAAAGCCTAACAGACATAACAATTCCTACATAATGCACGAATCAAAGCCAGTGCTGTTGTTTATTTCTAAATGCAATGTTCCCTACACCTTAAGCTCCGGCTACCTGGGTTTGTACAGTTGGTATCATTATACTGTATTCTAACACGTCCTGTTAACGTTGTAATTAAACAAGGCACCATTCTTGCTAATATTTTTCACGCTGTATAATCACAGCTATCAATGTAGACAGGGCAATCAGTAGCAGCTACCTACGAAGAATTGAGTTAATTTGCAAGTGCATATTGCATATAGATTATCTAAACGATCGACGAGCCACATTCCGCACTATGCGAGTACTATTTCCATCGACGTCTCCTAACTGGAGTAGACCGTTTCTTTTCCTGTTCTGACAGGTTCAATTAATCGTTTCATCCTTTGAGGTGGAACTGTGTATTGCGCCACTTGAACAGGAACATAAAGTAACTGTTTTAAATCGTATTCAAATGCAATGCTGAATAAACTACTTAGGATACATTTTTAATTTCATTTTGATTCCAACAATACATATCCAGCCATTAAAAAACACTATAAACTAAATCATAAAGTTGAAGTTGCCTTATCTAAGTAACCGCATTGCAAATCTTAAATGTCCTCCATTGCATGCTTTCTCTCAATTCCAGTTTCTTCTCCACACGCACAACACTAATAAGTGTGCACGTTCGATGCTTAGTGTTCCGCAATTTTATCACTATATCACACACACGCAACCCGTCTCGCCTTGATGGCGAAAGTTAATGCTTGTGGTCTTTTTTATATTCTTCTTTGTTGTCGTTTATCTGTCCATGTCGTATTTCATGTGTAATACTTTTATTTCGTGTCCTTTTAAGTAAGGTTTAAGGCACAATAGTGCAGCTGAGGGTGAATTGGTTTGAAAAGATGTTGCTATTTAAAATACAATTATGGGGTTATATCAAGAACGTAGAGATTCTCGTTATTAATGCGAGCTCTCTGATATCTCCGTACGTAGAGTAACGAACCTATCGTCTCTATATTGAAATTCTTCTTGGCAGTGATTGGCAGATCAGAAACGAATAACACATAATTCCGATGGCCGAAGTTTGCATAATTATATCATCATCATCATCAGTCTCTTGACCTAGTGTAGACGTTGAGGCACTTTGCTGCTAAAGATCTGACCAATTCTCTCCACTTGTCTCGATCATGTGCCAATGCCTGAGTCTCCGCAAAACCTTTCCTGATCCATTCTGTAATGTTGTCACTCCACTTTTTTTCTCTATCTACCACCCTGCAGTACTGTTGTGTATAGACGGTTGGCTCTAGTAACATGGCAATGCCATTTCAGCTTTCTCTTTTGACATTCGGGGCGAGGTCTTCATAATGACCCTTATTGTGCCTGATGGTGTTGCGCATTTCTTTATCTGTGATGTGGTCCATGTAAGAAATGCCAAGAATGTTTCTGTAGCATCTCATTTCAAGTGCCTGGATTCTTCGTTGTAATTCTGTTGTCAGGGTCCAGGCATGACTTGAATACCGAAATACTGAGATGATTAGGGCTATCAATAGTTTGATTTTAGTCTTCAGACATACATTATTGTCTCTCCAAATGGATCTCAGCTTTGAAATAGCTGCCGCTGTTTGTGCTGCTCGTGACAACATTTATGCTCTTGATTCCTCTTAGGTGATTTTATAGACCCAATATATTCGAACTGGCCTACCGATTCCAGTTCCTGTACTCTGACTATAATCTTAGTTGAGATTTATTTGCTACTATTTGTCATCAGCTTCGTCGTCTCGGTGCTTATCTCCATTTCAAAACTGGAACATATTTCATCCAGGTTCTTCACTAAGGTGGCAAGCTCATCTTCATTGCCTGCCAGCCCATCAATGTCAGCAAAGTGTAGGCTGGCGATGTTACACCCTCCAATGCTGACTGTTCCACAGTGGATTTTCAGGGCTTCGCACATGATGCGCTCTAAGTAGATTTTGAAAAATGTCGGTGACAGGAGACAGTATTGACGTACTCCAACTGTTGTCTTGATCGAGTCCCCCAGAGAGCAATGAGCAATCACTGCACTGGTAGCCTTGGCGTATAGCTGCTTGATGGTATTGATCAACGTTTGACCCATGCACATCTTCATTGTGGCCCACAATGCTCCATGTCACACACTGTCAAAAGCCTTTTTGAAATCTATGAAAACATGATAGATATCCTGTTGATGTTGCAAGTACTTGCACACAGAACCCTAAGATTGGATATATGTTCTTTTGTGCTTCTCCCACTCATGAATCCTGCCTGTTCTTCAGTAATTATTGCTTTTGCATGTGGGTTCAGTCTGTTCAAGATGATCTTCAGCATCACCTTACTAATTATATACCATTGTGTAAACACTGAAGATAATGAACTAAAACACAACAACGATCAAAGCCGCGCAAAATGTCAATAAATGCGAACATAATACTCTGATCTCGTTCTTTTCTCCATATCCTTTTCCGTTATAATTTGAATTTTGAAAGAAAACATTGAAATGTATGTAGAACTACTTGTATAGTTATAATGGAAAGTTTATGTGCTACAATATAGATTTGAAATCGACGTGCTTTGTGCAGTATTGCCCACGCCCACATATTCGCTATTTCTAGCCACGTACTTTTGGCATTCCGTCACGTCCCCACCACTCAATTGTATGAACACAAAGCATCAAGGATATATAAAGATGCTCAAATCAATTTATAAATTCTAACTGAATTGTCACCAGTGGATCTCTAACACTCATCTTTTTTTGATGTTTTAAACAAAGCGGAAAATAATTCATGTTCGGCTTATCAATGTTAATACTTTACATAGTGTAGGTTTTAAACATGTTTTGTTTCCTTATAAATCTGCAACTGACATATGGAATCCAATACATTGGGCCAGATCATAAAATGTACGTACACAAAACGTAGTCACATGTCACTTGAAGTTTGACCACCGTTTTAACCATGCTCATGCTTGTTGGGTATTGTGCACACTGAGTAAATAGACACTTAGACTTTCCTTTGGTGCCCATTCAAGAAAGTAGGTGTCCTTTTTAAATGTTTGGTTCCACCCAACACTTGACCTGATCCAGTCCAGAAAACGTCCATCAGATCTGAACATCATGCATTAGTTTCTGATTATCAGCTAGCATTCCTATAAGTTTGATCAGTAATCATGAATATATTTGTTGTCCAATTATGAAATAATTTTACAAATAAAAATTCATTAGAGAGATTTAAATAGCTCACTTTCAAGCTCAATTCCAAAGCAACCTTCAAGAGAAAGAGAGAGGCATAGAACAAGAACGAGAGGGAGGAGAGAAGGAAGACATGCTTAGCAGCCTGAAAACAGAGCTGACCAAGCTATACACATAGTTCAAACATGGCAGACAAGATTGAGGGTAATTGTTTATTTTAACTTGCAAAACAAGTATTGATACATATTGAAAAATGTTTGGTACTAATTAACTTGGCAAAGACTATTATCTAAGTCAGTTGTGTTTTACACAACTTTGAAAATGCATACTTGTGTTCTAGGATTAATTTGTTTTACCAAACAATGTATGATTAAACTGCTTTACTTTTGTTGCTACTCACCACAACATCCCAATATCATTTGAAAAAGGAAGACAATGCATAGATACTGTAGAAAGTACAGAGGTCACCTCATTTACATGGCCACCTTATACATACCATAATGATATAAGTAGTATGGAGACAAACTCATAGTGTACCCCATTCATTGATGACATACATATAATTGATATGGAACTAAATACAGAAAGTTTGAGCATGGGTCTCTTAAATGTATCAGGTATAGTAGAACAAATAGAACAGATTAGGTTACTCTGTCTTCCAAGGAAGAGGCAAGCCAGTAAAAGCAAGTATCATCAACCCTTTTGGAGATGTCACACTCTTCCTCTGTCTTTTATGCAAACAAGCATTCCGTGCAAAGGTTGGACTCATTAGCTACATGTGCACGCAAAGAACAGAACCAGCCCCTTAACCCCTCAAATGACCTAAGAGGTCATCGTCAAAGAAAATCATACCGGCTGCAATATCTTGTGCTGAAAAATAGCGTTAAACCATACAACAACAAAAACATTTTGCTCATGACACATGCTATCAGGTTTCTATGCACCATGTATATATTCTGTTATACGTATCATCGTGTATCTGGGTGAGAGTGTATATCTGGTTGAATATTATACCTCTTATTAACAGTAGGTCACTATGACATACAGTTTGCACTCTACTTACATAGTAAAATTCATTAGAAAGACTTAAATCGGCTCACTTTCAAGCTCAATTGTAGAGCAACCTTTAAGCGTAGCAATAACCAGAGGTGGAATAGGATGAAGACAGGCTAAACACAGAGCTTACCAAGCTCAACACATAGTTCAAACAAGTCAGTCAAATATGAGGATAATAGACCATTTCATACCGGATTTAACCGAGTTTCTCCGTAATTATCCGAATAACCTCCCGAGTCACTTTATACTCCAGCCAATCAAACGCTGGTGGGTAAATGCACAGGAGTCTGACGTTTTATCAATAAAGTACGGCGAAATGTCTGACAACATAAATTACCCTTATCAATTATATATATATATATATATATAAGCACAAGGAATGCAAGTGTGACAACAACCCTTCGCTCGATTCGACTTTTTCTCACGAGCCTTTTATCGCTTCAGAATCGCAAGAAGACTGAATAATTACACATTTGCATTCAAAAGACAGTTTTTTACCAACGCATAACTCTTAAATGACCATGTCCTGAATCCAATCGGCGAATTAACCTTTATTTTCACCAGTACGGTCACAATTCCTCGCTAGCAAACAATATCCGACGAAAGTAGCCCATTCTGCCAGTTTCTACCCTGCAGTAAATATCCGTTAGTGTATAATAATTGTACCGAACACGGCGCAGAATCTGTGTTTTTAAAGTTACCGGGTCCAGCAACAGTCGTAATTATTTGAAGTGTGATGACGTCATCAACCGTTATTTCTACTATCAGAACTTTGACTACATATATCTGTTCTGGAAATTTAAATAAAATTATAAAATGATACAATTTGAAATAAAAAGCAAGATAAACATTTTATCTTGAGAAATTACTTTCATTATGTTGTTCAGCATATTTACTGCAGTTTAGAAACTGGTAGAATGGGATACTTCCGTCAGATATTGTTTGCTAGCGAGGAATTTGTATGAACTTAACACTTTCTCGCGTGTACGAATTTGTATATAAATGAATGTAACTGACTTCATTCTTTATTTTCTTGTAACTGCACATAATATTGCATCATACAGTAATGCTTTCATTCAGATTTTTTAACACCAGTCTATTTCTGCCTATAAACAATGTGGACACGAAATCTTAAATTCGATAATTAAAATAGATCGTTTTCAGATTTTACTGATACAGCATTATACATTATTTAATTTTCAACTACTAATATTTACAGGATAATATATTTAATGGAACCTGCATTAGCAGCCACCTCCATATATCAGCCACTGTTTCATACTTTACATAATTAGAATCCAAAATACTTCTCCTTTACCAACACTAGAGCTGATGGTGGTTCTTGAAGTGCCCGGTTTTTACAAATTCTGCTCAGATAAACTTTCTTTAGTTCTCTTCTGCTCTGAATACTCTGCTTTCCCTCAAGTCGACACATGACGGCTTTCTGTATAAGATCCCTGATGTGGGGAGTGGATCGGTGTGATTGTGTGTGGAAACAGACTAACTTTTGAAAGGTCATTTTAAATAAAAAAGAACCAAAATTTTCCTATGAAAATGAAAATATAAAGTCAATAATGCCAAACCGAAGCCTCTAACTAACCAGGAGTTTCTCTAAATGGGTTAGTTTTTTTTATGTCCTTGGTGTTTTCAACAAGTTTACATGATGTAATACTTATGTGTGGTCATCCCTCCCCCCACCCCCACCCCCCGCTGCTGTGAATTAGACCAGTCTCTCATCCAAAGGATTTATAAAATCCTATACGATATGTCAATCGAGGATCATGTAATCGACATAAATTCCATTATTTATTTATAGGAGTTTCTGAAATTATATAGCGCATTATTTCGCACTGAATTAGATTCGTCTGAAGTCGGATTAATTTCGTAAACTCTCTTAATTCTGGATCAAGCGCTCTATGGTCATCACTTATCTCTTCGTAATAATCTACACACTTCTTTAGTGACTCGTGCTGAGACAATCCATCAAAAGGTGGTGATTGATCATAATCTCAACACATTATCACAATAGTATTCTTCATCAATAAACGTTCGAGAAATATTTTTAATACAAATTTAGATACGGTTCATACTTCATCCAAGATGACGATACATGAAAAATATTTTTCACTCATTTAATCATGATTTAACTCTTTATTCGTTCATTTCTCTCGAGAGTCTGTGTGAACGGGTTTAAACTCTAATATCTACTACACTCTGGCGAAATAATTAATAACACGAGTTGATTTACGAGAACATCATGGTCCATTTGGATAAGCAGTATTATGTCTAGTCTCATATATGGTGCTGATGACATTTTTGATATTTGATTATTTGCGTAAGACATATATCTTTGATTTCAACGACGGCGGTCTCAGAATAATTATTATTATTATTGTTATATTCTACATTCACTCCATGATGCATCGTATGCAGTACTTATATAAACTTAGGTAATTCTGAATATTTTCTTTAGATATAGGATAAATATGTAACAACTCTGACCACAGTGTCAAGAAAAATGTTCACTATCGATAATAAGTTTATCAAAACATACGCGAGCATTGATGAATTTAAATAACTAAACTGCACCATCACTGGTGCCAACAGCTGTACCTAATCGTCTTCCGTTAGACAAGTAAGCGTTCCCCCCCCCCCCACACACTTACAAATATATTTCTCTTCGTTACATCAACGAGTATAAAATCGAGTTCTTCATCGTCTAAAATTATTCATGTATGGTGTCGTTTATGACCGTATCATCCTCCTTGGGTACATTTATCGATCATTATTCTACCAAGATATTTTGAATCGTTTTTTCTTCATCAGTTTTATCAGAACATTCCTTTTGCTTCTGATATGATATAATTGCTTCACTTCAAATGACTATACAAGCAAATCCAGTCTGGTCAAAATCCGGTAAAGATCCGTTTATGGCAACTCTGGTCATCTCGTGTGTTGGAAGTGTGTTGGACGTCGAAATCGTTCAAAATATCCAAGATATTTTACCATTTCAAGAAAACTTCCTGGATAACACGCTGCCATATCCACCGAAATAACTTTGTTTTTTATTGTAAGATTTTTTTTCAAGTATTAGTTCAGTATTGTCAGTCTGCGATGTGTATATATGCGCAAGATTTTTCATTTCTTCGTAGAGAACGATAAGTCATACAAAATTCATTATGAGAATTTGAAAACAACACAGGAATACAGGATCGCGCAGTTCGATTTATATTTTGATTCGTACAAACTCTCTTGTCATTGTTCTTATTATTATAGAAAATTTTAGTGTCTTTCCTACCTCAGCAATGTCTTTGATAGACGTTCTGGTATCTTTAATTATTTCTGCCCACGAGTTTTATTTTGTACGTCTTAGCTTTTTGGACAAGTACCGCGGTGTGTTTAGCACCAAAAATGACTTGTCTAATATTTCTACAAAATCCACAGGTGTGGAATAGTGGAATTAGACATGAAAAATGTTATTCTCCATTTGACATTGATCTTCGTGCAACGAATCCCATGCTAAAAGTATCATTCATTGATGTAACTTTAGCTATAGCTTCATTCATTGTTACATGTCCGCTCTCCAGATGCGCAGTTGTATCCATTGCAAACATCATTGATTGACAACCCGATCTCGAGTAATCATTGGAATACCTTGCCAGACCTAATAATGTTGTGGCAATATCAACATTCTCGAGACACGATTCAATATTTTTTTTCATCACGCATGTATTTGGTTATGTTAAAAAATGTCATAACACAATTGATAAGATAATCAGGACGATATAAAAGTCTGTACTCTGTATAACATGTATTGAAAAGTATACTTTCGATATCAATACATGCTTCAGCGTTAGGTACACGGGCATCACAAGAATATTACTGAAAATCACGAACAGGCTAATCTTTGAGAACTAATTGTTTATTTGCAGCTTGATTTATTATTTTGCTAACATTTGCGGGCATCACATCATTGCTTGGCAATTGTACTGGTGGTTGATGTTTTCGTCGTATTAAATATGCTGGTCTATCCTTGTTTGCCGAGAACGCCCTACCGGAAACATTACCAAATAGCAACAGGAACAACGTCGATAAGCTTTCATTCCTTGCTGCTTTGCAATTGTATTACTTTGGGGGCTATCAATCTAAATAAATCCTGAACAACATCAGAGTCGATCTATGTAAGTTACTTTGTAATCAGGTAATCGTAAATTTATCACTGAACAATATAGGTCGACGTTGAGATATGTGTATGATCATCTTATTTTATTTTTATTTATCGATAGTCATCAACGATTTCATCAATACGAGATCAACACATAAATATCCATGATGCCGTCTGTAAATAATCGTTGAAAATATCAGCTGCTTCATTAATAATTTCAGGAACTAAATCAATAAATTATTCTTGTAAGAGATGGACGAATTTGCTTCGTTTTTTTTTCCAATTGTTTTGCTTTTCATGTTCCCCATATTGAACATGCACATTGTTTACCGCATTGATGTATTTTATCTACGATGCAATGTTTTTGTCTATTCTACTTTTGTTATTTTAATTTGATAAACTCACATCAGCCCAATGTTTTCTACCGGTAATATTGTATGTGTGACCTCTTTATCCACGTCTGATGTAGATTCCATGCACTAGGATTTAAGTGAGTTCATATTTGTTGTTGCAGTTAATATTCTTTTATGAGATGGGGTTTCTGCTTAATGCGTGATGTCATTCGTGTCACTGTAGAAGATTTTAAAATCATTTTAATGTGGAAGTACAGAAACATCCATCTATCAGTTAATTTTATCTGATATCTTAGTTGCTTGCTTAGTTGATTTTTGTGTTCTCATATTGGGAGATAATCCCGTCCAAATTACGGCCGATCATAGTATAGACTCCAATCCATTTCGTAATTTTTAATCATTAAAGCAGAACACATCCTCCAGAAAGAAAGAGTCAAATTAATGTTAATAGTTTTATTTTGACATAGCTGTTTAGTAACCGAACAATAACCAATTAACAATTTTAATCAGTTGGAATTACTTCTGTCATCACACAGTATATTCTGACCCTTGTGACAGAGAAATCTACCTATTTTGCTAACCGTACTTTTCTTTTCCCAGTGCGTGTCCATCCACTACTACTACTACTACTTAATCAAGGGATGCAACCATTATTCTCTTCTTCTTGCCTTGATGAAATTGTTTTACCATCAAACAAATTCCTGCACTTTGTGAAATTTAACAAAAACAGTTTTTGTGAGATAAGGAATTCAATTGCAAAAAGAAGATTAAAAAATGATACAATAACGACTTAAAGATAAGGAACTACAAGCTAGGGAACATTTTGACTGTTAAAGACAGGAGAGCAAATGTTGTAAATGGTATATATTTCATTTATGCAGTATATTCTTTGGATAAATATATTCTTAGTCAAAACAACACTCACACTGGAACAAAGGTCAGTAAATGCGTTCTGTCTATACCTCAATCCTCCTAGTAGAAACAACAAGCTGACTGAATCTCCCTTTTTTAAGAAGTTTCCAAATCTTCTGGAAAATGGAATTTTTTTGTGGTAACCTAATTATTCTTTGAGATTTCAACTTTCACTTTGACTGTCCTGGAAACCCATACGAGTCAAAACTCATGGATTCCATTCATGTTTTTAACCATAAAGAATCAGGTAACCAACCAACCCATAAACGTGGTCACATTTTAGACTGGTTTCTTCATATACCTGATGATAATATTCTGCAATCCACCATTGTATCCCACGAACTTGCATCAGATCACCTCTGCATAATATACCATCTCGATATATCAGTTCCTAACCATCCACCTTTATTTGCTACTAAGAGAAACCTCCGTATGATAAATAAAACCAAAGTCATGTATGACATCCATGAAAACTTAACAATTTACATCCTATAGCAGAATAACTCGATAACTGCCTGTGTTCATTGCTTGAAAAAACATGCCCAAGCCACTAACTGCAGAGTACCCACAACAAATAGTGTTCTCCATGGTAGAGCAGTGTTAAGAACCAGCTTCGCACTGCTAAAGGACATCGCCACAAAGCAGAGAGGATTTTAATTTCCAACAGACTCGCTATTCATAAACAAATCTATGAAGCCGCTAAGAAGAACGTAACAAACATAGTCCATTTAGCAAAATTATCCCACGACAGTACTAAGATCATGGAGAGTTTCAGCTGCAATTAGCTTTTCGAGATAACTAACAAACTCTTAAAGGAACAAATGTACAAAACTTCCATCTACCTTCTCTTAAGTAGATCTTCCGGATCTATATGCAAATTTCTTCCTTGACAAAGTACTGACCATTAGAGATTTGTTGGACAGCGCATTTTCAATTGACTCGTCACCATACAGTTATGATACAGAATTTCAACGACAACCATTAGGAGCATTTGAATTGATTTAGTACGGAAAATCGTGATGAAGAGTGTACCAAAATCGTGTGAACTTGATCCAATTCCGAAATAACTGCAGCTTGAGTTCTTAGACCCAATATTGCTTTCACTAACTGATGTTATTAATATCTCTCTCTCATCAGGGGCATTTCATCATTTTTCAAAACTGCCATCGTAAAACGTCTGCTGAAGAAACCAAAACTTGACCGTAACGATTTAAAGAACTACTGCCCAGTTTCTAATTTCTCATTCATATAAAAAATCTTAGAAAAGGTTGTTCTAACCCAACTTGTTCTAACCCAGCTTGTATCTCATTTGAATTCAAACATTCTTTTTAGCAATGTGTACAGTTTGCATATCGCCTTTGCCACAGTACGGAAACTGCTCTTCCAAAAGCATTTAATGACATTCTCTCTACTTTGGATAATGGAAAGATGACAGTCCTCACCCTCATTGATTTGTCTGCAACATTTGACACAATAGACTATGATATATTACTTCACCGTCTCCAGCATATATTTCGCATTCAGAAGTTTGCGTTAGAGTAGTAGTTAGAGTAGTTCAAGTCCTACGTAGTCAACAGGACACAAATTGTTTCTGCAAATTGAATACAGTTGATCTATGGTGTGGTGTTCCACAGGGATATGTTTTTGGACTTGTTCGCCTCATTCTTTACACTCAGCCGTTCTCAAGTGTCATATATCATCACCCAGTATCTCACCAATTGTACGCTGATGACACCCAAATATACAAGTCTAGCCACCCAACTGAAGTTTATGCTACCATCAATGGAGTAGAGAGGTGTATTTCTGATGTTAAATCATGGTAGACATGTAACAAGCTGCAGATGAATGATGATAAAACTGAGTCCATTCTGATCACAACACAAATACCTTCTTATTCACATCCTTTACCTCAGACAATAAATATCAGCAACACCAACATTAAATTCTCACAGTCAGTACGAAACCCAGGTGTTACTCTAAACAGTACTCTCACATTGCACCAACATGTCATGAACATATGCAAGGCTGCATATATTAAACTGAGACGCATCAGTTCCATTCGTAAATATCTTTTAGTTGATGCCATTAAAACACGTGTGTGTTCATTAGTACTTTCAAGACTGGATTATTGTAACTCAATTCTGTCTGGTTCGTCACAATATTTACTCCAGAAACTTCAAAACGTTCACAACACAGCTGCTCGGATCATCTTTAGAGTACCTCGATCAGAGCACACCTCACCACTGCTCTGTATCCTACATTGGCTATCAATTCGATACAGAATCGAGCACAAAATTTGTTCTCTGTGCTATGTTTCACTGACAGACTCCAGTCCAACACACCTATCCGGCCTCACCCATGTGTATACACCAACAGGATACTCACACTTTTCTTCTAACAATCGTACACTCATTGTCCCCACTATGAAAACGAAGCCATAATGACAACGTTCGTTTGAACAGCCCAGCGACGTTGAACGAATTGCCCATTGAACTTAGACACAAAGATACAGTGGTACCTTTCAAGAGTGCTCTTAAAACTCAGCTTTTTCGACTGCAGGAACAAACTTAGAGATCTAATAATGTTTTGTGTCTTGTATGTTTTCAGGATGTTTTTATGTTTTCCAACTTCATTGTTTTTGTCATTTGTTTTTCTGTAGTGTAATGATATCATTATAGATGGTGACAAGCGCTTAGAGCTTCCAACGATTAGGCACTGTACAAAGTCTTCATTATTATTATTATTATTATTATTATTATTATTATTATTATTATTATTATTATTATCAAATGTATCACGAACCATCTTTCTACTGGCAACTTTGAAACCATCTGGTCTCCACAACTTCCACAAATCATTGATAGGAGTTTCTTAAATTTTGTCACTCATATGTAACACCGCAACTTTATTCGGATGCAGTCTGATTAATTCTATTGCTCTATGCTCATCCGTTATGTCTTCATAATAATCTATTAAACCTTTTAGCCATTCATGCGCAGACAATCCAATAAAATGTGTTGTTTGACCATGATCGTGGTACAATATCACAGCAGTAATTGTTGTCAACAACTAATCAATAAATATGTTTAGTATATCCTTAGATACTGTCCATATTTCATCCCAAACTATAATCCTTGGAAAGTATATTCACCTATTCGTTCAGGAGTCCATTTATCTTCTTTCCACCGAAAGCAATATGATATGTGCATGATTTAATTCCTCGTTCGCTCATTTCTTTGGCGAGTCATATCAATTGAGTTCGACGAACTCACATAGGGTAGTTTTCATTATTGGAACATGAAAATATCCACACGAATACAGGATCGCTTTTACAAATATTTTCGATATCATCGTGATAAAATTGGACAGTTTAATTTCGGTAAAATAGTGTTACTGCATTAGTCAACTCATTCGCATTATGATTAATACTTTCAATCGAAGCTCCCTTCGATTTATATTTTAAATCGTATCAAATATCTCCGGTTATCGCCTTTACTATTATGGAAAATTGTAGTTTATTTCCTTGCTCAGCTACGTCTTTGATAGATGGTCCGGTATCTATAAATATTTCTGCCCATGAGTCTATTTTATATGCATCTTAGATCCGCTAAACTTTTTCTAGGAATCGCATTTGTGAAATGTTTCGTTACTCCTGCTACATAATGTATTTTTGAACATTTCATTGGTTTTAGATTATCAGTGCTTAGTTTATCATTCAGCGGACATATCCCATAAATAACCACGGTCAGAGTATAAGCTCTTTAATAATACGGTTTTCAATACAAGTCAACATTCCTGGTTTGGAAGTGTTACTCAATATAGCAATTTTTTTAATTATGAATGACACGGTCATATTTGTCACGGATAATCCAAGTATTATTGTTTGTTCCTGATAATACGATAAATTTCATTTTGCGAATACATCGTCCAGAGAATTATTAAACGTTGCTGTTCGCTGGTCCTTCATTGTAGCGTCGGCAACATTATTGTAGCATATAATTTGTTATGTTGACCACACATGATATACTTTTAATCAGATTATTCGTTTGATCAACGAAAACTCGCCTCGGTAAGTCAGGAATACTTCTGTCAAGGTCTCATCTGGATTTATAAAGCTTGATTTTAGAAAATATTTTATACTCAACCATTTTGTAATTAAGGCAAATATATATTAAATTTTAATATTATATATTAAATGATTCAAACAAAGAATGCTAGCAAGTTTATAATGATAATGAATGGTTCGACGACCCTATGTAAGAAAAAGTGTACGTTGTGGAAGTCAAGGACCAAAACCGTGTTTGAGTTGTGTTGGCGTTAGCGGAGAAACACGCTTACGTGTACATTATGGTGGTACAAAATACAAAGAGCTGAAAAGAAACAAAGAATATAAAAACAACACGGACAATGATGAGGTTATAAAAAGTGTTGAAGAATATATAGCAAGATTTCAAAATAATGATGTAGAAAAGCAAAATTAATAAATACAATATGGAAAAAGAGTTTATAAGACACTCCATCCTGATTGATTATTAATCATCTTGTGATGGTACGTTCCATCAGGCAATGTCGACTAAAAACACCAGTCGTTATATCATGAATTATGGTTATCTATCATTCTGTGCTGCGGGCCCGGGGAAGTAAAAGTATTTCTGTCATAGGTTTGTATTTGAGTGTTATAAAGTAGTAATCGAAGACGGTCTTGTGATCGATCGTATTGATTCAAAACTCCCCTCCCCCACCCAAAAAATAATAATATTTAATTTACAAATTGGGTAATTTACGCATTATTACACATATCTGGAATTGTACATCTGAAAGGACTCGTTAAAATGATAAGAGTGCCAGATATGTTGAATCTATAAATACAGAAACAGGTGGGAAAAAAATTATTTGTATCGACATATACAGCTGCCAAATAATTCGATGTTTTCTCGGCTTCAGTAAAACGTGTTGCAGATAAATAATTATATCAATATTTTCGCAAAAATATTCATCCAAGATAATTTTTCAATAGTGTTCAAATGGAGATAACTACTGTCTGGTATTTTTCTTTAGAGAGTGATTAAAGGAGTTACATCGCTTGTTACTGCGAATTTTTTGTCATCATAACTAATTATGAGATAATTAATATGAGAGGAGAAACATACTTTTATAATAATCAGGATTGATGACGGACATTTATAGACCTATTTACTTTATAATAATCAGACTTGCTGGACGGACATTTATAGATCTATGTATTTTATAATAATCGGAATTGGTAAACGGACATTTATAGATCTATGTACTTTATAATAATCGGAATTGGTAAACGGACATTAATATAACTATTGACTTTATCGACAACATCAAGGCAGAAATCAGTAGTCACACGCATCGTTTAACATACAATAGATTTGAGACAGATTATGATGAGATCTCTCTGTTTGTTTATAGAGAAATATATATTGCTGTCTTGACAAAGCCAGGGTTGAACGACACATTTATTTTGATAAGATTGTGTTTAGAAACATGATGTAGTTTGTATAATGATTACATTAAAAAGGTAAATTTATAACAATTTCTAAACCATAGATCAGTAATAAAGCATACTGCGGATGTGGAATTGCGTTCTTCACAACTAAATCCATAATATAATGTCTTAAATACTACACAACATTCAATTTATGCCGTACATCGCTTGCACTAGTCCAAACAACAATCACACTGGAATAAGGACAATGAATTTTTCTGTCTCTATTGCCCTCCTCTAAGTAGAAAAACAAGATGACTTTAGACCTGATATGTTTTGTGACTGCTAGTTCTTCTACCAGTTTAGACTCACGCCATATTTCCATATTTGTGAGTGAGTGATATATCATTGTTTATGTAAATCCGTGAAAGTTTAGTTTTTGTTTAAAATAGGTTTATTTCCTATTTCTCTCCCTTTTTTTACAGACCGTCTTTGGTGTGAGTTAGTTAAAGTGTTAGTCAGTAGGTAGGTGTGCTGATCTGTTGGTGTGTGTTTTAGCCTGTATATATGGGTGTGGCTGTTGGCATTTATCATGTGGAGAATGATGCTACGACTTCTAATATTAAATTCCCCTGAAACTAAAAACTATTTATTCGATGTTATTGAGTTATATCTATCGCAATAGTGAAATAAATTATAAAGGCCTAATTATGATAACTTGTTTTAGGGCACTCCGTCTAGTTGAGGCCACATTGGCCCTCTATACTACTATCACTCTGCATAGCACTGTAAGTAATACGAGAAAGGAAACAAGTGAGTCATACCAATACAGTGCATACATCGTGATTAAGTCATAACAAGTACAGCAAAGGGTAGATATAATATCGCGAATTTGAAATATCTGAATTATTTGTTCATCACAATAGGGATGAAAAAAGTCTATCTCGCTTTCTAATCATTTGCCTTCCAGTATAGTTTGAGGATAAGGCAGTAGTAGTCGTCGACTTAAATGGCACCTAGCTAAAATTGTTGTCATATTCTGATTGTTTAGAATTGCATATTTAATCTATGTAGTACTTAATATTTAGATTCTAATCGGCACGATCAAATCATTACTGTTCGGAAGTGCCATTATATACGCGCGTGTGTGTGTGTGTGTGTGTGTTTCCCATCATATACAAGGACCACATCAGAAGAAGATGTGAATTTCTGCCAGGTTCAACACAGGTTTGCTATACGAATTCAAGGAAGTGTACTCATTATCTACATGTGAGTGTTAACATATTTAAAATTAAAACCTTCTGTGTTTTCATAAGCAATTTACCTAACGATTACTTTACCTGGCGATTACTTTAAAATTATGTTTTACACCTCACGTTTTTATAGAAAATATCTTCTAACATTTCTTAAGTAAAGTCATTTGAAGCAGTTACAAAGCATTATCAGTAACATGTATACAAAAGACTTAACGAGTCTTCAAACCACAGAAAATATACACAGTACCGACGGCCACGTAAAAGTTGCATACAATTAGCCCTAGCACACGTTATCATTGATAGCCGATAGGACGAAATAGAGCGGCACCGGGATTAGAAAAGATATCTGTAGCTGGCAGTTGTGCATAAAGTACTGGTCAGCGGTGAAGTCGTTATTAATGTTTCCCTTTCTTATTACATGACCGAGTTTCAATACAATATTTAGAGCGAAAAATACTTTTATTACTCTGTATATCTGTCTGTTTCTCTTAGTTTCTCTCTGTCACCCTCTCTGTCTCTATGTGTCTCTCTGTATGTCTTTCTTTCTGTCTCTATCTCTCAGTCTGTTTTAATTCTCTATTTTTCAATATATGTATGTCTGTCTATCTCCATATCCCAATATCCCAGTCTCACTGTCCCTCTCTCTCTCGTTGTATATATATATATATATATATATATATATATATATATATATATATATATATATATATATATATATATATATATATATATATATGTGTGTGTGTGTGTGTGTGTGTGTGTGTGTGTGTGTGTGGTTAAAACATCAGTAAGAGAATTACTAAACGCCAATATATATATATATATATATATATATATATATATATATATTTCAGTCTATCAAACACTTCACACTTAAATACATATATATATATACATATATATATATATATATATATATATATATATATATATATATATATATATATATATATATATATATATATATATATATATATATGTATGTATGTATATATTGAGGACAGATAAGATAGTTAGATAAGCTGAATAGTAAAGGGCATGAACAATATATTTGTGTAAATAGGTGTTTAGGTTGGTAGGTCTTTTTGGTATAAAGGTTATAACATATCAACTTTCGAATAAGCAGTGAGTTTAAAAGTTATATCACATTTATACCAGGGGAGTAATTGGTAAGGGTCGACCTTAAATCTAAATTGTTTCCATGTCGGTGTTAAGATGTCAATGTGCCCAGTGTTCCTATTCATATAATCGACTGGTATGTATGTATGTATGTATGTATGTATGTATGTATGTATGTATGTATGTATGTATGTATGTATGTATGTATGTATGTATGTAAACTCTCCATAATCGTTGTTTGTTTTCTGAAAAATCTAAAGATTCCCTAATGCTCTGTCGCATCATATATAAAAGTTATAATCCAGCGGACAGGACAATCTCAATTGTACATGTCGGTCAAATTCACTCATTTCCTGCTGATCCTTCCTGACAAATACATACTATTCTCTGGCCGCTTTTTGCACTGAGTGTGATGCTGAAAGAAATGAACATCATCACGTGACATTTTATAAGACTAATACGAAACTAAGGAAGACGGAAGCAACAAGTTATTTGTATGAAAAAGAAATTTATAAAGCCAGGACCTAGCTAATCGCAAATGATGTGCCATGATAAAGGCTGCCGTTAGTTATTTGCTGAAAATCGTTACATCTTATTCAATCGTTGCACGAATGGCATACAGTTCATGATGAATCAAGGCTTCTCTCAGTTCGTCGTATTTGTGGTGTCGTGTACTTTTGCTCAAGGTACGTTCTTCCAGGAAAAAACAACACTTTCGATCTGCAATCATTTTGCAAACCCGAAAGTCATACTTCTCTAATTCTCTACTATGCCCGTTTAAAGAGTATACTCATTCTTCTTTAATTCACAATAATTGGACATACTGTAGTTAATTTACATTATTTTAGGCTGATCCTTTGAAAGGTTTGTATCGGTAATAATTGTTAAATATGTGGATAACGTTTGTGTCTGGTAGATCATACATGTAGATCAAAAAGTTTATATATTTTATATATTTTATATACTTTGTTGTATCTTTGATATTTTTCAACTAATTTATACTCAGCAAAATGGATTAAACTAACACAGTAACTACCATGTCACACATTATACTCAGCAACATGGATTAAACTAACACAGTAACTACCATGTCACACATTATACTCAGCAACATGGATTAAACTAACACAGTAACTACCATGTCACACATTCTTCAACAAGCCTCAAATACCGATGCTTAAATAAATGTTTAATCTATTTGCTCTGGCAAGAAATCTATTTCTCATTTGGCAATATTTCAGCAAACTATTTATCATATCTGAAAGTATTTCTGGGACGGACTGGGGAAAAGCTTATTGTTGGGGGTGTATAATGTGTATACAATAGTGATCATCTATTACATTTATTTCTCTTGAATGTGACCTAATGGAATTAAAATTCCAGTTATTACAATACATTAATTGGCTTGAATGAGACCTATTGGAATTAGATTCCTGTTATTGCAATGCATTGATGGGCTTTCCATTTATGTAAATAGTGACAAATTTACAACATGACGAAACACAAAATAGAAACTACGAAGATTATTTAAATACACTAGAAACGATGGACAGAGGTAATGAGAGAAAAATCATAGGTTTAAAACATCACTCTAGGAATGTTGTATTTAATGAATGTCATGTGGCTAAGTTTCCCTTGTACTTTTATGACTAAATAACGCTATTTGATATTGTTTCTAAAACAATGCAACTCATGTGCCTTTTACCGGTGAAGACAAGTAGTACACGTTTCACTTTGCTAAACATGTATAAATACATACACAAACATATATATCATAAAATAACATTGGCTTTTAAAATGTTGGTATAAAGTAATAACTATTGGCATGTCAAATTGTAATCCAGCCATGGAGCAAGAATGGGCAGATATAAACATTATCGCGACCGTGTACGGTTGATTGTGTATCCAAGATGTAATTCCACAAAATAATCATTAGTGACGTATGAAAATAACGACAAAAATATTAATAATTCCAGTCTTCTAAATGAAGTTAATATGTTGCACATTTTTATCACAATCCTTTCTGCTTTCTGTACTCCTCTCGTCTTATGCACAATGGACAAACTACTCAGGAATGTGGAGAGAGAGAGAGACAGAGAGAGAGAGAGACAGATAAAGAGAGAGAGAGAGAGAGAGAGAGAGAGAGAGAGAGAGAGAGAGAGAGAGAGAGAGAAGGACTACACCAGTTTTCCTTTTCAAACTAGTGAATGTTTGTGGTTTGGCTGAACTTACAATTTCTTGCAAGGTGACAAAAGTGTATGTTTGGGAAAATGGCAAAAATCGATGATAAATTGTTCTAGTGAAATATTAAAGTGGCGTATCTGTGCAAGTTATAAAACTAAAGCCACATAGCTTTACCTTACTTGTAGACTTTTCGATTTTGCGAAGTGTTAAGTATAGCAAGCCATTATCACAACAAAAATAGTGATACGTGTGTAACAGTTGTAGTTTACTGTAAATCCAGTAACGTTCATAGCACACCAGCTTTATATAGACCTTTGGCCTTTGAGGAGTTCAACTCTGTAGTTGCAGCAACATGGTCAATAACAATAGAAGGCGTCGTAGCTGCTGTCCCAAACGTTCTATGAGAAATGGAATTACAATTTTGTTTAAGTGATGGATGTTTTATTTCACATCGGCGACTGCAGTGGCGTAGCAAGGATATTTGGCGCGCAGGGCAGAACACCCAAATTTGCGCACCCGGCTTCCCCTGTCCCTCCATTGTTGATACTTTGGGCAGATTTGGGCGCCGATTTCTCGCCCCCTAGCCACCATCGCCCGGGGTGACTGCCCCACCTGCCCCCCTTGCTACGCCAATGCGTGTCTTCTATTACCATTGGACATCATCTTTATACGTACGGTAAAATAACTATCATGGAGATCCCTAAAGGACCGCCAGCCTCTACCACTACGACAGCATCGTGGAGTCGGAATCTTTAAGGGCTATTACTGAGACGCTTTGGAACAACGCCTACTGTCCAACGTAGTCGAAGCTGCTGAAGAATTGACAACAATCCACATTTTCGAGGCATTCCCCGGACAACAGTAAGAGGAAACAAGAAATGCTAAATAATGTATGAAAGAGCACCTCGACCGCCAAACCTTTTAATCTTCCTGACAGTTCGTAGAAGGGCTACAAACATTGCTAATATAATGTGTCATTATCTAAGAATTCCAGTATGGTCCGGAATCCTATTTCAGTACAACTACACAAACCTAATTCGATCGTTTTGTTATCGTTCCAAATTCGCTAATTTAATTACATATTTTGACTTACAAATCATAGAAGTCACTGAGACTTATTCGGTTACGGAAATGTTTAATTATGATTAAAAGGGACTTTAATTACGATCGTGGCTCACACAAATTTGGAATTTTTTAATTATGATTAAACGGGACTCTAATTACGATCGTGGCTCACATCAATTTGGAACATCCAGATTCAGTAAATGGGCAGGGCTTGACTTAATATTCCGGGCGTTTCAGGTACAGAATCCCAACAAACGTTTGGAGATTCTGGCGGATCCCTTTCCACCCTTTGCTGCCTCGGACTACCAACAACGAGAGCTATATAATACCCCTGGTCATTAAAGCAGGTGCCCTGATGTGCGAGTATTACGTACTCGGGATGGCGTTGTATTGGTCTGCTGTTCAGGCCTGAGTGTCTGATACTGCTTAAATACAGTTTGTAATGATTTAGTGTTGGTTCTATCCACACTCATTACGTACAGTTAATGGAAACCACCTATGACCCCCGAATAAACGTAATTTCAAGAACATACATATGTAAACCAGTGTGAGATATGGCTGTTTTCCTTCTCGCTCTCTCAGTTAAATATCCCGTCCAATCGGGAATAAAGTTGTCACAATTGTCCGATGAGCGCAAGCGACCTTAATGCTAATACGTAACGTAGTGCCAACGATTGATAAGCTGGGAAAGTTACAAGAAGCAATGGATTTGGAGAAGGTTGGAGCATTTAGAATAAATAAAAACTTATCGGTATAGACTAAGTTGTATTTGCAGGAAGGTGACTGCACTCCAAAGAGCAACACGTCTTGTCAGAAACGTAATAGTGGAAGAAGTAGAAAAGACTAAGGCCGCATTTAGAGATAGGAAAAGGAGGAGAATCAATATCAAATGGAATCAGGTCCATTAAAACGTTTGAAAATAGTGCTATCAAGATTGGATCCATATTAAGGAGACAGAAGTTCAAATTGTCTCATAGAAATCATCATGGATGAAATGGTGGAATACACTTTGTAGAAGAAATCAGACGAACCTTAGAATGGCCCCACACAGATTTAGAGAAGAAAATAAGTACTCAATTCCATTCATTTGCATTCGTCTATTTTAAGTTTATCTGTGTTTTCTGTTACTGTATGACCCAATAAATACTTTGTACCATATAACCTCATTCCATTGTTAAATATATGGGCAGTGTTAGTATAAGAGTTCCCGTATGACCCTATACAACATTTAGATCTCAAGTGCAGATCCCTTGTTAAATCTATGGTTCCATTTAACATAAGAATCCTTACAATAACCTATAAAAGATCATATTGAAATCAAGCCAAACAATATTACTGTATTAACCCACCTGAGATCAGCCCTTGTGATGCTGTTACTGCTTGACCCCAAGGGACGTTCCCATGTTAAACATATGGGCATGTATAGTCTATATTACATGGCATGACCACAAGAGACGTTCCCATGTTAAACATATGGGCACTGATCGTCTATATCACATGGCATGACCACAAGAGACGTTCCCATGTTAAACATATGGGCACTGATCGTCTATATCACATGGCATGACCACAAGAGACGTTCCCATGTTAAACATATGAGCACTGATCGTCTATATCACATGTCATGACCACAAGAGACGTCTCCATATTACTGGTATGGGCCTGTATAGTCTATATCACATGGCATGACCACAAGAGACGTTCCCATGTTAAACATATGGGCACTGATCGTCTATATCACATGGCATGACCACAAGAGACGTTCCCATGTTAAACATATGAGCACTGATCGTCTATATCACATGGCATGACCACAAGAGACGTTCCCATGTTAAACATATGGGAATGTATAGTCTATATCACATGGCATGACCACAAGAGACGTTCCCATGTTAAACATATGGGCATATATAGTCTATATCACATGGCATGACCACAAGAGACGTTCCCATGTTAAACATATGGGCATGTATAGTCTATATCACATGGCATGACCACAAGAGACGTTCCCATGTTAAACATATGGGCATGTATAGTCTATATCACATGGCATGACCCCCAACCGTCATCTACATGTATGTATATAGGTGTCCGTATAGACCGATACGATACGAAGTTCTTGCAATATATCACTATTGACAATGGCGAGTCATCAATGGTAATAGTCCTACCTAGCGTTTTACATCATTGTTTTATTCCTAAACAAAATATTAACTATCTAGTTCTTGTCTGTTTATTTCAAGTTCATCTGAAGATAATTATTACGTGGATGTAAACATGTTTACTTGGATACGAGTTTGAGGTTTAGTTTGTTTTAGAAATAAAGAATGTTCTAGTAGCAATTATTGATGTATTTAATGGAAAGTTACCATCATCCTCGATCTTATATTGTGCCATTGCTTTTCAATAATTATTAATTACTTCACAAGTAAACATTCAATATCTAAAAACAAGCCCTTGTAAAATAGACCTGTGTCCCTTTGAAAGAATATTTTAAAACATTTACTGGAATTAAAACGAGATATTTGGCTTTACAACTAATTTCCGATTATGGAATTATTTTGACTTCCTGGAAACATGCAGAAACGGAATTCATTCGGAACACCACTGAATTTCACTTGAGATATTCTATACATGTAGACATGTTATTAATATTTTAAGGAATATTACGAAATTAATTAAAAATGCTGTGCCTTTTTACATTTTCACTTTATGTTCCAAGAAAAAAATGTAGTTTGCATATTTACAAAACATACTTTCCTTATGTCATGTTACTAAATTAAAGACCATAGATCCATAGAACGTTTGGTAATAAAATCACTCGAAACACTGCCGTTCGTTCTAATTCCTTCTTAAACTTTGCCATTGAGAACAATCTTTGAAACCGTTATGTATTTCCACATAATTTATTTACAACTTTTTAAAAAAAAATAGTTTTTGGACCAATATCTCGTGTGGTTTATTATCAAGTGGTATTTATTTTTTCTGCATTCTAAATTAAAGACCGTGCATACTATGTTGTTAAAGGCTTAGAGCTTGTAATGATTAGGCGTAATGCAAAGCCGTCATTTGTGTACTTGATCAGTGACATTATGGTGGGTGGTAGCCCTGTGTTGAACCGTCTGGTTATACCAGTGGATTATAAAAGTCGTACTACCAGCTGCCTCGCTTAGCGCTCGGCATTAAGAAGTTAGTATTAGGTCGGGCGTCATGATTTTGTAACAACGTGGGCATGATGCTACATGGCTGCGGTATGATGACTAGATATCAATGAATTCATATATCGTAACGATAAATAAACATAACTGTGTGTGTGTGTGTGTGTGTGTGTGTGTGTGTGTGTGTGTGTGTGTTCTTGAGTACAATTAAGTAAAGAGTGAAAGAAACTATTTAAAAAGTCGATATACGAGTACTTTTTGCAAACTGTACAAACCCATGGTTAGTTAATTTTTAAAATATTAATGTAATGCTATTTATTCATGGTCGAAATTATGTTGAGCCATGTACAGTTCCATTTTTCCTCACCTCTCCAACCGCATTTAATCCAGTTTTCGTCCGACCCTGTTTACTGGATCTAAGTAACAGAATAGAGCGAAACCAACAATTTATGTAATTCACTAAATAATTTGTTTCCCTAGAGTTCAAACCAAAATTTTAATATAATCATGGAGAAATGCAACAAACAATACAAATTAAATATTCACATTTGAATATATGGATATATATATTATTCACGTAATTTGACTGCAAAATAGTGCTAAAAAGTCCTGTGCACATGGTATGATTTGTTGTTTAATACTATTTGCGAGGAGACAAAAACGCTGCAAAATTGAAAGAAAATGTAAAATAATTTCCTATATAATATTATTTTGTATCTCAACATGAGAAAGTAAACCATATTTTTTATACTTTTCAGAAGAGCTTAACGGGAAACTTGAAAGTGACCATTCGATTCCAATAGCAGGAGGAAATCTGACTCTATCATGCTTGATGAGTGACTTAGTTAAAGATGATGTAATCCACTGGTTTAACCCTAAAGGTACTGTACTTTCCCGATGCTATGCTCTAAGCGGTGAATGGTGTCCCAGCAATACAAGCAGTTACAGCTTCACAGCCAACATTAGTGGAGTTTATGCTTATATTAATGGCTTAGATAGGATAAGAGACGGAGGAACATGGACATGTAAGCACTGTCATCGAAAAACCTGCAAAACCTATACAATGGAGATAATGATTTCCAGTAGGTACATCTTTCTTTCATCTGCATCATTAAAGTTACCATCATAACTACATCTTTAAGATGTCTTCGCGAATACCCTCTCCCAACCCAAAATACCCTTGGGATAAGTAACATAATGGTTGGCAATGTACACGTTTTACATCCATTTAAGATGATCAGAGAAGATTCATTCTTTTCATACTTCATACAATTCGTCTTAACAATACACTCATCCACACTTCCAATAACCATCTCTTAAAGTTTAAATTAGTTTCGCTTTGACAGTTTAAAATCGTTGGTCACTTGTGATATTCAGTGTGTAACACGAAATCGATTTGCCTGTATATGTGTTAATAATTATTAATGTGAAGCACACATACAATATATGCAAATATAATTGTCTTCGGTAAAACCATAAACATATTTGTGCAAAATGTACAGTTAAGGATCCAAGCTCTTTAGAATGTACGGTGCATGTTATTATCAGGACCTTGCATCCTAATCTATTTCACGAATATAGTAGCCATTCATTGCCTCAAGCAGGAAGCGTATTTTGGGGGGCCAGTAATTAATTTACATCAGATTAATACAGTAATTAATTTACATCAGATTAATACAGTAATTAATTTACATCAGATTAATACAGTAATTAATTTACATCAGATTAATACAGTAAGTCGTTGTCCTGAAGCATACTGATGTGACAAGGTATTTAGCGAAATATTTTTTTGCAAAGACAAAAATTGCAGACATGACACATATGCATAAGGTTCAAATGCGCAAATATTTACTGACACTTCATTGTGATAATAATGAGTTTATAATAGAAAACGAACATTCAACAACGAATGGGTATGTGTAAAGTCTGCACATATGTTTTGTGAAAAGGAACAAACTCTTCGGAATATTATCTATTGTATGTGTGCTAGGGCACTTGATTTTAAACAATTATTAGGATTGGTGATCTCACCGTGGCCTAGTAGTTAGAGCGTCCTATGCTGATGTAGGAGGTCAAGCGTTCAAACCCCGGCCAAGTCATACCAAAGACTTATACAAAATTTTACTAACACTCGTCTCGCTAGGTACTCAGCATTATGAGGTTAGTGTTAGGACTGGTCAGCTGCGTCAGAATGATATGACTGGTGGAACATGTTGCTACACAGTGCAAGACATAAAAATAAACTTGCTACACAGTACTAGACATAACAATAAACGGTCACACAGCAGACATCGTAGCAATTTGGCTAAAAGCGTTTCTAAAGCTAGGTTAAAATCAAAACAAAACAAAACACGCACATGTTATAATTATTCACGACGATAACAAGAAATACTATGTAGTAGGCAAAACGAAATCGATGCATATAAATTGGACAGAAATGTCCCACCGAGAACGAAACAATGCACAGATATATTGGATTAATAACATACAAACTATCTTATACCAATGTATTGGATTAATACCATACACACTGTCCTATACCAATGTGTTGCATTAATGTCATACAAACTGTCCTATAAAAATATCTTGGATTAATGCCATACAAAATGTCCTATACCAATGTATTGGATTAATACCATACACACTGTCCTATACCAATGTGTTGCATTAATGTCATACAAACTGTCCTATAAAAATATCTTGGATTAATGCCATACAAAATGTCCTATTAATATGTATTGGATTAATACCATATACACTGTCCTGTACCAATGTATTGGATTAGGATTAATGCCATACAAGCTGTCCTATACCAATGTATTGGATTAATACCATACACACTGTCCTGTACCAATGTATTGGATTAATGCCATACAAAATGTCCTATACCAATGTATTGGATTAATACCATCCACACTGTCCTATACCAATGTATTGGATTAATGCCATACAAAATGTCCTATACCAATATATTGGATAAATACCACACAAACTGTCCTATACCAATGTACTGGATTAATACTATACAAACTGTCCTCTACCAATGTATTGGATTAATAACATACAAACTGTCCTATACGAATGTATTGGATTAATACCATAAAAACTGTTAAATACCGATGTATAGCAATAAAATTATTATACTACTTCCTTGACACGTTAATACCACACAAACTGTCATATACCAATGTATTGAATTAATATCATACAAACTGTTTTATACCAATACAGTGGTTTAATACTATACAAACTGTCTTGTACCAATCTGTTGAATACCGTACAAACTGTGCTATAACATTATATTGGAATAATACCATACAAACTGTCCTATACAGATGCAATATATTAATGTCATACAAACTGTCTTATACCAAAGTATTGGATTAATGCAATACAAATAGTCCTATACCAATATTTAGATAACTAAAGTATCTAGTTGTATCACTATTAAATTGATTCCAATTGATGGTTTCGTTAAGTTTAGCAATCTGCTCGTATTGCCTTTGACTTAAAGAATAGTGTCAAAGAAGTAGTATAATAATTATATTGCTGTACATTGGTATGGACAGTTTGTATGGTATTAATCCAATACATTGGTATAGGACAGTTTGTATGGTATTAATCCAATACATTGGTATGGACAGTTTGTAATGGCATCAATCCAATACATTGGTATAGGACAGTTTGTATTGTATTAATCCAATACATTGGTATGGACCGTTTGTATTGTATTAATCCAATACATTGGTATGGACAGTGTGTATGGTATTAATTCAATACATTGGTATGGACAGATTGTATGGTATTAATCCAATATATTGGTATAGGACAGTTTGTATTGTATTAATCCAATACATTGGTATGGACCGTTTGTATTGTATTAATCCAATACATTGGTATGGACAGTGTGTATGGTATTAATTCAATACATTGGTATAGGACAGATTGTATGGTATTAATCCAATATATTGGTATAGGACAGATTGTATGGTATTAATCCAATACATTGGTATGGACAGTTTGTATGGTATGTATCCAATATATTGGTATAGGACAGTTTGTATTGTATTAATCCAATACATTGGTATGGACAGTTTGTATTGTATTAATCCAATATATTGGTATAGGACAGTTTGTATTGTATTAATCCAATACATTGGTATGGACCGTTTGTATTGTATTAATCCAATACATTGGTATGGACAGTGTGTATGGTATTAATTCAATACATTGGTATATGACAGATTGTATGGTATTAATCCAATATATTGGTATAGGACAGATTGTATGGTATTAATCCAATACATTGGTATGGACAGTTTGTATGATATGTATCCAATATATTGGTATAGGACAGTTTGTATTGTATTAATCCAATACATTGGTATGGACAGTTTGTATTGTATTAATCCAATACATTGGTATGGACACTGTGTATGGTATTAATCCAATACATTGGTATAGGACAGTTTGTATGGTAATAATCCAATACATTGGTATAGGACAGTTTGTATGGTATTAATCTAATACATTGGTATAGGACAGTTTGTATGGTATTTATCCAATATATTGGTATACGACAGTTTATATCGTAGTAGAGTGTAAAGGAAGAAGTTTAAATATTATATTGTAGCAATTGCGTTTAATTATCACGAATGACAACGTAAACAATGTCGTGAGCATTGCATTGATTAATATCACCAGCTGTCATGTCTTACTAGACATACAAACATGTGTAACACCCCATGTAGAGTGAGAATATGCTACCAACACATGGAGACGACAATTTATGCCGGATTGTAGTCGCATTTGCTTCCGTTGCATGTTCAAAGAGTTAGTTATTTAACTGTTTGGTCCCACATAGTATAGATAAATCACAATCCATTGAATAATTAATATTAATTGGCTACGAATGATTTGCTACCCTAGAACATTTAGCATTTGACCAATATTAAGTCAAGTAGGAAAACACACACTTAGGAAATAAGCATAGTTTTAATACATATTAGACGATGTCGACGATAGTAGTAGTAGTCAGATGTGTAATAATAATAATAATAATAATAATAATAATAATAATAATAATAATAAATACTACTATTACTACTACTACTAATAATAGTGATAATAATGATAATAATTTACTAAGTACAGCGTCTAATCTTTAGACGATCTAGTCGCTTCATAATATTAGATAACTCATAAAAATTCATATATCAAGAAAAGCAGATAAACAAGCATGATGAATTTCAATGAAACTTAATATAAGCAGACAATAAGTAAGGATAGTAAACGTTATTAAGTCTTAAAGTCTAATTCTTATCGAAATGGTGAGTTGGAAGATCACTGCTATATGAGACCGAATGGCAATTCCATCCTGGATGCAAGGGTTGATACACAAAAGTATTGTCAATATGATTTAATTTCAATGGTGGAACAATGAGAATATCATAGTCCGAAGATGATTGTAAGTTTATAGATGAGGTATACACATGAGTGAGGTCTGAGAGGTATATTGCACTGCAGTCACTGAATGAAATGTAGGATAGTCGACGGATATTTTGTTTAATTCTGGATGAAATTGGTAGCGGAGATTACAGAGAAGAAGACCGTGTGCTCCATTCGTCGAACTCTGAACGTGTTTATTGAAGTTTCTGTAGTCGACACTGAAACCAACCAGATAGAAATGCATTACAACAGTTAAGTCTTGGAAGTACGAAGTGTTCTAGTGGCATAAATCGAAAGAAACATACGAATGGAGCCGAAGCATCTCAGCTCTGGATATGCAGTATTGCACGTGTGCATACCATGTTTGTGCAAAGAGAAGGTCTTTTCCAGATTGAAACCTAGACTACGTACTGTATGAATTTAATGTTAGTTTGCTGATACCTATTGTTTGAAGTAAGTGATATAAATGAGAAGGCCTTTATGTGGTTATCCGGATGGCTTCAGGATCATCATTACTCATCAGCAGCTTGTGACATGTCATACATAAATCCGAAATACACTTCTCTCTGGTTTGTTTGGTAGCCTAAACTTCAGTCGTGCTACTAGCTTTGTGCATATGAATATAGTCAGCCTACCGTTAGCGAGACATCGACTTTGAATTTTGATATTTGATAAAGATTGAGCGTTTAATAATAAAGATAATGGGGGCTAAAACAGTGCCTTGTGGAACTCCAAGGCTTACATCAGCTGGATTGCAAGGTTTCCCATTTACGGACAGGTCGTAACTACAATAAGAAGTGTAGTTAAACAGTAGGATGGCAGTGATATACGGACTCTGCATTTCTAAAAAGACTAAATTCAGTTGATATCCAAGTTTGGATGAAACAACTTTTATTAAGCTTTGGCCATGTTCTTTGCGAAAGCCTGGATGAGATAGAAGTATAAGTATCATCTGTAACCGACAGGACTATTGAATATTTAGCAGCGGCGCTGTCAGAATCGGAGCGAGTTGACATGACTAGCGTGCTCTTCATCAGATTGGTATGTAAAAAGGTCATAGAGACAGGTTCAAATGATGTTATCTTAACAACTGTATGTCGATTATTAGTCAGCTCAAACTGTATTTTCAAGCTTCTATAGAATGGACTGCTTTATCACGAAAACAGATTTGCAAGCAGATCCGAAAGGATGACCGGAGTCGTTTGAAGTGATGTACATGTGTTCCTGGGTATGATCTTTATCATAATCTCTAAGAGTTCTTTGAAGCTGGAACATTCAGAGAGTAATCGTTCTACTATAACATGGTGATTTGGAATCTATTCATAGATCTCATTAAGAAAAATAAGGCTAGTGGAAAGCCAAATCATCTGGACCTTATGTCGTTCTCCTTTGGACGCGTGGACAAAACGGAATCTTTGTCTATGGAAGTATCGTCAATTAGTTATTGTTATTGTTTCTCCCAATGTATGTGTACCATCTATGCACGTGATGCTTATGGATGCAACGCATCCCTCTGAGCACATGACACCTTAAAGTATTATAAATCGCAAGATAATTTATCAATTATAAACCTTGAGTGATGGCATCAGAAGGTGCAACCCTCTGAAGGGTTGCACACAATCGGCTGTCACATTATTTCTTTGCACTAATTATTCCTAATACATCTTTACAATTTGGCGTGTTCGATTTGGCATCGATAATTAGTAAAATAAATAATTTGCCACTCAAAGTTGTCAAACTCATTACCAAAGTGTAATCCGTAAATATAATTAAATATAGTTATTAAAATTATCACGATATTGCATCTACCTCCAGACACAGCGAGTGACATGAAAGTGTCATATACCATAATAAACTTCTGTACAGGACATATGTCCAAGAAAACAAGATGCGAATCTCCGCCATTTTAAAATAATGCTATCCATATAGCCGTCCACCATTTTAAAATAATGCTATCCATATAGCCGTCCACCATTTTAAAATAAGATACCCATATAGCCGTCCACCTTTTTAAAATAAAGATACCCATATAGCCGTCCACCATTTAAAATAATGCTACCCATATAGCCGTCCACCATTTAAAATGATGCTACCCATATAGCCTTCCACCATTTTAAAATAAAGATACCCGTATAACCGTCCACCATTTTAAAATAATGCTACCCATATAGCCGTCCACCATTTTAAAATAATGCTACCCATAAAGTCGTCCACCATTTTAAAATAATGCTACCCATATAGCCGTCCACCATTTTAAAAAAAAGATACCCATATAGCCGTCCACCATTTTAAAATAATGCTACCCATATAACCGTCTACCGTTGAAAATAATGCTACCCATATAGCCGTCCACCATTTTAAAATAATGCTACCCATATAGCCGTCCACCATTTTAAAATAATGCTACCCATATAGCCGTCCACCATTTTAAAATAATGCTACCCATAAAGTCGTCCACCATTTTAAAATAATGCTACCCATATAGCCGTCTACCATTGTAAAATAATGCTACCCATATAGCCGTCCACCATTTTAAAATAATGCTACCCATAAAGTCGTCCACCATTTTAAAATAATGCTACCCATATAGCCGTCCACCATTTTAAAATAATGCTGCCCATAAAGTCGTCCACCATTTTAAAATAATGCTACCCACATAGCCGTCCACCATTTTAAAATAAAGAAACCCATATAGCCGTCCACCATTTAAAATGATGCTACCCATATAGCCGTCCACCATTTTAAATAATGCTACCCATATAACCGTCTACCATTGAAAATAATGCTACCCATATAGCCGTCCACCATTTTAAATAATGCTACCCATATAGCCGTCCACCATTTAAAATAATGCTACCCATATAGCCGTCCACCATTTTAAATAATGCTACCCATATAGCCATACCATTTTAAAATAATGCTACCCATATAGCCGTCCACCATTTTAAATAATGCTACCCATATAGCCATACCATTTTAAAATAATGCTACCCATATAACCGTTTACCATTTAAAATAATGCTAACATATAGCCGTCCACCATTTTAAAATAATGCTACCCATATAGCCGTCCACCATTTTAAAATAATGCTACCCATATAGCCGTCCACCATTTTAAATAATGCTACCCATATAGCCATACCATTTTAAAATAATGCTACCCATATAGCCGTCCACCATTTTAAATAATGCTACCTATATAGGCATACCATTTTAAAATAACGCTACCCATATAGCCGTCCACCATTGTAAAATAATGCTACCCATATAGCCGTCCACCATTTTATAATAATGCTACCCATATAGCCGTCTACCATCTTAAAATAAAGATACCCATATAGCCGTCTACCATTTTAAAATAAAGATACCCATATAGCATTCCACTATTTTTTTGCGAAATAAAAGGTCACGAATAACTGATATTCTTACCAATTATTTTTCATGTCACCATCTATACTTTGACAACATATTACCCTCCACTCGAGTTAAGTTTTTACATATTTGGAAACTAAATCTCACCACAGTTAATACATCATAAGGAACATCATTGGTTATGTCCGTAAAAATACTATAAAAAATAGTGTAAGTATAATCCTCTAATGCTATATATAATGATCATAATATTACCTTTCATTGAAAAGCAATTCTTTTAGTAGATTATATTTCTCCGAGAATACTTACCCGATCACATTACTTTAGGGATATAAGCCTGCTACCTCGCGAATCCAGCCCTACCAAAAGACGAAAATTCGTGTTTTCTATGTCATATAGACAAAGGGCAATAACTTTTGCCCCTTACCTCCCCTTGCCACCCACTAGGTGTCGCCAGTTTTTAAGCTGAGCGGTATATAATATACGAGGATTCTCGCATGGCGGGGTGGTTGGGAGGGTTTCTTAGTAATTTTATCGGGTAAGTATTCTCGGAGAAACATAATTTACTAAAAAATTTGCGTTCTCCTTTGAATACATTCCCCGATCACATTGCTTTAGGAGAATAGGTAATAGGAGGAAGGAATGCGGAGCATCCGACCTCCACCCCGGATATCCTCTAGGGAATGATGTCTGGATTCCCATTTGAACGATAACCCGTTCTCCTAATTTTAATCAGCAACACAGTCCAGGGTCACGTGATATGTGACTCCTGTATACGGTTAAGAAGATAGTTTTTGAAATCTTCTTACCTACAAAATATTTTCTGGCGAATCCAGCGAAGCTAATAGGCTGTGCTGATTATTGTAAATGGGTCTGGTGGGCATCTGGGCTGCCAACACCGGACCTACTAGAATCAAGGTTTGCCTCTGCGAGGACAAATCTTTGAGATAAAACTGGTGAAGGTTGACTCTGCATGCCAGCCACCAGCTTCTATTATATCTCGGATAGAAACATTGCGTTCGAATGCAAGGCTCTCTGAGATGGCTCTAATCTCATGAGCGGTAATCTGCATGAGGTGACTCTGATCTTGTGAATCCTCATAGTACGCTGAGCGTATAACCCACTTCAGCCGTGAAGCAAGGGCTTGAATGGTGATATCCCATTTCCCAGCTATTTCCAGAAGAAAGAGGTGCTTGTATGTTACCTGACTCACCTCTGTGCGTTTAAATGGTGCTAGAGTGCACAAACAGGATCTTGCAAGGCTGCTGCTCCTGACGTATCTATAAAAGAAAGCGAGCTAATGACGACTCTTTGATTGCCAATGGATGGTAACCTATATTTGGCTACGAAGCCTGGCTGCGTCAAGAGGACCATCGAACCATCTGATATGAACTGAAGATAGTTCGGGTCACTGGAAAGGACCTGCAACTCATTCACCCTGCATGCTGAAGCTATGACTATCAAGAAACCCGATTTGTATGATAGTAGCTTTAACGAATTGTGGGCTAAAGACTCAATACTGTCTGAATTGAGCCATGTTAAAACCCAGGACAGATTCCATTTGGAAACTCGGTGAGGGACATTAGTCGATTGAACTCTAAAGTGGCTAAAAGATCTGACAGACCTTTGTCATGGCTGATATAACATTTACCATAATGGCGAAATGTGTCTGATATCTTGGAGCGGTAGCATTTGATAATAATTGGGGCCAACTGTTTCTCCTCGAGAAGCCAGAGAAAAATGTCGGCCAGTTGAGGGATTGTGACACTCAAAGGAACGATGTTAATGATATGGCACCAGTCCCTGAAAACATGCCACTTTCCCTCGTAAGCCTTCAGAATAGAGGGACTTCTTGCTCTCGAGATTCTCTCCACAATCGAAGATTTAAATTGTTTGTCTTGCAAGGCTGTCTGGACAAGATCCAATCTTGAAGATAAAGACGGTCCGGACAGGGGTGGAACACCCATGGCCGCGGTTGCTTGAGAAGATTTGGGCTGACTGTAATATTCCTAGGTAGATATATCGCCAGATCGAGTAGATCGGAGACCCATGAGTTGTTCCAACTGAGAGGGGCAATCAGAATCATCTGACAGTTATGTCCCCTTAACCTCTGGATTTTTATCAGTACCAAGACAGTGGGAGGGTAGGAGAATGCCCACAACCCTTCCCAGCTGATTGACCGAGCATCGACGGCCCAAGCTGCTGGGTCTGGAACCTGTGAGACGAAGGTGGGCAACTTGCGATTCCACCTTGGTGCAAAAGATTGATCATCGGACGTCCCCAAGTGTGCAGATTGGAAGAAAGCCCGATTGATGGAGTGACCATTTCGTGTAAATGACTAGATAGAGTGTCAGTCAAGACATTGAGTCCGCTATGAATGTGTTTGATTTGTACATTGAGGTGGATATTGTCGCACCAATGTAGAAACTGCCAGATCAGATTGCACAGTTCTGGTGATTGGTGCCCGCTTGTTTTGAGGAGGCAAGTCACCACCACAAAGTTGTATGATATAAAGAAGACAGTTTTCAATAAGAGTTTATCCTGCCAGAAATGAAAGGCATTGATGACAGCCTTTATTTATGAAAGGTTGATGTGGAGAGGGCTCACCGGTATCGAAGTGCGGAAATAGGTGGGCACCCCAACCGTAGGTACTGGCGGCGGAACATACCGTTATCTCCGCCTGGGGTATCTCCAGAGTAATCCCTGTGGACAGCCAACAGGGGTTGTGCCACTGACTCAAGAATGATCTTATCTCTGGTGTGATCATTATTGTGTGATGGAGGGGACTTAAAAAGGGTGCCATTACGCTAGTAACGTCCTTTAAAAATGGGCGCATAAAAGGACAGCCGAGCGGGATCAAGTCCGCTGACGCATTGAATAACCCGAGGAGTTGCAAGAACTCTCTCGCTGAAATGCGCATCTTGTTGGAAACGGACTCTACGAGTTAGACTATCCGGATGATCGCAAACGCGAGGAAGCCTTACCAGATTCAGATCGGTGAGAAACTCCACACCCATATGGACCAAAACTCTGGGCTGGACAGAGATCGGACTTTATCAAGTTCACGAGAAAGCCTATATGATGTAAAAGTGATATAAGATCGTTTCTGCCTTTGAGCAGAGTAGAACGTAACATATGTTTCTGGAGGATGTCGTCCAAGTATACTGCCGTCACTATAGATGAAGTCGAGCGGAACAAGGTGACGATGCAATCCATAACCTTGGTACAGGCCCAAGGGCTGATGTTGAGGCCAAACGGTATGACCTGGAATTGATAAACCGAGTCCCGACAAGCACAACGGAGAAATGTCCGTGACTCGGTGGATAGGGACGTGAAAATATGCGTCGGTCATATCTAGACTGACAGCATACCCGTCGGATGGATTGATCACGCCATCTCCACATTGAATTTCAGGGATAAAATGTATTGGTTGAGGTGGCTCTGGTCGATGAACGGCCTCTGGATAAGAAACAGCCATGAATAAAACCTCAGCTATTGCAGGGTTTATTTTTTTATTTTTATTTTTTTTATATAGAATGGCATCATTCTCCCGATCTGACGGTACATCCGTGAAGAGGGGAGAGGAGGACAGGGGAGGGGATGGATAAATAAAGTCCAAAGTCCCTCCGAAATGACCTGAATCACCCAAATGTTCTGAGGCAATAAAGTGGTCCAGTGGTCCTGAAATTGCAGGAGGCGGCTGCCCACAGGTAGGCAGTCCGCTGGCGGTGGGCAGGATATGTCAACGTCTAGAGTTAGGAGGCTTGAAGGCGGAGAAACTTGTGTTCTTGCCGCCTCTGTATGGTTGCCTCCTAGCTTGATTAGACTGTTGGCTCCCAGCACTGGGTTGGGATCTATACTACACATTTGATTGTAAGGATCCCTTTTTCCCTGGTCCGCCTATCACCCCTCCGCTGTGTCAGGGGATGAGTGTTTCGAAACGCCTGCAAAAGTTGGGCGGCGAGTTGGAGGGGCAGTTCAGGAACTGCCTGCCTTCGAATTTTTTCAATTTTTTCCCCCAAAAGTAAAGATGACCCAAACGAAGACATCCGTAAAGCCCGAGCAGGATGGGGCTTGAGCGACGTGGACCACCTACATGCGTCACGTCTTATCAGGACGAAGTTGGCAGAAGCAGTCAACGCATTGGCCATGGAATGGTGAGCTGCACTGTTAATAACTCTAGCAATCCAGGCCGTCACTTCGCTAGCGTGGCCATTACCGGATTTGCCTAGGGAGTCGGAAAAATGGCTAGCGAAGCCAAGTCTAACATTGAAGACGTAGCGACTACGTTTCGGACTAGCTTTGACGTGGCATTGGATCAGTACGGAAGGCGTCTGATTGAGTTTCGTACCCGCTACACTAGAACGTCGCTGGAAGTTAGCTTCCTGAATTTTGTACCGACTGGGAAGAAGCAGGAAGGACATCGTCTCTTCCTCCCATTCAAGATGTACAGATGCCTTAACTTGAAGTCTTGAATGGCAGTAGGAGGTGGTAGGCATTCTGAAGTTCCCAACAACCTATACATTTTTTTTCCTGCGGCCTTGGAGCTAAGCTCAGTCCGTTCCATGACCGGATCTGTGTACGGCTGAAAGTGTTTCGTCACACTCACTGTGTGCTGAGTCGTGTTCTGGTCATCTCAGGCATCCACTCGCAGCTGAATTGTCAAATTTTATCAACATATAACTTAAACAGTTAAATCTAAAGCTTAAGGAACTGGTGTATATTTTGGTATGGCTAATTATTTATCGAAAGAATACTATCATTTGTCAGATGAATAAATGTGGTCGTTCATACTTAATAAAGTCCTAACGAGATCAGCATTTGCGGACACATCGCAGCTAAATTGCATATAATGACTAGCCATACCCAAAACTCGGTTGCTTTTCACTAATGCGCCCTGGAATAGAGAGCTACCTTTAACTTCAGTTTTTTTCAGGCTTAACTTGACAATGTTCCAAACACAGCTATACGGATCATCCTTAGAGTAACACGATCAGAGCACAACTCCCCGCTGTTCTGTACTCTATATTGGATATCTGTTCGATTCAGAATCAAGAACAACTTTTGTTCTCTGTGCTATATTTTACTGACGGACTCCAGTCGAACATACCTATCTGGCCTCACCCATATGTACATACATCCAATATACGTACACTCCTCTTCTGACACTCGTATACTCCTTCTTCCCAATATACTCATTATTCATTATTCAAGGGTGCTCCTAAAATTCACCTTTTGCGACTGCAAAAATAAACTTAATAACAGTTTCCTACCTTAAATATGTTCAGCATTTTTTGTGTTTTCTAATTTCATGATATTTATTTTGTCTTTTTGTTTATTTTTTTATGTTTAATATTTTACTAGAGAAAGGATTGGCCGAATCAACAATAAGTGATTTAGATTAAAACATGTACCATGAGTTACACACATATTCACATTTGGAAATACCGATACCGTTTGATGCTTCTCTAGATCATGTCGTAATAATCGTATTATCTTAATATCGAATAAAAAGATTTTGTTAAGCAGGCTTTACAATCTATTCAAGAAATACATTTCGTCTTCGTATAATCTGTACTCGATGGTGTTAGGCTTAAGAAGGAGTTTTCTTTGCCAATAGTTCCATATTCTTCATTCTACTACATTCGACTTTACACTGAGTAGTTATTATGGATACAGAAGTTATTAAAAGAAGAAAAATACGGCACCTAATGAAGTGTCCATTTGCTCCATCATAGTTAGTCTAGTATGATACTCATCTTTGAAGTGAAGAATGGAAAATACTAATTATTGCAGTTGAAATAAAACTCAGACATACTTATTAAATGTCTATGATAAAGTGTCAAGTTTGGAGAGTATATCATTTAACTCGTTGTGCTATAAATGTTTACATTTATTTTATGACCATATCTGTTCCAAAAATAACATGTACAAAGAGTAAACTACAATGATTTCATAGTGAATTATATTTACAGTTTGATCACCAATATTTATTTGCTTGAATTATAACCTAAAATAGTATGCATACTATTAGGTAATACAGGATAATCATCAGAGTTTAGTTCTTGTGCTTGATGCCTTTGTTACGCCAGTTCAGATTTATTGGTTCCATAATCACCGAACAGAGATCAAAAGCAGAGCGTTGGTAACGAGCAGCATAAATAACGGCAGCTATGTCTAAGATAAGACCCATCTGGAGGAAAAAGAATATTTGTCTGTAAACTAAATTCAGACTATTGAAAGCACTTGTCATCTCAATCGTTTTGTATTCATGTGAGGCCTAGACCCTGACAGCAGAATTACAACGAATAATCCAGGCACTTGACATCAGATATTACAGAACCATCCTTTCATCTCTTACATGGACCACATGACAAATGATGAAGTGCGTAACACCATCAGGCACAAAGTAGGCTATTATGAAGCTCTTCCTCACCAGTGTCAAAAGGTGAAAGGTGAACTGGTATGACCATGTCACTAGAGACAACTGTCTATCAACAACAGTACTGCAGGGCAGCGTCCAGGGTGGCAGAACGAGAGGTAGACAGAGAATAATGTAGACTGACAGCATCAGAAAAGGGACCAGGAACAGTTCTGCGGAACTAGAAGGATGCTCAGCAGCACAGTGCCTCAACGACCACACTAGGTTAAGAGACGGAAAATGACATGCTTTCGACAATCAACAATATTAGTCGTGTCCTGGCTGATCGTATTTCATATGATGTTGCAGTAATGTAGAACTAAGTGAAGTTGAGTAACAGCTGCGGCAAAGACAACCACTTAATAGTCATACAACAATGCAAATATCTTGGAAAATGTTAGCTTTAAAACCACTTTGTCTGTCACTCATCTGGTATGAGGTCAGTTTTAAAAAACGAATATAGGACAATTATATCTGACCCCACTGGTAAGTTTAAATATTGTGATTATTCTATTTAGCATTTTTCACATAAGCGTGTTTAGATACTTGCTTTGAGATCAATTTCGTAAGCATTCTGCTACTTATATTTCCTATGTTATGTATTGTAGTCATAGCTCTGATCAAAGCAATCAATATTAACGCGATATGTCCTAATATATTGAACAAAATCACTCTAAACGTGTTGCGCGTGTGCCTGATTATGTGTTTGTAATCATTTATATGATGCTTGTTTCAATTACAAGTATCGATCATATTAATTTTCATGAAGTTTACAATTTCATCAGGTGTTCTCTGTTTTGCTGATGTACGTTCTGCATCACGCCATGGCTGTTTCTTGGCCTAAACCCGACTCCTTCTGATATTGATAGTTTAGTTTCACTAATAATGTTCATTGTGCTACGTTTCACTGACGGACCACAGTGCAACGCACCTATCAGGCCTCGCCCTAGTATACACAACAGCAAGATACACTCCTCTTATGACAACCGAATACTCATGATTCTCACTATGAAAACGAAGTCATATGGACATCTTTCTTTTGCACACCAGTGCCCAGCAACATGAAATTATTTGCCAATTGAAATTTGACACAAAGACACAGTGATCGCTTTCAAGAGTGCTGTTTGAACTCACTTATATCGACTGTAAGAACAAACTTAAAACCTAATAATGTTTCCTAACTTAAAACTTTTTCAGCATTTGTTATGTTATTTCATTGTATGGTGTTTCGTTTTTACTTTTTAGTCATATATTATATATGTTGTAAAGCACTGAGAGCGTCTAAAGACTGCGCGTTATGCAAAGTCATTATTATTATTATTATTATTATTATTATTATTGTTATTATTATAGGCTGTGCTAATTCGTTCCATAAACTATTTTAATGCAGTGTATGTTTGCTCTGTTATAGATAGTATAGTATGATATGCATCTTAAAGTGAAGAAATGGAAAATACTAATTATTGCAGTGGAAATAAAGCTCAAACATACATATTATATTGCTATGATAAAGTGACTGGGTTTAACCATATTAAATATCCAAGAATAAAAACAGTTGTTATTAAAGGCAAGTAGAAAATGAAACAATCATTATAGTTACAATAATATTTTTCTTAGTATAAACAATGTATCAGATTTGTGTAATTTACCGTAACATATTCTGTATCGATTGTTCGATATTTTTCTAATTGTGTTATTTCTAAAAGTGGTATCACATGATCGTTACTGAATTGTATCTGCAAGTGTTACGTTTGAAGGGTCTATCCTTTAACTGGTTGTGCTATAAATGTTTAAATATTTCTTTAATATGTTAATGGACGGAATGTATCAACAATAAATTAATACTAATGTCATCACATTAATACTAAACTTACGTTTACATTAGGGTTGGAATATTTTATTTGTATTTTCTCATCAGTTACCTTAACGTTGTCAAAATCGTGCAGTATATTACTTGACAGCCCTGCTTTACTCTACACGATAGGTGTATCTAAAATCAAATAGTTTGTTTAAAGCTACTTCTGATGTTAAACAAACACGTTACACACATGTAGCAGAGGTCTGGGCCTTTAATGTATTAAATTTGTCTGTGTGTGGATTTGAGATGACAAAGACGACGACGGTGATGAGTTCAAGGAGTTAATAAAGAAAGAGACAACCACGATAACGAATGAACGCGATATTAATAAGTCCACAACAAACTTTAGATAAGAATAACTGAAAACATAATAATGATCATTAAAACAATTAAGAAGAAAAATGTTTAAAGGTATTTACATATTACCTGGTTCCTACTATGAGCTGTACTTTCTAAATATAAAACAACACAGATAGGTATATTAAAGAGAGACCATATTTAGCCTCCATACGTCTCTTTTACAAAGGAACTTAAATGTAACTTAACAAAGCGAACATTGACCCTCTCCCCCGGAACATTAGGACCAATAAGCCAAGACGACGAGAAAGTATTGTTTCCGCTCTGTTGTGATTTAAATGTTGTATCTTGATGCTTGATGTATTCGAGCTATTACAAGCAGGTCATATATATATATATATATATATATATATATATATATATATATATATATATATATATATATATATATATATGGATTCCACAAGCAAAAGAGCGTGCAACTTACAGGGAATTACATGTGTCGTTTTTAGCTTGTGATAGCAACGTTCTTCTTGTTTATCCTCAAAATATACTTTCTTGGTTATTTCTGTTGATTAGTATTATAACAAGATATTTAAAAGTGTTCAAGCTGTAAGGCTGTAAATATGTACGTCAAACATCGGATCTTTATTGACGTGAATACGTCAAACACAATTATGACCAGAGGTAGTATACAAGAACATCAAAGCCTTATCCCTTTTAATGATTGTTTACACAATTTGAAATACCCCGTAGCTATAAAAAGGGATTCATACAGTTTGTATTATATCCCAATTTAACAGGCATTCGAACAGTTAAGTACTCCATCCTAATTCAAATGGGATTAGTACAGTGCTACCTTCTAACCCAAATCAAAAAGGATTTGCACAGTGCATCCCTTCTAACGCAAATCAAAAGGGATTATAACAGTGCATCCATTCTAACCCAAATCAAAATGGATTATAACAGTGCATCCCTTCTAGCCCAATTCAAAAGTGATTAGAACAGTTTGTATTATATCCCAATTTAACAGGCATTCGAACAGTTCATTATTCCATTCCAAATCTAAACGGATTAGAATAGTGCTACATTCTAACCCAAATCTAAAATGATTAGGACAGTGCTACCTTCTAACCCAAATCTAAAGGGATTAAAACAGTGTTGCCTTCTAACCCAAATCTAAAGGGATTAGAACAGTGCTGCCTTCTAACCCAATCAAAAGGGATTAGAACAGTGCTGCCTTCTAACCCAAATCAAAAGGGATTAGAACAGTGCTGCCTTCTAACCCAATCAAAAGGGATTAGAACAGTGCTGCCTTCTAACCCAAATCAAAAGGGATTAGAACAGTGCTGCCTTCTAACCAAAATCTAAAGGAATTAGAACAGTGCTGCCTTCTAACCCAAGTCAAAAGGGATTAGAACAGTGCTGCCTTCTAACCCAAATCAAAAGGGATTAGAAAAGTGCTGCCTTCTAACCCAAATCAAAAGGGATTAGAACAGTGTTACCTTCTAACCCAAATCAAAAGGGATTAGAACAGTGTTACCTTCTAACCCAAATCTAAAGGGATTAGAACAGTGCTACCTTCTAACCCAAATCTAAAGGTGCAACGTATAGTGCAGTAATTTTAAAGTTAACACAAGATATGTATAAATAAATTTATGTTTGTTTTATGTTGTTTGTTTTAAGAAACAGAAATGAAAGTAAAATGCATGCTGCAAGATCGTAAAATGTACTTTATTTGTTTATGAATTAAACTGCTAATGTTTAAGCATGTTAGTAGAAACTAAGTCAAATATTGATAATTTAAATTAAAATTCTTTTGGTCTTAATACAATCATAAAATAACTAAAATACTTATGAGGAAGAAGTTAAACCATATTATAATATGGATCCTTTGTTGATTCATGTTCCAGATTTGTATTGCTACATAATACAAGTTACAGATATAACATAAGAAAAAATGTAAAGTGTTTAACTGTTGCAAACTTTAATAAGTACAATATCTTTCAAGTAGAAATATAGCGACACTTTCTCGTTAGTCTTAAATAAAAGAAGATTAATAATCTGTGTTCTTCTAGTATGCCTTTCCAAATTTACATTTTAAATATTCATTTATGACACTCACATTTTGCAAGAATTGACTATTTAGAGAACAAAGAAAAATATCTGTGAACTACATTGAACTCAACAAATATATTGGACGGTAAATTGCTATATTTCATTGGATGAACTAAATAATTTTTCTGATTAATTTTGTCTTCTATTTGGTAGAATCACCAGGTGGTGTCAACCTTGTTCAGCCCATCCCAGAAGATGGAGACCTTGGAGTCAAATCAATCACCTTGATGTGTCAGACAGTAGTTTGTACTTTTCCTGCTCCAAATATAACTTGGTACTACAAGGTAAGGGTTGCAAAAGGTTGTAAATCATATATGTCAACCAATTTACAATCCAAAGGCATTGCCAGCTGTTGCTATGGTTGATGAAGAACAGATGTATCATTGATGACATTGGTATTATATTATGTAATATCTATCATCCCATTTACGGGTATTCATTTATTAATATTATCCCGATAGGCACATACACGGCGGCTAGAATTTCGTCTCCCAGTATGTATGTATGTATGTATGTATGTATGTATGTATGTATGTATGTATGTATGTATGTATGTATGTATGTATGTGTGTGTGTGTGTGTGTGTGTGTGTGTGTGTGTGTGTGTGTGTGTGTGTGTGTGTGTACGTACGTATGTACGTACGCACGCACGCACGCACGCACACATGCATGTATGTGTGTGGGTGTGCGTGCATGCGTGTGTTTGTATATAAGAATGCATGTATGTCTAAGTGATTCCACGGGGAGATTTAGTTCGTATGTTTAAAGTGCATGAATACATTTTGTTTCAGAAGCTAATTAGTCCAATTCTGGTCAAATCACCATGTGCTACTTAGCCTCTCATTTTAAAAGGGGCTTATAAATATTTGTTTTTCACAAATAAGTACATTATACCATTAGGCATTGCAATATTAATTTGATTTTCTTTGACGATGGAATAACCTAGAATATTGAAAATCCAGTTTTTTTTGAGAAATGTGAGTTTTGTTGATATATCTTCTGTTCGTAATTCGGTACTCATGAATTCAGTGCCTACTTGGCGGAGACACTCAGCATTATACAATTAATGATGTGCAAAATGTGCCGTTTACAGTTCGTGAAGATGGACAGGTGAGTGGAGTCTCTTAATTAAAACTCACCATTGATTTAAAGAAAACTCAGCACTTTACAACACTATCAATTTTAGGCTCCTTCTTCAACGGCGGGCTTGCAGAAAAAGAAATGTTACCTGATCTATTCTGCTAAACTGATCTAATGTAAATAATAAATTGATCAATTGAAGCAAATTACATTGACACCGCCGTCGTCTGTTAAGGCTCGCTTTACCGTGTATTCCCATAATTACAACCCATTTGTTTATAGAACATGTAAGTAGACGAGATACATTTAGTATGCTACGGCAAAATTTCACTTATGATCCCTACCTACATGACAAAGACGTTCAAGTATCACATCTGCTAAAAACAGATCATTATTTGGCCCCATGTTACGTATGCAGAAGACACCAGCACGGCTATGTGTAACCTATACAAAATTACTTGACACAAAATAGTGGAACGAAAAATATTCTACATGAGAAAAGGCTTAAATTCATAATTCAAAAGCTAATTTTGTGAGACTGATTAGATATAAAAATGTCATATAAAGGCATTTTCTATGATGTCTAAAGAGGAATAATAAACAAGATTTTTCACAAATGCATGAACCTAGTGTGAAGTAGTTTTGCTGTAATAAGTCAATGTGCAGTGTGTTAAACTTATGATCTCCTGATTTTCTATCACAATAACAAGACGTCGCAGCACATAGAACAATGCAATATTCCAGCTGAATCACACGTTTCCCCCAATTTTAAATAATATGGATGAATTCCACAAGCTCCCAAGTAGCACATGAGTCATATATAATATAGTGAATAGCCCTCTATATTCGAAGAGAATGAAGTTAATGATGTATAAGTGCGCAATATGGAGACACCAGCATTTAAAATAATCATTTCGTAATAAGAAATATAACTGGTGAAGAAAGTGAATATCACTAAGCAATGCTCTAAACGTACGAATACATACCATCATATACCATCTACACCTTTTGCTAAAGACAATCTGGCAGAATTAGATTGTAAAACTCTGATTATTCAAATCTGAGTAAATCGTACTGCAGAAACAACCTGTTTATGAACATGTATATAGACATTCAACACAGAGGATGTCTTTACGCCAATCACCTTCAAGTGTTCAACTTGATAGAGCTGCAAGTCAATGTTCATATATATAAGGAACACGTGAAAGAAACGAATGACTGCCTACGACAGTTAAATTATTCCGACAGTTGGTTTGAGAAGAGCATGCGGCATAAGTGTCTCCGCGAAATCCATGTAGACTGACCGTTTGAGAAAGTTCTTAGCACACTAAGCCAGGCGGACATCTGTTGAACTTTTACGACACCAAACAAGAACCAATTTTGTGAATAGAAAGTGTTTTGATGGGTCAGGCCATCCTTGATCTTGTTTATCTACCATACTATACTGCATGCAAGCGCGAATTTACCGACGTCCAAGTCACATATTAGGTCATGACATCTTTTAAAAATGTGAACGACATTTTATAATTCCTAATCTATTTGTAACACTAACCAACACGGTGGTTTTTCTACTGAATGATCGCTTCCTTCTTTATGATGCCCGGCTCAGGTGCTCAAACTTTGCCATTGAGAGCAAATACTCTTGCAGCAAAACCGTTTGGGGAAATCAAATTCTTGGTATGCAGTGACGACTCTCTTTTGCAGTCACTGTAGGAACCCGTTTTGCGGAGGTCGATCAGCTTTGGGCCATCTGTCTTCCGATTGGTTAATACATCTAAGTAACGATCATACATCGGTATTGCGTCAAGATAGATCATTCTTCCCTTGAGTTACGATACCTTTCTGGTTGAATCCGAATATGTAAATTGTAAATTCATGCTTGCAATCCTATCCATGCTAGTATTCTGGTCGTGCCAAACAAGTTCGTGATCCAGTTAAATATGTTCATGAAATGTTTTTTAAGGATTTTAAACATCCAATGTACCTGACTTGGAGTAATATAAAACATATATTAGAAGCTTGTTCTTATATTCGATTAACATTGCAGAATGTATTCGCAACTGAAGTGGCGATCTACTTTGATGCTTGATCAGCGACTTGTTTGCAATTCAGGTCGTTCCTCAGCGGAACAGTTGGGTGAGCAATTAGCAGTTGCAGATGGTCTACTTGCCTTCTATGCTAATTAGTTTTCAATGGTCTTCTCAAGGATGTACTATTTCTTTAATACTAATATTTAGTACCTCATGCTGAATCCGTTCTAGTCTTATAGACCATTCGCTTTAGTGTCATTGTCGTGGTTTAAAGCATGCAGTGCAAATAAATCTGGTGATCATCACCAAGACTAACATTATATTTCATTCCCAAGAAAAACATTATATTTCATGCTGGGCAAGATCACATCATCTTGATCAGTTTGGATCAATATATAACAATATGGTTGGGTAACTAATTGCATGATAATCAACCTCACATACGATACACTTGTTTTTTTATCTATGCATAGTTATGTTCATGCTCTCCATTACGGATCACTGCCATCTCACCTCTGTCTGCGTTCGTTCGAGTCTCGGATTCTACCGATGTGGGTACGTGAGAATGCTTGCCGCAAGGTTATCGTGGGTCGGTGGTGCTCTCCGAAGTTTTCTGAGTTCTTCCTCCACCATTAATACTGGCTGTCATGTATAGGCTATCTTGTGCTGAAGAATGGCGTTAAATCCTACAACAATATATCGTTTTCGAAGATGACGCGAACATATGAAGGGTCCTGTGGGCCCATTTTACTTTGCGGTTAAGTCTCTATCTCTTGCTGCTCATGATGCCTGGTAATGACATTGACGAACATACTGTTTTCGTGACTACCGCTGTGACACAGCTGTATGATTTACTTGTATACCTCTCTATGTTTAGAATGGTATATGTTGTGGAATAACCGTGGTTTGCATCACAAATGGCTAACTCGTGAGTCACATTGAAACATTTAGCTTCAAGAAACCTGCTACAGGATGCGATGTTACAGTAAAGAAGTAGCAGCTATTACGAAATTGCCAGAAGACGTCAACGTCTCACAAAATGTCATAGGATTCCAGAAGCAGGAAATATATAGAAGTACAACGCAAAACACTCAGTACGACATTTGTTTGTTTAGTCCCTAACTACCGAAACAATACCTAATTCTTGCTTCTTCTTTAGAAATACGAACACGTTAAGTCGGCAAGTCGATGTAAAGCGGTATGCAAGGAGCCAATCTCGAGTCGGTTAATCTTTGTGGTCCACACCAAAAGTGTGATCTGGAGCTCGATTTGTCTGTACTGTACCATATATCATTTTAATTTTGTAGGCATGAGTCTAACGTTGCACCTTCAGTAAATGTTGCCCCCACTTTGAGTTTAACTTTCTAATATGCACTGTCGCAAGTATTAGGTAGGAACAAACGCCAACAAATAGTGAATATGTACATCATGATGCAATACGTATTACCAGCTTAACAAATATTGAGTTTTTCTTCGTTTACGGTCGTTGTTAGTATTGTCGTTTCTAATTCTTAAATTGTTAATTAGGACGTGTTTATCACTAAAAGATCTAGTTAATATTAGTATGAATATACTCCTTTACTTCCAATGACAAAAGTCTTGATCCACTTTTTTGGAACGAAACGCTTCCATGCTTCCATTGCTAGGTTCGCTATCTGCTGTTCTATATTTCTGTTATTTACCCGACGACTGTTTACTAACAACTCGCGCGTTTGTAAAACATCATCATCGTGTTTATAACTGCGCTGTTTCTTGGATGAATATGCACCTGCACTTTCTATCGTAAAGGGTCCGTCGTAGCCCTTGATACTGTGCATAGCATTTCCTTTTTTGCTCGAGTAATAAAAACTAGACTCCGTAGCATCTTGAAATATAGCGTGCTTATGAGAAACACAGTGCTTTTCTGGTAAGGTCAGTCCATATTATTTACCTATAATTCCGTATTGTGTCTTTCCTAGCATATAATTGTACTTTGATTAAAAGGTGATAATGATGCAATCCGGCTGGTAGGTGACGCTCTTGCTGTGGGAAAAGTAATATAATTTAAACTTTCGTTGTTGATGCCAGTAATGACTCCATGACGTGCTGAAGAACAAAATCTACTTAATTTTACGGCAAATCAATATTATAATTGCTGACAATGACCACAGCATTGTTGAAAGTGATGTTGGTGGATTATATATATATATATATATATATATATATATATATATATATATATATATATATATATATATATATATATATATATATATATATATATATATGTATATATATATATATGGAATAAAAAATCACAGCAAGGTGTTTCTGCAACAAGGAATATGTTCATTGCATTTCAACGATTGAGAACGAATCTAATGGTATTTGATATATTCGGAGTTAATGAAGTTTCCTTATGAATAAACCTCAAAAACCGTCGGAATATATTATATTAAATTTTGATCACAATTACAAATATCGGACATGACCAGCATACATATTAGGGTTCGCTGTTGGATTTTACAACATTGTATTTCAATCTATTACTTTCCACAGGAGCATCTTTATTTATTTAGACAATCTGTCGTTAATATTCCATTTCGAGCGGTCCGAACAAATCATCATTAACTAAATCTCCGCTCAGGCACGTTAAGAAAGCTTTAGAATTAAAAACAGGAGTTTTAACTTAATCTGTATCAGAGATCCATTACAAATTCAACAAATAAAAAACACAGGTGGATTTTCCACTTCTTGCAGCTATAACAGCTTTATTGGCCTAATTGGCTGCAACTGTTTCAATACGTCGCAGCACTTTGTGATGATGGAATCGCTTCAGGCATTGTACAAAAGAAAGCAACATAACAACGAATCTTACACGCAGAACCTTAAAAAAACAATCAAAAAGAAACAAAGACCAGAATGATGTCTACAAAAGTAAATTAAGCCTCATCCGGATCTTCTAAGAGTGCAAGCCTCACGAGTCGGAAAAGGTCTAAGATTCTTGAGACAAGACTCCATTAGACAAATTTTTTTTTCTTCCTTTTAAGATAATTAATACTGCTGAAACTATTTTAAAATATCTTAAGAGGTGTTTTATGCATGATCAATTACCTTATAAGCCATTCACGGTTAACACCGATATCATTAATATCGGTACGTGTTATGGCCCTGGAACGTATCGAGTCGCTTACGCAATTGATCCATGCGCAAATGTTTTTTTTGATTCGAATGGCCTGACATTACCAAAACAGTGTTTAAAATATGTATTCGGACTGAAAACTCCAATATTTCATTCAACAAAAACAACACAGACAATATCTGATCCTCCACTATGTGGCATTGAAGCAATTGCTGCACTCCACAATGTTTTCTATCATCCAATTACACTCATAAATATTGTAAATGAATCCACATTAAATAAGTATTAAAATATATTAATGGTAGATATTTAAGGACATTCTTCCTGTAAATAATATCAAGCAAAACGGACAGGATATCACACGAAAATGTAAATAAAATTACCAGTGATGAAATATCCGAAGCATTAACCATTTCAAATGTAAATCCAAACGAAGTGGATGCACGTCAAGATAAGAAAGAAAGGTTACATTCAGGTGTTTTTCATTACAAGATATTATCGTCAGAATGAATGGAGAAACTGAAAGCAGCATATCTGTAAATTGATAGTAATGGAAACATTAAGCCCGGTTTTGTTATGCCAACGATATTAGATAATATTCTCAGTTGAGTAATAGAATCCGGTGATACAATATCCGGTTTCGTTGATATGACTAATAATATAATTACTGGTCTCTATCAATGAATACATCAATGAGGATTTTTTTGTGGACACATAAGCAGTTAAATGAACTAAGGCAAGAGCATACTATTATAATTACCTGTGATAGAGAGCAGATTTCGGATTATGCGCATTCCTCTATTAAATTTGATCTGCTTAAAAAGATAATATCTAATTTTTGAGATTGATGGGTATATAATCTAAAATATCATGCAAAAACATAAACAATATATTATTATGAGGTGTTTTACAAATTTAAGACATGAATTATTTGTCACTATTATCATTACTATTATTTGTGACAGCATTTTTCTTTTCACGATCTGATATAATCTTTTCCAGTTATCTCACAATTTTTGTGTTTCGTATTAAAAAATATTATAAAATTTATTTAAATAATTTTGATGTGATCTTTTGAAAACTAGACCAATGTATCAACGTCAATATATTTAAACTAGGGCATAACCGACTTTTGATCCGGAAATCGGATTCCACCGGATAGTATGAACTTCCGATTAATCGGAGTCAGACAAGGCAGGAACGACCGATTCGGATAATAAAAATAATAAAGTTGAATTTCTATAGCACCGTGTCTAACACTGTGTGTCATTCGATAGTGCGTTAAAAAAGTTAAATAAGAAGTCAGAAAAGTCCAATATGGTCAACACAACCATGCTGTGAGACAATCTATTTGAACCGACGGGTGAAAACCGGAAATGAAGCCGGATATGGTAAAGTACTAAGTAACATGCTAGACACGGCAAAACCAGATACCAGAAACTCGGAAACGGAAGATGAAATTTTTTAGAAAAAAAAATACGGATTTAGCATTTCCGATTAATCGAATCGTATCCGGAATCGGAAAAATTTCATGCCCAAAATCCGGATTCGGAAATCGGTAGAAAAATGCTAATCGGTTATGCCCTAATTTAAACACTGCCACATATTGCTTCTTAACTTTGTGGATAACCTAAATAAATCGATATTCGGCTGGCACTGCGTATCTACCTTTATGCTACCGTTGCTGTAATGATTCAAAAGGGAGAATACTATTTCAGGAGCAAGCATAAATTTTATACCGTCATGTTTCAATTTGTTAATTTCAGAAATAATGTTGTACATATTTAAGTAGATCAAGAACGTCATTTGTCTCCTTTGTCCCCCCCAAAAAACACTCTGGAATACAGACGAGATTCTGAATTTGTGTGATACCGGAGGAGACTTACAAAACACCAGACACAAAACAGGGGCAATCTAGTACCGCGAAATAAATAAGAATATCAGGAGAAAATAAATTGAATAAAGAAAAATAAGATTGGATTGAGAAAACGTGGACAGACATGGAGATCAATCTGAATCAGAATAGCAACAAAAACCCTTTCCAAATTGTAAAATTCCTCACCAGACAGAAGCAATCAAAAATCAGTATCATTCACAACGAAATTGGAAAATGCCTCACAGAAGCTAGTGATACACCAGGAAGATGGACTGTGGTAAAGAATTTTACAACCTTCTGTCCACAGGTCATCCGTTCGCAGGATACATCGAGGTGCTTGGTGTTCCAAAGTCCACAAATGATGATGATTTCCCCAGTATCAAGGAGAAGGTGGCGTCAACAAAAGAGCACTGAATAATGGGAAGTCAGCTGGAATAGACGACATCACAGTTGAACTTGACAGAAATAGATGGGATAATCAGTGCTAGAGTTACTAACACAAATTTGCAAGAAGATCTGGCAGAGAGATGAATAAACAGCACATCGGAACCAGTCAATGATTATAACACTCCCCAAAACGGCAATCTACAGCTGTGCCAACAATACAGAACTATCAGTTTGATCAGCCATGCTATTAAGGTGATGCTGGAGATCATCTTGAATAGATTGAAACCACATTCAGAAGTAATAATCTCTGCAAAACAGGAAGGGTTCCGGAGTGGACGAAGCACAGCAAAACAAATAGATTTCCAAAGGACTTAACTATTTATCTTAATTCTAATATGGAGGAGTTTGAAATAATTATTCAGGAATAAAAACCTTCTAAATCTAGATTTGACCTTAATAGGATAACCCCTCACTTGCGGAGGCGAACTCTAGTTGATTCGACAAATAATTTGATTGAAAAAATTCGTGGCGCAATGAAAGAAATGGCAATGATGGTTCATAACATGAGCGGTCTACATCGAAAATCATACGCAACAATGATAAACGACCAACTAGCGGCGACTATTAATTATTTCAACGATCAAAGATATATTCTCTAAACGAAATTTATGATAGTCGTCTTTCCCTCCCAGAAGTTTATTATCGTTAGGTGCCTTGATTTCTTACCTCTTATTTTCAGATATAAATTCATGTTTACTTTATCGGCCAGTATTGTATGGTGGTAATCGTTATTAAAGATGTTAAGAAGATGTCCGTTATCAAGTTTAAAAGATTTAATTCATCAAAAGTAAAACGTTACAAATACAAAAAGAAGCTTCTGGTGGAAATTGAATCAATTCTTACATGTATAATGATCGATGCCTTCCACAGTGTAGCAAATAATGACAATACGAGAATGGCACTACATCATATGCGGTGTATACGATTCTTCTTTGCAAAGACGTACGCGTTTCTATCTTTTCAACTTCATCGTAAGCAGGAAATAAATAGTTTGCAGAAATGTAATACATCAAGTAATACACCGCAAATGATGTCATCAATGATTACGAATATAAGTAGTAAGGGAGTGAATCGGACATACTATTCAGACAAACTAGAAAAATGACAGTTTCGGTTTCATACTAGGTGTCTATTTGTTAAACCAGGCCTGTTGCGAAAAAAAAAATGTCAGAACCTGAAATTGCCTCTGTCAAACCGGGAAGCATATTTGTTGTCGCGCCCTCGTTAGCTGTATGATTTGAATAATTTATTTAACAATAATGGTAGGGGTATTGTTAACAACTAGAATGGCTCGAGATCGACTAGCTGCGATTAAAAGATTTATACCCGTACGAGATCGTGTCAGACAAAAACGTCTACAGCAACAAGAAGCTCAAGTTGATTTTGCAATAGCTGCTGAACAATTATTCAAAACCTTTTCTACAACGACTCAAGCGGTTATATATGGAAAAGAAAGAGGTGAAGTAACTTGAAAGAATAGCTAAATAAACTAAACAAACATCAGATCTTTTACAAAATCTTCCTGGTCCGGCAAGACTTCAATATGGTCCGGAAAAAAAGAATGGTGGAGAAATAGTCGAAGAATTACCTAATAAATTTACTGAAGATACTTTAGCAACAATCGCTAAAAGTGATGCGAAAGTTTTTATCGAATTTGTTATCGAATACGAGTTATGATGATAAAAAGGGAAAATTGAAACCGGGGCATAAATCATATATTACAAATATGCAACACTAGGCTCATTTACTTTAAAAAATTAAAACTAAAACAAGACGAGTTGATACAAAAAGTGCACCGTATATAGAATATCTCGGTGCGGTAGATAAAGTACATGGTCAATATGATGGACTAAATTAGCAAGACATAGAAACACTACAACAGCGAAATGAAGAACTAAAACAAACGATCGCAACAAGGGAAGAGAATCTTTAACTTATGAGCTTTCCTCATCTGAAGAAGAAGACGATATGGAAGGCGCAACTGGTTATAGTAGTGATGAGGGACTTTTTTCTGAGTGGAACTCCGAGTGGAACTCACTCATTGTTATCTATCATAATAATACTCTCTCCGACATAGCACGATTAGAAATTCTCATATCGGGTAAACGTTCTGGAACTCACTGACCTGAAATAATTAATGAAGCCGATGATATCTGTATACGATTATTGCGAGGTGGTATAATGGATATCAGGGTATAACGCGAATTTATTGATAAACTCGTTGATGGTTATCACAGTGATTGATTGTCCTTTTGACAATTAGGCATGCGATTAGATAAATAATATTTAGATAAGACGATTATACTCTACAACCACCATAAGCTGTCTATGACTTACGAAGTAAATTATCGATTGCCTGTTTTTAAAGTATATTATGGAGATGGTCTCGGTGATGTTGTTCAAGGTTTATTTGCAAGAATGGCTCTAAAAAAACAAAATCGCAAAACAAATATCGATGAAAGCAATTGATTTTAATCATGATAAATGTATTAGCGCTGTTGACGATGTTGCCGGTAACTCGTTTTCTACGGCTAAGGGAAGACTAATCACCCTGATTCGACGACGAAAACCACCAGCAGTAAAATTACCATCTACTGAGATAATGCCCGCGAGTGTCAGTAGAATAATAACCCAAGCCGCGGATAAAAAACTAGCCGATTTGATAAATCAGGGGTCTGAGACGCAGATAAATATTATTTCAAACCTAATAGCGGGATGTGGTCTTAAAAAAAAAACGACCGAGATCGCGATTTAGATCGATAATATAAAATAAAATCTTCAACCGACACAGCATTTGATAATCAAAACTGATTATGTACGCGATTATCAGCTTTAGTCCTATAATGCTATAGAACCAGTTTCCCAATCAAGAATCGAACTTCAAGTTCAAGATACAAGGAAATACTCTCTACCCAATGAAGCATTTATTGAAGTAGAAGGAACACTCGTAATAGATGGTGGTGGGGAATATGACGCGAATGCGCGCGTTGGCTTTGTTAATAATGGTGTTATGGCATTTGTTAGTAACGCTAGACATATAATTGATGGAAGAGAGATTGAATCTATTGAGCACGATGCTTATCTTGCCACAACAATAGGTGGTTTAGCAAGATATTCTGATGATTTTACAAGATCGGCTGGTCATCTATGATGTTTGCTAAGGATATTACTGATAATGCTGATCATAATCGATATGTTGTAAAACAATCAAAGGATCGTGCTGCTCCTCCTGGTGGTCCTGTTGATGCTTATATCGATAATATGATTATTAACACTGTTGATGCTTATATCGAGAATATAATTATTAACACTAATGATAATTACAAGCTAGAATTTTTAACGCGTAAAAATATATTGCAAGGAAGGAGTAGATTATTTTCATGCATGATTCCATTATCTCAGATACTTGCATTTTGTAGAAACGTCCGAAAAGTAATGTTTGGAGCTAAACACACAGTTGTCCTTCAATTAAAAAATAATGACAATGATGCAATTTGGCGAGAAGCAGGCCCTGATGAAGCTCCACTCGCTGATGGTAGAGTAATTCTAACAAAAATCTTATTGTGGATTATGCTAATGGCTCCATCAATTGCCGCAAAAGAAAAAATAATAGAATCTATGGGTACAGGTGGTAAATCATTGATGTCATGGCTAACAACAGCGATGGATATTATGGAGTTCTGTTAATGGTGTATTTACATGGCATATGGAATCTCGACAGGGTCTTGCTGCGCCTCGGAATATATTTGTTGCGTGACAGTATAAGTCATGATTGGATATACAAACTCGTAGCCATATGATATTTGACCTATTGGAAGTTTCAGATGTCTCATTAAGAATAAACCTCCCACAAGAACCATCGGAAGATATGTTACTTAATTATGACCAAAACCAAATAGCACGCGCGTATCATTGCTTGTTTATATTTATGGGACGTGATTTAAAAACAATATAGACTATTAGATTAATCTGATTTATTAATTATATGTCATATAGTCACGTTAGTGTCACTCTGACCCCTGGTCATACTGAGAAATTGCAATAGGATTCTGCTTAAAATACGGGAACTACAATACCACTAAAATACAATCAAATGTATGGTGGTCAGAATAAACTATCACTGACAGCGCGTCAGATTAAGCATTTCAATGATGCTAAAAAAGATTAAACGGGTGTTCAGGTTATTTTCTCTATCTCTCACTGGGTGCAATCACAAACATGATTAAATCAGGTGGTATATTTCCACTTCTCGCTGCGTTACGACCGTTGATTGCCGCGGACGCTACCGCAGAAATGAAAGCTGCCGCGTTAGGAGCAGTTGGAACCGTTGCTGGGATGGCACTAAAGAAAGCGACTGGAGAAAAGATATGAAAAAGAGGCGATCCATAAAAGAATTGGGTCTAAGACTACAAAGGACTCCGTATTCATGGTACAGCGAAAAAGGTCTGAGGTTGCTAGGGACGGTTTACTAAAATCACTGTCAAATTTTGATTTACTCGATGCTGCTAAAAGATTAAGAATAAAAAAATAAAAACTTCAAAGGTGCTTTTATGCGAGATCAATTGCCACAACAACCCGACAGCGCTGAAACCGGTATTATTAATCTTCATAACAGCAACGGACCTGGAACTAATTGGGTTGCATAAGCGATTGATCAGTGTGGAATCGTTTTGTTTTTATTCCTACATGTTAGCCTCAGCTATAGAATTGATGCGTTATATACACCAATTAAAAATCCCTCGCTGGTATTCGACGCTGCCAACACAGACAATGACCGACCCACCAATATGCGGCCATGAAGTAATCAATGTCCTTGATGCTAAATCATCATCGACTAAACCACCCTATAAAACCGTACACGAATACACGAATAATCGCTTTTCAGAGAGATCTTAAAATATGACGATTGATATTTACGGGAGATCGATTTCGAGCCTGAATAAAAATATGGGGGAAATGTCTGCAAACAAAAGATGTAATTTTTTTTATCAAGGATGAAGTATCTGAAATGTTAAATCTTGCAAGCGTTTATTTTTTTGCATCTTAGATCCGTTAATTTGTTTCCACGCAACGCATTTGTAAAATGCTGTATTATTTGTTCTGCTACACAATTCAATGACGAATATTTCATTGGTTTAATTTTTCAATACTCGGTTTATCATTTATCGGATAGATCCCATAAACAATCGCGGGTACAGGATAAGCTCTCTCGTAATACGGTTTGTCAATCCCAGTCAGAATTCCTAGTTTGGAATCCTGATTCACAGTGACAGTTCTCTTTCTTTCTCTCTTTCTCTGAATTATCTAAAGAGAAGAAATCACATCTTCGATTTCTTAGATTACCAGAGCAATGAAAGCTTTTTGATATAGAAAAATCCTCTTTGCAGGGAGCAACTGGTAAAACCACCGGTTATGGATATCGTGGCAGTGGTCTTGTTCGTTGTCCTAGTAATATTCTCGGGGATAGATCACGATTAGAAGTTCTCGTATGAGGGATACGAGCCGGAAATAACTCACCGGAAATAATTAATGAGGCAGCTGATATCTGCAGACGACTATTTGATGATTGTATCATGGATATTGGTGTATACCGAGGGTTTATTGATGAGCTAGCGGACGGTTACCATAGTGATTAATTGTCATTGGTGACTTTGTCGCTGATGAATTCGTCGAAAATTCTTCCAATTTCGCCATTAGATAAATGTCATTTAAATAAATGATCATACACTACAACCACAATAAACCAACCATGACTTACGTAGTAAACTCACGATTGCCTGTTTAAAGAGTGTACTATGGAGATGGTCTCGGCAATACCATTGCAGGGTTTTTTGCAAGAATGGCTCCAAAAATAGCAACAATCGCAAAACAGTTATCAATGAAAGCTATTGATGTTATTCGTGATAAGGGTATTAGCGCTGTCAGTGATGTTTCCGAAAAATCGTTTTCCATGGCTAAAGAAAAACTACTAGTGTTAGTTCGGCGACGAAAGAAACCAATGACGAAGTCACTAGGACCACTACCATCTACGGAAATTATGCCTGCAAGTATTAGTAAAATAATAAACAACGCGGTATAGCAGAATATAGCATCACGGATAAATGAAGGATATGACACTCAAGGAAATATTACTGCAAATATGATAGCGGGAATTGGTTTGATCTCGCGCGATTTAGATCAAGAAATATATAATAATATGTTCAAATCGGCTCCTGACTCAGCGTTTGATTTAGATGCCGCAGTACCTAAGGGTGATTCTGTACGCGATTATCAATTCTATTCCTATCATTCAGTACAACCGGATCTTCGATCAAGAATCGAACTTCAAGTCCAGGATACCAGCAAATACTTTCTACCCGCTGAGGCATTTATCGAAGTAGAAGGAGAACTCGTAACAAATGTTGCAGCTGATACACCATATGCAGATAACCAAAATATCCGAGTTGTCAATAATGGTATCATGGCGCTATTCGAGAGTGCTAGATATATAACTGATGGAAGAGAAATTGAACGTGAGGTTGATGTTGCCACAACAATAGTGGGATTAACAAGATATTTTGATGAATATACAAGATCGGCCGGTTCATCTATGATGTCCTCTAAGGATATAACTAATCACGCTGAACACGTTCAGTATACTAAATTGCTGACACCAAGAGCTACTGCATCTGATCCATGACCCGATTCTCTTGAACATCAAGCTAGACCAGCTGATGACTTTGATGTTATAAAAAGTACTAATCCTAATTGCAACCTAGGGTTTGCAACACGCGTAACAATGTTGCAAGGACAGCGTAGACAGTTTTCATGCGCGATTAAATTACATCATATTTTCGGATTTTGCAGAAATGTTAGAAAAGTTCTCTATGGAGCGAAGCGTACAGTAGTACTCGTGCGAAAGGGTAGTGATAATGATGCAATCTGGGGTGGTGCTGGTGTTGCTGCTGGTAAAGTTATTATATCAAAACTATCATTGTGGATGCCAGTAATGACTCCATCAATCACCATGGAAGAAAGATTACTATCATTTATGGATCATGGAGGAAAATCATTGCTATCATGGCTAACAACAACAACAGATACCATGGATTCTAATATTGATGGTACACTTACATGGCACCTGGCATCAAAACAAGGCATTGCTGCGCCACGTCATATATTTATTGTGTTACAGGATAAAACACGATTAAACGCTTAGGAACGGAGTCATATGATATTTGATCAAATATGTGTTAATGAAGTATCATTGAGAATAAACGGCAAACAGGAACCATCCGAGGATATACTACTTGATTACCGAACCAACCAAATAGCACGCGCGTATCATCATTTGTTGACATTTATGGGACGCGATAATAATGTGGATACTGGTCTGCAAATATCACAATTTGATTTTAAAAATCGATATCCCATCTATTACTTCTCGCTGGAAAATCTTGATTTATCCAGACAATCCGTAGTTGACATACACTTCAGAGCTCGTGTAACTCGCCCGGCTGCAGGTGATGTTGTCACTATCCCGAATTACAGAGCAGTTGCTGTCATTCTCAGTGATAAATCAATGTTACTCGATGGCGTTGGTGGTCAAATGAGAGTAGTTGATAAACCAGTGGAAAATATGTAGACAATTAGATCAATCTTGTATTGAATAAAATGTCATATAGTCATGTAAGTGTTACGTTAACTCCTGGTCAAATTAAAATATTGCAATCGGAATCAGCTAAACAATGTAGAAGCACAATATCGCTGAAGCACAATCAGATGTCTGGTGGTCAGAATAAACTATCACTGACAGCTCGTCACTTTAAACACTTCAATGATGCTATCAAAGATAAAAAAGGTGTTCAGGTCACTCTGTCTGCGGCCACAATTAAGAAGATGATCAAATCAGGTGGTATATTTCCACTTTTCGCTGCGTTACCACCGTTGATTGCGGCAGCGGCACCAGTGGTAGCAAAAGCCGCCGCGCTAGGAGCCGTTGGTACAGCGGCAGGGATGGCACTAAAGAAAGCTACCAGACAGGGATGCTCAAAAAGAAACGACCAGGAAACGGTCTAAGACCACCAGGGACTCCGTATTCATGGTACAGCGGAAAGGGCCTGAGACTAGGAACAATTTACTAACAACAATGTCACAGACATTGTCGCCGATATCAAATTTTGATTTACTCGAGGCTGCTAAAAAACTAGCGATGAAAAACTTTAGAGGTGTCTTTATGAGAGATCAATTACCGAAACAACCAATCAACACTGAAACCGGTATCATTAATCTCGATAAAATCACCGGACCTGGAACTCGCTGGGTTGCATACGCGATTGATCCGAGTGTAATCATCTATTTCGATTCATATGGATTAGCGCCGCCTAAAGAGTTTATGCGTTATATTAACCACTACAAAACTCCTATATGGTATTCCACGCTACCAACACAGAAAATAAATAACCCACCAATATGCGGCATAGAAATATTAAATGACCTCAACGCTATGTCATCATCGGGAAAACCACCCCATACAACCGTACACGAATATACGAATAATCGCTTTTTAGAGAGAAATTATATAAAATAACATGATTGATATTTGGGGAAGATCCCTCTCAAGCCTGAAAAACCTACCACAGAAATATCTGCAACCGGTGATGTAAAAAGATAATCGAAGATGAAATATCCGAGATGTTAAACCTCGCAAGTGTTGATCCCAATGAAATAATTGTATTTCATGATCGTCAGGGTAAATTGAAAACTAGTAATATTTCCCTGGATGGTATTTTAGTTCAACAGCGCGATGCAGTAGAAGATACTAGGATATTCCAAGGAGGGTAAACTCAAACCAGATGTTCTCATTTCGACACTCACATATAAATTAACAGCGCTCTGTGATAATTATTCATCAACGATAGAATTATTAAAAAGGACTACGCGATGAATATAACGACCATATCACTAAATTTAATAAGTTTTCTGAATTGCAAAGAAGTATAATTGACAATATTTACAAACCTCTTTTAGATTTCTTTGGAAATCCACTGGTGACCACACCGAAACTTACAGCTATGTTAGAATTTTCTACACTACAATCTAGGTTGAAGATCATGTTGAGAAGTTTTCAATTTTTCGTAAAAATCTTATTGAGAAATTCTTTGGAACCTCATTAGATAAACTCGACATAAAACTCATAGATATAAAAGAATCAATCGAAGAGATCAAAAAGATCAACGATGTAATCAAAGATGATTTACCGAGGATGATAGAAATACTTGAAAAGAACAAAGATTCCTCATGATTAAACCAACAACGTAGTATACACGATTCAACACGGATCATTTACGTGGACACCACAAAATAACATATTAAATATCACTGCTACCGTCAAAGGTATTTATCGATTAACACTAGTGTCGCCGACTCAATTTAATATTTCATTAACGAGTTCATCTGGGGTCAACAATATGATATCAACGATCATAGACAAGGGAACAATTGAACAATTCACACTAATATCCACTGATAATAATTTGGCTAGGGTTTCAGTAACATGGTGTGTGGAATTCGTAGCGGATTTAAGTAAACAACTGAATTGAAAACGGCAGCATTTTTATTGCTAGCAATTTGAAATCTATTGTATTAGATAAAATGTCATCAGTGGCAACGTCGCAGCTGTATCGCTATGGTCAGGTCAGAGAATTTCAAACTAAACTCAAAACACTCGCTGAGGAATTTCAAGTAAAAATACAAAAATACCGACAAAAAATCACCGCAGTTGATGTTACCGTGTACTCGGTATCAGGTGTTATTACCGGAGCTGGTATTATACTCTCATCAGTGACAATGATTGCCTCGATAGCTGTTCCAATTTGTATATCCGCGGCGACAACAATCGCTGGAATAATTTCATCAATAACAAAAAAATATCATCGTGTAGCCAGCGCAAACTACAAGATTACGTAGTTAATTTCCATGTTGTGTCAACCGCGTGCTTCCAATTATCCTCGATGATATCTTCCTCCCTCGATGACACATTAATATCAGATAGTGAGTTTTCAGCGATGGTACGTGTTTTATGATTCCGCGATGTCAAAATTAGAAAAAACAACACGAATATAATAACAATGGCAACATCGCAAGGACTACTTCAACGAATTGCTGAAAATACCACACCGGTGAAAACCAGCATGATCTCAATAACCTCAACAAAACCCTGAATTCAGTGTGAATTTCCCCACTGCGATACAGGTGTAGGAGATAGCACTAGCAAAATTACGAGTATACCACAGCTGCCCTAACATTAGATCAAACTCATTTGGTAGTCAACAACCGAATAATTCCCTGGTGTTTGCGAATGAGAATAAACAAGACGGGACTCCAGACTGGAACGTTGTTTCCATACCATCTGGGTCTTACCTAATCGAACAAATCAATAACGAATTTCAGCGTAGAATAAAATCAATTACTGGAAAAGAATCAAAAATCGCTATAAAAGTTCATGAACCAACACTATCATCCGCGATTGAGATAAACTCACCCGGATATTTAGTAGATATCTATCAGAGTTCTATAAGAATACTAGGATAGCCTGAAAGCCCACCTCGACAAGAAACCGTTTATAAATCTGATTGTATTTCTGATAAGGAGGAGTATCATGGGGCTCATTAGAGTATGTAAAAGTATATCTCATATCGAGTTTTTTTTTGTTTTAGATAGAAGTGAAAACGATTGATGGATTATACCATTACAAGAAAATATTACCAAACATTTCACAGAAATAAAAAATGATTTTGAAAAATTAAAGAATTATTTAATACAATATGATCTCACTCGAAATGAATTTATTAAGGGTGTAGAACGATGTAACAAATTTATCGCAGACATGGAAACACATCATTTGAAAATTATTCAAGAAATATTAGGTCATGATAATCCTAAAACGAGAACAGAGTTTGTCAAAAAATATATTATATGGGAATTTACTATTCCCGATTTTAAGTTTCCAGGATATAACCTCCCTGTATTAAATAAAATCTCTCAATGATACCATCGATGATGGTTTTAAAAGGATTTACGACGCATTGAAAAAATAACATAACCACCTATCCTCAAACATTATAATGACCGAGACGGTGGCGGTAGGCATATTTCCCCTCAAAATGTGAATATAATCTCGGTGATTGCAATAAATCTAGTATGTGATGCTATCGAAGGAAGTTACCAAATAAATCTCGAAAGATCAAATCAAGCCCAGCAAGGATTTATTTTATTCTCATTTGCACCAACAGCTCCTCCCGGATTTATAATAATTGAGGATCCAACTAATCCGGTCTATATGCGATGTCATAATGATTCATTAACGAGAATTAATTTTAAACTCACTGATCAATCCAATAATCTGATTGATTTACAAGAAGAGGTTTTACAAATTAGTCTGTTTGTGAAACCCTAAAGGATGTTCAATTCGTCTCCAAAGCACCATCAGTTCCGGGTCTGTCTGGAGACAGAGTCTCAATAGCGTGACAAACCGAAACCATTTCTCTTTTTTTTGTCTGCCTGAATTGGTTTCGGTTTGAAATCCTTTAGGATTTTATTTGAAATAGTTTCGGTTTGCTTGAAATAGTTTCGGTCTGTTTACCCTCTCTGCTGCTCATATGTATAATCAAGCATACACAAAGGTAGCATTAACAAAAGCAGCATACACAAGGCACCATACACAACACGGGCACCACAACACTGGCACACACGGCACCACACACGGGCAGCTAAAATTTAAACAACTAAACTGTGTATTACATATGACACGTTAAAGTACTTTTACATTCATGCATGTTGTTCATGCCTAGAAATGATTTAGTCCTCAATGTACAGTACATGTTCAATGCATGCAGCATATATTTAAACTCAATTTGTCTGTTCATTAACAAAACAAAGCTATCTCAAAGTGTTACTAATATCATGGCGCTGCATAACCTAGGTATTTACTCTGTAGAATTTAGAATAAATACTAAAACATCTAATATCTGAAACAATTTTGTCATATATAACGAACAGCGATAAGAATATAATCTTAAATCTATTTTATCTCTTTAGCTGAAGGTTTATTTCCTTAAGGTGGATTACTTTCTGACAAGGCTGGACGTGATGCAATATTTACCGAGAATTCTCTCTATAATATACCTTAGCTGTGGCCGATATGCTCAGCTAGATTTTTAAACTGCAGGCACTTTGCACATTCAGCATGAACTGAGTTTCGCTCACTATTTCGAAATAACTAGAGCATATAATAAACCACCCTCGGTGACGCTGTACCCGAATACATTTTTGACCACATATACATATTTATACTAGGCATACACAATTCCGAACTCGACGAATATAAACGCACTTGGCAATCCATCACTGGACAGTGGCAAAATATTATGTAGATGCATTGCAAGACGATGATAAAACCACAGACGGTACACTAACAACATTGCGAGACGAATACAATATCACAGATGGTAAACGAACAGCGTTGAGAGACGAATATAAAACCACAGACAATAAACTAAGAGCCTAGTATGATGTTCACGTACGGTCCCAATGAAATTTTCTGACATTTAAACAACTCTTGATACGATTAAACAAATGCAGGATGATATCGTTAGTGATTTTCCTGCTATCGCTGCACGGCTTGATACAATTAACATAACGCATAACACATATCAATACCGTGTACTTGACACATCATGGATCTTTCACCTGGACACCTCAAAATAATATTGTTCAACTTACTGCAGATGTCATGGGTGTTTATAGATTGATCCTACCTTCGCATTTATAGTGTAATGTGTCATCGATTACATCTACGTGAATTAATACTGTAAATGCAATAATAGATATGGTAATTTAGCATCAATATCAATCACATGGTATGTAGAATGTATATTTGATTTACGTAAATAGTATAATTAATGTACAATAATATCGATACGATCAACTGTACGAGTCTCAAACTAAACTAAAACATATCATTGACGAGTATACAGTAAAATAAAATAAAAATACCGCAGGCGTATTACCCGTGCTGACATAATTGTTTATTCGGTTTCAAGTGTTATTGCTGAAACGAGTATATTGTTATCAGCGCTAACAATATTGGTACCTGTAGTTGTCACACTTTGTTTTTCAACGGCAACAACAATTGCAGGATTCATAGCATCATCACAACAAAAATATCCACATGCAGTCGGAATAAACTACACTAGTATATAATTAAGTTACATATCGCGTCCCAATTATCTTCGTTAATATTGTCTAGTATCGATGACAAAACAATATCAGAAAACGAGCTCACGGCAATGATGAACATCTACCACACTGCAACATCCAAATTAGAAAAACAAATAAAAAATAACAATAATGTCATCGACAATGTAATTACTGCAACATACATCCGCGAACACAACCCCGCCAAAGACAACCATGATCTCAATAACCTTAACAAATCCTGAATTAGGTGTGAATTTTCCAACTGCAATTCCGGTAAAAGAAATCGCATTGGCAAAATTATGAGTATAGTACAGTTGGCCAAATATTAGATCAAAATCATTTAGTGGGCAGCAGTCGACTAATTCACTGGTGTTTGCGAGTAAAAATGAAACAGATAGAACTCCAGATTGGAGTATTGTTTCTATACCATCAGGCAATATCGAATCGAGCAGATCAATAATGAATTCCAGCGTAGATTAAACTCCATTACAGGAAAAGAATCAACAACGCTATAACGGTTCACAAACCAACGTTATCAGCCGCGATCGCGATTAACTTACCTGGCTATGTCATAGATATCGACCAGATGTCGATCAGAACAGTCATAGGATGTCCTGAAATCTCTTCTCAGGCACCTCCTACACAAGTACCTGAAACAACGAGGTATGATTATGTCACAGATGTGAAACAGTTTTTAACATAACCCGAGTACAGAAAAATACTTTCTTGTGATTTTTTTCCATCTGATTATGGTAATTCATTAAGATTATTTTAAAAAAAATTATTGGAGTATAACCCAAATGTCTTTGTTTATCTTACATTTCTTTCAGACACAACTACTCCTGAGCTCACCCGCACATTTGATAAATTAAGGAATTTATTTTAGTTTCTTTCATTGCCTTGAGGAAGCTGGAAAATAGTCTTATTGACCTAGAAATCGATGAGCCATAACTTCATCAGTCATTTTATGTAAATTTATATAAGTGCATATTCTATCCCGAATATTTCATTGTTATAGTAGCATATTTAGGCTATTATGCAAATTTAGAGAATTATTTAAAAGATGATGTGTAGACTGCAAAAGATAATTTTATTATGAATTACTGTATTTTCCTTGTCTTCTTGGTTTAAACCGTTGGTTTTCAATGTTCTAAGGCGCCCAGTAATATTCTCATTCATTCCTAGTTTCGGAACTCGAGTTCAGGTTGTGTGCAATTCCATTTAGTGTTATATCACTGAAAGTGTGTCTACACACACACGCGTCTAATACTAAGTCAGCATCCACCAGCTTACTTTTGGGGATATGTTTTCATTTCAGACAAACAGTCAAATCGCTCCGTTTATTGGTTTTCCGGGATACACAAATACTAGTACCATTCAATGTCCTCAGCAGGAGGCTATTTATACCAGCATTCTACATCTGCCACGTGGAACTAACTTCTCAGAAAACATCCCTTTAACAACAAAGTTCCTTTGTGGAATAACGCATCAATCACTTGGTGAAGAAATACAACATTCAAATGTTTCCAATGATGTCATATTTGCAGGTATAGAAACACGTTTTAGATTTAAGTACATAGAATGAGCTAGCCTTATATCGGTTAAATGAACTTATATGTTTAAATTATAGTATGGAGAAACACGTTAGTTTAGGTAGTAGTAATCGTATATTTGCTTAATTTCTGCCAGAGATAACGTATGCTTGCAAGAGTATGTGTGTGAATATTGTATATATGAATATCAGGAATTTCGTTTATATGATGTATTTGCATCAAGAAGTGATACACATATTCATTTACTTTAATGTCATGCCTACATTGTAACCAAACGACTCAATATTAAGAGTGTCATTGAGGAGATATGGGATGACTAACAAATGACTCAATGGCATGAACTTGATTTAGGCTGCATGGTCCTTAAACAAAACGACCTAACAGATCACAAAATCAGATGTTGTAGATTGCGACAACTGACATCCAGATTTGAGCAGCTAAAGATAGGTTCTGAACTTAAACGTTACATAATTTTAACGAAATAACGCATACTACGTCCGATTAAAATTAAACCTCTCTGAAATTAAGAAATGAAGGGAAAGCAAAAGCTATAATATTCAAACACGTTTGAAGCAGGCTGACTGCACGACGAGAAACCAAGAAAGTTTAGAAAAAAAATTATTAATGGTTAACTGATTAATTTGCCGCCCTGATTATGGAGCAGTCAGAGGAAGTATATCAGATAATACATAAAGGAAGTTAAGGAATTCCAAATATGAATGTATTTAAAGCGCCGTGTCAATTAACACATAGGCAATGAATGACTAAAGGCGAAAGAAACTCACAGAGAATCCGTTAATGAAGGAAAAAAAGAAGTATATCGATAATTTGTAAGGTGAAACTGTAAAACTGGTAGCCCAGTGCACATTGGAATGGCTTCAGTTGGAATAGAAACTGAAATTCCGTAATTGTTATTGAGGGTCAGGCATTTATGACATAAGTAGTTTTAATCGAACGTGTGCACAAATAGAATGTCTCAGTACAGACGTACTAACTATGCAATCTCACAGGAAGACAATACAGAAGACAAAGGTGTCAAAACCGAACGTGTACATAAAAATAATGTATCAGCACAGCACAGAGGTAACTACTCAATCGCACAGGAAGACAATAAAGGAGAAAAAGGTGACATAAATCATATTCAATTTTAATTTTATCTTCTTTTTAAAGACATTATACGATCTATCTTGAGTTCATTTTAGTTCTTTGTCCAAATATTCCTTTCATATATACCAAAAATTACACAAAATAATGAATATGTACAATTGTTTTTGATGTTTTGTTAGAATTATGAAAGCGTAAGACCGTTCTGAAATTGTTTTTGCTATATCTGCTAATGTAGACTAAGACGACACATTTTGCAATGTACAGCTTGTTTTTGCTAAAGTAGAATGAGAGGACTTATTTTGAAATATATATCTTATTTTACTAATGTAGAATGAGATGACTCATTTTGCAATGTATATAATGTTGCTAATGGCAAATGAGAGGACTCATTTTGCAACGTATAGCCTGTTTTTGTTAATGTAGACTAAGACGACACATTTTGCAATATATAGCCTGTTTTTGCTAAAGTAGAATGAGAGGACTTATTTTGAAATATATATCTTATTTTACTAATGTAGAATGAGATGATTCATTTTGCAATGTATAGAATGTTGCTAATGGAGAATGAGAGGACTCATTTTGCAATTTATAGCATGTTTTTGCCAATATAGAATGAGTGGACACTTTTTGCAGTGTATAGCCTGTTTTTGTTAACGTATATACATCTTTTCGTTGTTTGCAGTCCATGTGAGTAAGGTCATCCTTGTAGATTCAGAAGGTGGAAAAAAAGTAGGTTACGAAGGATTTCCCCAAACACTGAAATGTGTCAGTAGTCCAGCACGACCAGTACCTATCATACAATGGTTTCTTCAAACCAATAATGCAACTAATACAACGACATTAATTACTAACATCACCGAGATGAACAAAACCAATAACGATGGGCTGCATGTGAAAGAAAGTGAAATTACCATAATGCAGAAGAGAGAACAAATATATACAATCCACTGTGCTGGGAATATCGACGGGCAGCAAGCCGTTAATTCAACAATTGTTGACATATACGTCTTGTGTAAGTTTGTTACAAAACTAAATCGTTAAACTATCAATACAAACTCCTTTTCTACGTATGAATTGTGCACTCTTTTGTCCATTAAAACCTTCCGTATGCAAGACAGGTTGTATATTTGCCCATGAGTTTAATGAATAGATGACATTATACATTATAACATTATAAATAAATCTTTCTATTATCTGCAACCAGTGCTATACCATGTCTCATTTGTTCCCATAACAAAATAATGGTGAATATTTCATATAGATTGGTATGGGTTGTGATGTGATTTGGATTGATAACGTAGCATCTAACAATGTTCCAGTGATATCGCTACCAGCTGTTAGTATGATTTAGCCGTGGATCAAACCGACAACATTCCTCATCCGAGGCGGACGCTCTAACCACTATACCAAGAAGCGGTAGATTATTATGTTATAGAATATATGGAATAAACAAAGAAATTTAAATTAGTTGTATCAAATACTGGAAAAGATAGGTTATTGTTATCATGAATTTGGGACATTATATACGACCATTAGTAAAGTAGTAAACGACAGAGTTAACTCTTATAGTGGATTATGTGCTGTTGTTGACCTGTGAACTGTTGTGTCTTTTTTAATTAATTAATGATTTTGATGATTTAGAAATGTAGTTATCGTCAGAAAATGTAAATCAATCCAAACTAACAGTTTTTAACTTAAGTAAAATTGCTTTTAATTGCTACCGTTTTCTTATGGTTTTGGTATAGATAAATGCTTCTGCAAATCTTCGCAATTCTTTATGCGAGTTATATATTTGTCATATGTCTTACATTGAACAACCTGGTGTCGTACTCACGTTTTCGATTTGTCAGTTGGCGTCCGTATTATTGGTACATTTGTATACATTTGTATAGTGTGGTTATCATTCGGAATTCCTTTGGAGCTTATTTGCATTGGGTAGATCTATTTTAATTCATTAAACGTTTAGGAGTTTAGTAATTTTCACCGTACCGTAGGTTAGTTTAATATTTTAACTTTGTATTGTTCGAAAATAAATTAATATTTTAAACATTTTATTAACTTAATTGATTATCGTTCTTTCTTGGTCCTTAGTCTAAGCTGGTCGATATCTTGACTGTTAAAGACAAACCTTTATATAAGTTCAGGTTATCTATACATTTTGAATAATACTCTTTTATTAAATTCAACATATGGATTACATGTGTTTTCAGATGCTCCTGAGATAAATGTAACAGTCACTGGTTCAGATCAGCTAAACATGACATGGAATGTAACATGTGAAGCGAGCGGATATCCCACAAACTATACTTTCCATCCTTGGAGGCAAATGCTTGGAGAAGTGACAATTAGATCCCATATCCAAGGTAACCATCACGTCATGATCAATCCCAGTAAAACTACCTTGATCCTAAATAGGTTGTCACTGCAGGATTCAGGGACATACGTCTGTTCCGTGGACAACGGAGTACGAGGAGTCAATGGGGATGTTATCCAAACTAGTGCCACTGTTCTTAATGTTAAAGGTACATATATATTAGTGCTAAGAAAAAATATGCCTAGTATAGAATGCATGATAATATATAATGTGCAGACAACCAAGTAAATATGCAAAATATAGAATGCGACATACATAACATGTATATATATATATATATATATATATATATATATATATATATATATATATATATAGTGTATAGAGTCAAGAAAATATGCCTAGTATAAAATGAAACAAAACATGTCAATGTGATCCTGCATTATAAACATGAACTATAAGTGATACCTCCTCACTAGAGCCCTCAATATTCTTGACAAATTATATATATATATATATATATAGTGAATCCTTGAAAGAATTTTAAAAAAGGAATATAGAGTAAAAAGCATGTCCATCTCCATCCTTGTTTAATTTTTCATTGTTATTGTCTTGTAAAAGAAAGACCATAATTTTAGTCTGCTGACGAATAGACACCATAGCATTTAATGAGGCGTGAAAAAGTCGATTTCATGTGTAATTTGTGGAATCACACTATCAAATAAAAATGTTAGAGAAAGTTATTAAATCCATGTTTAACTGTAAATCTAGAACATATGTTTAGTAAAATTGTATCTATTTTACCAATTCGAGTTTCTACTTGATCTGCATGAATGGATAACATACCGCTATCAAATGAAAGTGGAGAAGAGCGAAATGGAAAGAAATGGAATGGCTAATAATATTCATACATTTGTTTCCTTTCTTTTTAGGGACATTATTACTCGTAAATAAGACAAGTGCCAAATTTACTGGAGAAATTGGTTCATCCGTCAATATATACGTAGCCTTTTATAGTGACCCGGTCGTTACTGATTTTAAATTTCAAAGAAACGGTTCAAACATCCAGAACACAAGCAGGACACATATATATCTCAGCACGAACGTTGTTGAAGTACTGTTCCATAACAAGAATGTAAACCTGACAGTTTCGATGGCACATCTGTTGATTAAGAACCTAACTGAAGATGATTTTGACGATTACAATCTTGTCTTAGAAAATTCCCTTGGTAAAACAGACTTAAAAGTGCAGCTGCATCTTTCAGGTAATATTTTAAATAATCGTTGCATTCCTCAATAAATACACGTTATTTCCAAATTTAACATCAATTTTAGTATACATTTTATAATTTATTTCTTTGACTTAATAATGTAACTGGAAATATTTATATGTAAGATATATATTAACAATATATGTAACCAATAGCATGAATCGTTCATTACTAAGTTAAATGTTTCCTGAGTTTGGGTAGGAGTGAAAGCAGGAAACTTTCATTAGCAAGTTGAATGTTTTCTTTATTTGGGTATGAGTGAAATCAGGAAAGTTTCATTAGCAAGTTGAATGTTTCCTGTGCTTGGGTAAGAGTGAAAGCAGGAAAGATTCATTATCAAGTTGAATGTTTCCTTGGTTTGGGTAGGAGTGAAAGCAGGAAAGTGAAAGCAGGAAAGGTTCATGATCAAGTTGAATGTTTCCTGTGGTTGGGTAGGAGTGAAAGTAGGATGCAAGTGTGTAGTACTCTAAACATAAAAGATATGCAACATCTCAAAATGTTAATATGGGTTAATATACTAATATACAAAACATCTTATAAGTTCAAATCTTGCCATACTGAAAGTATTCGCATTGTGCTAATACTGAAAGTATTCAACTCGTGCCATACTGAAGAAATATTCAAATCGTGACGTACTGACAGTATTAAATTCTGGCAATACTGAAAGTATTCAAAGCGTGCCATACTGAAAGTATTCAAAGCATGCCATACTGAAAGTATGCAAAGGGTGCCATATTGCAAATATTCCAATTGTGCCATACTGAAAGTATTCAAAGCGTGACATACTGAATGTCTTCAAATCGTGCCATACTGAAAGTATTCAAAGCGTGACATAATGAAAATATTTAATCCTGTCATAATGAAAGTATTCCAATCGTGTCAAACTGAAAGTATTTAATAGTGTCATACTGACAGTATTAAAATCCAGTCAAACTGAAAGTATTTAAAGCGTGCCATACTGAAAGTATTCTAAGAGTGCCATACTGAACGTATTCAAAGCGTGCCATATTGAAATTATTCAAATCGTTCAAAGTGTGCCATACTAAAAGTACTCGAAGCGTGCCAAGGTGAAAGTAGTCAAAGCTTGCCACACTTAAAGTATGAAAATCGTGCCATACTGAAAGTATTCAAATCGTGTCATACTGAATTTATTCAAAGCGTGCCATATTGAACATATTCAAATCGTGTCATACTGAATGTATTCAAATCGTGTCATACTGAAAGTATTCAAAGCGTGCCATATTGAACATATTCAAATCGTGTCATACTGAATGTATTCAAATCGTGTCATACTGAAAGTATTCAAAGGGTGCCATACTGAAAGTTTACAAATCATGCAAAACTGATAGTATTAAAATCGTGCCAAATTGAAATTAATAAAAACGTACCATACTGAAAGTATTCAAAGTGTGCCATACTGAAAGTATTTAAAGCATGCCAAGGTAAAGATAGTCAAAGCTTGACGTACTTAAAGTATGAAAATCGTGGCATATTGAAATTATTCAAAGCGTGCCATTCTGAAAGTATTATACTGGAAGTATTCAAAGCTTGCATTAGTGAAAATATTCAAATCGTTTGCCAAGATGAAAGCATTCAAAGCATGCCATACTTAAAGTATGAAAATCGTGCCATACTGAAAGTATTCAAAGCTTGCTAATACTTCTTTGATTTTTCATGCATGGGTATCCACATAAATGCTTACTCGTGATGATTTGATCTCTTGTTTTCGTTTGATACCCATGTTCGTTTAGCTGAAATTATAATATGAAACGTTATGAGCAATTCAATGAAACTCCATTTTTAAAATCGAATAAATGTCTATTATTATGCCGAATTAACTGAAATAAATGTACTAAATTATATCTAATAATTGTAGCGTTTAATTTAATGTTTGCCTTTATTTACTAGAAGAGCATTTAACTTTAATGTGAATCACCAGAACAATATGTGCTTCAATGATTGTCCTTCACAACTTTAGATATTTAAGTGACTTGATTAAATTAGTATAAACATTTACATCTTCGAAATGTAAAATGCAATGTATTGTCAAGATCACTAGGTCATAACTGGGTACCCTTTACGACGTTATCAATATGAAATATTTCTACGTTATTTCATACCGATTCCGCCTCCGTTTGAGAATGTGGGAACATCCGAAGGTTTGAACTTTAAGTGCAAGTGAATAAGAAGGCATTTAGCTCGTATTTGATCATTAACTATGGCCGTAAATTAAAAAAGATACCAGCATTGCTATATGTTGTTGTTGTCACAGCAAGATATACTGACTTTAAATAAAATAAATTAGACGTTCTTCGTGTATAACATATTTCAAATCTAAATTTATTTTCAATTTCTCAACAATATATGTCTGATTGTAGACGGTGTTAATAATTTCATAATCGTCTCGTATGATAATCATTGTATGTTTGAATGATATTGCTTATTTTCAAACATATTCGAAATTGAACGACAGCCGTTCTTTAATGTTGAATATAATCACAAAATATTTTGAAATCATGTTACGAATATCTGACTGTTAATCGGATCATTTTGCTTATGTTTTCTATATTTACTTGTTGTGTACTACAGATTATTACGTTTGAAAGAAACGAGACTAAACATAGTATGTACATTTATATCGCCTGATTATCTTTAATATAAACTTAGTATGTACATTTATATCGCCTGACTATCTTTAATATAAACTTAGTATGTACATTTATATCGCCTGACTATCTTTAATATAAACTTAGTATGTACATTTATATCGCCTGATTATCTTTAATATAAATTTATAAAAATGTAAGCTCCTAGTCACAATCCCGAGAGTAAACATTGGTACCCATTGTAACAATGTAATTATGAACAATAGTATTATTTATGTCATAACACATACGCCATTACTTTAATTTTCTCTATATCAAGTTATCCGAGGACTTTATATGTTAATTATTTGAGTGTCTCAGAACTAGAATATGTTAGTTCATACTTTGCCATTGTTGGTACTTGCAACATTTTGAAGGTGCCATCTGACACTACCATCAGATGATACTCTCACCTGCATGAGGTATTTACTGTATGAATAGTATGATTTTACTTAATATAAAAAACTCCTTAACTAAGGTATTCAAGCGAAATGCTTGAATGCTCTTGACATGCAAGTCGATTTGTGCTTGACGTCAGACTAATTTAATTAAGCACCATGTACGATTTTGAGAATAGTGCCAGACATCACTCTTGTTGTGATTTATTTCAAGCATGGAGAAATATATTTTAACATTCGGAACTTATTTTATAACATTTGTAATATCAAAAAATAAACTATGTATGATATTAGTTTATAGGAGATCTGTAAAAATTGTTGCAGTTTTAAGCCTGTGTCCAGTAAAAGAAACAAGATAGGTTAAATTTCTAGTTGAAACGAAATGCAAACATAAACATTTTCACATTAGTCTGAGACATTTCCTAAGCAAGGCACCACGTATTATGACAATTTTTAACAACCGTTACAACACGTACACTATTGTACAGTGTCACAAAATACATAGTTTTGTGTCTGAGCGACAGAAACATCGAACATGTACACGTAGAGGGCAAACAATAAATATTATGCAAATAGCGTCCGATAGTACAATGTTATAATCGAATGGTTTCCTTATGTCACTCTGTTTGTCAATCAATTAGATTGCTTCTAAATGGTGCATAATATGAAAAAAAGTAAAGTTGATATAAACTACAAATTTAACGTTCCAAGATAAACACCACCTTAAGTATCTATAAATCATCGAGGCTGTCGCTATCCACACCATCTATCTATCTATCTATCTATCTATCTATCTATCTATCTATCTATCTATCTATCTATCTATCTATCTATCTATCTATCTATCTGTCTGTCTATCTGTCTGTCTGTCTGTCTGTCTGTCCATCGATCCATCCATCTATTTATCTATCAGCCGAACTATCTATCTATCTATCTATCTATCTATCTATCTATCTATCTATCTATCTATCTATCTATCTATCTATCTATCGATCGATCGATCGATCGATCGATCGATCGATCTGTCTGTCTGTCTCTCTGTCTATATGTCTGTCTGTCTGTTTGTCTGTTTATGTATGTGTACATGAATGTATGTATGCATGCATGCATGCATGCATGCATGCATGCATGCATGCATGTATGTATGTATGTATGTATGTATGTATGTATGTATGTATGTATGTATGTATGTATGTATGTATGTATGTATGTATGTTAGGTGAGATTAGCAATAGAGCAATGCTATCAAATTCAGATAAAGAAAGATTCAAGTGATTCCAGAAAAGAGAGGAAAAATTCGGTTTTGTACCTCGTGGAATAAAAACTGAAACATTCATGGAGTATGGGCTTTTTCCAATGCTATTCTTAGAATAAATCCTGTAAATATAATCTCCGATGGAAGGCTTTGTGACAGTTATAAAATATGTGCCATTATGGAAGTCGATACTCAGTCTGGTCTTCTTGCAAATCTGTAATACTGGTATTAGTCCAGATAAGTCTGGTCACAGGGCTGTACTCTCTGCTATCTACCTCCATTAAAACCGGGATTACACTCAATTCCGCTCTCTATAAATCTATTGTAGTAAAATGTGGCAACCATCAATGGACGACCTAGAAACAATGTGCGCATAAATAAAATGTCTAATAATAATCATCTAGAAATATACATTTTGTAGAGTCAGTTTGTAATAAAATATAATTTTGTTACAGTTTACATGCTCTATTTAGGTTTTCAACGAACTCTTTCGCCAATCAGAACCCTACTATCCGTTCACTAACTAGTAAAACAGAGCTTTCCATTAACGAATTAAACCATATGCCCCTCGGTTAAGCACATATATCGTATATAGGATATAAGAAATTCGGCACTATTCGTTACATATTTATATGTAATATTTACTGTGTGCTCAATTTTGGCCATGTTTGATCGATGTGGATATAATTTTGTATTTAAAACTTTTGTCATGATGGTACGTGTTAAGATTGATGTAAACCAAACATTTAGTCAATGCTTAACTTTCTTTCACGGGTTACTGAAATGTCCCATTAGCTAAAATAAACATTTAAATGTATAAACTAAATGTTTTTTGGAACATTAAATTTACCTACAGGTTTTAAAATTCAGTTTGACAAATTTTAAACAGCAAAATTGAGCAATGAATGGTATTTAAAACAAATGGTAGTTTGGTTCTGTATATCCGATACAATGTTTCCCAGGGGTGGTAAAGCAACATAGCTCATATTGATTTTGGCAGCACACCGCAATATGTCTGTCCTAGTGCAAATAGGTGTACACACTAAACAAGAAATGATAGGGGCGAAATTTATGTTGATAGGTATTTATGTTTGTAATAACGCACTCATACTTTAACTTATGACGACAACCATGATTTATAGCAAAATTGCATTATATTTCAATGCAAATAACTACAAATGGCGACAATGGGATATGAAAATACATTTTGTACGTATGCTCTAACTTACTGAACAATGCTGCAGTGCTCTCTCATTTCTCTCATGAATACCTAAGCCATGTCCTTGAGGCTTTATATATATATATATATATATATATATATATATATATATATATATATATATATATATATATATATATATATATATATATATATATTATTGTGGTAATGTGAAATATGCATGGTCACTAATGTCAGTATAATGCACATGTCTTTATAAAGCATTGCTATCACCACCAGACTACTGGAAAGCTTCCAAGCTGATCCATCTCTAACACTTTGTTCCAGATACCTGGCAAGACCTGAAAAGATACAACATTTTTTACTTAATTCTTGTAGACAGCAGGATGTAGCTAAATGAAACAAAATGTGTTAGATACAGTGATTTCAAACTAGCATTGAGGTTGCAAGCATGGGGAGAAAATTAATCTTGACAGAGTGACACTCAGAAATGTGAAGCAATGGCTATCTATTAAATTAATAAATTCATCTAAATGAGGTTTCTAGAAGCACATTTAGTCCCTAATATCTCAAACAACTAACCAGGTAGACTATATATCATAAAGTTTAAGGCAATGATGGGACGGTGAGATTTAATATTGGTGCAAACATTGGTACATACAAGTATACAGGACAGTTCAGCGTCACTGTTCTAAATTAAAATATATTCCTATATGCAATCTTATTCGTGAAAGAAACAACAATTTTGGATATCGCAAGTGAATACAGCCACACGTGACCACACACATCAACTATAGGTACCAATACATCCTAAACAATTAACTAAATGTGAAATTATGATCACCAATACTTGTAAACAATAATTGAAATTTGCATATGTGGGATATTTGCAATGTACTTAATAAGAGCAAATTTGCAAACATAATTCAAATTATCTGTTTGAACATTTATGGTGTATTATTAATAGTGTTTGTTACCAATTATTAAGCAGTACTGAATGTAAACTTTGGGTCCCAAACATTCTAAAATGTATGGATATGTGTTAAAGCAGAAAATGTAAACATGTTAAGATCACTTGTACAAAGTTAAACTGAAATTATCTGTTTGAATATTTCTGATGCAATCTTAAGAGTGTCAATTAACAAATATTATTAGGAATTATTAATGTATAAATTAAGATGGATCATCAGAATTCCTATAACATCATATAGGATCTGATGCCGCACTACATCTATGAATATCTTAACCAAATTTAAAAATACAATTCAAAGCATGTTATGTTTATCTTACATAATTTTGTTGTTTTCGTACATCCAAGGGAAAACATACCAGGGGAATGTATATTTTATCCATTGACCTGTATTTCATGATGGGACAGTTTAAAATGATTTAGTAGAGAACTTGAATAGGTTCTCGTATAAAGCTTCATCACTGTCATCACTAAATACCCTGCAACTATGTTTATAAATAATTACTCGTGGCTATGCAAGCATGTATGTGTTACTCAGGAAGTCACCCAATCATAAACACATACATTAACAGCTTGGACCCCTAATAAAGAGCTTGAATAACCAATACAAAATAGAATTGCCTTTGGCATCTTTTAAATCAATGTCTCATGTTGACTGACAAATTCATTTTCTCTGAGAAACTTCGACAAATATCAATCGTCGGAGCTTGAATATGGTGAATAAATATCAATATACTGATATCATTTAATATCATTCAAAAAATATTATATGTGTGCATTTTTAAGGGAAAAATTGAAATTTTTTAATTTCATTTTTAATTGTAATTATTTTTTGATTTTAAATTTTATTTTTACATTTTGAAAGTCAATATATTTAACATATTCAAATGTCATGTGTCTATCAAAATTAGTACAATTTGTAAAAGAATTTAAAGTTTAATGAATACTGCTCAGATAAAATATACATCACAATTAAGTTTAGTATATGTTCTATAAATATATATTTCCCAGTACTGACCTTTCCACTGCGACAATCAATACAAATCATATGTTAATATAAAATATCACCAAAGATGACTTCACGTTGATGTTTTTGTCGAAGGTTCACAGGCATTTGTTTGAGAGGCTGCACTGTAAACAGAGCAGCATGTAAACATAACACATATTTCTCTTACGGACCATCGCAAAGTCCTAATTACGCAACGTGCACTGTCGCCGAAATACACATCGAAAATCACTGTGTGGGCTCATATTGTAAAGAATAAACAATTATCTTTAAATCCCTAAAAAAAAAATGCATAAAAATAACTCGTATATCACCATCAAAACGAGAGAGGTCAAAATGATTCTAAAATAGACTAGAACTACGTTTATTGGTACTGAACTGAAATTACTAGTTATCTGTACTATTCAGATTCAATGTAGTATTTGCAAATTTGCATTTGTATTATTCCAGATAAGAAACGTTCTCATGCTATCCCTTTCGTGGCAGCGTTTGTTGGAAGTATTATTACAGCCATGGTGGTGATAGTAGGTGTCGCTGCTACTCGTATACTGATGAAGAAAGGGATATTTTCAACAAAGAAATCAAGTGGTATGTGAACATATCCTTAAAGTGTTACATATCGACATAATATATTTCGTTTTTACAATGTGTCAATGATGAAAGGTCTGAATTAATTCTACGTTTATCTTGGTCCACATAATATAGTTGTGTATAGTTGTTCAAGAAAATCTACATTTTAAATTCACCTTCACTTCACTGTTTAATACCATATTGCTGGTATTAAACATAGTGGATTCGGTCCTAAAGTCAAATGTCAAGTTATTAAAGACTTTAAGAGTTTCTTTATTTTTAAAAATGTTGATATTCATAGGTGTTTGGTTTCCGCTATTAACAATGGATACATTCATGATTGAAATGGATCTTCTTAGAGTTGGTTCCTGCAAATTGGACACTTACTAAACGTGATTATTGGAATTCTCTACACTAATTATCATTGTAATTTATTTGCTATTTTATTTTTAGATACTCAAAGAGCTAATACTACTTTATACTTTCCAGTAATTTTGAATATTTGTAGATATGTGACCTTTTTCTAATAATTAAAGAGGCACTAAAACCTATTTGTTCTTACGGCTTCTGTGTGGACATTTACTTAATTGAAAGTATCTTTCCAAATGACGCATTAATTAATTTCACAAATTACATAAGACAATAAAGTTCGACATACCGCTAATAATTTGGATTAATCTCATCAATAAGGACATAACGAAGTTTTGTACACCTTGCGTACAATATAAACGGACGTTTCGTTCTTACTTAATTTACGAGCAGAACAATACGTAAAGGTGATTATGAGTTAAACATATTTACATATGAGACGACCTACTAGATCCGTTACTTGATTGTTTGAAGGCTTACATATGTTTGATAAAATATTTCAAGCCTGTTTAGTCACAAAATATATAACACAGAAAGAACCTTATAAGCATTTGTGTTTCTTTTCTTCATTCAACGAGTTAAGACAGGCGGGATCATGACAAATATATTTGGTTATTTTCGGTGAAAATTAGTTCCTGTCCTATGAGGCATACGAAGTATATGCGTTAATAAATACATGCACTTAATGAACGTTAGGGACAGTGCTACTTTTCAATAGCGTAAAAAAAACTTTGAGAACAGCTATTATTTCTAACACTTTCATTTACTTCGTTTATTCGTATGCTCTCACGTTTGGTTAAAGGTAACTAAGATACATTATTCATTGATTGTTGTGACTTTCGGTTTAAAATAGATTTCTTCTTCTATTCTCAATCTGCTATTCTGCTTTGTCCTGACCATAGTTTTTGTATGTGTAGTGGAGTTAATCCTATCGCTATATTCATTGATTGGAACATGTTTTAATGTTGAATTTGTTTATCACATATAGTTTTCATTTTTCGTACAATTTGAAGTTTTATGCATTGATTAATAATGCATTGCTGATATTTAAAAAAAAATAATAGTTGATTTGGCTGTAAAGTCAAATTTCAAGTTAGTATAGAATTTAAAACTTTCTTAGGGTTTAACAGTTTTGGTATTCATTGGTGTTTGGTTCCCAATATTAACAATTGATACATTTAGGATTTGACCGAATCTTCTTAGAGTTGTTCTATTTTCAGTGTGCTGGGTCCTGACCGTAGTAACCATCTGCACAGTTCGTATTTACTTCCTGTTTTATATGTGTAGTGAAGTTAATCGTAATGTTATATCCATAGGTTGGAAAATGTTTTTAAGTTGAATTCGTTTATCACATATATTTTTCATTTTTCTTAAAACTTAAAGTTGTCATGCATTGTTTAAAAACGAATTGCTGATGTTAAATAAACATAGTTCGGTCGTAAAGTAAAATCTCAAGTTATTATAAACTTTAAGACTTTCTTAAAGTTTGAAAGTTTTGATATTCATAGATGTTGTGTTCCCAGTATTAACAATGGATATATTCAGGATTGAACTGAATCTTCTTAGAGTTGTTTCTTGCAAATTAGACACTTACTAAACGTGATTATTGGGATTCTCTACACAAATTATCATTGTAATTTATCGGCTTTTTTATTTTTAGATACTAGTTTCCAGTAATTTGAATATTTGTATTTGTGACATTTTTCTAATAATTAACTTCATTCAACGAGTTAAGACTAAGGCGGGAGCATAACAAAACATATTTGATTATTTTCGGTGAGAATTAGTTCCTGTCATAATAGACACACGAAGTATTTACGTTCATAGATAAAAGACCTTAATGAACATTACCACCAGTGACTTTTGAATGGCGGAAATTAAGAAACCCTTGAGAACAGCTTTTATTTCTAACACTTTCATTCATTTTGTTTACTAACTGCTCTTACGTTTGGTTAAAGGTAACTAATATACACGATTCTTTGATTCATGTGACTATCGGTCTAAAATAGATGAATTCAACATATATATATATATATATATATATATATATATATATATATATATATATATATATATATATATAGAGAGAGAGAGAGAGAGAGAGAGAGAGACAGAGACAGAGAGAGAGAGAAAGAGAGAGAGAGAGAGAGAGAGAGAGAGAGAGAGAGTAGAGCAAATAAATTTTCTATTTTGCATTGAATAATACATCCATATGCATTAATTCGAGGTTTTGTAATGACCGCATACCTATCGACACAGGTTATGTTTGTATTTTTACTTTCAGGACACGACACAGTATTGGTAAGTACTGCCTGCTAATACTATCTATTACTGTATTTACTTTCAGGAAAATATTGGTAAATTATACCCCGCTACATATATCTAATACTGTTTTTACTTTCAGTTTAAGACACGATATTGGTAAGATATGAAAGTTACATTTATCAACTTACGAGTCTCCATAAATGCGTACAGCGTCACAGAGGGTAGTTTATTAATTATCGGCTCTAGTTATTTCGAAATACTAAGCGCATATAAGTTCATGCTGCATGTGCAAATTGCCTGCGGTTTAAAATTTTCAGTTCCTAGCTGCCCATATCGGTCACAGCTAGGGTATATTATAGAGCAACTTCTCTGAAATCATCGCAATACAGCTCGTCTTCTCAGAAAGATCTCCACAAAACGAGTATATTCTTATCGCTATTCATTTCAGATGACATAATTGTTCCATATATCAGATGTTTTACTATTTATTCTAAATTATACTGAGTAAACACTTAGTTATACAGCTCCATGATATTAGAAATACTATACTCTGCATAGAGATAGCTGTTTGTTGTAACCGAACAAAGTACTTAACCGAGTCATATATATCACACGGTTTAGTTGTTTTACTTTTTGCTGACCGTGTGTGGTGCCGTGTGTGGTGCTTTGTGTTTGGTGCCCGTGTGTATGGTGCTTTGTTTGCTGCGTATGTGTATGCTGCGTTATATATATATATATATATATATATATATATATATATATATATATATATATATATATATATATATATATATGTATATATAATTGCGTGATGTGAAGTCGCAGAACTCTGTCGATTCTCGTGACGAATACGTTGTGTCTGGTGACACTCTTCATTCGTTCCGAAGAGTGTACTGGTGTACTGGTGTTCTCGATGCGAGGGACCAAGGCTCCGCGACCATCGGGTCTGTGTTGAATGTGAGGGGTCTCGAGGGATCCTTCTAACAGACATGGAAGAGTGGACCATTCGTGGCGACTCCTTGACCATTGACTAGAGCGGGTGGAACCGGAAATACATGTTGTACGTGAAATGGACGCCACGATAGTTATAAAATACGTGCTCCATATTATTGATATTGCAATCTGAGTAAAAATTTCACATTTACGTATCAAACTCGTTATTTGAACGATAAATTCAAAAACTCATAATTTCACCTTTACATTGATAAATCGTTTCATGAACGATAATATCATAACATACGTTCTTTTACCGTGGTAAGTCGTTAAATGAACGATATAATCAAAATTACTGGCATTTACATCTCTCTAGTTATACGAGCCATACCTATTTGTAAATTCATACATATACTTGTATTTGTTAATCGGGTGATAAGACGTTATTTACGTTAGTTTTATATCCCTTTCGTTAAATTCATCTTTTGAGTTTTCATCGCTGAGATACTTGTGGTTGATAGTTTACGTTAAAGAACTTTATAAGTTTCCTGATCTTTTGTTTATAATGGTTTCCGATTTATTTATATTTAAGTTGCGTTCATAAATAAACATCTTAGTAACGCAGTTGCTTTCAATGTCTTCACTAATCATGTCCCAACCCGGCTTCAGTATTTGACAATCAAGTCAAACAATACGTTTTGAAGTTAGTATGCCATATGCAGGTTAGCATAATTAAATCTTATACGCTGTAAAGCAGTATAACATGATGTGTGGTCGATGTGATCTTAAACTGGAAAAGTATATGTTGTATATAGTTGAAGTTTGAACAAGAAAACAAATTATTTTGTCAGTAATCCATTGTAAAATAAATTATGTTTATCTGCATATAAATGTTTGTGTACTTATAACCAGTCGTATTTCTCCTTTTATTTTCACAAATTGTTAATAGCATCTGCTAAGTCGACTGTGACGTATATATATATATATATACGTCCGAAATACTGTATTATGGTCCGAATATGAATTATTAAGAATGCTTCAACATTAATCCATTCGGTGACGCTTTCTTAGGCAGCAGTCTTAAAAACCTGTTTTTTGGATTGATTTCAACAAATTGTCTTTTGGGTTTGGCAGTTAGACAATTTGGGGCAGATGTCCTAGACGACGCAGAAAGTGTGTATGAAAACCGAAATGATGTGGATCTGAGACTTTTGGTATATAAATGCACCAATAAATTTTTTTATATAAGAAACAATATTCAGCACTCACTACAGTTAGTAAGTAACAGTGTGCTATATTGAGTTACGCATAATAAATAAAAAGTGTGCTATATTGAGCTGCGCATAATAAATAAACAGTGTGCTATATTGAGTTACGCATAATAATTAATACTGCATGGATAAACCTAACAATTACAATAGAAATAAGTTTGCAATGTGAAACAAAATAATGCATTCAACTAAAAAGAATCATGCATTCAACAAAATGAAATCACGCATTCAACAAAAAAAGAATCATGCATTCAACAAAAAAGAATAAAGAATGTCAGGTTTGTATTACCTCGAAATGAAGAAAGTCTTCAAAGATTTATTTGATGTTTTAAACATCATAATACAACTTATCAAGCTTAATATTTCTTGCAACGTGCAAGTTTTAATATTGGATATAATATAAACTATTACCTTATTATTAGTAGATTGTTCCGTTCCACTATAGTTATGCTAAAAATGTCTCACAATTATTAATGTTTCCAGGACTAGACGGAAGAATGTAACGCTAAACATCGCATGTTCTACTATTTAAATAAAATCGCGTCTTTTATATCGAGTTTTTATATATAAATTCATATTGACATCCTCCATAGGTGTATTTCTCTTTAATGCATTTGTTTTTGTTGTCGTGTTTTTATTTGCTTCCTTCAAGTCCATACCTGACACACACGGGGGAATATATAGTCATATGAGTGCATTTCCACATTAACATGAATGCTGTAATGGCTTATTTTGATTTTTTTTCTTTCATTCTACATTCGCTCACCGAATCAATATATTTATTGTTTTGTACTTGCCTTTCTTGCAGTACATATAGAAGTATAACATTATAATCTGCATCTCATTAACACGTTTTTATACAGAGGAACAATGGTGACCTTATATACGCGGACCTGGAACTGGCTATTCCGGATGAAAATGATGGAAAACCAATAATCCATGGACTGGAAAATCGTACCGAATATGCGGAAATTGCGTTTGGCAAGCGGGGAGAACCGTTACCAGACAGTGATGATGAGAACGAATCGCTAGGAACAGAATAATTGGAGAATACGTATCGATACTTATAAAAAGTAATAGTATTGATATTTTCTAAATTGTATTTTTCCTCATATCAACTTGCGAATTTTATTAATATAGATATGGTAATCATCAACTCAAAGCTGTTGTTGTTTTGGGTAGACAAGAAATTAATATTTGCTATTCGCAAGTTCTTATAGAATAATACCAACTAATCATACATGGAAAAAGGGAGATAACCATACAAATCTTCATATAAGTCTGAAAAGAAGCATTGTGTTCTATATATGTGTTGTAAACACTTGCATAATCTGTAATATAGCAAAACAACAGCAATAACATGTACGCAAACAAAACATGTCAGCGAATGTTGGAAACAGCAACAGTAGTCTTTATACTTTTTCCTAGTTGAGGTACCTTTCGTTTCAATTCATTCAAAGATTATTTAAAGATTTAAAGCATTCTGGAAGCTGCAGATCTATCATTGCATTTGCACTTGCACACGCACACACACACACACATATATATATATATATGTGTGTGTGTGTATCAAACATGTTCTTTTCGCAGATACTAAAAATCTTAAAGTGTAAAATACACGTATAATCTCTTTTAAATTAGTTGTCATTTTTTAAATAATGATTTAGAAAACACGTTATCAAATGCGATTTATTTGTGACTCTTGGGGTGGGAGGTCTTCGTTATATTACGTTTAATGTTGTCAAGGTTGACATTTAAGAACATCTAGAATAGGAAAAGAAAACTATGGTAAATATAATCCATAACGAGTCTAGATGAAATTAAGACGAAGTGTCACAAGTCATACGATACAATAATACATTAGTTTCGTTAGATTGTATCTTCATTACATTTTTCTAGATATACTATTATGACAAATATCGTTTAATTTAGTGTGATGCAATACATTTTAATAACAATGTTCAATTCATTCATTTATCTAAGGACAAAGTGACGCAGTTGTATATAACAGTAAGGTCTTTTCATTTATGTTTTGTTTTCTTTATCATTTAATACCATGTATATAATACAGCACAGATTTTAAAAATATTTTTGGATAGATTAAATACAATACAATTATGTCCTTTGCATGTGCAAAAATTATAATGTTTCACCATGATAATGACACGGAAAACTGTAACATGGTAACGAGACACAATTGTTTTCCATGACACCAATATCTGCACTTTCATCATCAACATCAGTTTTGTCACCTAGTGTGGTCGTTGAGACACTTTGCAGCTGAACATCTGACCAGTTCTTTCCACTTGTCATGATCTTGTGCCAATGCCTGTGTCTCCGCAAAACGTTTCCTTGTCCATTCTGTGATGTTGTCACTCCACCTTAGTCACTGTCTACCTCGCCTTCTGCCACCTTGGACACTGCCCTGCAGTACGGTTGTAGATATACTGTTGGCTCAAGTGAAATGGCAATACCATTTCAGCTTTCTCCTTTTGACATTGTTGAGGAGGTCTTCATAATGGCCTACTGTGTGATTGACGGTGTAACTCACTTCTTCATGTTTGCTTTGGTCTACGTAAGAAATTTCAAGAATGGTTCTGTAGCATCTCAATTCAAGTGCCTTGATTCATCGTTGTAATTCTGCTTTGAGGGTCCAGACCTCACATGGATACAGAACGATTGAGATGACTAGGGCTCTCATTAGTCTGATTTTAGTTTTCAGACTGATATTCTTGTCTCTCCAGACGGGTCTTAGCTTTGACATAGCTGTCGTTGTGTGTGCTGATCGTGACAAAAATTTCTGCTCTTGATACCTCTTCAGTGATTTTGGAAGCAATATATTTGAATAGACCCACAGTTTCCAGTTCCTGTCCTGTGACATTAATCTTGATTAAGATCTGTTTGCCACTATTTGTCATAATCTTTTTCTTCTCGGCACTTATCTCCATGACAAATCTGACAGTTGATTCATATAGATTCTTCATAAAGGTGGAAAGCTCATCTTCCCTGTCTAACAGCCCGTCAATGTCGTCTGTAAAGTTGCTTGATGGTATTGGTCAACTTTTGACCCATGTTTAACTTCGTTGTGGACCACAATGCCTCATGCCACACTCTGTCAAAAGCCTTTTTGAAATCTATGAACACATGATAGACGTCGTGTTGATTTTGTGTGTACGTTTCACACAGAACCCTAAGATTGAGTATTTGTTCTATTGTTCTTCTTCCACTCCGCAACCAAGCCTTTTCTTCAGATACTATTTCTTCTGCTTGTGTGATTAGTCTGTTCAAGATGATCTTCAGCATAACCTGACTAGCATGGCTAATGACACTGATAGTTCTGTAATTTTGGCACAGCTGTATATGGCCTTTTTTTGGGGGGGTGGTAGTTATGGTGATTGTCTGGGTCCAATGTGTTGGCCATTAGTCTGTCTACCAGATCTTGTAGCAGAGTTTTGTTAATAGCTCTATCACTGATTCCCAACCATTCTTGACAAGTTCAGCTGCGATGTTGTCTATTCCAGCTGCCATGCCATTCTTCAATGCTCTTATTACTGACTCCACCTCTTCTATGAGAATTGGGAAATTATCATTTTGGAGTTTGGAATATTAAGCACCTCTGGGTCTTCTGTGGACGGGTGGTTTTATAGTTCTTTACAATATTCTTTCCATCTTTCTGCATTGTCACTTGCTTTTGTGAGGCATTTTTCATTTTTGTCTTGAATGGCATTGACTTTTGGTTGCTTCCCTCTTGTGAGGTCTTTCACATTTTTGAATGCCTATTTGCTGTTTTCCTTTCTCAGACTGCACTCCATATTCACTTTTGTCAAATCCAATCTTCTTTTATTTTCTTCAAGTTTCTTCAGATATTCTTGTTTATTTCTAACTACGCCACTGCCCATGTTGTGTGCTTTATGTTTCTGAGGTCTCTTCGGGCATCACACAGTTTCATAATCACTTGTGTAACCCATGTGTTTTTCTTCGCGTAATAGAGGTCAATAATATCCTTGACAGCTGTAGTTATGACTGTGTTGAAAGTGTCTGTCATCACTTTAACATCAATCTATATAAGAAGGAGTGGAACAAATTTTCGTCCATCTTTGGTCTGGAATGACTTGCATATGTTAGGGTCTTTCAGGTGTTTATGTTTGAATCTGAGCCTGATTTTCTTTGGTGATCACTCCCAACATGAGCACTAGGGAACGTTCTTGTCTTTGCTTTATTTATGTCAGGTCTGTATAGTTTTTGAACCAGTATGTAATCGATCTGGTTATGATGGGTTCCATTGGTGCATGCCATGTCCAGCATCGTGAAGCTCTTTTGTTGATGCAGGGTGTTGGCTAGAACCTATTTGTTGTAGCTTACAAAGTCGAGCGGCCGTCTCCCTATTTCATAGGTAAGCTCATTGCAGAAAGGTCCACAATGATCGTCCCAGTTTGTTCGAGCAACTTTGCTAACTTTAGCATTCCAGTCTCATGGGATGATGAGGATGTCTTTTTTACTAACCATGTTTATTATACACTTTAGTTTGTTGCAAAGCACATATATTTCTTTATTATCATGATTCAGTAGTAAGAGAATAAATTTGAATAATTGTGATGTGACATGGAGATGCTTTCAGACGAATGTAGATGATTCTGCTAGATATGAGGCGACATTCAAGCACAGATCTCTTGATGGCTTTGTTTACAAGGAAACCTTTTCTGCTTAAGGCCATGTCCAACTCTCCAATATAGTATAAAATATGCCCATCATTAGTATGGTGTTCTCCTTGTGCTATCCATCAGAACTGACAGAGTCAAAGAATGTGCCATGTGTAGTGTTCCATCTTATGTGTCAACTCTTGGATTCTTCCATTTTACACCAGAGTTATAATGTTCCTGGTGCTCTGTATTTATGCAAAGTACCATTAGCACACTTGTCACCTCCGTCGTGGTTGTGTTACGTGCTTAGGCTCGAATAAACAGTAACATAGAAACAGTGAAAATAACAAGCTTGTCGAAAGCTAATAAACAATTTATTGAGCACAAATATTTTCCAGAATAGAAAAAATAAACTTACAGTTTTAAGAATCAATTCCAAAATTAGTTCAAAAGTAATTAAAATATAATCCACTAGTGAAATTGCAAAAGTGCTGGTAGTACAATGGCCAAATAATTCCCAGTTCGAATCTTAGTGAAGCATCCAAGATGGAAGACGATGTCACGTGATGAAATCAGTTCTGGTCTTATGAAATTCAATGAGCACTATTATTTTCCAGATAAATAACAAAATAAATCCTCTTGATCCAAAGGAATTGAAATAATTTCCAGTAATTTAAAATAACTCAAAACAATACAACTTAATATTCTAACAACCCAACTTCTACTAAATAGAAAAAACATAATTTATATACCTGTTTTTACGTAAACAAGGAAGGGGTCATCTTCTAGAATCTTTAGAACAAATTTACGTTCAAAACATCTCGTGCACACCGTATGACCCAACTAAAAATAGAAAGATGTTTATAAAAAAGCTCCATAATGTCCTTGAAATGATCCAATTATTTTAAAAGCTTGTTTACAACTCTGAAGCCAGGTCAGAAATGACGTCAACATCTGGTGTTTATTTGTAGAGTACAGGTCATCCTACTTGAAAAAAAATATCTCCCAATTAAAGAATCTTAAATTTAAAATGTCAAATTTGAATCTGACAAACAAACAAAAATAAAAATAAATGACTTAAATAAAATCTACGTAACAGTTGACAACAATCCAAGTTACGATACTATCGTAATGAGACTGATACAATTTTCATGGGGCCTATTTCGTTAATGTTCTCAAAAATGCTACCAAGAAAAACTGACTACCAGGTATTACATATCATGTACTCTATAAGCTTGTGTGTATATCAGATTGAATACTATTTATAAAATGATTAGGTTTGATAGCAGAAACAATTCTTCATTTCTGCTATCAGATTCATCTTGTTAAAAATGATTGCATACATCTACGGAAGGATAAGGTTGTACTTTAAATTGTGTAGTCAATAGATTTGAGGTGTTTGCGCTAAATGATGCAAAGTAATATAGGTTAGTATTAATATGTTTTACAGACACTACCACTAGTTATACATTTAAGATGCAAAGTAATATTGGTTAGTGTTAACATGTTTTACGGACAATAACACTAGTTATACATTTAAGATGCAAAGTAATATTGGCTAGTGTTAACATGTTATACGGACAATAACACTAGTTATACATTTAAGATGCAAAGTAATATTGGTCAGAGTTATCATATATTACGGACAATAACACTAGTTATACATTCAAGATGTAAAGCAATATAGGTTAACATGTTAACTTGTTTTAAGGATAATAACACTAGTTTACCATAATGTGCCTCATCAGCATGAGAATAACAATGATATCTTTTTATTTCTATTTATTTATACTATCGTGATTGCAAGTTATCTTTGGTAAGTTTGACCTAACACTGAAAAGAAGTGGATAAAAATAAAAGAAAACAATCGTCAGTAAAATTGTTATTAATAGGCATAACATTTGAAATTCAATCTTCAATTACAAAAATAATGTTTCTTAAATTCATTGATTTATGTTTGATACTTTTATATGTTTGTTTCTATATTTTTTTTTGTTTTTATTAATGTTTGGACCTTTTTATAATTTTGTATTATAGTTTCTTAGTAGTTTGCTTCATGGTTACCATAATATCCGCATTGCTATTTCGTCACTTTATAATTGAATGCAGGGAGTGGGTACGGTAATAAATTGGATCCTGCTAATATATTTTAGTAAAATAACGTATGAGCGATTTATACGTATTTTGATTTAAGGCCAGGGATATACTTCTTACTAATTACTTCAAGACAAAGATATTGATGTAAACAGGAATCTGTTTATAAATATAACTCGATAATATCATGATACATGTTATTTCAGCAGGGTGATATATCATAAGGCATGAACATTCTACAATTCAGAAAATTACTAGTCAGAAAAAGACATGAAATGCTCTGGTCCTTTGTTGTTTCAAAAATGTGCTGATAAAATTAATTTTTAATTGATATTTCTGAGCTTACGTATTCACTTTATATGTAAAATGATTTACAATTTTTTTTACACATTTGATTTGTTCAGAAATAAAACTTTGTCGTCAGTTCTTCCTTTTGTTCATTTAGCTTTCTTTGTATCTATTTATTGATTTGTCTGTAGACAAAAACTCTCTGACAAGTCTAAGGAAGTATTGAAAAACGTATTAAAAATATTTCTTGCAGCCTAACAATGGTGTGCTTGTCAGTGTAGTGCAAGGACGTAGATTATCAGACCAGTGATGGTTGAATTGTATTGCACGTTATATCGCTGTTACAGTGCACAATACACAGATGAAAGCATTTTATTTATGTTTAAGGAAAGTATATATTTCAATGAAAACATAATCTACTTACTGTAATGGCAGATTTAGATTAAAAATAAAAATCATGTAAGTAAGTTATGTTTGTACAGATTTAAAAAAGAAGGTGAGACATATACTGTTTCATCAATATCTGTCATTTCTTCCAAGGTATGGGCAGATAATAAATAAAAAACAACATTTGCAGACACTTCAGTGGATTGTTGTTACAAAACCAAAGTGCTTATATTACGAAGAGCACTATTCGTAAAAATAGATGCACTCACATTGTATAATAGATGCTTTTCGTTGTGTAGATTTGGTTGGAAAGATGGATCTAAATCATTCGTATTTCAACATTAATGATCCAGTGTATTGTTCGTGAGTATTATGTCTAATATAAACATATAGTTCTAACAATATTTATTGTGAAAACAAGGAGCGAAAAATGTAATACAAAAATATAAATGTTGCAACAATTTGAAGAAAACATGAATCACTACGCAGATAGCACATGCTAATCTGGTAGTCAGACACGTGCTCAGTACTTCTTGAAAATGGTTTTCTCCGCCATGCTGTGATACTGACACATTTTTGATCGTTGTTCACATAATGAAAATGTGATGAATTAAGTGCACATTATAGTTATATAAAAACATTATGTAGCTACTATATAATATGTCCAAAATATATGTATCACAAATATGAAAATGTGTTATTGGTCAAAATCACGCGATTATATGACTTCTGATGTCATTGACATGCAGGTAGCGAGATTTGTATAGTCATATGATCGAAATAGCCAATGACCAGATACAGGTCAAATTTCAGCACAGACATATTTTCCTTTTGGTATGCCATCGGATTAAAGACGACGGATGCTATGATTACGAATTTTGAGAAAATAGGTCATATTCCTACCAATTTCATGCATATATATCTCAATGAAAGGTCCTTCATGTTTTCTGGGCCAGCTAGTAAGAGGCTACCGATGCCGTCACCAAAATGGTGTCGGTGAATTCCATCTTTTCGACAGGGAATGCGCTCTGACCCAACACCCAAACATAAATGTCCAAATATCAAAAATGAGGTGTTAAGGGTCAGATGAAACTTGGAGTAATTTCGCTATTGGTTTTGAAAGTGCAAGTTAGTTTCAACACTACCACATCGTTACTACTCATGAACATTGATACATGTCACTGAACAAGATCATTTTATTTAATCATACGGTCACATAAAACAAAATTCGACTCTTTATTAAAAATTTACATAGGGCTGAAAATTGTTCTGTTTAACTATATATGATATTTTATTTTTTTAATTTTGTAAACAAAAATATCTGCACGGGTAATGGACGCACCCGTTTATACACGAGTATCATGCTAAGGAATTAAACCCTTCAAGAAAATTAGGAGTGGACACCATTAGGCATCTGGACGATGTACTACTTCTCCTTCTGGCAACTCCTTGGTCCGGATATGGATAGGCTCCGCCAAACGACGTTTGCCCAAGACATATTGATAATACTAGACAAATCTGAAATTACCATACCGGATAGATTGTCGCCTGGGTCAACAAGACTTCCCCTACCGTTTTACACCAGGATGGATGTGACAAGTGTGCTACTGGTACTTCGCATTTGTGAAATGTTTCGTTACTCCTTCTGCTACACAATTTATTTTTAAACATTTTATTGATTTTAGATCAGCAGCGCTGAGTTTATCATTCAGCGGATATATCCCGTAAATAACCACGGTTAGAGCATAAGCTCTTTCATAATACAGTTTTCAATACAAATCAACATTCCTGGTTTGGAAGTGTTACTCAATATAGTAATTTTTTAATTATGAATGACACGGTCATGTTTATTACGGATTATCCAGGTATTTTTTTCTTTCCGATAATACGATCAATTTCATTTTGAGAATATACTTTCAAAATAATTATTAATCGTTGCTGCTCGCTGGTCGTTAATTTTAGCATCGAAAACACCATTGTTGCGAATATTTTTTTATATTGACCATACATGATATACGTTTAATCTGATTATTCGTTGGATAAACCAAAACTCGCTGAGGGGCCCCGAGTGGCCGAGTGGTCTAAAGCGCTGTCCGTTACAGACCACTGCCATCTCACCTCTGTCTACGTGTGTGCGAGTTTAAGATTCGGCAAATGTAGTTATGTGAGAAAGCTTGCCAGTAGCTTCTCGTGGGTCGGTGGTACTTTCCGGGGTTTGTCCGGTTTCTTCCTCCACCATTAATACTGGCTGCTATGTATAGCCTATATTGTGCTAAAAAATGGCGTTAAACCATAAAACAAACAAACAAACAAATAAACCAAAACTCGCCTCGGTAAGTCAGGTATTCTTCTGTCAAGATCTAATCTGGATTTAGAAAGCTTGATTTTAGAAAATCTCTTATGCTCAACCATTTGGTAATTAAGACAAATACATATCTATATTGAAATATTATATATTAAATGATTCAAATAAAGAATGTATGAAAATGGCTAATGATAGTTTCGACAGAAAGCATGTGGATGGAATGTTGTGGGTATCATTTACATAGTGTACGTTGTGGAAGTCTAGGACGAAAACCGCATTTGAATAATGGCGATGGCGTTAGCGGAGAAACACCCATACGTGTGCAATATGATTATACAAAATACAGAAATCTGAAACTAAATTATGATTTTAAAAACATAGAGCGGACAATGATAAGGTTATAAAAGGTGCTGAAGAATATATAGCAAGATTTCAAAATAATGATTTAGAAAAGCAAAATTAATAACTACAATATGGAAAAAGTGTTTATAGTACACTCCATCCAGATTGATTATTAATCATCTTGAGATGGTACGTACCATCAGGCAATGTCGACTAAAAGGATCAGTCGTTATATCATTAATTCTGGTTATCTATCATTCTGTGGTGTGGGAAAGTAAAATTATTTCTGTCATAGGTTTGTATTTGAGTGTTTAAAATAAGTAGTCGAAGACGGTCTTATGATCGTTCGTATTGATTCAAATCCCTCACCCCTAATAAAAAAAATTACATTGATAATCTAGGCGTTATCACACATGGGCACAATTGTATATCTGAAAGGACTAGTTAAAATGATAAGTGTGCCAGATCTGTTGAATCTAGAAATACAGAGACAGGTGAAGAAATAATATTTGCATCGACATATGCAGCTGCTCGGCTTCAGTTAAACGTGTTGCAGATAAAAATTATATCAACATTTTCGCAAAAATATTAATAAAAGATAAGTTTTCAATAGTGTTAAAAGGAATATAAATAATGTTAATTATCTTCTTTTAAAGAGATTTATTACAGGAGCTACATCGCGTGTTACTGCGTATTATTTTTCCATAACTAATTATCAGATAACTATCATCAGACGAGGAACATAATTATATAATAATCATAATTGGCGACGGACATTTATAAACCTATTGACTTCATAGAAAACATCAAGGCATAAATCAGTGGTCACACGGATCGTGTAACATACAATAGATCTAAGTTAGGTTATTGTTAGATCTCTCTGTTTTTATACATATAATGACGAGAGCACTGAAGTCATGTGAACTTGATTCAATTTCAACATCACTGCCGCTTTTGTGCTTAGATCCAATATTGCCTTCACTAACTACCATTATTAATACCTCTCTCTCATCCGGGGAATTCCAATCATGTTTTAAAACTACAATTGCAAAGCCTCAGCTGAAGAAACTAACAATTGACCATAACGACTGTAGGAATTACCGCCCAGTTTCTAGTCTCCCGTTCATATAAATTAAAAAAAAACTTAGACAAAGTTGTTCTAACCCAGCTTGTATCTCATTTGACGTCAAACAGTCTAACAGTGTACAGTCTGCATATCGCCCTTGCCACGTTACTGAAACTTCTCCTCTGAGAGTGGTTAATGTCAATATATCTGGTTAGCGGAAAGATGATAGTCTTTATACTCCTTGATTTGTCTGCAGTATTTGACGCAATAAACCATGATATATTACTTCAACGTCTCCAGCATGTATTTGGCATTCACAGTAAAGCTTTAATATGATTCAAGTCATCCTTAGTCAATATGACACAAATTATATCTGCAAATGGTTTTCACTCCAACCCAATATATATATGTATATATATTGTGGTGTTTCACAGGGATCTGGTCTTACGGCTGTTCCCTTCAATCTATACACTTAGCCACTCTCAAGTGTCATAGATCATCACCCAGTTTCTGATGAATTCTACGCTTGTGACACCCAAAATATACAAGTCTAGCCACCCAACAGACGTTGATACTACCATCCAAGGAGTAGAGTAGTGCATTGCTGATGGGATTTCATCGATGACAAATAACAAGCTGCAGAAGAAAGATGATAAAACTGAGGCCAATCTGATCACAACACAAAGACTTTCTCATTCACATACGTTACCTCAAAAAATAAATATCAGCAACATCAACATTCAACCCACGCAGTCAGAACGAAACCTAGGTATTACTTTAGAGAGTACTCTCACATTTCACAAACATGTCATGAACATAGTACTCCACATAATCCACAAAGTAGAATCTGTTTCTGATTGCACAATACATTTTATTCTGAAAATATATCTTTGATGATTACGATAGTCATTAATTCTTCTCACTCGCTCATCGTTCATTGTAACCTTTGGTAATGACAAAGTCATCACGTATCATTTTATATGTGGACCATATGTGAGATGTCTCATCATAACGCAATTCTGTTTTTAGCACTCCGACTAATATTAATCATTCTCAACACGTACTCTCCCCCGAAAGTCAAGGTCAAATATTGATATTTTGAAGGCTAGATGTTTGATAACTCCCCCATGATATACTTAAGACAAATAATTAAATTAAAAAATATATATACCATGACGCAAAGAAAGAATCAGCCTAGATGATTGATGATAGGGTCTTGAATCCCATGTACCAAATCCTGTGTAACTGAAGTCTGCGTACAGCATTTACAAAGTGTTCGTAATGGAAGTCTAGGACCAAAACAATGTGGTATGGGAGTTACAGGAAAACACAACAGTGTGTATACTAAGGTGGTAAAAATTAGAGAGAACTGAAACGATAGTGTGATTAAAACGTAAGCTATAAAACGACTGCAGATTACTTGTCTTGATTTGTAATTAATAATGCTGAAAAATTATAATATTATAAAGGAGCCAAAAATGTGTGAGACATCCGACTATCAATTATGAAACGTCTCGTGATGGTGATCAGGCTCTGTCGGTTGTAAAGGCCCGTTTGCAATGTCAATAATTCTGGTTATCTCTCACATTTAATGTTTGGAGAAAAAGATCTCATTGCCACAGATGTATTATAGAAACATATTATCGAGTAATCAAGTATGGTTTTGTGATTGATCATATTAACTGTCACAGACTTGATAATTCATATGAAAATTTACAAGCTATTACACAAAGTGACAATTCTGCTCGCGGTTATACAGGAACATATAAGACGGCTGGAAAAGTCTTATCAAATCCATCAACTCATCAACTAGGGAAGAATTAATATTTCTTTCAAGAAATGCAGCTTTTAAATATTTTGAAATTAACCCGTGCTCAGTACAATATGTCGCAGAAAATCTAGCAAATTCTAAAAGATTTCAGAAAACAAATTGATTTTAATTTATAACTGATTAGATAGACTGGCGAAGTTTTAATGACAAGAGCCATACAATATTTGGTACGACGTGTAGCAGAAAGTAATAATAATACAAAAAACAACTATTTTATCTTTAAAAGGTGTAACTTTTCAGAATTGCTGAAGAGAGATATTTATCCTGGAATGAGGATTATTTAAGGGAGCTAATTCTATTGGGAATGCGACTAATCTTGTAATGGATATAATCGCCTAATCATATAGAATTGTTTAATTTTTTGAATGAAAAGGTTAAATCATACATTATTTTATTAATACAAAAAATTGTTCTGATATTTTTAGGAAAAACAGAAATATTATATTTTTTCTTCTGCATCTCTCAGGTTTCTAGCTTCATTTCGACTTTGTCAGTATCAATAATTAGGTAAATGAAAAATAAGGATCACACACTTTTCTTCTTGATTTCCAAGTATTTGTTAACTTTGCCATTTTTAGGTAATGGGGCCCAAGCCAAATGATCCGAATTCAACACGAAACATACACTCCAACCATATCACTACATGGTGGGCGCCATTTGCACTCTCCCGGGGTCGATTTTGAGGGTGTCACGGAATTGTGTATGACTGGTATCAATATGTATATTCGGTCAAAAATGTACTCGGGTCTCGTTGCCGCGTACAGCGTCACCGAGGGTGGTTTATTAATTATCGGCTCTGGTTATTTCGAAATAGTGAGAGAAACTCAGGTCATGCTGTATGTGCGAATGGCCTGCAGTTTAAAATTATGTATGTATGTATGTATGTATGTATGTATGTATGTATGTATGTATGTATGTATGTATGTATGTATGTATGTATGTATGTATGTATGTATGTATGTATGTATGTATGTATGTATGTATGTATGTATGTATGTATGTAAGGATGTATGTATGTATGTAAGGATGTATGTAACTGTACGAGAACTTCTAATCGTTATATATTGGAAATAACATTAGTAGAACATGCAATAAGATCAATTCTCCCAGTGCTTGTAATACCACTTTCAGGACCACCATAAGCATCTCAATGTTGTTCTTCTTTTGTTTTAAGTTGATCTACTTTTGCAGAAAACGTTAAAAAATCTGATCATCCTTACTAATATTATCCTTAGTATGGTGATATCTAAAGATCTTATCATAATCATACTCATATAATCAATTTTCGATGTTATGATAACACATCAAAGGAATAAATCAAATCATCCGCAGTTTAATTGATCATGATCCATATCTATATTTCTTTATACGGATGTATATAATAATAAAACTAATACTAATACTACTACTACTACTCCTACTACTACTACTACTACTACTACTACTACTAATAATAATAATAATAATAATAATGATAATAACATTGGCTTTTAAAATGTTGGTATAAAGCAATAACTATTGGCATATCAAATTGCAATCCAGCCATGGCGCAAGAATGGGCATATATAAACGTTCTCGCGACCGTGTACGGTTGATTGTGTATCTAAGACGAATTTCCAAAATTATTCATTAGCGACGTATGAAAATAACGGAAAAGATATTAATAATCCCCGTTTTCAAAATGAATTTAATATGTTACACATTATCATCATAAACCTTTCTGCTTTCTGTACCCCTCTCGTCTCATGTATAACAGAAAAAGGATACAACAGTTTTCTTTTTCAAACTTATTAATTGTTGTGGTTTGGCTGAACTTAATATTTTTTTGTAATTTGACAAATGTGTATGTTTTGTAAAATGACAAAAAATTATCATGAATTGTTCTCGAGCTATTTGCAAAGTGGCGAGTTTGTGCAAGTTATACAACTAAAGCCACATAGCTTGACCTTGTAGACTTTTCGATTTTGCAACTTTTTAAGTATAGCAAGTCATTATCAAAACCAAAAATAGTGATACGTGTCTAATGGTTGTAGTTTTCTGTAAATCCAGTAAAGTTCATAGCACACCTGCCTTATTTTGAACTTTGTTCTTTGAGCTGTGCAACGTCAATAAAGCAGGAGCCCTGATGTACGAGTAATAAGTACCCTGGATGACGTTGTGTTTGGTCTGCTGTTCAGGCCTGAGTGTCTGATACTGATTAAATACAGTTTGTAATAATTTAGTGTTGGTTCTATTCCCACTCATTACGTACAGTTAATGGAGACATATGGCCCATCTGTAAACGTAATTTCAAGAACATATATATGTAAACCAGTGTATGATATGGCAGTTAATGCAATACGTAACGTTATCCCAATGAGTGATAACCAATTAGTACGTTTTCGTCTTGTAAGTTGGAAAAATTACAAAAGCAATGGATTTGACGGTGAGGTTGGAGCAGCTACTGGACTAATAAAGAATAACAGGTATAGACTATGTCGTGTTCGCGTGACGGTGACTGCACTTCAAAGAGCATAACGTCTTGTCAAATACGTAATAGAAGAGGAATTAGAAAAGACTAAGGCGGCATTGAGAGAAGGGAAAAGGAGGAGAATCAATATCCAATGGACTCAGGTCCATGAAACGTTTGAAATAGTGCTATCAAGATTGGATCCCTATTGAAGAGACAGAGGTTCAAATGTCTCATCGAAATCACAATGGAATTAATGGTGGAATACACATTGTAGAAGAAAACAAACGGATCTTGAATTGCCCCACACAGATTTGGAGAAGAGAAAAAGAACTCAAAACCTTTGCCATTTGCGTTTGTCTATTTTAAGTTAATTTGTTTTTCTGTGTTTTCTGTTACGGTTTGGCCACATAAATGCTTTGTACCATATAACCTTTTTCCCAAGTTAAATCTATTGACCCTGTTATAATAGGAGTTCCCGTATGACCCTATACGATATGTTGATCCCAAGTGGTACAGATCCCTTGCTATATTTGTGGTCCCATTTAACATAACATTCACTATAGGAACCTGTAAAATAGCATATTGAAATCAAGCCAAATAATATTACTGTATCAACCTCAGCTGAGATCAGCCATTGTGATGATGTTACTGCTAGACCCCAACAGACGTTCGCATGTTAATCCTATGGGCACTTATCGTCTATATCACATGGCATGACCCCCAAGCGTCATCTACATATATGTCTTTGGGTGTCCATATATATATATATATATATATATATATATATATATATATATATAGAGAGAGAGAGAGAGAGAGAGAGAGAGAGAGAGAGAGAGAGAGGAGAGAGAGAGTAGCTAGGAAATTTGCTATTTGGCTTGAAAAAATACATATTTATTTATTAATCGATGTTTTGTATCTACCACATACCTGTAACTACCACATAATTAGCATTCCGCTGCATTCAGTTATTAACGAATTTATAATGATACTTCGAATGAGGATAATTAGCATAAAACCTTATCTGCTGCATTCAGGGATTAACAATATTATAGAGATACTTCGTACGATAGCGATAATGAATGTCACAGAATTGTTGTATGAAAAGTATCAATCTGTATATGTGGTCAAAAATGTACTCGGGTTTCTCTACAGCGTACACCGTAACCGAGAGTGGTTTATTAATTATTGGCTGTAGCTATTTCAAAAGATTGAGCGCTACTTAGTTCATGCAATATGTGCAAATTGCCTGCTGTTTAAAAATCTAATTACCTAGCTGCGCATATCGGTCACAGCTAGGGTATATTATAGAGCAAATTCTTTGTAAACATCATTTTACAGCCAGTCTGGTCAAAAAGCTCTTCACCTTACGAAAGTAAAACCTTCCAGCTAAAGAGGAAAAATGAATTAAATTTGTAGTTTTACCGCTATTCGTTTTATATGACAGAATTGTTTCATGTATCAGAGGATTTACTATTAAATATAAATTCAACAGAGTAAATACCTTGGTTATACAGCGCCATGATATTAGAAATACTTTAGTGTGCTTCGAGATAGCTATGTGTTGTAAAGGAACATACAAATTGAATTTAATTATACGCTGCATGCATTGAACGTCTAATGTAAATGGGTAACAAATTCATGTGCGCATATGCGCAACATATATCAATGTAGAAGTACTTAACCGTGTCATATGTATTACACGGTTTGGTTGTTCTATTTGGGGTCGTTTTGTATTGTCCGTGTGTGGTGCCGTGTTGTGCTGCCCGTGGATGGCGCTGTGTGTGGTGCTTTGTGTATGGTGTCCGTGTGTATGGTGCCTTTGTGTATGCTGAGTTATATATATGTATTATATATATATATATATATATATATATATATTACTATATATATATATTACTATATATATATATTATATATATTATATATATATATATATTATATATTATATATATATATATATATATATATATATATATATATATATATATATATATATATATATATATATATATATATATATATATATATATATAATTGGGTGATATGAAGTCGCAGAACTCTGTGTGGTTTCTCGTCACGTATACGCTGTGTCTCGTGACGTTGGTTCGGATTAGTGTACTAGTGTTCTCGATGCGAGGGACGAAGACTTAGCGAACATCGAATCTGTCATAAATATGAGGGCTCTCAATGGATCCTTCAAACAGACAGGGAGGAATTGAGCATGAGTGGCGACTCCATCACCATTGACTAGAGCGAGTGGAACCGGAAATATCTTGGACGTCATATGGGCACCACGCTAGTTATAAAATACGTGTTCTATATTATTGCTATTGCCATCCGAGTAAAAATTTCACATTTATGTATCAACTTCGTTATTTGAACGATAAATTCATACATTCATAATTTCAGCTTTGCGTTGCTTTATCGTTGGATCCACGATAAAATGACTTTACTTTGGTGAGTCGTTATATGAACAACATAACCAAACTTACAGGCATTTACATGTCTCGTTACACAAGCAATATACATTGTAAATCCATGCACATACTTGAATTTTCTGATCGGGTGAAAATACGTTATTCACGTTAGTTTTAATTCACTTTCGTTCAAATCATCCTTTGAGTTTTCATCGCTGAGTTCATTGTTGTTGAGGAACATTATAATTTTCCTTATATTGTGCTTTTAATGGTGTCAGATTTGTTTATATTTAAATTGCTTTCATATACAAACATGTTATTAACGCAGTTGCTTTCAGAGCCTTCACTAATCCAGTCCCAACCCGGCTTCATCCTGTGACAATCAAGTCATATAATACGTTATGAAGTTAGTATGCCAGATGGAGGTTAGCTAAATAAAATCTTATACGCTGTCGTATAACATGATATGTGGCCAATGCCATCTTAAACTGGAAAAGGTATATGTTGTATATAGTTAGAGTTTGAACAAGAAAACAAAGTATTTTGTCAGTAATCCATTGTTATTCGTGTTTATCTACCTATAAACGTTTGTGTATTTATGACCGGTCCTATTTCTTCTTTTGTCCTCGCAAACAGGTAATAACATCTATTAATTCGACTGTGTCGTACATATATATATATGTCAGAAATATTGTACTATTGTCACAACATTTATTATTAAGAATACATGCATATCAATACATTATGTGACGCTTTGTAAGCCAGCAGTCTAAACAAATTGTCTTTTGGTTTGATTTCAAGGTCATATGTGTATGTGCTAAGCTGATACTAATTCTGTTTACACATCCTATATCTTTTGGCAGGTGTCGTCTATGAAAACATGCCAGTGCAGAACGCTAATGTAAACGAAGATAATGAATACGTAAACGCTTCAGCAGTTAGACAATTTGGGGCAGATGTCTACGATGACGATGAAAGTGTGTATGAAAACCGAAATGATGTGGATCTGAGTCTTTTGGTATGTAAATGCACCAATAATAAATATTTTATATAAGAAACAAGATTCAGGTCTAACTACAGTTAGTAATTATCAGTGTGCTATATTGAGTTACGCATGATAACTTAACAATGTGCTATATTGAGTTACGCATAATAAATTAACTGTGTGCTATATTGATTTACGCATAATAATTACTATTGCATGGATAAACCTAAATATTACAATAGAGTTTGCAATATGAAACTAAATCATGCATTCAACAAAAAATAATCATGCAATCAACGAAAAAAAAATAAAGAATGTCAGGTTTTCATTACCTCGAAATGAAGTAAGTCTTCAAAGATTTATTAGATTTGTAAACATCATATTACATCTTATCAAGCTTAATATTTCTTGCAACATGCAATTATTAATATTGATTATAATATAGGTTATTATATTATAATTAGTCGACGTGTTCCCGTACCAACATAGTTATGCTAAGAATGTATGATAATCATTAATGTTTCCAGAACAAGACGGACGAATATAACACTAAATATCACATGTTCTACTATTTAAATTAAAACGCGTCTTTTATATCGAGTTATTATGTTTCAAATTCATAATTACAACCTCATAAAGTGTATTTCTCTTTCATTCATTTGTTCTCTTTGTCCTGTACTTATCTGTATCCGTCAAGTCAATACCTCTCTCTCTCACACACACACACACATATAATATATATATATATATATATATATATATATATATATATATATATATATATATATATATATATATATATATATATATATATATATATATATATATTCATATGAGTGCTTTGCCACATTAATATGGATGCCGTAATCGCTTATTTCGATTTATTATCTTTCCTTCTTCATTCATTCACCGAATCACTTTATTTAATGTATTTTACTTGTCTTGCTTTTATGTGTCTTGTAGTACATATAGAAGTATAACATTATACTCTGCATCTCATTAACATTATTTTATACAGCAATGGTGACCTTATATAATCGGACCTGGAACTGGCTATTCCCAAGGAAAATAATGGACAACCGATAATCCATGGACTTCAAAACCGTACTGAATATGCGGAAACTGCGTTTGACAAGCTGTGACTAGCGGGGATAACAATTGCCAAACAGCTACGATGAGAAAGAATCGTTAGGAGCACAATAATTGGAGAATACATATCTATACTTATTCCATAAATAGCAATAGTATTGATATTTTCTAAATTGAATTCTTCCTCACATCAACGAGTATATAACTAAATTACATACCGATAAGGCTGTATATTCCCAATTATCATCATTGCTGTCAAAGAGCCTTAACGACGAAATAATATCTGATGACGAGTTCTCAGCGACGATTAAGATATACGATGAGGCAATGATGTGTGATTTTCCTAATAATAATAATAATACTGTCACTGGAAATACTACAACAGATAGCTGCGAACACAACCACGGCAAGAACACAAATGATATCAATAACCTCATGGTCCCCTAAATTCAGAGCGAACTTTACAACTGCTATTCCCGTAAAGAAATTGCATTTGCCCTGTTGCAAGTATACTACTGTTGGCCAAATATCTGCTCAAAATCATTCGTGGGTCAACAGTCAAATAATTTACTGCTATTTGCAAATAAAAATAAACCATATGGAACCACCGACTGGATGATTATTGGAATATCAAACAGAAAAGATGATAAGGCGGATATCAATGATGAATTCCAGTGTAGGATTAATTCCGTAACAGAAAAAGGATCAAAGATAGTTATGATGGTTCACGAACAATCCTTGTCAGCCGCCATAGAGATACATTCGAAGGACTATCTGGTGGATACTTATATGTCATCGATGAGAACAGTGCTACGATGGCCTAGCATTCCGCCTCAGGCACCATCTTATCAAAGTCTACCTGAACCAACACCGTCTGATTATATCACAGACAATCAATCATAAAATGAAAATACCCGATCAGATAAACTCTATATAAAAACGCAATAAGTCGTTATCTTGCATCTATTTAAATTCATATGCTCCCCAGAAGTTATGTTACATATGATTGAAATTTGTTATTGTTATTCCGAGACGGAATTATTCAGTATTTTATAGACATTAATCAAAAACACTTAATACAACTACTGCGACTACACCAAGGTTTCCAAGAATCTAATCGCGGTGAAATAAATATCATTGATCATAATGCACGCGCGTGGACTAATGCAGTAATAATATTTCCAAAAGAGCGAACTGTAAGTGTTTACCCCCTCACCCCAGAGAACCCGTCGAAACATGTTTAATTTTATTTAGGAATTTAGTAAAAACGATCCAGTGTCAGTATGGCTATTTAAAAGTTCCGATGATGAAGGTAAGTTTGATCACTTTCTAAGACCTAACGGTGAAATATATCGGACAGAATCTCTTCATGACACTATGAGAAAACTCGCATGGAAATTTGTAACTGAGAATACCGATCAGTTACTCACAAAATTGTTTTACAGTTTCGTCAGTTGCAGCCCACGCTGCCAGAGAGCAAAGAAGTTTCTCATGGATGTTCAAGCTAGTTGCTATGAATACGGACACGGCGGATTATGGAATACAAAATATAATTATAAAGACGTTATTTCGGTTGATATGGTTGCGGTGTTATCCGCGACGTTCTCTCGGGTACGGAGAGTGTGCTGAATATTTTAAACCATTTGGACATCCCACGCATCAGATGACACGAGGAGCGATAAATTGACCACTATTGGATTTTGATCTTACCGTATTCGCTCGTGTAATATCATTCTAGTTTACTAAAGAACTCCATCCGATTTGTTATACTTAGTTTGGTAGACATTTCTCTGAAACACACTGTACATCAATAGTGTTATTACGATATTTGATTGATTTATACTGATATCGCTGAATGCCGGTGAGGCAATTATATCGTATAAAAAGCAGATTTAGGTTTGATTACCAAAACCTGATGATGTTAGTCTTGATAAAATTATTAACAATTACAAAAAACATTTTCCTGATTTCGCCGAAGACTATACTGTTAAACATTTTAATGAGATTTTTATTTGTAGATGCTAAGTTAGTGACTAAACCGCTAAGGATCTCAATAGAAGAGTAATCGGTAAATTTACTTAATGCGGAGCATATGATCACAAGCGGCATTATGCACAACTAATTGTAGATGACACTGATTACGATTTTACAATCGCGGATGCAACAACAAAACATGTATATCTCAGTCCAGAAAATGCTTACTTGTCTAAAGGGAAACGGTTTGTTATAATTGTTGATTATATCGATGGCGACCTTCCTGAGTATAACCATCAAAGATCATCTAATATGGCTTATGTTTCAATAAACCTGTAATCGATGATAAATATATTCCCTGACACCACAGTTAGAGTTGCAACATATTCATTTTATATCGATAGCTGGTATATAGAAGGAGCGGCTCGTTTTATGAACTCTGATGCGCCATGATGATCATGGAAAGTTACAAAAAATATCGTTATGAGATTATTCTAAATCCGCAGATGTTACAATTGAATATACTTACCTAAAAACCTCAAATATCAGAATTATCATCAGCGCCACCTATATCCGATCCAGTATGTAGACATAATACTGCTCATTTGAACAGATGTGGTGGCTGTGGTAAGACGACTCGTGTTATCGAATTATTTTGGGAGAAGTCAGATTTAATTGCCTTAACTCCTACACATAGACTCGCACGAGAGATGAACTAATGAGGTGTGAAATCGTGTACTTATCATAGTTTCGTTCGGTATAAAGGTGACATATTGACTCCTGATCGAATGGTAGAGAAATACATATCATTTGGGATGAGATATCCACAATGTCATTGGATATATTAAAAACATTTCTAGGCTGTTCGTTATTGATAATGTGTTGCGACCACGGTCAACCAGCACCATTTGTCAGTTTGTCTCCTCACGAATGTTTAAAGAATTTCGTAGATTATTATGAGGAGATAACTGAGTTCAAGATATTGATAAGATTACGGTCAGATAAAATCCAGTGCGAAGTAGCGCGAAATAATTTTAGAAAATTCCCGGAATGATTTTATTCATAAATGGAGACCAAACAATTTGATAGTGGCATGTAGAAAGATAGTCAGACACACACTTCGACGGCAATTATTTGAAACGCATCAAGAAAACGTTTCTGGCACTACCCGTACCATTATGTTATAGACCAGCTGACACACGACGCCAGAATATTGAAGTTGAAATTCCAGGAGAGTCAAGGAACCAGAAGCTCATGTTAAATGATATAGTTGCATTTGATATCAGTGCTGTCGAGGACGCGTTAGCGGATAATTCTCCCTGGAGGCTAAGATACGCAATGACCATACACTCAACTCAGGGGTTAACCATCACTGATACAGTTGTTTGGACCTTTGATGATCGCTTCGAGTGGTCAAATTTAGTTTATTACAAAGTGTTACGAGTTAGAAGACTATCTCAACTTCAGAGAGGTATGTTTAAATTTACGGACACCAATAAGGAACGTATTAGCGATGATATAGTCAGAAAAACACTCGCAAGTTATATACAAAATGACAAAAAATAATAGAGAATTTTGATAAATATGCTGATAGAGCAGAATAATCACTGTGCGAGCTGTAACTGTATAAAGTTATGGCAGTATTGGGATAAAAACCCACGTCAATTTACCGCGATAGGAAGGATAATAGACGTGGTCATACACGTGAAAATACGATGCGGACCTGTATTTAGTGTTATATATGCAGAGGTGCTGGTTAAGTTATCACGGTTGTAATTGTGTGTCCTCGGGTATCACCTGCAACTGTTCACCTGCAAATCCACGCTGATGAACAGTTTAATCTCATCTATAGATTGCATGTCTCCCCGTGGATCTTGTTATATTAGATACGTTCGGTTTTGTAACACTCCAAATAGAATTAGTAGCTCTCGTGTTTACTACCCTCAAGTTCACCCGGCTCATATAAATATCTGACATTTACATTACCGCGTATTTGGTGTTTTGAAAAATCAGTTCTTGTGGATATATATTTGTTGGTGATCGCGTTAATATGTTTCATATTGATTTTTCGAGTAATTTCATTATTTAATGCATTTATCACACTTGGTAATCTTGCAACACATTCACGAGATCTCTTATCTTGAATAAATTCCTTCGCTTATTTATATCCAAATAACCGCTCAGCATGTGCGCGATTAAATCATTCAACAATTGCCTAATCAATATATATTGCAGTACGTTCTCGTCTCATGGTGACATCATGATGCTACATCAGCGATGCTACTGAACCTTGAAATTCCATGCCAGGATCAATCTGTAATGGATATGGCCATCGCAGACCTCCTCGTTGATAAATTCTTTTAAATTAAATATTTATTTACCCGAAGATGCTTTTCTCCTGGGAATTTGGGTCATGGGGTCCTTGATAATTTTATCACTTTCGATGCAATATGACTATCTCGTTTTTTAAAATATCGATGTGTCACCTGGAATAAATCTAAATGTTTTTAACAGCATCTTTTACACTTGTCTGTAAGTGCTGATCTATTATGTTTGGTTGTAATAGATTTTAGTGTATCTGTCGGGGTACTCGCTCTAAATTTAACACAATATAGATATATATTAGTTATTATACATCATAAATATAATTTATTTTTCAGCGACAAGAACGCGATAACCGGTTAAACAACATCCATTATTTACCATATTCTATCTGAATGATTATTATAGGTCCATTCGGAAGTGGAAAGACGCAACTGTTACTTAATATAATAATGATATGGCTAATATTGGACAAGTTGTATGTGATAGCACCATATGTAGACGATCTGCCATTTAACGATCTTTTGAAAGATTTTAATGAAAATTACAAATCGTTGGATGAGAGCTGTGTTGATGGTATCGAGTATATCAAGGATGAACCGAGTGTTGATGATATTGATGGGAGTATTAATAATTTAATTATGTATGATGAGGTCATGCAATCAAATCCAGCAATAATTTTTTCTCGAGATAGACATAAAATTATGGATGTGATTTATGTAACCCAGCAATTTACACAAATTCAAAACGTAATAAGAGAAAACTGTGATATTCTTGCTGATAATAAAAAGTACGAGCAAATCCTGGATGAACGTAACTGTGGTGATATTGAATTTTCCGTTTAAGTTGACAAAACCACACTGCAAAAATTGGAAAATGATATCCAGGTAGCTCTGTTAATGTGATAATTTATGACAAGGGTTTGCTATTGCATCTTGTATGGGTAAAGAATCTCGCTCCGTTACCAAATCAACCATAAAAATAAATATGCATGCAGATGTTGCATGTTTGAATTTCAGAACTACTAACTGCTCACCAGTCATGAGTTAAACACCGCAACTGATATTACTCCCAGAGCGTGTTTAAAACATAAAATGTACAGCATTGCCACGAGAGATTGAGGTCCATTATTTTATTTTATCTGTGTTTTTATAACAAATATATGCGACAAATATTCAATAATATCCTTTGGTTAACTGGAAAAACAACGAAGTGTTAATAATGACTTAAATATAATCGAAACTTAATTGTCTTTAACAGTGACTCATGTTGAGTTTGGTTCATGTAACCACCAGCTAACCATTAGGAACCTAATATGAGCGGATCAACAATCAAGAGAGAGTTTGCCAACTGTGACGTGTTTTACAAGATATTATAAGTAATAAAGGGATCAAAAGTAATCGATTATATCTTTTGTATCTTTGGTCAATCGACAGTCCTTTGTCACAAGGTAAGGTACAACGGAAGTATAGTAGTTTCAATGTTATGTGGCAAGTAATATTTGTTCAGAAAAGGGTAGCATTTTCATACATATGGACTTGTAATTTGCCTTTGAATATACTAGTCCTGGGCCTGTGTCAAAAACAATGTTCTCTGGACATTACACTTGCATTTGATCGCATTTATATAGGTGGCGTATTTGTGAATGACGATTTCCTGGTTTGTGTGAGAACTGTTTGTACACTTTAGTAGTCAGATCTACGGCTCCAATTTCATTTCCAGCTGCTCTTGTAACAGTTTCATGCATCAAAGCAAGGTGTGTTGTTGTTTTAGACCCTGCTATTATGTGTGGCTTGGGGTGAGCTGTAACGCCATGTAGGAAAGTGTGCTGAGTAATAGTGGGATGTGCAGCATCAACGATGGCTCAAGACTGTGAATGGTGGTTTGCTGCTGTTCTCTTTAAGCTTTGATAATCTCTGTTTGCCGATGCTTGTCATAATCATTTAGGAGCTTCAGGAGCCTGGTATCACAGTGTGACTATTTGTTTGACTCTATTTGATGTTGAGATTGGATTCATCTGAAAGAGGTATGTTAATTGTGTGGAAAATTATCAGACTTGGTTGTAAAATGCTCTCTGTTGTGTTTAAAAAACTGAATGGACCATGCATAAATTTGTCTTTGTCCAAATAGATTATTCTCCTGATACTTGAACACGTTAAGGATGGGATATATTTCCTGTGTCCCACATACTAAATGTGGTATGCTTCCCTGCTACAGAGGTGCTCTATGTCCTGTCTGTTCTGTTTTGGTATTGAATCACTAGTATACTTATAGGGAATGATGTGCGGTCCTAAGATGGGTTAGGTCATTTGCTTTAGTAATGCATAGCTTTTACCTAATTGTTTTATCAGAAGTGAGGAAGAATTGTTTCTTTCCTCTGTAGTATCATTGATTATGCTCTGCAATTCCAATTTAACCAGTTCAGATTTCACACTTCAGATTCCATGATTTAGCACCTGGAGCAGCAGAGAGGGTGAATCAGACAATTTTATAGAGTCGTCTTTTTTGCAAATCAAAGCTTCCTCCAAACCGAAAAAAATAATGTCAAAAACACTAAGCCAAAGCATCTAACTAACCGGGATTCTCTTGGGGGTTAGTTAATTCTGTTACTTTCTTTTTTTGTCATTTAAAACAAAATAGTACGCGTTTGATCATTTATTTGTTGACGCCAATTCGTTGTCAGACCCTCTCTGCTGCTACGGTTTCATCTACGTATTTTATAAAGACCAATTCGATATCATGATATGGGGTCAAGTAAATGTATTGTTATAAAACCATGCGGTGTTGACTTAGCATGACTAATGAATTTTCTGAAGAGATTATAATCCATATCTCCGCATCACCATGTCTGATGAATATTCTGTAATCTATGTTTATCAACTGCTTTAGACACAGCTAGATTATTACCGTTATCACTGATTACTATTGACATTTGTGTATATCTTTGCGTAACACAAATCACATCAGTATTTTATGCCTAACTCGAGAAAATATCCTGGCAGGGTTTGATTGTTTGTGCAGCATTACATCATCATACACTACAACATTTGTAATACTTATATCAATGGAATTAACGCTCGGCGCTTTATTGATATCAGTGATCAATTGAAGAACATCATGTCCATTGATGGTCATTGCATTTTGAACACAATCTTTTAACACATCGTAACATCATTGATCGTCCTCGGATGGAGCAATCAAATACAACTAATCACATTTTAACCATCTCATTATCAGATTAAGTAACATTTGCGAATTCTCACTTCCATATGAACCAATTATGTTGAAAGTTTATACCGATACATCGTTATTAAAAGCTTCTCGTGCTTTTATCGCTGAAAAATAAATCATATTTATGTTGCTATAAATAATTATGGATCTACATTGTGTGAAATGCAAGACACGTACTAGCACAATCGACATAACAAGAATTACAACAAAAATAACAGATCAGCTCCTGACGGTAAGTGTGTACAATGCGGAACAAAACATTTAGATTTATTTCTATAAAATCGGGTGATGATTTTTTTTAAGTGGAGGTGATATTGCAGCAAAATAGACAAAACTCCCAGGGACGAAATATCCAGGAGAAAAACATCTTCCAGGATTTAGTTACTGCGACCCTGGAACCAGACTTGATAACCAAGACCAACTCTAACCAGGTCAATATCCGATAAACGCTATTTATAAGGTGTGTCATGCTTATGATTTTGTTTATAAAAGTAGCAATCTGCCACATAGACATCTCGCAGACGTAAAATTGATTCAAGCGTTAAATTGTGTTACTAATAAGTCTTTCAAGGAATCATTATCTTACTGGTCAGTACAAATCGCGATGAATTGTAAATTACTGCTAGGTGCTGATAAATAATATTATTATGGAATCTTTGTATTATTCCCCAAGAGGATAATGGAGGGGTAAATCGGCTATTATTAAACTCGCTGAAGCAGCAAAGGTCAAGGACGTTGCTGAAGCAGATTGGTGATCAAGATAGGCAATATGGCAGATTTATCTACCACCGCCTAAACAAAATCACTTTGCTCATTTTCATATTATCGTCCCAAATGAAGTTCGTCAGGCGGATATATTATATCTGCCTCATGATACTGTTAATATACGGACTTACATGTACACGTTAAGTGTAGTAGATGTTGCGAGTAGATACAAAAAATCTGAACCATTATTGACCAGGGCGGTATCAGAAGTAGCTCTTTCGTTTATACAAATTTATCGACGAGGAACTTGACCGTGACTCAATCTGTTACACGTTAACTCTGGCAAGGAATTTCAGGGTGCAGTGTTATGATTAATGAAGCATCATAATGTCATCATCAGACGAGGACAGACTGCAATGTACCGCGATCAGAAAATTGTTGAACCATTTAATCGAACACTTAATGAAGGGTGATATGGATATCAATACGCGAAGAAATTTATCGCAGATAAACGCTCTATGGAATGGGTTGAAAGATTACCAAGTGTGATAACCGCGCTAAATAATCAAATTACTAGAACAATCAATATGAAATATATTAACGCGATAAAAATAAATATTTAACCGTTTCACAAAACGATTTTTCAAACAAAAGATAGTTGGTAATGTGACTGTAAGGTTTACGAACAAGGTGAATTCAAAGGTGGTAAAAAAAGAGCTGCTACTGATCCTATTTGCAGTGTCACCGAACATACAATATCTAACATAACAAGATCTACTTGTAGACCCGCAATATATAGATTAGATTTAACTGCTGTTCAGCGTGGAATTACATGTGAACAGTTGCAAGTGATACCCAAGAATACACAATTACCCCACGATCACTTATCTAGCACCTCTGCGTCTCTTACACTCAAGACATATCAACATCAAATTTTCTCCTGTATGACCAAGACTGCTATTTTTTCTATCTGCGGTACATTTTCGTTAATTTCTATCCGAATACTACCATAGCATTATACAATAACAGCTCGCGCAGTGATCATTCTGTTGTTTTTTTAGCATCATCATAAATTCAACATCAATATCAAATTTTCTATTATGTTTCTTGTCGCCTTGTTTATAACCAGCGAGTTTTCTTCTGATTATACCATTGCTGACAATATCGCTGATGATGGTGTCATTAAAATCTAAAACGACTCTAAGAAGTTGATTTATTCTTCTAACACGTGACACTGCCAGTTAAACTAAATTCGACCACTCGATGCGGTCACCTACGATTCGAACAACTCTATCAGAGAACGTTAATCTTGGGATGAGTTTATCTTCATTGCGTATCCCAAGGTTCTGGTATATTTGTAAACGCGCATTGCATCTTCTACAAACACTTATATCGACCAAAATACTATCAGAGTCTAGTGGTCTGTTTTCCCAGGAATATCAACTTCGATATTTTCTTTTCGTGTGTCAGCTGGTCTTTAACATAAGAGCACTGGAAGTGTTACAAATGTTTCATTTTGCAATTGAAACAATGCTGTTACTGTTTGTATCTGAATATCTTTCTACTTGCCACCTTCAAAAACTTTGGTCACCACTCTTCCCAAAACTCATTTAAAGAAGTTTCTGAAATTATATTATGCGCTATATCGTACTGGATTTTATCCTGTTGTAATCTGATTATTTTCTGGAACTCTCCTAATTTTGAATCAAGCTCTCTATGATCAGTATTAGTTTCTTCATAATAATCTACAAACTGCTTCAGCCAATCATGCAGACACAAACCGACAAATGGCGGCAGTTGACCACGATCGACACACGTATCACAGCTGTATTTTTTAATAAGCGCCAATCAAGAACCATTTTTAGTATATCCAACGACACTGTAATATTTCGTCAATAATAATGATGTTTGGAATATATTTCTCACCCATTCGACCAGCAGTTCATGCCTCACAATTATACCGAAACAAAACATGTGATAAATGCAGGAAATAGCTCTTCGTTGTTTCATCTCTCTGGCAAGTCTGTGTGTGGATGTTAGCACAATCATGTCTGACTTCTCCCAAAATAATTCGATCACTCGTGTAGTTTTTCCAGAACCGCCATATCCGTTCAAGTAAATGGTTTTATATCTTAATACTAGATAGGATTTCAAAGGCGCTGACGATAGTTCTGATACTTGATTATTTTTCACGTAATTATCTTCAACTGTAACATCTGTGGATTCAGAATAATTATGCAACATTTCCTGTTCTATTCTCCATGATCCCCAAAGAGCATCATACTTTGTGACACGAGAAACTTCTACTTTATGCTTGATATATATATATATATATTTTTATATTAATCAGTGGCGACTCTTATTGCAAATTCAGAATAAATATTTATCATGGATAGTAGCTTTATTGAAAGATTAGCCAGCATAGTTGATCTTAGATGTTTATACTGAGGCGATTCGCCTTCGATGTAGCTAACAATAGTACTAATCTTTGTTCCATCAGACAAGTAAGCATTTTCACGACTGACAAATACATTTGTGTTGGTGCTTCTTCCATTATAAACGCATACTCACCATCATCTAGATTTAATTTTGAATAATGCCGATTGTGATCAAATGCTCCACCTTGGTTGAATGTACCGATTATTCTTGTACCGATATCCTTTGCAATTTTAGCATCCTCGGATCTTTGAACAATTTAATCTTTGTCGAGATCGAGAAAAATTTCCTTGTAATTGTTAATAATCTTATGAAGACTATGCTCGATATTATTTAATTGCCTAACAGACAATGAGCGATATCATTATTTTACAATCGATCATTTATCGTAATAATAATATCGGTGCCCAATATTTTTCAAAGATGTGTCTACCTAACATAACATAACGAATTGGATTAGGTCCTTGAGCTATTTCGAATGATATTACGCGAGCAAATCAGGTTAGATCAAAATCAGGTAGCGGTCCATTTCTCGCAACTCGTGTGATCTAGTGCGTGGGATGTCCAATTCGTTTAAAATACCGAGCACATTCTTCATACCCGAGGAAACTTTCTGGTTAACACGCAATCATTTCAACCGAAATTATATTTTTAGAATTAGATTTGGTATTTCACAATCCGCCGTGTCCATAATCTACACAACTAGCTGGAACATCTGAAAGACATTCAAATCGTGTTGGCTTCAACATATTCTCTCTCTCTCTCTCTCTCTCTCTCTCTCTCTCTCTCTTGCGACGTAAGCTGCAACTGAGGGGACTGTAAAACAGTTTGTTAGTAATTGCTCGGTATTATCCCTTGAAACTTTCTCAGCGAGTTTTCTCATCGTGCCGTGAAGAACGTCCGTATAGTTCACCATTAGGTCTTACAAATTGATCGAATGTACCGTCTTGATCTTCAAAACTCGAAAATAACCATACGATCAATGGATTGTTTTTACTTAACTCGTAAATAAAATCAAACAATTTCTCCGTGTAATATTGTACGGTTATGTCCCGTGGAAATAATGTTTTTGCATTAGCCCACACGTGCGCATTCTGATCAATAATATATTTGGAGCTCCTTGTGAATTATAATTCGATTCATATAATACTTCCCTTTTATCGTTGCTACGATTATTGGAAATATTAATTATTTTTTAGTTCAGCCCTCTTGACCTTGCTAGACCGTTGTTTGAAAGGCTATTTGTTCACAACGAGGGTTGTGTTTCGTGCTGCCCCCGAGCCTACTAAGACGTCATAAGGCAACGTAGTGGTTAACATGGGGTTGTGTTGACTATTGTATATAACCATGCCCTGCAAAGATGTAATAGGGCATTTTAGAGGGAGTCGAGATAGTTATGTTTATATATTTTTTTAAAATGATTTTATTTGAAGATAGATTTATTAAATAATGAACTATGAAAATATCAACGATATAATTTCTGCTATTACAAATTTTTTAAAATATCAAGGAATACAATAATCGGATAATTGTACGATATATTCCACATGTACGATACCGTCTTAGTATAGATTCATTTAAAAAATCCAACAGGCCATAATGCATCATTAGCGGATTGCAGAGAATTACGGAAGTTTATACCTGTATGTATCGCATTAGAACAAATACGTCATGAATTATCATAACAATATGAAACAAAGAAAAGAAATAATTCACGCATAAGACAGTTACAAAAGATTATACAAAGCGATTGTACAAACCTGATTTCAGGTAACTAAAGCGGTTTCGTTGCGAAGCGAAGCAAGCACATAAATATTTGTATTACTACTAAAATCATCAGCACTGACAGATTTACTGATTCTGAACGGGTATTAATACCATCCCAAAAATAATTATGCTACTGAAATATTTTTGGTACCTTGATTTCGAAATTTAAGACTTTACATAAAGACTTATTTGTAAAGTTGCTCCATCGATTTTAATCATATCACCAAATTGGTCAGTGAGTTTAAAATGTACTATCGTTAAAAAAGTATGATGAAACCGAATATAATCGGTGGTCTCTGGTTCTTGAACAATTAAAAATCCAGCTGGAACCACGCGTAAACGAATATAAAATGTATCCATGCTGCGCCTGGATTGATTTTTCGAGATTTATTTGATAGCTTCCATCAGTAAGATCACATACTAGATTTAAGATTTAATGCCATCACCGAGGATATATTGACATTTCCAGATGCTATATGTCTCCTTCTCCAGTCTGTGTCGATATTATGCTTGAGGATGCCTACAGGGGTATTTTGGCCATACATCGAGTATTAGAGGAACATTTTTGTTGATAAAATTGCTAAGTGATTTCTTTAGTTGTTCGGCTGCATGTTGAGGTATTACAAATGTCTGTAATTGTTCTTCGGTTATTTTCAAATGATCAATAAATACCTTATCTGAATAGAATATATATTTATGATTATACGTGGCAAACATGTATCAAATATATTACTGGATCAGGAATTCGTAGAGTAATGTACTCGATATCGTCTATTATTTATGTAAATGCTGAATTGTTCCGATAATTTGTTGTTTTAAGTCATCAGAATAATCTTGCGAAGCATTGAAAATTGAGTTCCGCAATCGATCAAATGTTCGAGACTTAATCTTTCTTTACAATTGTTAATATCCAAACGTTTACAATAATTTTAGAATCATGCCCTGTAGTATCATCCATAAATAATGTATTAAGACGCGTGGGTATTTTTTCGCCATCAAGAATAATGAATAATTCCTTTTCCCAAATCGATTTCCCGTATTCTGGTTGTGTTAAAAAAAAATCATATCTGTGGTAAAATGATTCAAGGTTGGTTCTAGCGGTATTTGATATTTAGGTGGTGGAATTTCAGGCCATCCTAGAATAGTTCTGATCGATGATTGATAAATATCTACAACATAACTAGGTGAGTTTATCTCGATCGTGGCTGATAAAGTCGATTCGTGAACCGTTATAGCAATTTGCTTATTCTTCTTCTGTAATGGATTTTATTCTACGCTGTAGTTCATTATTGTTCTGTTCGATTTGATAACTACAGGACGGCATAGAAAGAATATTTCAATCAGGAATTCCATCTGGTTTATTTTTATTTTCAAAAACAACATACTTATTCGGTTGCTGCCTACCAAATGCTGTTGATCTAATATTTCGCCAGCTGTAGTACACTCCTAATTTTGCAAATGCGATTACTTTTACCGGAATTACAGTTGGAAAGTTCACTCTGAATTCAGGGTTAGTTGAAGTTATTCAGATCATTGTTGTTCTTGCCGGAATTGTGTTCGCGGGTATCTGTTGAAGTAATTTTGTAGATGACATTGTTATTACTGTTATGCCTTTCTAATTTTGATGTTACTGTATGGTAGATGTTAGTCATCACCGATAATTCGTTATACGATGTCACTGTATTGTAGAGAGTGGATGATATCAACGAGGATAATTGAGCATATACATCCGTTGCGATATGTAATTTAATTATGTACTCGTCTAGTTTATTCTGAATGCATGTGAATATTTTTTTGCAGTGATACTAAGAAACCCTGTAGTTGTTGTTGTTGCTGAAACACAAAGTGTGGCAACTGCAGGTGTAATCATTGTTTCAGTTGATACCAATATACCCGTTCCAGCAATAACAGATGAAGTCGAATACGCCTTCGCTATTTTCTTTACTTTTACTGTATACTCGTCAACAAGAATGTTTGGTTTATTTTGAAACTCTGCACTTGATCGTATCGATATTATTGGACATTCATTATAATATTTACTTAAATCAATTACAAATTCTGCATAGTATCTGATTGTTGTTGCTGTTAAGTTACCATTGATAGGTTTTATTCTAAACTCACTTAAGCAATTAACACCGGTTCATACACCTGATAACACATTAAATTGTAACGGAGAAATTAGAGTTAATCTATAGATATCCTGGACTTCCCCGGTAATATCAGTAATATATTTTTGAGGTGTCCAGATGAATTCTCCACGTTGTACGAAGTATACGGAATTGATATTTTGATGATGCGGTACTTTAATCTTATCAAAAGTCGTGCAGCCGTAGCTGGAAAATCATAAACGGTATTACCCTGAGTGTGTTGAATCGTAATAATAATAATAATAATAATAATAATAATAATGAGGACTTTGTATAGCCCCTACTCTTCCAGAGCTCTAAGCCCTTTACACCATCAATAATGATATCACTACACTACAGAACAACAAATGACAAAAACAATGAAATTGGAAAACATAAAAACACGCTGAAAACATATAAGATAGAACAAATTATTAGGTGGCTAAGTTTGTTTCTGCAGTCGAAACAGGTGAGTCTTAAGAACAATCTTAAAAGGGCCCACTGTGTCTTTGTGTCTAATTTCAATGGGCAACTCGTTCCACGTCGCCGGGTCCAGGTATGCAAACGAACGTTGTCCATATGACTTTGTTTTCACCTTGGGAACAATGAGCATACGATTATCAGAAGAAGAGCGTAAGTATCCAGCTGGTGAATACACAAAGGTTGGGCTCGATAGGTATGTTCGACTGGAGTCTGTCATTGAAACATAGCACAGAGAACAAATTTTGTGTTTGAATTTGTATCGAATCGATAGCTAGTGTAGGGTACAGAGTAGTGGTGAGGTGTTCTCTGATCGATGTACTCTAAAGATGATCCGTGCAGCTGTTTTATGAACTTTTTGAAGATTCTGCAGTAGATATTGTGACGAACCAGACAGAAATGAGTTACAATAATCCAGTCTTGAAAGAACTAATGAACACAAAAGCGTTTTAGTGGCATCTACTGGAAGATATTTACGAATGGAACTGATGCGTCTCAGCTCAAGATATGCAGCCTTGCACATGTTCATGACATGTTGGTGCAATATGAGAGTACTGTCTATAGTAATGCCTAGATTTCGTACTGACTGTGAGAATTTAATGTTGGTGTTGCTGATATTTATTGTCTGAGGTAAAGGATGTGAATGAGAAAGTCTTTGTTTTGTGATCAGAATAGCCTCATTTTTGTCATCATTCGTCTGCAGCTTGTTACATGTCATCCATGATTTCACATCAGAAATGCACTTCTCTACGCCATGAATGGTAGCATCAACTTCCGTTGCGTGGCTAGACTTGTATATTTGTGTGTCATCAGCATACAATTGGTGAGACACTGGGTGATGATCTATGACACTTGAGAGTGGCTGAGTGTACAAAATAAGGAGAACAGGTCCAAGAACAGATCCCTGTGGAACACCACAACATACGTCAACTGGGCTGGAGTGTATTCCATTTGCAGATATAATTTGTGTCCTGTTCACTAAGTAGCACTTGGACCACTGAAGGTATATTCTGAACGTCAAATGCATGCTGGAGACGGTGAAGTAATATATCATGGTCTATTGTGTAAAATGCTGCAGATAAATCCAGGAGAGTGAGGATTGTAATCTTTCCACTATCCAAAGCAGAGTGAATGTCACTAAATACTTTCAGAAGAATAGTTTCCGTACTGTGGCAAGGCGATATGCAGACTGTACATTGCTGAATAGACTGTTTGAATTCAAATGAGATTCAAGTTGAGTTAGATCAACCTTTTCTAAGATTGTTTATATGAATGGGAGATTAGAAACTGGGCGGTAGTTCTTTAAATCGTTATGGTCAAGTGTTGCTTTCAAAGCAGTGGCTTTATGATGGCAGTTTTGAAAAATGATGGGAATTCCCCCGATGAGAGAGAGATATTATTAACATCAGTTAGTGAAGGAAATATTGGGTCTAAGCACTCAAGCAGCAGTGATGTCGGAATTGGATCAAGTTCACAAGACTTTGGTGCACTTTTCATTACGATTGTCCGTACTAAATCAATAGATACAGGTTCAAATGCTCCTAACGGTTGTCGCTGAAACTCTGCACCATAACTGTATGGTGACGAATCAGTTAAAATTGTGATGTTAAGCAAAATTCTAATGGTTTGTACTTTGTCACGGAAGAAATTTGCAAATTGGTCTGGAGGGTCTAGTGGAGAGAAGGTTGTTGGAAGTGGTGTACATTTGTTCATTGACATTAGTTTGTTAGTTATCTCAGAGACCTCTTTGCAGCTGGAACTCTCCGTGATCCTAGTACTGTAGTGGGATGATATGGCTAAATGGACTATGTTTGTGACGTTCTTCTTAGCGGCTTCGTAGATTTGTTTAAGAATAGTGAGTCTGGTGGAAAGCCAAAGACTCTGCTTTTCGGCGATGTCTATTAGCAGTGCGAAGCTGGTCCCTAACACTACTATACCATGGAGAACAATTTTTTATTGAATCGTATCAATAGTTATTTCAATATCAAAGATTTTCAGGGTAATATTCGAGGGATTACCAATATATTATCCACGGTTTTATCTAATTGTTTTATTAAAAAAGTTATTTCGGAGATTTCCAAACCCATCATACAAGAGCATCATACTCAGCCCTCAGTGCTGTTAGTTTATCGTCAGTGGTTTTATATTCTTTTAGCAGCGCGACTACATAGTTTGTCCTCACAGAACTCGTCATCGTATTCGACGTAATTGGTAACCACGATATCAACGATTGACCACATGTATACATAAATGATAGTAATTTTTCTTCTGTGGTAATTGATGGAGTCATTACTGGCATCCCGAATGAGAGTTTTGTCAGGATTACCCTACCATCATCAACACAATCAGAATGCAAGATAACATTAAAGTCATCATTTTTTCGCACGAGAACTACTGTATGTCTCGCTCAAAAGATAACTTTTCTAACATTTCTGCAAAATCCGAAAATATAAGATAATGGAATCGCGCATGAAAATAATCTAATAGGTCCCTGCAATATATTTATACGCGTTGCAAAACCTAAGCTGAAAATATGATTATCATCTTGTAAAACATCGAAAGCAGCGGCTGGTCTAGATTCATGTTCAGCTTCGACTGGTTGTGGATTAGATGCAGTATCTACTGGTATCCGTAATTTTACATACTTCTTATGATCAGCGCTATCAGTAATATCCTTAGCAAACATCATAGATGGTCCAGCCGATCTTGTATAATCATCTCAATATGTAGCTAAACCAATTATTGTGGTGGCAACATCAACATCATGCTTGATAGATTTAATTTTTCTTTAATCATTCATATATGTGGCTCTACTAAACAGCGCCATAATACTATTGTTGACAAAACCATCTCGGGCACCTTTTGAATATTATCAACTAGCAGTTGTTACGAGTTTCCCTTCTACTTCGACGAAAGCTACGGCGGGTAGGAACTATTTACTTTAATCTTGAACCTGAATTTCGATTCTTGATCGAGAATCTGATTGAATTGAATGTATTGAAATATAAGAATAAAATTGATAGTCGTGTACAGAATCATTTTTGAGAACCGGCGCGTCTATATCAGATGCTAGATCGTGAAGTTTTAAACATTTTATTATATATGTATCGATCCAAACTGTGATCTCGCTCGGGTTTTCAAACCACTTACCGCTATTAGATTTGCAGTAATATTTCAGTGCGCATCAGATCCTTGATTTATCAACGCTGCAAGTTTTTGATCCGCTGATTGGTTTATTATTTTACTAACCTTCGCTTCAGGATTTCTGTAGTTTTAGTGGTTTTCGTCGTCGAATCAAGGTGGTTAGTCTTTCCGTAGTTCCAGAACAAAATTTACCGGCAACATCGCCAATAGCACTAATACCTTTATCACGAATAACATGAATAGCTTTCATCTATAATTGTTTTGCAATTGGTACTATTTTTGCAAATAGTCCTTCAACAACATCACCGAAATCATCCCCATAATATTCTTTATAAACAAGCAGCCGTGAATTTACTACGTAAGTCATAGTTGGCTTATGGTCGTTATAGTGTATTATCATCCTATCTAATTATTATTTATCTAATCAGTTAGATTTTTATATTGTAAAAAATTATGAGAATCAGCCGTAGTGACTTTAAAGTTAATTACAGACTCTGACGGAGACTTTATGGGCTTTGTATTATATGCAAATAATAATGACATAGTGAAACATGAAATTAACAACTAAAATCAAATGAGTGCTGAAAATGCAAATGTGGAAGAGGAGATGATTGATGGAACACAAATGAAAGAATACAAATTGACAGGAGACAATTCACAAGGTCGCAGCATAGATGTCCAATGGAATTTTTGTGTACATCGAATATACTTTTGTCATGTGTTGACGGCTTTACTTTTTCCAAGTGAGTTCATATTGGGTTTGCGGATTAGTATTGATAAACGAAGCTATTTACTAAGGAATTCTTTACTGTTTTTATGGAGGAGTCTTACTGCTGTCCTGTACGTTGCATGAAATTGATAAATTTATGTATGTAATTTTATCAGAACAGTTGTGCTAAGTTTCAGATTCACCAAAGGAAGGTAACAGTAAAATATAACAAATTTATTGCAAGCTGATACCTATTTAAACATCAACGAGTACACTAGGCATACGCTATGTAAGGGCTTGGCACGAAACGTGGACACTATTAGTTATTAAAATAGATCTAGGTTATAGCTAATACAAGTACATTTACAATAGGCACGTATAGGGCTTGAAGACTATTGTAGTTTATGTCATGGACAGAAATTTGAAGATCCGTCCTGGATAAGCAGCACTTGTGGTTCGTGGATCTTTAATGTTTCTTATTTGTTTATGTAACATGAAATAATGTGCTTTTAACCCTTCCAACATCTTAAAAAAGACACAGTTAATGAAGCAAGTGGAAGTCAATTGATATTATAACATTTTACATGATATCTGCACAATTTGCATCTTATATACTGATCACTATTATTATCTTGACAAATACTATTTAATTATCACATGTCCCATGTTCTTGGAGCTTGCTATGGTGTCTGGATAGATTCAGAGAGAATTGGCTAAACTATGTGTTTTGCGGAAGGGCTAGAAACATACCAAGTCCAAAACAGATGTAACTTATCATAAAAATAAATGTATTTAGACATTTCTGCATCACTGGATAAAAACTTGAATATGGAATGAGTAGAATGACAAGAAGTTATTTAGGTTATGTTCTTGATGTATAGCATATCATGCAAGCATCTTATTCAAACATATTGATTTTTATACCTTATCCATATATAGATAATGTAACAAGCAAATCGCATATTACTCGTACTATTGACAGTATACCCATCTCAATCATCAAGACTGATTTCTTTAATTTAAATGTTCCAATGAAAATTAATAGAGAGAATCTAAAGTTGTGAAATCTCGCTGTGATATCTGCAAACCAGTAACTATATTTTGATCACGTCCTTTACATGTCATCAAAAGATAAGCGCGTAAAACGTGCTTATTTTTAAAACTTAGCAAACTGTCCTTAGAAGGTTCCATTTATCCTCAAAGAAACCACAGAAAATAGTCAAACACCAATGGATTTCGTTCCTGCTAATCTACTCAGGCATTTGCTTGAAACGCCATAAAGTCATGTCGTTGCACTGAGACTATTTGTTGTTATGCTATCTGGGATATGAATAACGCAAGCTGCCTTACTTTGAGCAGTATTTGTATTCATCTTTACCATGATAATCGTGATTCATGAGATAATGTAATTTTTGTTACTCGGCGATATATAGTCATTACTGGCATCCACAATGACAGTTTTGTCAGTCTGACCTGTCCTGCATCAACTGCGTTGGGTCTCCGGATTGCATCAATGGTCTAATATTTCTACAAAATCGGAAGAAGTGGAATCGCACATGAAGCATGTTCTTGTCCATTTGTGCAACCAATGTGCAACGAATCTCATGCTTTAATTATCATTCATCGATAGACCTTTAGCTCATTCATTGCTACATGTATGCCTTCCGGATGCTCATTTGTATTCTTTGCAAACATAATTGATTGACCACCTGATCTCGAGTAATCATTGTATTATTCTGCCAGACCTAATAATGTTGTGGCAATATCAACAATATCGAGACATTATTCAATATTTTTTCTATCAGTCAAGAACTTGTTTATGTTACATAATGCCATAACACAATTGTTAACAACACCAGGACGATCTAAAAGTCTGTACTCTGTATTATATGTGTTCAAACGTAGACCCTCGATATGAATAAATGGCTCAGAAGGAAGGACATATATACTTTTATACATCAGCAGAGAGGGTGAACCCTACAACTTTCCGAGCGTCGATTCGATGATCTGAGGCTTGTACCAAATAGTAAAAAAAATGGCGTCTCTTCGATAAAATAAGATTTCCTTATATACGCCATTGTCGTTGGCATCCACCCTCTCTGCTGCTACAGGTTAACCAAATATTTGATCCAGTCCGATACGATATCGTGTTCGAGGATCATCTAAATTTATTTTTATAAATCCATACGGGGTTGACAGAGCGTTACTAAAGAAATTTTTAAATTGATTGAAGTCCATATCAGAGCACCATGTCTGCCAAATATTTCGTAACGTATATGTATCAACGCCGTTAAACACAGCAAGAATATTACAGTTATCTCTGATCACTTTTGGAATCTGAGTGTATCGTTGAGTGACATATATCACGTCCGTGTTTTTATGCTTGCCTCTGGAAAAGATCCTAGCAGGATTTTTTTGATTGTCTAACATCACATCGTCGTATACGACTAAATTATTAATGTTCCCATCAAGGTCATCCACGGATGGTACCTCGTCAATATCAGTTATAAAATCAATGGCGTTCTCACCCTTAATTTCTGATGCATTCTTGTTAAAATCCTTTAACACTTCATAACATCGTTGATCATCTACGCTAGGGGCAATTAAATACAACTTATCCCACTTCATTCATCTCATTATTAAATTGAGTAACAATAGCGTCTTGCCGGATCCAGATGGCCCGATTATAATCATCCGGATAGAGTTTGGTAGCGCTGCACGATGCTTAACTGGTTCTCTTGTTTTAGTCGCTGAAAAATCAATTATATCCATATCTCTATACATAAATTATGGATCTATATTGTGTGAAGTGTAAAACGCGTACTGGCACAAATGATGTGGCGACGATTACAACTAAAAATAACAGATCAGCACTTACTGGTAGATGTGCAACATGTGGTATAAAAAAATTTAGATTTATTTCCCTTGATAAAATCAAGGATTTAAAAAAAAACGAGGAGGTGATATCGCAGCCAAATTGGCAAAACTCCCTGGAACCCCATGGGCAAAGTACCCCGGAGAAAAGCACCTTCCAGGATATAGCTACTGTGGCCCCGGAACACGATTAGATATCAGACTTGATGATCAAAATCAACCCAGATCTGGCGAGTATCCGATAAACGCCATTGATAAGGCGTGTCACGCTCATGATGTTGCATATAAAAGCAGCAATCTGCAACACAGGCATCTCGCAGATGTGAAATTAATTCATGCGTTAAATGCTATTCCTGATAAATCTTTGAAAGAAAAATTGGCTTCGTGGTTGGTAAAATCAGCTATGAAAGGCAAATTGATGATGGGTGCTGGTAATTAATAATATGGAATCTATTTATTATTCTCCAAAAGGATACTGGAGGGGTAACGCTGAAATAAATAAACTCACCAACGCCGCAAAAGTGAAAAAGGCTACTGCGGCTAATTGGTTATCCAAACAGGCACTATGGCAGATTTATCTACCACCGCCTAAACAAATCAATTTTTCGCATTTTGATGTTACCGGATCCAATGAAGTTCATCAAGCTGATTTATTGTTTTTACCACATGACAACGGTTACAAATACGCGCTAACCGTAGTTGATGTTGCGAGTCGATACAAACAAGCAGAACCGCTAAAAACAAAGTCAGCTACTGAAGTAGCTTCTGCATTTGAAAAGATTTATCGAAAGTGTCCTCTGCGTTGGCCGAATCTGTTACAAGTTGATCCTGGCAAGGAATTTCAGGGTGCAGTGTTATCAGCGATGAAACATCATAATGTCACCATCAGACGAGGACATACTGCGCTACATCGCGATCAGGCAATTGTTGAACGATTTAATCGGACTCTTGCTGAACGGTTATTTGGATATCAATACGCGAAGGAGTTTATTCAGGATAAAAGATCCCGTGAATGGGTTAAGAGATTACCAGCTGTGATTACCGCGCTCAATAACGAGATTACTCGAACAATTAACATGAAACCTGTCAACGCGATTAAGAAAGCGTCCATACCAAAAATTTAAATCCAAGGAATTTCACAAAAAAATTTCAAAGAACCAATTCTTGGTAGTAATGTCACTGTGAGATATTTATACGAACCAGGAGAGCTTGAAGGTGGCAGAAAAAGGGCTACTGATCCTATTTGGAGTGTTACTGCACACAAGATATCTACTATAACACGATCAACTGGTAGACCTCCAATCTATAAACTGGATTCAACTGCCCCTCAGCGGGGTTTTACACGCGAACAATTACAAGTGATTCCTGACGATACTCAATTGCCACCTCATGGTCTTAACTAGCACCCCTTTGTCTGTTGCACTCAAGACAAGTCAGCATAACGTTATCTCTGATATGACCAATGCTGCTATTCTTTCTGTGTACGGTAAATTGGCGAGGATCTTTATCCGAATACTGCCAACGCATTATACAATTGCAACTCGTGCAGTGATTATTCTGTTGTTGTTTCAGCGTAATTATTAATTTAGCATCAATGTCAAATTCTCTATTATTTTTTTTATCCTGTTGTTTATAACCGGAGAGTTTTTTATTAATGATGCTAGCATCATCCATTGTAGTGTCATCATCGTCACCAATGATTTCATCATCGAAAACAACTCTTCGAAGTTGATTTAATCTCCTCACTCTGGATACTGCAAGATAGACTAAATTCGACCATTGCGATTATCTACCATCCAAACAATTGTATCCGATATAGTCAATCCCTGTGAAGAATGTATCGTCGCTGCGTATCCTAGCGTCCACGGGGATTTATTAGCACGCAATGCATCTTCAACGACGCTGATATCAACCAGCACAATATCATTTAACACGAGAATCTGCTTTTCACTCTTCCCTGGAATATCAACTTCAATATTCTGCTTTCGTGTATCCGAAGGCCTATAACACAACGGTACTGGAAGTGTTGCAAATTTTTCTTTATGCGTTTCAAATAACTTCATCTGAAGTGTGTCTCTGACTATTTTTCTACTTGCTACTATCAAATCATTTGGTCTCCACGTTTCCCAAAAATCATTCATGGGAGTTTCTGAAATTCTTTCACGCGCTATTTCACATTGGATTTTATCCGGCTGTAATCTAATCATTGCTTTGAACTCGCGTAATTGTTCATCAAGTGATCTATAATCAGTAGTATTTTCTTCATAGTAGTCTACAAAACCCTTTAGTCATTCATGTGGAGATGCACCGACAACTGGTGGTGGTTGGCCGTGATCACCGCACATGACGACTTTTGTGTTTTTGTTTAACAACCACTCAAGAAATGTTTGTAATATTTTCAACGATACTGTGCATATTTCATCCCAAATTATGATTTCAGGAATGAATTTATCGCCCATTCGATCAGGGGTCCATTCATCGCCTTTCCATCGAAAGAAACTGTGATAAGTACAGGCATTTACCCCTCGCTGTATCATCTTTCTGGCGAGTCTGTGAGTCGGTGTAAACACAATCATGTTTGACCGACGATATAATTCAATTGCACGAGTTGTCTTTCCTGACCCACCACAACCGTTTAAATAAACTGTCTTGTATCTACATATTGGATCAGATACCGGTGGTGCATTAGAAAATTCTGATTGAATCTTATCACACTTTAAGTACTTTTCATCCATGGTAACATCTGCCGATTCACAATACTCATGTAGTTTTTTCTTTTTAAATCGCCAACGTCCCCAATTTTCCTCGGGATCTGTGAATTTAGCTACATCTGATTTGTATTTCTCGTCGATATAAATAGAATCAGTGGCTACTCTAACTGCGGTATTAGGAAATCTATTTATCATCGAAAATAAATTGATAGAAGCATAAGCTAGCATAGAACTTCTAAAATGCGTATATTGTTTAATATATCCATCACAATAGGTAACAACCGTACCCAATTTCTCACCATTGGATAGAAAAGCGTCTTTACGATTTACAAGTTTTCCCTGTTTCGTTAAATCCGTTACAATAAAATCGTATTCAGCGATGTCTATGATCAACCGCGAGGAATATTTTGCATTGTCGTATCTTCCACCCTGGGTAAATTTACCGATTATTCTTCGTCCAAAATCTTTTGCTTGTTCTTTTTTAATTTCAAATAACTTTTTAGACCAATTCATGATTTGTTCTTCATTGAAAATCTCCGATTTTCCATTCGAAGAATTTCCATCTGGAAATTGTTTTCGCAGTTTGCTAATTATACGATCTAGATTGGGTTGTGGTAGCCAAACTTCTTTCTGAGCTCGATAGCATATAATAGCTTCGGAAACAATCAACGATTGTAACATCTCACAATCAATCATATATCGTAGTAACACTATTGGCATCCAGGCCTTTTCAGATATATGTCTACCAAGCCAAACATAACTACACGGATGTAACCCTGTAGCGAGTTCAAATGATATCACACGAGCGAATCCGGTTAAATCAAAATCAGGTAATGGCCCATTAATCGCAACACGAGTCATTTCATGCGTGGGGTGTCCAAATCGTTTAAAGTACTCAGCGGCTTCTCCATATCCTAGAAAACTCCCTGGATAACACGCAGCTATATCAATTGAAATCATACCATCACGTGAGTATTTTGTATTCCACAGTCCTCCATGACTAAATTCGACGCAACTCAATTTAACATCTTCGAGAAAATCACTTCGTGTTGGACGCCATGAGTTTTTTTCTCTTGCAAAGTGAGCTACCACTGATGGAATAGTAAAACTATCCGTGAGTAGTTTTTCATGAAAACTCTCTGGTGAAAAATCATTAGTGATTTTTCTCATTCTGTTATCTAATTCTTCAACGCGATATAATTCACCATTTGGTCTTACAAATTGATCAAATCCTATTTCGGGATCTTCATCACTTCTAAGTAACCACACTGACACAGGATCATCTTTACACAACGCATGAATAGCATCGAATAATTTCTCTTCATAGAAAACATCCCCGGAAAATTCTTCGGGGATATATCTCACGGTTCGTTCTCGTGGAAATATTGTTACTGCAGGTGTCAACGCGTGTTTGTTATGATCAATAATTTGTATTGGCGCTCCATTTTTGTTATATTTCGGTTCGTATAAATCTTCTGCGGTTATCGTCATAACGGTTATTGGGAATCTTAATGATGTTTCTAATTTAGCTATATCAGAAATCTTTGCACCGTGCTGTTTTACTGTCAGTTCCCATTCGGTTATTTTCCTACGTCGCAGATCAGTTAGTTTATTTCCTCGGGATGCATTTGTGAAGTGTTCCATTACCCGTGTTGCTACACAATTCAGTGAACTAGAATATTTCATAGGAGCTAGTTTTGCGATATCGGGTTTATCATTTAACGGATATATTCCATAAACGATTGCTGTTACAGGATAAGATCTCTCGTAGTATGGTCTGTCAATTCCAGTTAGAATTCCTGGTTTGGAATCTCTCCTCACAATGACAGCTTTTTTATTCTTGAGGATTGGTTCGAATTTATCCCTAATAATTCATTTGCCTTCGTCTTCCTTTGGATTTTACACCCTTGGATTTCCAACCCGTTGGCTCGCCAAGGTGTGAAATTATCTCAGCTGCTCTTTCATCGTTCATGGTAGCATCGATGTTCGGTACATTGACATCTTCGTGTATAATTCGAAATGTCGACCAACAGTGTACTGCACCGTCTCGGTAGAATTCATTAAAACACTCCCTGATTTTACCCAGTATAGTTATATCACCGATTAGACGTTTTGGTGTATCAGAGACTCTATCGAGATTAAAATTAACATTTTTCCAGGGCTTAATTTTCGATAATCTCTTGAACTCCTTATCGAGATTGAATTTAACATTTTTCCAAGGCTTAATTTTCGATAATCTCTGGAATTCTTTCATTGTATAATCAATGAATTTAGCATTTTTCCAAGGCTTAATTTTCGATAATCTTTGGAATTCTTTCATTGTATAATCAATGAATTTAGCATTTTTCCAGGGCTTAATTTTCGATAATCTCTGGAATTCTTTCATGGTATAATCAATGAATTTAGCATTTTTCCAGGGCTTAATTTTCGATAATCTCTTGAACTCCTCCATACTATAATTAAAACAAGCATTTAAATGAAAGATTTATGTATAATGAATCACTGCAAATGGCTCATGATTGGATCAGTGACACCGTGTAACAAATCATGCAGAAATGAGTTCTGTGGGTATCATATGCAAAGTTTTCGACGTTGAAGCCTTGGTCCGGTACCTTGTATACGATGTGGGGTTCTGGTTAGGGGAAAATCGCAATTATGTCTACGCTGTGGTGGAAAGCGATACAGGGAGTTGAAGCGTTATTATGATAAAGAATCAAAAATGGATTTTCAATCAAAAAGTCTGACCTTGACAAAGTCCTTGACAGAGTCAAGGATAAAATCATAAGAACTCCTCAAGACTACATTGAAAGATTCATTATTAAACCAAACAATGAATTAGATAAATAATAGTATTATGTATATAAATGAACCAAGAATTCAGACCACACCCGGTGATTAAAAATTATGAAGCGTCCAGTGATGGTGTTGTAAGAAACCGTAGACTGAAGAAATCAGTTGGTGCTGACAATGGTAGGGGGTATTTGGTGTTTACATTTAGGGGAAAGAAGACATATTACTGCCATCGTTTCGTGTATGAATGTTTTTATGGATTGATCAAAGATGGTTTTGTTATCGATCATAAAGGTTCCAATCCAAAGAATAATTCTTTATCAAATCTGCAAGCTATCACACAAAGTGAGAATACCAAACGAATAAAGACTGGCAATTATAAATCAATTGGGAAAAGACCAGTAAAATCTTTGAATACAATAACTAACGAGGAAAAAATATTTCAATCAATGAATGAAGCCGGTAGGCATTTCGATATTTGTCCACCTTCTGTACGATATGTTGCAAAAGGAATTTATCGATCTGCGATTTTAAAAAAAAACTGGACAGAAAATTCATTTCATTTATGTCTGATGCATCATATTTCTCATTTAGAAGTATGTAATTGTAATAGAATATGAATTCTGAAAAAATGAATAGCATTATTGATGAAATTCTAAAATTGAAAAGTCAGGATATCAAACTATCAGATGGGTTAAATCCTGATCAAATCATGTCAGATTTTCAGGATATAGAATACGGAGTTAACACTAACAAGTATATGCTACCCAAGAAATACGCGTTCATCAAGAGAATTCAGAATTCTATTCGGAACTCTCTTGCATTTTCCAGTGACGTAAGTGTGTTTGTTCCGTTATTTACTATTGCGGAAGGAATACGAAAAGAATTGGGTAACGAATACGAATTGAAAAAAGAGGTCAATTCGAAGATTAGAAATATACGAGCGTTAATTCAAGAAAATGAACGATTTTGACCGTGACCGACCCTCAAAGAGATTTTGTCGTTTTTTGATTGTGACCGAACCTCAGAGAGATTTTCATTTTTTTTATAGCATTTTTTGATTAAAAATGTCAAAATCAGTGAATAAAAAATTGATGGACGGTTCAGAATGAGGAAAGTCATATTATTATTTTATTTATAGCAATTATGTGACTTTCAACATCGATGGTAACGCTGTTAAATACTTCCACGGTGGTGTTAAAAATCATCCGACATGTCAAATTAACTGAAAAGTGTTTTTGTCTGTTAGGTCAGGTTCGGGAAAATTGTTTTACAATTGAAAAATTGTTTCTGATTTCAAATAATGGTCAATGAAGCATTAACAACTAGATTGGCTCGTGAACGACTAGATGCAATTAGGAGATTTATACCAATTCGCGACTCTGTAAGAAATAAACTGCAACAACGACAGAGTTTACAAACTGACTTTGCTGTGGGATCTGAAGAATTGTTTAAACCAGTAACCACATAAACGTACGGGGTAGAGCGTGCCATACGGGGAGATGTTCCCGAGACGGGGAAATCTGTTATTGGTGAACTTGAAAAAATAGCAGCGAAAACTGAACAAACAAAACAAGCACAAGGTGGCATCATTGATATCAGCACATATCGAGATTTCATTGGCGAGTTATCAAGTGGGTATCACAGTGACTGAAAATCCTTTGGATTTTTCATCACCGGGACTGAATTTATAATCGACAAATTGTTTTACAATTGAAAAATTGTTTCTGATTTCAAATAATGATCATACACTACAACCATGACAAACCAACCCCCGTCTATGTAGTTAATTCACGGTTTCCAGTTTATAGAGCATACTATGGTGATGGTTTAGGTAATACCATTGCAGGGTTATTTGCGAGAATGGCTCCAAAAGTGATGCCGTTAGCTAAACAATTATCAATGAAAGAAATTGATGTTATCCGTGATAAGGGTATTAGTGCTGTTGGAGATCTTGCAGGAAAATCGTTTTCAGCCGCGAAGAATAAATTAACAGCGCTAGTGAAATCACGGAGGAAATCCAAAGGATTTTCGAAACCGTTACCATCTACAGCGGAAATGCCTGCAAGTGTTAGTAAAATTATAAATAACGCAGTAGATGAAAAACTAGCGCAATTGACTTCGTCAATAGTGGCAACCCCTGACCAAAGCAATATTGCAAATATGATAGCAGGAAGTGGCTTTAAAAAACTGCGACGATGAAATCCTACGATTTTTTTACGATGAAAATCGTTTACGATTTCACGATTTAGACTCTGATAAATAGAATAAAATGTTCAAAAAGTCACCTGATCCAGCGTTTGATATAGACGCCCCAGTTGGCAAGGATGATTCTGTACGCGATTATCAATATTACGCCTATCATGCCATAGACTCAAATAGTCGATCGCGAATTTAACTTCAAGTCCATGATACCAGTAAGTATTTTCTACCCGCTAAAGCGTTTATCGAAATCGAAGGAGAACTTGTAACAGCTGTTGATACTACTGATGTATCAGCACCGTATCCAGCTGGTACTCAAGTCGGTTTTGTCAATAATGGTATCATGGCGTTATTTGAGACTGCAAGATATCTTATTGATGGAAAATAGATCGCGATGTTGATGTGGCTACAACAATAATCGGGTTAGCGAGATATTCTGATGATTATACGAGATCGGCGGGACCTTCTATGATGTTTGCAAAAGATGTTAAAAATACCGCTGAAGGAAATCAATTTATTATAAGACGACCACATAATAATGCTGGTGCTGCTAATGTTGATGTCGAGAATATGATTATAAACAACGATGTTAATTTCAATCTAGGAGCTGCAACACGTATTTCAATGTTGGGAGGAGCGCGTAAATCATTTTCATGCGCGATTCCACTGTATCATATATTTGGATTCTGTAGAAACGTCCGAAAAGTTATCTACGGGGCGAAGCATACAGTATCGCTTGTACGAAAGAGTGATGATAATAACGCAATTTGGAGGATTCCAGCAGACAATGCAAATCCCAATGCTGATGCCGGTAAAGTCAAATTAACAAAAATATCATTGTGGATGCCAGTGTTGACTCCATCAATCACCGCAGAAGAACGATTACTATCATTTATGGACCATGGAGGAAAATCATTACTAAGTTGGCTAACGGTGAGTACAGATGTTAAACAATCAAATCTGAACGGGTTATTCACGTGGAACCTAGCATCAAAACAAGGCGTTTCTGCGCCACGTCATATATTTATTGCGTTACAGGATGACGCACGAGTTGGCAATCAACTCTTCAGCCATATGATATTTGATCAATTAGGTGTTAAGGACGTCTCACTGAGAATAAACGGCCAGCAGGAACCATCTGAGGATGTACAACTTAATTACACAGAAAATCATATTGCACGCGTGTATCATAGATTGTTGTCGTTTATGGCACATGATCAAAATGTCGATACTGGTCTACAAATATCACAATTGGATTTTAAAAATCTATATCCAATCTATTACTTTTCACTGGAACATCTTGATTTAACAAGACAGTCTGTCGTTGATATACACTTTAGAGCTACTGTGACTCGTGGTGTTATTGCTAATTATAGAGCAGTTGCTGTCATTCTCAGTGATAAATCAATGCTACTCGAAGGTGTTGGAGGAAGAATGAGAGTGGTAGATGCGCCAGTAGAAAATCTATGATTGAAATTGTAAACAATTTTCTCGATGAAATTGCTTTACAATTTACGATTTAGAATCAATCTGTTATTGTATAATGTCGTATAGTAATATCAATGTGTCTTTGACACCTGGTCAATTAAAAAAATTACAATCCAAATCAGCTAAGCAATGTGGAACCACAATCACGCTGAAACCCAATCAAATGACTGGCGGGGCGAACTCGTCAAGTAAAAGATTTCAATGATGCACTTGTAGCAAAAAAAGGTGTTCAGATTACTCTTTCTGCGGCTGCTATCAAAAATATGATTAAAACAGGTGGTATATTCCCGTTGTTAGCTGCGATTCCAGCATTGATTGCGGCAGCAGCCCCAGCGGTGGCTAAAGCGGCAGCGTTAGGGGCTGTTGGTACTGCGGCAGGAATGGCACTAAAAAAGGCAACGGGGAAGGGGTATAAAAAAAGGGGAAGGGTCTAAGACTACCAGGAACCCCGTATTCATGGTACAGCGGAAAGGGTCTAAGACTAGGACCGGTTTATTAATTCAGAAATCTTCGATTTCCGAACCTATGGTTGTGGAATCTTCGATTGGAAATCCTTCTGGTTTCACGCCAATGTCCGATTTTGATTTACTCGATGCTGCTAAAAAACTCGCGATTAAAAACTTCAGAGGTGTCTTTATGAAGGATCAATTACCGGCACAACCAAACAGTGTTGAAACAGGTATCATTAATCTCGATAACAGCACCGGACCTGGAACTCACTGGGTTGCATACGCTATTGATCCAAGTGGGATAGTCTATTTTGATTCATATGGATTAGCACCGCCAAAAGAGTTTATGCGTTATATAAAAACTTTTCCAATGAAGACTTGGTATTCTACGCTACCAACACAACAAATGAATGACCGACCAATATGTGGCAGCGAAGTATTAAATGTCCTTAACGCTATTTCTAACTCCTTGGGTAACCCAAGGGGAAAACCACCACATGTTGTCGTAAATGAATACACTAGTAATCGCTGGCGAAAATTATAGATTTTAGAGAGAGAAAGAGTTTTACAATAACATGATTGATATTTGGGGAAGACCACTATCAGCGCTGAAAAAACCCGGTGCCGATGGCACTGCAACCGGTGAAATAAAAAAAATAATCGAAGATGAAATAGCTGAGACGTTGAATTTAGCAAGTGTTGATCCCGGGGAAATAGTTGTATTTCAAGATCGTCAGGGTAAATTGAAAACTAGTAATGTGTCGTTTGATGATATTTTGGTTAAACAACGAAACGCAATCGAGGATACTATTGTGTTATTTTCCGATCAGGGTAAACTCAAACCGGGTGTACTCGTTTCGACTATTACAGATATATTAAAAACTCTCAACGATGAGTTAAAAAATTCTGTTTTGGAACTAACAACACTTGAATCTAGAATTGAGGATAACGGAAAACAGTTTTCAATTTTTCGTAGAAACATCGTGGATAAATTTCTTGGAACTACATTCGATAAACTCGACATAAAACTCCCGGATATCAAAAAATTCATCGATGAGACGAAAAACTTCATCGAAGACATCAAAACTGATTTTCCGAGGATGATAACAATCATTGAAAAAGCAAAAATTCCTCATGAGAAAACCAACAACTTAGTATACACGATCCAACACGGATCATTTGCGTGGACACCTACAAACAACAAATTAGATATCACTGCAATCGTTAAAGGTATTTATCGATTAACACTAGTGACAACGACTCAATTTAATATTTCATCGTCGAGTTCATCCGGGGTCAATAATACTATTTCAACGATCATCGACACGGATACGACTGAAAAGTTCACATTAACATCTACTGATAAACATTTGGTTAGGGTTTCAACAACGTGGTATGTGGAGTTCGTAGCGGATTTAAGTAAATAACTAAATTGAAAGGAAAATCATTCGGATTTCACAATTGAAAACGCTAGCGTTTTTAAAATAAAAATGATTTCATCAACGCAATGTCGCTTTTATCAGGTCAGAGAATTTCAAACTAGACTCAAAACCCTCGCCGAGGAGTATCAAATAAAAATAAAAAAATACCGACGAAGAATCACCGCAATTGATATTACCATATACTCGGTGTCAAGCGTTCTCGCTGGCGCCGGAATAATACTTGCATCGGTTACAATGATTGCCCCGGTCGTAGTTCCAATTTGCATATCTGCGGTGGCTACAATCGCGGGTATATCAACCGGGATAACAAAAAAATATCATCATGCAGCCAGAGTAAACTGCAAGATTACTTAATTCAATTTCATGTTGTATCAACCGCATACTCGCAATTATCCTCGATGATATCATCGTCACTCGATAATACAATTATATCAAATAGTGAGTTCTCAGCGATGGTCAGTATTTTTGATTCCGCGATATCAAAATTAGAAATACAACAACAGTATAATAACAATGACAACACCGATGGAATTGGAGAACACAAGCCCGAAAACCAGAATGATCTCAATAACCTCAACGATATCAGATAGTGAGTTCTCAGTGATGGTCAGTATTTATGATTCCGCGATATCAAAATTAGAGCGACAACAACAGTATAATAACAATGACAACACCGGTGGAATTAATTCAACAAATAGTGGAGAACATGAACCCAGTACAAACAAGCATGATATCAATAACATCAACGAATCCTGAATTCAGTGTGAATTTCCCTAGCCCAGTCCCCGTGAAGGTGATAGCGCTAGCAAAACTACGAGTGTATCACAGTTGGCCTAATATCAGATCAAAATCATTTGGTGGTCAACAACCGAATAATTCACTGGTATTTGCAAATAATAATAAACCAGACGGGACTCCAGACTGGAACGTTGTTTCGATACCAACCGGATCATATCAAATTGAACAAATCAATAATGAATTCGCGCGTAGAATAAAATCCATTACTGGAACAGAATCGAAAATCGCTATAACGGTTCATGAGCCGACGCTATCATCCGCAAATGAAATAAGCACAGAAGGATACGTCGTAGATATCTATCAGAGTTCTATTAGAACCGTACTAGGATGGCCTGAATTACCACCCCGAGGAAAACTCATTGATATACCCGAACCACAAAAAAACTGATTATATCACCGACGTGATAAAACCCAATAATCCAATAAAGAGTTATAAAGATCACATAATTACTATAGAGTTTTTTGGTCTCGGATATCAACCAACTGGGAGAGAGAAGGAAGGGGATAGAATAGAGGGATATCATTTTGTTAAAGAACCTAAAATCGTTAAAAATTTCACAGCAATGAATAATGATTTTTCGCTGTTGTTAATATCTCTCAAATCCGGTACTCTTACCCGAGATGAATTTATCAGCGTCGTAGAAACATGCAACAAAATTATCGACGATATGGAAACATTTAATTTAAAAATTATTCAGGATATATTAGATGACGATAATCCCACATCGAGAACAAAATTTGCAACAGACTACAAAATTCCCTTCAAAGATATCCCCACATTCAAACTACCGGGATATAACGTACCGGAACTGAAAAAAACTTCTCAGTGACACCATCGATGTTGGTTTTAAAATAATTCATGATACGTGGAAAAAACAGCATCACCGGAAATACAAATCCTCAAACATAATAATGATCCAGATGGTGGCGGTAGGCATATCGCTCCGTTCAACGTGAATATATCCTCAGTGATTGCGCTCAATTTAGTATGTGATGTTATCGAAGGAAGCTATCAAATTAATCTCGAACGATCAAATCAAGCTCAGCAAGGATATATTCTTTATTCGTTTGCACCAATAGCCCCTCCAGGATTTTTAATAATTGAGTCTCCGGTTAATCCAGTCTATATGCGGTGTCATAATGATTCATTAACCAGAATTAATTTCAAACTCACAGATCAGTCCAATAATTTAATTGATCTACAAGAGGAGGTGTTAGCGATTAGTCTGTTTGTGAGATCCTAAGGACTTGATCAAATATTCGGTTGAACTCGTAAATGATTTTTGTTAACCTGTAGCAGCAAAGAGGGTGAGTGACAACGACGTTGGCGTATATAAGGAAATCTTATTTTATCGAATAGACGCCATTTTTTTTACTATTTGGTAGAAGCCTCAGATTTCCGAATCGACGCTCGGAAAGTTGTAGGATTCACCCTCTCTGCTGTTTATATATATATATATATATATATATATATATATATATATATATATATATATATATATATATATATATATATATATATATATATATATATTGTAATAACCTGCACTTAGGGAGTGAGGTATGCATGCGTGTAAACGGTAAACACTATTCATCCAAGCCGTCCAATTCGGTATAGATTTTTTTTTTTTAAATTATGAATCTGTGCATTAGCAGTGAATTTCTTAAATGAGTTGACATTACTATTTTCTAGGATCCTGTGTTTTGTTTACTTGTCGATTAATAGTTAGCTGGTATAGTCTACGTGTTTGTGATAGCGAAAATAGGGAGTATCATGCCGGCGGCTGGCATCCTTGATAATTCGATTAATGCTTATTTCTAATTAACAGCTTAAGACTGTACACTACATGCTCAATGTGTTTATAGTCCCTGGGGTTTCATTTGTATACGTCATTGCATTTAAGTTTGTTTTTCCTCTTCTTTGTTTCTTTGGTAATTACAACTGTTGACTACCCTTTCATGCGGTCTACCTCGGTAATATTGTAAGAGTGCATAACACGGTTTCCGAACCATTGCTATAACGACAGACTAACACGGTATGTGCCGCGAAATACAAAACTGATTTTTGTTCTTTTTCTATTTTTACTTATGGCAATTCATTCACCATGTAACAATGTGTAAAATATCCAGTTGGTAATTTCCATAAATAATCACTGTGAAAATTAACTAAATATACACATGCAATACTAGCGCATGCTGGTTTGAATATTCCAACAAGAATTGTGGGTTTTGTGGGTTTTGTGGGTATTGTGGGTTTTGTGGGCGTTGTGGGTATTGTGGGTTTTGTGGGTATTGTGGGTTTTATCAGGAGTATATAAGGCTTTGTGGGCTGCTTGAGAGAGTTCAGTCAGTTAGCAGCCATCAAACTAGGCACATCACAGTTATTGTGAGTTTTATTTTTATTTTTATTTCTTATTTTTTTTTGTTTAGTTTATTAGAGAATTATATAACTTTAGGCACTATTTTGGACAGTAAATATTTTATAAAGTTTATTTAAGTACAAATCAATTTTTTATTTAAGTTATATTTTTAATTATTTTTAATTCCTTTCTCTCTTCCAAATTATACACATTCTAGTCATTTCTAATATATTTTGCAAGCAAAATATATATTGTTTAATCATTTGTTATTTAAAATTCAGTTATATGGTCAAGTGAGTGTTGTCCTCACAGACCCATACTTTTATTGATTTCTTTATTTATTTTCTTATTTAATTAGTTTTATAAAGCTAAATACATACAGAAAAGTTTTGCTACACTACAAATGTATAATTCCTGTTTCTTAAATGATAGGTCCAACAAAGTTTTTAGGGAAATAAAATGTCTAAGTCATTGTGAATGTTTTCCTCACAGACTTGACATGCTAAATTCAATTCAACAATACTTGATTATTCTAGCAATCTATAAACCATAAGTTAATTGTCTATTTTATAATTCACTAGTTGTCTCAGTCATTGTGAGTGTTTTCCTCACCGACTCGACATGCTAAATTCAATTCAACAATACTTGATTATTCTAGCAATTTATACAATGTACGTTATGTGTCTATTTTATAATTTATTAGTTGTCTAAGTCACTGTGAGTGTTTTCCTCACCGACTTGACAGCCAATTTACTTCCATTTAAACCAATTCACTTCAAATAATTATTATGCAAAGTTGAAGTGTAAAGTCAAGCAAGTGTTTTTCCTTGCAGATTTTTACATTTCACAATTACAATCAAGTCAAAGTTTCTCTTCTGTAGTAAACTTTATTGCAACTATATCCAAATATGGTAACTCTGATATAATCTTCACTCATCAGAAGAAATAATGTAATAAATTAATAGAATAGTGCTAATGTGTTTCCTGACCTTGCATGAAACTATCATACTATACCTTCACACAATGATAATGTTTTAGCTTAGGACAACAACAACACGACTGTCATGGGCATGAACTGCCTTTATTCACTGTTTCTTAATAAATGAATCATCTTGTGTTATGGTTGAAAAGAAATCAAGAGTTCGAGTTTACTCCATTCTCCCCCTCTTTAGTCAGCTAATAAAAAGCTAACCCATCCCTGGTGCCATACTCCAATGTAATATTACTTAGGACCTGGCTTGGCCGTTACAATATATATATATATATATATATATATGAACCTTGTGAACTTAAAGGCGGGAAAAAAGAGCCACTGAACCTTTTTTGGGATGTAACTACACATACCATTTCAAAGGTCGTAAGATCTACGGTACTCTCATATATATATATATATATATATATATATATATATATATATATATATATATATATATATATATATATATATATATATATATTCAACTTCTCCTCAACGACTATTTGTACATGAACCATTAATAATAATTCCCGAAGATACACAATTACCAATAGCTTCAATTAACCTTGCGCCTCGACTTCGATTACACTTAGGACAGGTCAGCATTGCATTTTCGCATGTTTGACCAAGACTACTATTAATTCTGTCTACGGTAAATTTGCTTTGGATAATTATTTGAATATTCCCACACCATTACTTTGTTACAACTTGCACATTAGTTTGATTTCTATTATCTTTTGTGGAGTCAATGACAATTCTCTGCAACTGATGTATTTTCTGACTCGTGACTATGCGAGATAAACTAAGTTTGACCATTCGATACGGTCATCGACGACCATAACAGCTGTTATCAGAAATAGTTAATCATTGATATGAATGAATCGTCATTGTGTATGCTAGCGCCCATGAAGTTTCGTTCTATAATGCGCTTACTCAATATTTTGTTTGCTCGTATCTGCTGGTGGATAACACAATGGTACAGATAGATTTGAGATTTTCTCTTTATCTAGCATAAATAGTTGTTGTTGAAATGTATCACAAATGTATCTTTATACTTGCAACTATCAAATCATCTGGTCTCCACAAATTCCAGAAATCATTGACAGGAGTTTCTGAAACTTTGTAACGTTTATTTAACACCATAACTTTATACGGTTGTAGTCTGATTAATTCTAGCGCTCTATGATCATTAGTTATTTCTTCATAATAATCTATTAAACCTTTCAGCCATTCTTGCGCACACAATCCAGTAAAATGTGTTGGATGACGATGATTAGTGGTACATTATCACACCAGTAATTATTGTCAACAACAAACCAATAAATATGTTTAGTACATCCTTAGATACTATCCATATTTCATATATATTTGATCTCCAACTATAATCCTTGGAATGTATATTCACCCATTTGTTCAGAAATCCATTTATCTCCTCTCCACCAAAATATGTGCATGATTTAATTCCTTGATCATTCATTTCTTTGGCGATTTCTATTAAATGAGTTTGACGAACACACATATTGTAGTTTTCATTATTGGAACATGAAAACATTCACACGAATACAGGATAGCTTTTACAAATATTTTCGATATCACCGTCATACAATTTTGCAGTTCAATTTCGGGGAAATAGTGTTAGTCCACACATACGCATTGTCATCAATAATTTCAATCGAAGCTCCTTTCGATTTATATTTTAAATCGTATCAAATATCTCCAGCTATCGCCTTCCCTATTATGGGAAATTGTAGTGTATTTCCTTGCTTAGCAACGTCTCTGATAGATCAGATGCTCCTGTATCTTTAAATATTTCTGCCCACGAGTGTATTTTATTAGCGTCTTAGATCCGCTAAACTTTTTTCCGGGCATCGCATTTATTAAACGTTTCGTTACTCCTTCTGCTACACAATTTATTTTTCGAACATTTCATTGGTTTTAGATTCTCATTCAGCGGACATATCCTATAAATAACCACGGTAAGAGTATAAGATCTTTCATAATACGGTTTTCAATACAAATCAACATTCCTGATTTTGGAGTTTTACTCAATATATGAATTTTTTAATGATGAATGGCACGATCATATTTGTCACGGATAATCCATGTATGATTGTCTGTTTCTGATAATACGATAAATTTCATTTTGAGAATATAATTTCGAAATAATTACTAATCGTTGCTGCTCACTGGGCCTTCATTGTAGCATCGGCAACATTACTGTAGCATACAATTTTTTATGTTGACAACACATGGTATACTTTCAATCAGATCATTCGTTCGATCAACCAAAACTCGCCATGGTAATTCAGGTAGTCTTCTGTCAATATCTAATCTGGATTTAGAAAGCTTGTTTTTAGAAATTCTTTTATACTCAACTATTTTATAATTAAGATATTGAAATATTGAAATATTATATAATTAATGATTCAAACAAGAATGTATGCATGTGGCTAATGATAGGTTCGACAACCCTTTGTAAGAAAGCATGTATAAACGAATTTTGTGGATATCATTTACAAAGTGCACGTTGAGGAAGTCTAAGACCAAAACCGTGTTTGAATTATGGTGATGGCATTAGCGGAGAAACACGCTTACGTGTACAATGTGATTGTACAAAATACCGAGAGTTGAAAAGAAATTATGATTTTAAAAACATAACAATGATGAGGTTATAAAAAGTGCTAAAGGCAATATAGCAAGATTTCAAAATAATGATTTAGAAAGCAAAATTAATAAATACAATACGGAAAAAGAGTTTATAGGACATTCTGTTCTGATGGATTACTAATCATCTTCTGATGGTACGTACCATCAGGCAATGTCGACTAAAATGACCGGTCGTTATATCATTAATACCGGTTATCTATAACTCTTTGCTGAGGGAAAGTAAAAGTATTTTTGTCATAGATTAAAAAAAGTAATCGATGACGGTCTTATGAACGATCCTATTGATTCAAATCTCACCCCCCCCCCCCAACAAAAAAAGAATAATTAAAAATTGGATAATTTACGCATTATTATGCATAGCCAGAATTGTACATCTGAAAGGACTAGTTAAAATGACAAGAGTACCAGATATGTTGAATATAGAAATACAGACAGGTGGAAACAAATATTTGTATAGACATATGTAGCTGCCAAATAATTCGATGTTTACTCGGCCTCAGTACAACGTGTTGCAGATAAATAATTATATCAATATTTTCGCCAAAATATTCAAACAAGATACTTGTTCAAGTGTTAAAAGGGAGATAAATAATATCAGGTATTTTTCTTTAGTAGAGAGTGATTAAAGAAGTTACATCGCTTGTTACTGCGTATTTTTCTGTCATCATAACTAATTATGAGATTAATAATATCAGAGGAGAAACATAATTGTTTAATAATCAGAATATTAGTTTCTAAAACATAAATTAGAAATAAGACGTCCGTGTTAATGCGGAGGTGGAATTGGGTTCATTACAAATAATTCCATGATAGCATGTCTTAAATACAACACAACCTTCAATTTCTACCACACATCGTTTGAACTAGTCCAATCAGCACTCACACTGGAATAAGGTCAGTCTATTTGTTCTGTCACTAACGCCCTCCTCTAAGTAGAAGAAAAAAAAAAAAGAAGATGACTGAATCTCACTTTTTGAAACAGTTTCCAAATCGCCTGGAGTATGGAAATTCGATAGGTAGCAACCTGATTATTCTTAAAGATTTCAACTATCACAATGACTGTCCATGAAACTGATACACGTCAAAACGCCTAGTTTTGAACCTTAAAAAGTCCGTAAACCAACCTACTCATAAACATGGTCACATGTTTATACTGGATTCTTCATAGACCTGATGATAATGTTCTGTGATCCATCCTTGAATCCCACGAACTTGCTTCAGATAATCTCTGCATTATATGCCATCTGGACGTGTCAGTTCCGAACCCTCCAACTTTATTTGCTACTAAGAGAAACCTCCGTGTGTTAGAAAAACTAAACTAATGCAAGACATCCAAGAAAACATAACTTTTTTACCACCTATAGCAGGACAAACTAATGCCAAGGAACGAAAGTAAACCACTTCCATCTACATTCTCTCCAGAAGACCTTCCAGATCTATTTGCAAATTTCTTCCGAGACAAAGTACAAACCGTTAGAGATTCGCTTGTTAACATAATTTCAATTGACCCGTAGTCACCAATCAGTTACGGTATATACAGAATTTCAACGACAAACATTAGGAGCACTTGAACCTGTCTCTATGGATTTAGTATTGACAATAGTAATGACGAGTGCACCAAAAGTCATGTGAACTTGATCCAATTCCAACATCACTGCCTCCTGCTTGGTTAGACCCAATTTTGCCTTCACTAACTGACTTTTTAATACCTCTATCTCATCTGGGAATTCCAATTATGTTTCAAAACTGCAAATGTAAAGCCTCAGATGAAGAAGCCAACAGTTGACCATAGCGACTTAAAGAACTACCGACCAGTTTCTTATCTCCAGTTTATATAAAAAATACATAAAAAATTGTTCTAACCCATCTTGTATCTCATTTGACGTCAAACAGTTGTTTTGTAGCAATGTACATTCTGCATATCGCCCTTGCCACAGTACTGAAACTTCTCCTTTGAGAGTAGTTAATGACAATATGTCTGCTTGGGATAGCCGAGAAAATAATCGGCTTGAATATATAACTGATTAGAGAGACTGGCGAAGTTAGTCATTAGACTAGAGCCATACAGTATTTTGATATTATACTACTTTTGTTACGACGTGTAGCAAATAATATAGACAACTCTTCTCTCTTTAAAAGATGTAACTTTTCAGAATTGCTGAAGAACGATATTTACCTGCAATGAGCATAATTTGATTGAACGAACTCTACTAGGAATTCGTATAATCTTCTAAGGGAAATAATCGCGTAATTATATAGAGTTGTTTAATTCTCTGAATGAAAAGGTTAAATCTAACATAATTTTATTTTATTAATTAAAATAATGTGATTTTTAAACGAAAAAAACCCCAGAAATAATATATTTGTTTTGTTCTGCATCTCTCAGGTTTCATGCTTCATTTCTATTTGGTCAGCAATAATAACTATGTAAATGACCATAAACGGTTCACAAACGTCTCTTCTAGATTTCCAAGTATGTAGAATTTGCCAAATTTAAATGTTGAGGCTCCAGCATAATGATCTAAAGTTAATACGACACACACTCCAACAATATCACTACATGGTGGGCGCCATTTTGCACTCTCTCGGGGGGGGGGGGGAGTTTGTGCAAGAAATATTGAACATAGATAGGGTCGCGTTTGTCTGTGCCGTCTGTATATATGTTTTTGTTCTTTCGTTTGCTGTATTTGTTTTCCTATGTGTTTGCTGTTTTCTGCCTTCATATTGACCGTATACATCGTTTACTGGAATTTCATTTGGTTCAGTTTTATCGATTGTTGTTAAAGCATCTTCAGCAATAATCTTTAAATACATGAAAATATACGGAACACAAACTTTTCTTATTGCTTTCCAAGTATTTGATAACATACACTCCAACCATATTACTACGTAGTTTGCGCCATTTTGTACTCTTCCGGAGTTGAGTTTGGGGGAAGTGTGTGCGTAAAATGTTGAACGGACAAAGGGCCGCGTCGTCTGTATGTATGTATGTATGTATGTATGTATGTATGTATGTATGTATGTATGTACATGTTTTACGTAAATGTACTAAAACTTCTAATCGTGATATATCGGGAAAAAAATATTATTAGAACAGGCAATAAGACAACGTATCCCAGTGATTGTAATACAACTTCCAGTAGCACCAAGAACATCATAATATTATTTTTCTTTTGTTGTTGGATAATCTACTTTTAATTTTGTAATAGATGGAATAATTTATCTCTTATGGTTTCTTCTGTTTTTGTTATTTCGTTCGCTATTTGTTCCTATTTGTTTGCTGTTTTCTTTCTTCATATTGACCGCACATATCGCTAACCGCCTTGAGGTATTCCATATATGATGCATTTTGTGTCAATAAGACTTATGCTAGTTTTAATTTTATAAAACACATCAGCCCAGTATTTTGAACTGGAAATATATTTGGGTATGCTATATATGAACTATTTTTATAAGTCGTAACAACAAGAGCTGGAAATTCATTTAGATCCATTCTATCGATTGCCGTTAAAGCATCTTCAGTAAATGTATTATGTAATTCTTCGATCATTTCTTAATCATTTTTCGTTCTCTTTTGTAAAATGTTACATTCCATTCATATTGTCCCTATACAACAACTCCACGTCGTTGTCATCCACCCTCTCTGCTGCTGGAACTTTCAGTTCTGGTTAACAAAAAATAATAAATGATTTCAACCGAATATTTGATCCAGTCCGATACGATATCGTGTCCGAGGATCATGTAAATTTATTGTTATCAATCCATGCGGGGTCGACTGAGCGTAACTAAAGAAATTTTTAAATTGATTGAAATCCATATCAGAGCACCATGTCTGCCAAATATTTCGTAGCGTATGTGTATCAACGCCTTTAAACACAGCAATAATATTACAGTTATCTCTGATCACTTTTGGAATCTGAGGGTTGCGTTGAGTGACATATATCACGTCAGTGTTTTTATGCCTGCCTCTGGAAAAGATCCTAGCTGTTTTTTTTTGATTGTCTAACATCACATCGTCGTATACGACTAAATTGTTAATGTTCCCATCAAGGTCATCCACGGATGGCGCCTCGTCAATATCAGTTATAAAATCAATAGCGTTCTCACCCTTAATTTCTGATGCATTCTCGTTAAAATCCTTTAACACTTCATAGCAACGCTGATCATCTACGCTAGGAGCAACTAAATACAACTTATCCCACTTCATCCATCTCATTATTAAATTGAGCAACAGTTGAGTCTTGCCGGATCCAGATGGCCCGATTATAATTGCGCGGATAGAGTTTGGTAGCGCTGCTTGATGCTTAACTGGTTCTCTTGTTTTAGTCGCTGAAAATCAATTATATTCATATCTCTATACATAAATTATGGATCTATATTGTATGAAATGTAAAACGCGTACTGGCACAAATGATGTGACGACGATTCCAACTAAAAATAACAGATCAGCACTTACTGGTAGGTGTGCAACATGTGGTATAAAAAGTTTAGATTTATTTCTACAAAATCAAAGATTTTACAATCCGGAGATGTTTTAAAAAAAAACGAGGAGGTGATATCGCAGCCAAATTGGCAAAACTCCCTGGAACCCCATGGGCAAAGTACCCGGGAGAAAAGCACCTTCCAGGATATAGCTACTGTGGCCCCGGAACACGATTAGATATCAGACTTGATGATCAAAATCAACCCAGATCTGGCGAGTATCCGATAAACGCTATTGATAAGGCGTGTCATGCTCATGATGTCGCATATAAAAGCAGCAACCTGCAAAACAGGCATCTCGCGGATGTGAAATTAATTCATGCGTTAAATGCTATTCCTGATAAATCTTTCAAAGAAAAATTGGCTTCGTGGTTGGTAAAATCGGCTATGAAAGGCAAATTGATGATGGGCGCTGATAATTAATAATATGGAATCTATTTATTATTCTCCGAGAGGATACTGGAAGGGTAAATCAGCAATCAGTAAACTCGCCAGCGCCGCAAAAGTGAAAAAGGCTACTGCGGCTAATTGGTTATCCAAACAGGCTATATGGCAAATTTATCTACCGCGTCCTAAACAAATCAATTTCTCGCATTTTGATGTTACCGGACCCAATGAAGTTCATCAAGCTGATTTATTGTTTTTACCACATGACAACGGTTAAAAATACGCGCTAACCGTAGTTGACGTTGCGAGTCGATACAAACAAGCAGAACCGCTAAAAACAAAATCATCACCTGAAGTTGCTTCTGCATTTGAAAAGATTTATCGACGAGGCCCACTACGCTGGCCAAATCTGTTACAAGTTGATCCTGGCAAGGAATTTCAAGGCGCTGTTTTATCAGCGATGAAACATCACAATGTCACCATCAGACGAGGATATACTGCACTACATCGTGATCAGGCAATTGTTGAACGATTTAATCGGACTCTTGCTGAACGGTTATTTGGATATCAATACGCGAAGGAGTTTATTCAGGATAAAAGATCCCGTGAATGGGTTAAGATATTACCAGCTGTGATTACCACGCTCAATAACGAGATTACTCGAACAATCAACATGAAACCTAACAACGCTATTAAAAAGAAGTATATACCTAAAATGGAAATCCAAGGAATTTCACAAAAAGATTTCAAAGAACCAATTCTTGGTAGTAATGTCACTGTTAGGTATTTATACGAACCAGGAGAGCTTGAGCGTGGTAAAAAAAGAGCTACTGATCCTATTTGGAGTGTTACTGCACACAAGATATCTAGTATAACACGATCAACTGGTAGACCAGCAATCTATAAACTGGATTCAACTGCTCCTCAGCGAGGATTTACTCGACAACAATTACAGGTAATTCCCGAGGATACTCAATTACCACCGCGTGGTCTTAACTAGCACCCGATGCCAGAGGCATTGTGCTGGCACCCATTCGTCTGTTGCACTCAAGACAAGTCAGCATAACGTTATCTCTGATATGACCAATGCTGCTATTCTTTCTGTCTACGGTAAATTGGCGAGGATCTTTATTCGACCAACTCCAACGCATTATACAATTGCAACTCGCGCAGTGATTATTCTGTTGTTGCTTCAGCGTAATTATTAATTCAGCATCAATGTCAAATTTTCTATTACTTTTTTTATCCTGTTGTTTATAACCAGAGAGTTTTTTTTCTGATTATGTCCCCGATGATATCATCGGCGCTGACAATATCACTTATTGAAGTATCATTATCGTCACTGACTTCGTCAACAACAATTCTTCGGAGTTGATTTATACTTCGTACTCTGGATACTGCGAGATAAACTAAATTTGACCACTCAATGCGATTATCTACTATCCAAACAATTGTGTCTGTGACAGTTAATCCCTGTGAAGAGTGTATTGTCGCTGCGTAACCTAACGTCCTCGGGGATTTATCAGCACGCAATGCATCTTCGACGACGCTGATATCAACCAGCACAATATCATTTAATACTAAATTCTGCTTTTCACGTTGTCCAGGAATGTCAACGTCGATATTCTGTTTTCGTGTATCCGAAGGCCTATAACACAACGGTACTGGAAGTGTTCCAAATTTTTCTTTATGTAATTCAAATAATTTCATCTGAAGTTTGTCTCTGACTATTTTTCTGCTTGCTACTATCAAATCGATACTATCCATGCTTCCCCAAAAATTATTCATGGGAGTTTCTGAAATTATTTCACGCATTATTTCACATTGAATTCTATCCGGTTGTAATCTGATTAGTTGTTTAAACTCCTTTAATACTTCATCTAATGATCTAATGTCATCGTTCATCTCTGTGTAATAATCAACGTATTTTTTTAGCCATTCATGAGGAGATTCACCGAAAATTGGTGGTGGTTGGCCTTGATCACCACACATAATAATTTTTGTATTTTTCGTTGACAACCATTCAAGAAATGTTTTTAATACTTGTAACGGTACTGTACAAATTTCATCCCATAATATCACCGGTGGAATAAATTTCTGTCCCATTCTTTCAGCGGTCCACTTATCACCTTTCCATCGAAAGAAGCTGTGATAAGTACCAGAATTTTTTACATCTCGTTGTTTTATGTCTCTGGCAAGTTTATGAGTTGGCGTTAACGCATTCATGTTAATTTTATCTTTGAATAAATTAATTACTCGTGTTGTCTTTCCTGATCCTCCTGATCCATTTATATAAACGATTTTATATCGCGTAATTGGATCTGATATCGATGGCGCGTTAGATAATTCTGATAATTGGTTGCTTTTCAAGTATTTATTGTCGTTGGTAACATCTGCCGATTCACAATACTCGTGTAGCGTCTCCTTTTTAAATCTCCAACATCCCCACGCTTCCTCCTGGGATGTGAATTTAGCTACATCTGATTTGTATTTCTCGTGGATATACATAGAATCAGTGGCTACTCTAACTGCGGTATTAGGAAATCTATTTATCATCGAAAATAAATTGATAGAAGCATAAGCTAGCATAGAACTTCTCAAATGCGTATATTGTTTAATATATCCATCACAGTAGGTAACAACCGTACCCAATTTCTCACCATCGGATAGGAAAGCGTCTTTACGATTTACAAGTTTTCCCTGTTTCGTTAAATCCGTTACAATAAAATCGTATTCAGCGCTGTCTATGATTAACCGCGAAGAATATTTTGCATTGTCATATCTTCCACCCTGGGTAAATTTACCGATTATTCTTCGTCCAAAATCTTTTGCTTGTTCTTTTTTAATTTCAAATAACTTCTTAGACAAATTCATGATTTGTTCTTCATTGAAATTCTTCGAATTTCCATCTGAAAACTGTTTTCGCTGTTCGCTAATTATACGATCTAGATCGGGTTGTGTTAGCCAAACTTCTTTCTGAGCTCGATAGCATATAATAGCTTCGGAAACAATCAACGATATTAGCATACCACAATCAATCATATATCGTAGTAACACTATTGGCATCCAGGCCTTTTCAGATATATGTCTACCAAGCCAAACATAACTACACGGATGTAACCCTGTAGCGAGTTTAAATGATATCACACGAGCGAATCCGGTTAAATCAAAATCAGGTAATGGATCATTAATCGCAACACGAGTCATTTCATGTGTGGGGTGTCCAAATCGTTTAAAATAGTTACTACATTCTCCATACCCGAGGAAACTTCCAGGATAACACGCGGATATATCAATTGAAATCACACCGCACTATGGTATTTTGTATTCCACAGTCCTCCATGACTAAATTCGACGCAACTCAATTTAACGTCCTCGAGAAAATCACTTTGTGTTGGACGCCATGAGTTTTTTTCTCTTGCGAAGTGAGCTACCACTGATGGAATAGTAAAACTATCCGTTAATAGGTTTTAATGGGAACTCTCCGGTGAAAAATCACTAGCGATTTTTCTCATTCTGTTATCTAATTCTTCAACGCGATATAATTCACCATTTGGTCTTACAAATTGATCAAATCCTTTTTCGGGATCTTCATCACTTCTAAGTAACCACACTGACACAGGATCATCTTTACACAACGCACGAATAGCATCAAATAATTTCTCTTCATAGAAATCATCCCCGACGAATTCCGGGGGGATATATCTCACGGTTCTATCTCGTGGAAATATTGTTACTGCAGGTGTCCACGCGTGTTCGTTATGATCAATAATTTGTATTGGCGCTCCTTGTGATTGATATTTCGGTTCGTATAATACTTCTCCGGTTATTGTCGTTACTGATATTGGAAATCTTAATGATGTTTCTAATTTAGCTATATCAGAAATCTTTGCACCGTGCTGTTTCACTGTCATTTCCCATTCGGTTATTTTCCTACGTCGCAGATCAGTTAGTTTATTTCCTCGGGATGCATTTCTGAAGTGTTCCATTACCCGTGTTGCTAGACAATTCAGTGAACTAGAATATTTCATAGGAGCTAGTTTTGCAATATCGGGTTTATCATTTACGGATATAACCCATAAACAATTGCTGTTACGGGATAAGATCTCTCGTAGTATGGTTTGTCAATTGTAGTTAGAATTCCTGGTTTGGAATCTCTACTTACAATGACAGTTTTTTTATCCTTGAGGATTGGTTCAATATTATCCCTGATAATCCATTTGCCTTCGACTTCGATAATGAATTTTATTCTGAAAAAATACTTTTGTTGGGAATTGCTTTGTTGAAAATCTTTGATTGGAAATTGCTTTAAAAATCTTCGATTTTTAATTTCACCTTTGGATTTTACACCCTTGGATTTCCAGCCCCTTGGCGGGCCAAGGTGTGAAATTATCTCAGCTGCTCTTTCATCGTTCATAGTAGCATCGATGATGAGTACATTGACATCTTCATCAATAATTCGAAATGTCGACTAACAGTATACTGCACCGTCTCGGTAGAATTCATTAAAACACTCCCTGATTTTACCCAGTATAGTTCTATCACCGATTAGACGTTTTGGTGTATCAGAGATTCTATCGAGATTGAATTTAGTATTTCTCCAAGGCTTAATTTTCGATAATTTTTGGAACTCCTTATCAAGATTAAATTTAGTATTTCTCCAAGGCTTAATTTTCGATAATCTTTGGAACTCTTTATCAAGATTGAATTTAGTATTTCTCCAAGGCTTAATTTTCGATAATCTTTGGAATTCTTTCATGGTATAATCAATGAATTTAGTATTTTTCATAGGCTTAATTTTCGATAATCTCTTGAACTCCTCCATGTTATAATTAAAACAAGTATTTAAATAGAAAAATATAGTATAATGAATCACTGCAAGTGGCTTATGATTGGATCAACAACCCCGTGTAACAAATCATGCAGAAGCGAATTCTGTGGGCATCATTTACAAAGCGTTCGCAACGGTTCCTTCGGCCCTCTCCCATGCCTCCAATGTGGGGTGGGCGTTAGAGGAAAATCACAATTATGTCTCAGTTGCGGCGGCAAACGATACATTGAACTAAAACGCTATTATGACAAACGAATCATTGACCCTAACGATGACTCCGTCCTTGATAAAATCAAGGACAAAATCATCAAAACCACTCAAGATTATATCAAGAGGTTTATAATTAAAGCATATATAAATTAGACAAATAATATTATTATACAAATGAGCCAAGATTTCAGACCTCATCCAGTGCTTGTTAATTACGAAGCATCCCGTGATGGTGTTGTCAGGCACCGCAGACTAAAAAAACCGATTGGATTTCTGAATAATATGGGGTATTTGATGTTTTCAGCTGGGAGGAAGAAGTATCTCTGTCACAGAATTATTTTTGAATGTCATAACGAATTAATCGAGGACGGCCTTGTTATTGATCACATAAATGGCGTGAAGACTGATAATTGTCTTGGGAATCTTCAAGCCGTCTCACAAATTCGGAATGCAAAATTAGGTGGAACTGGCAAACATGCAAAACGCCCTATGGGAGTTCAATCGTTTGATTTAGAAAATAATGAAGAGAGAAGCTTTCAGTCGATAAATGAAGCCAGTAGATACTTTGACAGTTGTGGGGCTTCAATACGATTTGTTGCAGAAAATATAATTAAAACATCTCTGTCTAAAAAAAATGGTCATAAAATAAAATTCGTATACACCTGAAACTATTCAAGGGAGATAAATCCTCTATGGATAAATCCGCCGCAATTCACACTCTACCTACTAAGTTCCCTTGTATTATGACGTCAAAGGAATTTGTCGTCTGCTATTACATGTAGGAGAGTATAATGACATGTGCGCGCCCACGTGACTGTAATGGAGATATAATACATGAGTTTCGCTAGAGAATAAAACTTTTTATTGTCGCTTGGGCTAAAACTGCATGATTTAAACAGTTGTATTTTTATTTATCTACATGTCTCATGTGTGGGGGTGGGGTGGACCAGCAGTAAAACCACGTTCTTTCAGTTCAAAAATTCTTTATAATCTAACGCATTACCTATGTTCGCTCAGCTGGAAAGGTGTTTCCCTATTCATTGAAGTAGGTGGGCGTGGTTAAAATTCCTTGTATACAGCTCTTTGTGATTTAATCGATAATGTATTTTGTCTAGAGTATTAGAACAGAGTAAATACATGCTGTTATCTAACAACTACATTCTTTTGTTTAATGTTTTTTTTAACTATTTTGTCTCATTTAAATGTTGTGAAACAGCATTAATAAGTAATTCGAGGAAATAAAATAACACACTCGTGAATCAACGCTGCTGTATTAGTCACCTTATATAGCATTTGAAAGGTAGAAAGCTGGGGCTTTCGAAGGCCAATGCGACCGATCAAAACTAACCAACGCCATTAACCCGGCGTGTGGTTTTCTTTTGTTTACAATCATGCAACCGGGTTAATTTAATTGGGTTGCTTTTGATTGGTTGGTTGGCCGTAGAAAATCCGCCCCGTCGTTTCATGTTTGTGCTGTCTTGTGCCGTCCCACATCATATATGTATGCTTAAAATTTGCCACAACACTCGAATGGAGATATATATGGCATTGTGACGTCACCCCAAGCATATCTTCTGGGCGGTCTAGGATGGCGTTTGCCACCTTAGGCCTCCCTTCCGGAGATGTATGTTTCGGGTCCCCTTGGGCTTACTTGGATGTAAAGGCAACCAAGGAGTTCCAAAGATGTGTTGTCGTATATGTAACCTCTGGGTCTCTCTGACGTCATAGGGCGCCAGCGAGATTGCCAAATGAGTGTTTTTGTTTTTTTTAATAATTAGAGATACATTATACTATAAAAATATGGATATCAAAGATGTAAATTCTATAATTGCTGCAATCTCACATTTAAAAAATAGAGGGGTAGTATTATCTGAAGATCTCGACTGTGACAGGATTGCCTCGGAATATGAATATATAGAGTATCAGTCTAGTAAGGGTCGTTATGTTTTACCCAAGATGTACAGGCTCGTTAAAGGAATTCAAAAGTCCATCAATGTTTGTTTGTACGGTAACGACATTAATTTATTTATAACGCTATTTAACACCGTTGAAGCAATACGTCAAAAGCTCGGCCAAGAGTATCAAAAACGAGCTGAAATTAGTTCTAAGGTTCGTGATCTTAGAAAAATGTTAAACGAGGAAAAACCAGTATCTTAACCACGTGAGTGATAGGCTTTTCAGTAAATTTTATTAAAAAATAATTTTTTTTAGCGTTTTTTGTAACACTCACATAGGATTTTCTCCTGAAAGAATACTCATCAGTTTGGTCTTGCTCATGCAGTTATGTGCATAATGGATGATCTGGTCGTGGTAGCAAGTAATCACCGCGACGCCTCCATTTTCACGTAGTTGTCGTTGTTGCCGCGTCGTTAACAAAAATCGTTCATTGCCGTTCTCAGATATTACAATTCTGAAACCCCCAACGATGTTATTTCTGAAACACTCGCGGATTGAGTCGTACAGTTTAACCCTGTCGAAGATGGATACGTTAGCTTGATGGTACATTATTTAATAACTCATCTTTTAATTGTGATAGTTTCACATTTGAAAATTCAGTTCACAAACAATATATGGTAGGTGAATCGCTTACAACTAGATTAGCCCGAGAGCGGCTAGCAGCAATTAAACAGTTTATACCGGTTCGAGACAGACTTCGCGAGAAACTTCAACAACGACAACAAGCGCAGACTGACTTTTCTGTGTCAAGTGAACAACTGTTTACTCCGATAACAAGTGCGACCAAAGATGTGAAAAAGTTAACTGAAGCAGCGATATATGGAGATATTCATAAAAAAGAACTAGCAAAGAAGGCGCCTCTGCTTGATACACTTGAAAAGATAGCAGCAGAGACCGAACAAACACGCGCAGGGATACAACAGCTATCCAGTGATATAAAAACTCAGCGCGAAATTGAAGAACGCGAAGAAGAACAACAAGGTGCAGCTGGAGGAAAAGACTATTCACCTGAGAATATATTTACAGTCGCAGCATTAAATGAAATTGAAGGAATCCGAACGGATTACGAATTAGCTGATTTTGCTAGAGAAAATTTTCCAAAGGGTAAGAGAGAGAATTTTTTAAAGGACGAGTTTAAAAGTTTTATAAAAAGCAAAGACACTTGGGCATCAAAACTATATTTAGCGAAACATGGCGGGGATAAAATCTCAGCGTTGCAGCACCCTGGTTATAATAACTTTCTAGCTGTGGTTAAAGGCGGTCTACAACCACCACGTTATACGGAGGATCCAATCCCGGAGGAAATAGACATAAGAGCAGAAGCCGGTTCAAAGAAAGCAAGTGGAAAAGGATATTCGATTAAAAATCCAAAGGATTTCAACGCTGGAGTCTTTGACTCTACCGTGACATGCCCTGGTAACATCCTTAGTGATATATCACGGCTGGAAGTCCTCATCGGGGGGAAACGAGCTGGAAACAACTCCGTCGAGATAATTAATGAAGCAGCTGATATCTGCAGACGATTATTTGCCGGCGGTATTATGGACATTAATGTATATCGAGAACTCATTGCTGAATTAGTTGAAAATCACAGAGACGCCCATGGTTATGATGAAAATCCAATGGATGTAAGCGATTGATCACTAATTAAAAAACTACTAGTTTTATAACAAGATGATCATACACTACAACCATGATAAACCCGTAAGCATCTACGTGGTGAACTCACGATTGCCTGTTTATAGAGCATATTACGGAGATGGTTTCGGCAATACCATTGCGGGGTTATTTACAAGAATGGCTCCCAAGGTGGCGCCGTTAGCTAAACAATTATCAATGAAAGCCATTGATATTATTCGTGATAAGGGAACCAGCAAAATCGGAGATTTCGTTGGAAATCTTGCCGGAAAGGCATTTTCTGCCGCGAAAGATAAAATAGCATCATTGGTGCGAAAGAAACCAGGAATGACTTCGTCAATAGTGCTGCCATCAACTACAGTGATGCCTGCAAAAATCAGCAAAGCAATAAAAAGCGCAGTGGAAGAAAAACTAGCGTCGTTGGCTGCTTCGGTGACTCCGTCGCCATTGACAGCTTCACCGGTAACAGATAGCGCTATCATGAACGCGATAGCAGGAAGTGGTTTGAAACAAAAAAAAAATTCGGAAAATTTTCAACAACGATGATTACAAAGAGTTTCACAATTGAAAACGCTAGTAATGTTATAAATGTTTAAACAACAGGCTGATCCCGTTTTTGATATGGAAGCCCCAGTGCGCAAAGACGATTCCGTCCGCGATTATCAATACTATTCCTATCATGCAATACAACCCGACCTACGATCGCGAATTGAACTTCAAGTTCAAGATACCAGTAAACACTTTTTGCCCTGTGAAGCATTTATTGAAATTGAGGGAAAACTTGTAACAAATGTTGCAGCTGATACCCCATATGCAAATGATTCAAATATCCGAGTTGGTTTTGTTAATAATGGCATAATGGCGTTATTTGAAAGTGCAAGATATCTCACTGATGGAAAAGAAATTAAATCAATAGACCGCGAGGTTGATGTTGCAACAACAATAATCGGGCTAGCAAGATACTCCGATGATTATACAAGATCGGCTGGTCCATCTATGATGTTTGCAAAGGATACCTCTGATAACGCTGACCACCTTCAAGACATTAAAGTGTTAACACCGCAAGACACTTCAGTTGATAATAAACGAGAAGCAACTAATCCAGAACGTCGAGCTAGACCAGGAGCTGCGTTTGATATTCTCGGAGGCGTTAATGGTAATTTCAATTTAGGATTTGCAACATGAGTAGCAACGTTGCAAATACCACAACGATATTTTTCATGTGCGATTCCACTCCATCACATATTTGGATTCTGCAGAAATGTCAGAAAGTCATATATGGAGCCAAACACACAATCGAGTTAGTACGAACAGGCAATGACAATGATGCAATTTGGCGTACTGGTGCCGATGAAGGTAAAGTTGTTTTGAGTAAAATAGTATTGTGGATGCCAGTAATGACCCCATCAATTACCAGAAAAGAGCGGCTACTTTCATTTATGGAAACAGGTGGTAAATCATTGATAAGTTGGCTAACAACAACGACTGATGCTAAAGAGGATAATGTTAATGGTACATTTACATGGCACCTGGCATCAAAACAAGGCGTTTCAGCTCCACGTCATATATTTATAGCGCTGCAGAATAGGAATCGATTAGGTTCCCAAGAACGCAGTCATATGATATTTGATCGGTTAGGGGTAAGTGAGGTTTCACTGAGAATAAACGGACAACAAGAACCATCTGAGGATATACAGCTTAATTACGGAAACAACCAAATAGCACGTGTGTATCATCGGATGCTGTCATATATGGGTCGTGATCAAAATGTTGATACTGGTTTGCAAATATCGCAACTCGATTTTAAGAACTTGTATCCAATTTATTACTTTTCGCTGGAACATCTTGATTTAACAAGGCAATCCGTTGTTGACATACATTTTAGGGCTCGTATAGATCCTGGTGGTGTTGATTATAGAGCGGTTGCTGTTATTCTCAGCGACAAATCAATGCTACTTGAAGGTGTTGGTGGACGAATGAGAATCATTGCTGCACCAGTGGAAAATCTATGATTTTCAAAAATATGTAAATGAAACTTGAAGAGTTTCCAGTTAGATCAATTGAAAGCATAAATGTGTTTTACAATAAAATGACATATAGTGTTGTTAGTGTCAAGCTGACTGATGGTCAAGTCAAGAAATTGCGATCAAAATCCGCTAAAGAATGTGGAACAACAATAACGTTAAAACCAGCGCAGATGTCCGGCGGTACTCATAAAATATCATTAACGGATCGTCAAATAAAACATTTCAATAATGCAATGAAAAAAAAGCGGGGAGTTCAAATAGAATTTTCGAAAGCTGCAGTCGCCAACATGATACAATCAGGTGGTATATTTCCATTGTTAACCGCAATACCAGCATTGATTGCAGCGGCTGCTCCAGCAGTGGCGAAAGCGGCGGCGTTGGGAGCCGTTGGGACCGCGGCAGGGATGGCGTTAAAAAAGGCAACTGGGAAAGGATATAAAAAAAGGGAAAGGGGTTGTACCTACCAGGAACCCCGTATTCATGGTACAGCGGAAATGGTCTAAGAAGAATACCAGGAACGGTTTATTAGTTGAAAGCCCAATTCTCCCTATGTCCAATTTTGATTTAATTGATGCTGCTAAAAAACTAGCGATAAAAAACTTCAGAGGGGTTTTTATGAGAGATCAGTTACCAACAAAACCTAATAACGTTGAAACCGGTATCATCAATCTTGATAACAGCAGCGGATCGGGAACTCACTGGGTTGCATACGCGATTGATACACGTGGAATTGTCTATTTTGATTCATATGGGTTAGCCCCACCGAACGAGTTTATGCGGTATATAAATTCTTCGACGAAACTCAAAGAGTTTCCGATTTTTTATTCCACGCTGCCAACACAACAATTAAATGATCCACCGATATGCGGCCGTGAAGTATTAAATGTACTCACGGAGATTTCATTAAAATCCTTTGGATTTCCGTGGAAACCACCTCATATTGTTGTAAACGAATATACCAGTGGGAAAATACAAGGTAATTTTAGAGAATCAATAAATTGAAAATACTAGAGTCTTTATAATAATGATTGATATTTGGGGACAATCTCTGTCAATGTCGGAACCCCCGCGGAAACATCTGCGGGTTCTATCGAAGAAGTAAAAAAAATAACTGAAGATGAAATCGCTGAGATGTTAAATTTAGTAAGTGTTGACCCGAACGAAATAGTTGTATTTCAAGATCGCCAGGGTAAATTGAAAAGCAGTGATGTATCATTGGATGACATTTTAAAACGACAACACGACGCCGCTGAAAACTCTATTGCGCTGTATTCCAGCGATGGACGACTTAAACCAGGCGCACTTGTGTCTACGATCACCGACACGGTTGCCGCCCACAGCCGTGAGCTGGATGAGTATATACGAGGTTATAATAATTTTCGCAAAAATGTACATAAATTCTTTGGAACCCCGCTTGTGGTTGGCATGACTCTCGCTGAAATTAAAAACTTTCTATCTTTATTCTTTTTTAACAAGAACGCGGGAAGGATGATGACGGCTGACGAAATCAAGGCAAATTATCTCGATATTTCTAAACTAATAGAAAATTTTGAAAAAGTACAAAAACCCACCAACGAAATTGTTAATAAGTTCTTTGAGGGTAGTAAACCCCAAGATATCACGACGAATTTTTCTGACATCGACGTTTATGTTAAAGACCAAGCACGGCTTGGAATCAGAAGCCTTCTGATTCTATTCTTTTTTAACGGGAAGGAGGGGAGGATAATGAGTCCTGGCGAAATCAAGGCAAAATATCTCGATATTTACAATGATATTTTTAGCCTAAAAGAAAATTTTGAAAAGGTACAAAAACCCACCAACGACGTCGTTCTTAAGTTTTTTGGATCCCCACTTGTGGTTGGCATGACTCTCGCTGAAATTAGCGAGTTTATCGGCAAGCATACTCACAATGCCTACGTCGCTAATAGTTTCTTTGGTGTCCCAGCTACATCTACGATAACTCTCAAAGATATTAATATGTTTATGGTGAGACAAGCAACACTTAATACCATCGTGGATAAATTTTTAGGGAGAACACGTGAATCTGAAACCACATCTCTGACAGGTCCGACCCTCGCTGAAGTTAAAAAAGCTATTGACGAACAAAAGCTCACCAGCGAAATTGTTAATAAGTTCTTTGAGGGCAGTAAACCCCAAGATATCACGACAACATTTTCTAACATCGACCAGCATATTAAAAACCAAGCACAGCTTAGAATCAACGACCTTCTGATGTCATTCTTTTTTAGCAAGAGGGATAGGAGAATGATGCTTTCTATCGAAGTCCATGTAAACTATCTCGATATTTACAATGATATTCTTAAACTAAAAGAAGCCTCTGAAAAGGTAAAGATTCCGCATCCACACGGAAGCATTAAAAATATCGTGTATACGGTCGATTATGGGACCTTTGATTGGGTAAAAGAGTCTAGTGTTAGATTGCCAATCGATATCGGGAAGTTGTCCAGTGGTATCTACAGGATGACGTTAGTCTCTACCAAGCAATTTGATATCATCGTGAAAGGTAAAACCTACTTTGGTGGCACCGCGACAGTAATTATCAATGGTAAAGAAGAATTTGAGATTGTCGCAGTTGATAGTACCATTAGATCAAAAATACACTGGTGTTTAGAATTTGTAAGTGAAATAGTCCCCCCCCCACCCTGATCTACTTCCCGGACGATGGTGAATAATTGAAAACACTAACGGGTTTAAAATAACAATGACATTATTGACTGAGTCAACAAAATCAATAGTCCCGTTGACGGAGTCAGCGGTATCACAATCGCAGATGACGCCGTCGATGACTTTGTCATCGTCGCAATATCGATTCGACACCGTGAAAGAATTTTCCGCTAATTTGAAATCACTTTCTGAACGTTATCGTGAAAAAATGAAAAAATACCGACGCAGCGTAGCAATCATCGACATCACCGTGTACTCGGTGTCCGGTGTGATGGCCAGCGCAGGAGTTATTTTGTCGACGGTGACCATGATGGCTCCGATTGCAGTTCCAATTGCTATCTCCGCGGCAACAACAATTACTGCAGTCGCCACCGCGATAACTAAAAAATTATCATCGTGTTCTCAGTAAAAACTCAGTGAATATACAGCTCGGTACCGGGTGGTATCAGACGCGTATTCGAAATTATCCGAGTTGATCTCACTGTCAATAGATAATTCGTTCATATCCGATGTTGAATTTTCCACGATGACCCAGTTGTATAACTCCGCGATGTTGAAATTGGAAATTAAAGACAACGTTAACAATAATGTAATTACAATTCAACGAATTGCAACTGCTTCAACGAATCGCGGAGGATACCACTCCGATACGAACAAGCATGATATCAATAACATCAACAAACCCTGAATTTAGTGTGAACTTCCCTTCTCCGATTCCAGTGCGTGAGATCACGCTGGCAAAATTACGAGTATATCATAGCTGGCCTAATATCAGATCGGTTGCATTTGGTGGTCAGCAACCCAATAACGCACTGGTGTTCTCGTATAAGAATAAACCCGATGGTACTCCAGAGTGGGAAACTGTTTCGTTACCAACTGGGTCGTACCAAATTAAGCAAATCAATGCTGAAATTCAGCGTAGAATAAAATGAATCACTGGAAAAGAATCAAAAATAGCTATTAATCTTCATCAACCGACGCTCTCATCGTCGATCGAAATAAGCACAGAGGGATACATAGTAGATATCTATAACAGCTCGTTAAGAACAGTGTTAGGATGGCCTGAAGAACCACCTGGAAAATCCACCGCCGACTTAACCACGGACGTACAATCATATCATGAAATCAATCCCAGTTATCGAGATAATTTATCTGATATAAGAAAAGGAAAAATCGCCGATAGATTTATATTTACCAACAAAGACACATTGCAATGGGATTTTATCATTAAAAGAACAGCCGACTCATCTGTTACTATTTCATTTACGCTAACTGACGTCCGTGGTTATTTTAATGAAATTAAACAATTATATGAAACACAACCAGAACAACTACGGAAAACAAGATTGCAAAAACACGTTGAAATAATAAATCAACTTATATCTGACATGGAATATATCTATGAACTAATTATTCAAACAATAATTAATGACAACAGCGACAGTAAACAACGATTCCTAACCGATTACAATATCAAAGAAGACAATCTGCGTAATTTCAAGTTCCCAAATACAACGCTGATGAACTAGCAAGAATTGTTAGAACCGATATCAAGGCGCTACAAAAACCAGATTCAACTGTCCTCCTCAGGTATAATAATGATCCAGATGGTGGCGGTAGGCATATTGCCCCGCATAATGTGAATATTTCAACGGTGATTGCGCTCAATTTAACATGTGATGCTATCGAAGGAAGTTATCAAATTAATCTAGAGCAATCAAATCAAGCTCAGCAGGGATATATTCTTTTTTCATTTGCGCCAACAGCTCCTCCGGGATTCCTAATTATTGAAAACCCAATTAACCCTGTCTACATGCGATGCCATAATAATTCGCTAACGAGAATTAATTTCCGACTCACCGACCAGTCAAATAATTTAATTGATCTACAAGAGGAGGTGTAAGCGATTAGTTTGTTTGTAAAGTCCTATGGACTTCCATCATAAATGATTTTCGTCCTAAAGACTCGATCAAATATTTGGTTGAAATCATTTATTATTTTTTGTTAACCAGAACTGAAAATTCCATCAGCAGAGAGGGTGGATGACAACGACAATGGCGTCATTGACGAATTCATCGAGGAGGCCTCAATTTACCGAATCGACGCTTTTTTTTTTACGATTTACGAAGAAACCTTAGATTACCGAATCGACGTCTCTATAAAGTTGTCTGATTCACCCTCTTTGCTGCTGTTTTTAATTTGGATGGATTTATTTAGTCATATTATCATTTTCTTGACCTCTCCAGTGACACAAGTTGTTAGAATATCCTCTCTTGATGGAAAGGGCGGGGGGGGGGGGGGGGTCCTGTGTTCGAACGCAGCCAAGTCATACCAGCGGCTTCTAAAAGTCGTACTACCAGCTGCCTCGCTTAACTTTCGGCATTAAGATGTTATTATTAGGCCGGAGTTAGGATATTGTAACAGGGACATGATGCTACGTGGGTGCAAAATGATGCCTAGAAATCACTGAATGCTACCAGAATTCATATATCGTAACGATAAATAAACGTAATTGTGTGTGTGCACTTGAGTACAATTAAGTAAAGAGTGAAATAAATATGTAAAAAAAAAATCCGTATACGAGTATTATTTGCAAACTGTACCAACCCAGTTTTAGTTAATTTTTAAAATTTTAACTTAATCCGATGTTGTCATGGTCGAAATTATGTTGAGCCAAATAAAGTTCCATTATTTCCACATCTATCCAACCTAATTTAATTCCGTCACCAGCAGCATAATATACTAATTGCTCTATAGAATCTATTTTGTATTGCTGGAAATTATATAACAATATTTGTCTTTCTTGTAACGTTGCTTTCTCAAAATTGGTAGGTCCATCACTATTCTGATACTCTCCGAGACTATTCCAACATACTATAACAACGTTAAGTCCAGTCTGAACATGCCATATTCTGATTACGCATGAAGTCCTATAATGACACATTGTTGATATGACATTATCTACCATGCCAATAATATATTGAGCAAAATGAATTAAGTCCACGAAGTTGAATCTTTCTTATCAGGTTGTCTTTGCTGGTTTTTCGATTTTTTTAACGTTGCATCAACTTACTTTTGTATTTTTGACCGTTATCTCTTGCATGTTAGCATATTTCTCTTTATCTCTGACATGTTATTATATTTCTATTTGCATTAGTATTCCGTCTTACGTCTGGTGTGTGTCTGTAGATTTCATAGGATTTATAAATATGTATTTACGATGATTAATATTAATATTAGTAACTAAACGGTTCATACGTTTGGATCATTCCCATTGGATAGGTCTATCACGTGATTCAATGCGTAATACATTATTTACCATTGGATAGGTCTATCATATGATTCAATGGGTATTACATTATTTGATGGGTTAGTCTGATGGGTTTCTTCTGCGACATGGGCTATTATGATTGAATATACGTACTGAGTAACGAAATATGGCGCTTTAAGATCGTATGGGTGGGAAATAGAGGTGGTGATTGATTCATTCATATTTCATATGTTCTTGTGTTAACAACAGTGTGCAGATGGATTTAATGTTGGTCTTGAATCTAATGTGAGAGGAATCAGTCGTTTACATTATTTATTGGAAATACATAGTCCTCATATAACGATTCTTTTGCATTTTAACACATTTAAACTGTCATGAAGTAATTACAAGACGTTTAAGACAAAGCCATATTAAGCCATGAAGCTGGTTGGTAGGTTAACACATTCAAAGAAGCGTAATTCATTCGGAACACTCGGACATGTTTTTAAATTGTAGCAGTATTTTGCATTTTGTTTATAATACTGTAAGTTTCTCTTATGTTTACGTGTTACAAAACTGTATGGATTCATTATGTTACTTAGTGTATGAATATAGATCTGGTACCAACTGTTTTAGTAATATTTTTGCAGATCACGGTCTACGTTGTAGACTAACTCATATCCAAGAGTCAAATTAACATGTTTACTTCAATAATAATGATCTGAATATTGAATCGAGTATCACAGACGCTATGCATTATGTTATTTACAAAAGAAGTCCAACCAGTCAGAGAGTTTGAACAAAGATTTGAGAAGAGCAACACACAATCCAAACTGGTTATACATAACACCTCTCATCAAACATAAAAAAGATTCATATAAGAAAGCTTTCGTTTACAAATTAGTCAAACATACACTGACCATTACACAAGAAGACGTTATATAAATGCCAGATTTCATTCCGTCACTTAAATTACCATAGCCTGATAGTTAGTCACTGTAAACAAGTTTATTTCGTTTTTCCTCAGCAGCAGAGAGGGTGAATCCGACAACTACGTTTACAAGGCGTCAATTCGGCAGCTAAGGCTTCCTCGTAAATGTTTAATAGAAACCTCCGTTCGGCAAAACAGAATGACGCCAGGTTATTGTCACCATGTGTTGCTGCATCACGGAAAATCGAAGATTTTCAACAACTTTGTTGTGATTTCACAGAGACCTTATTGGCAAAGCAAGGCGTGTTCGTAAATGCTTAATCAGCAAAAAAAAAACGACGCCAGCTCGTCGTCACGCACCCCCTCTGCTGCTGCGGGTTAACACAATTAATCATTAATACGGTCTAATCCAATACGATATCGTGTCCGAGTATCGTGTATACTTATCGTTACAAATCCATGTGGGGTGGCTCTGGCGCAGTTAAAGAAATTTTGAAATTTATTAAACTCCATATCGGAGCACTAAGTTTGACAGATATTTCTGAGTGTATTAGTATCAACTCCGTTAAATACACATAATAGATTACAATTATCTCTGATGACTTTCAGGATCTGTGTGTAACGTTGAGTGACATATATCACGTCTGTGTTTTTATGCCGCCCTCGGGAAAATATCAACGCGGGATTCTTTTGTTTGTCTAACATCACATCGTCGTACACAACAAGATTGTTAACGCATACATCTAAGTCTTCCACGGATGGCGCTTCGTCGATATCTGTGATTACCTCGACAACGTTTCCACCGTAAGCTTCTGAAACGGTATCGTTGTAATCTTTTAGCACTTGATAACAATGCTGATCATGTACGCTTTGGGCAACTAAATATAATTTGTCCCCGGTCATATACTTCATAATCATCGTGAGCAGCAACTCAGTTTAATCACTTCCGGACGGTCCGATGGTAATCATCATGATAGAGTTTGGTAACAACGCGTGATGTTTTACTTGTTGTTGTTTTTTTTTAGCGCTGAGAAATCAATCACTTCCATTAGATCTAAGATACATATACTATGGATCTATATTGTGTGAAATGTAAGAAGCGTACACCAACTATTGACCCAACGACTGTTACCACAAAATATAACAGAAGCGGTCACCGGCAAGTGTGAAAAATGTGGTACAAAAAATATCGATTTGTGAAAATTTTTACTAATTTTCAAAAAGAAAAAGCGGTGGTGATATCGCCGCCAAGCTAGCTAAACTCCCAGGGTTACCATGGAGGAAGTATCCAGGTGAAAAACACCTTCCAGGATATAGTTATTGTGGACCGGGAACACGATTAGATATCAGACTTGATACTGAGGATAATCCTAACCCGGGAGAAAATCCGATAAATGCTATCGATGAAGCATGTCGGATGCATGATATAGCTTACCGGAGTGGTGATTTAAAACAACGTCATCTCGCAGATGTGAAATTGATTCATGTGTTGAATTCTATCACTGGAAACACTAGTGTTTCATTCAAAGAAAAATTGGCTTCATGGTTGATAAAATCCGCCATGAAAGGTAAATTGATGTTAGGTGCTAGTAATTAATAACAACATGGAATCTATTTATTATTCTCCAAAAGGATACTGGAAGGGTAAAGCAGCAATCGGTAAACTCGCAAGCGCAGCATCAGTGAAATATACCACTGCAGCAGATTGGTTATCTAAACAGGCGAGATGGCAAATTTATCTACCGCCGCCTAAACAAATTAACTACTCGCATTTTGATGTGACTGTTCCTAATGAAGTTCATCAGGCTGATATATTATTTTTGCCACATGATGGTGGTTACAAATACGCGTTAACTGTAGTTGATGTTGCGAGTCGATACAAACAGGCAGAGCCATTAAAGACAAAATCATCAACTGAAGATGTTTCTGCGTTTGAAAGGATTTATCGAAGGGGTCCTCTGCACTGGCCATATCTATTACAAGTTGATCCCGGCAATGAATTTCAATAACACAATTGGCATCCAGTGTTTTTCGGACATATGTCTACCAATTAAAACATAACTACACGAATGTAATCTAGTAGCTAATTCAAATGATACCACACGAGCGAATCCAGTTAAATCAAAATCAGGCAATGGACCATTAACCGCAACACGAGTCATTTCATGTGTGGGGTGTCCAAATCGTTTAAAATATTTATCACATTCTCCATATCCAAGAAAGCTCCCAGGATAACACGCAGATATATCAACTGAAATCATACCCTCGCGGCAATATTTTGTATTCCACTGTCATCTATGGCCATATGCAACACAGCTTGATTTAACATCCAATAAAAAATCACTTTGTGTTGGTCGCCATGAGTTTTTTTTCTTTTGAGAAGTGAGCTACCACTGAAGGAATTGTAAAACTATCCGTTAATAGTTTTTCATTTTCCTGAGTAGATGAATATTTATTAGCGATTTTTCTCATTCGTGAGTGTAGCGCTTCAGTGCGACATAATTCTCCATTAGGTCTTACAAATTGATCAAATCCTAATTCTGAATCTTCAGTGCTGTGAATTAACCACACTGACACAGTCATCTTTACACAACGCGTGAATAGCATCGAATAACTTCTCTTCATAGAAAACCTCCTTACAGAACTAATCAGGGATATATCTTACGGTTCGCTCCCGTGGGAATATCGTTACTGCGGTTGTCCACGCGTGTTCGTTATGATCAATAATATGGATTGGAGCTCCTTCTGATTTATATTTAGATTCGTGCAATACTTCTCTGGTTATGGTCGCTACCGATATTGGAAATCTTAATGATGTTTCTAATTTAGTTATATCCTGAATTGTTGCCCCGTGCTCCTTCACTGTCAGTCCCCATTCGGTTATTTTTTTACGTCATCGTTCAGTTAATTTGTTCCCCCGGGATGCATTTGTGAAGTATTCTATTATTCGTTCTGCTACACTATTCATTCTTGTTGAGAAAGCCAGCGGCGATAATTTCATAGGAGCTAGTTTTTCAATACTTGGTTTATCATTTAACGTATATATCCCATAAACAACTGCTGCTACAGGATATGCTTTGTCAATTCCAGTTAGAATTCCTGGTTTGGAATCTCGACTCACAATAACAGTTTTTTATCTTTCAAGATTGGTTCAAATTTATCTCTGATAATCCTTTCCCCTTCCTCTTGGATAATGAATTTCATTCTAAAAAATACCTTTTTTCCCCAAGATGTGAAATTTTCTTACCTGCTCTTTCGTCGTTCATAGTAGCATCGATTGTGGATACATTGGCATCATCATCAATACTTCGAAATGTTGACCACGTATGAGATGCTCCATCGCGTTTGAATTCATTAAAACAATCACGAATTTTACTCAACATGGTTCTATCGTCTATTAGACTGTTTGGTATATCAGAGACTCTATCAAGATTAAATCTAGCATTTTTCAAGGCTTAATTTTCGATAAGCTCTCGAACTCCTTCATATTATAATTAAAACAAGTATTTAAATAGAGAGATTTTTATATAATGAATCATTGCAAATGGCTCATGATTGGATCAGTAACCCCGTGTAACAAATCATGCAGAAAGGAATTATGGGGGTATCATATGCAAAGCGTTCGTAACGGAAGTCTTGGCCCGGTCGCTAGTATACAATGTGGTGTAGGAGTGAGAGAAAAATCGCAGTTGTGTCTCGGTTGTGGTGGCAAACGATACAGAGCGTTGAAGCGTTATTATGATAAGAGAATCAAAGATTCCACTAAGAACTCCATCAATGAATCTGATTGTACCACTGACAGCGTCAACGACAAGATCATAAGAACTCCTCAAGACTACATTCATAGATTCTCAAGTAATATCATATTTCTACCAAATAATGAATTAGACAAAGTATGTGTATATAAATGAACCAAGAATTTCAACCCCGACCCAGTGATCACCAACTACGAAGCGTCTCGTGATGGTATTATCAGAAACCGTAGACTAACGAAATCAGTTGGTGTTGTGAGTAATGAAGGGTATTTGATATTTGGTGCTGGGAAGATGAAATATTATAATCATCGTTTCGTGTATGAAGTATATAATGGATTGATCAAAGATGGTTTTGTTAATGATCATATAAATAGTATTAGGACTGATAATTCTTTATCGAATCTACAAGCTATATCTCAGAGTGAAAGCACCAAAGGAGGAAAGACTGGTACTTGTAAAATAGTTGGAAAGAGACATGTAAAATCATTTAATACAGCAACTAAAGAAGAAAAAATATTCAAATATATGAATGAGGCCGGTATGTATTTTGATATGTGTATGCCCTCGGTACGAAGAGTAGCAGAAAGAATAACCAAGACCGCTGTCTCCAGAAAAAATGGACAAGAAATTCAGTTTTCATATCTCTAACTACATGTATTTTGATAGCAACAAGGGAAATAACTCGTTCAGGTGTGTTACGGCCTAACGGAGTTACGGATCTTGAAACACTGTCACCTAATTTCGATGGATATTATCTGATTGGTTGATTTCATTGTCACTATTCTCAGCTGATATAATCAATTATTCGCTTTTTGTAAGAAATAAATCGGACACGAGTGTTTATAAATAGTTGTATTTGGTTTTTTTGTATTTTTTGTCAAGTATTTGGTCTTACTTCAGCGTTGTCAATGATCACAAAATTCGGTTTGAATTTATACAGTAAAGTCATACCAATGCGCAATTCTGGTGGAAGAGTTAATAAGAAAGTTTGACTTACCTGTGGCTCTTCATACTACATTGTGTCCAAGACTATGTTCAGTCCTGGAATACACACAGTCTTTTATAGTCCACGCGGAGTGAATAATACAAAAATACCATATGATTCATTGATGTAAACAAATCTATGATTTAATGATGTAAAAACCCCCCTATGATTCATTGATTGTGGTATGCACATTGATAATACAAAAATACCCTATGATTCATTGGATATTTTTGTACTCTGCGTGGACTATAAAAGAGTGAACGTACTGTCGTATACGCCATTTGATGTATAAATACACGGAAGGGGTTCCAACGGAGTTTGAATTGTAATACCCAGAAACCTACTACTGATAAACGGAGGTATGGCATTGTGCTGTTTTTAGTTAAGTATATATATCCTTAGTTAAGTATACATGTATTGTACTTTATAAAAAACGGGTCAATTTTGACCCCAATTTTGTTATTTTTTATATTAGAAATATATAATTGTATATAAAATGAATCATGAAAATACTAACCAGATTATAAATGAAATATCAAGATTGAAAAATCAGGGAATTCGATTATCAGAAAGGTTAAACTGTGATCAGATTCTTTCCGATTATGAGGAAATACAAGATAATATGCAACGAAATAGATACACATTGCCTAAGTCATATTTATTTATTAAACGCGTCCAACAGGCGATTTATAATTCGTTCAAAAAAAGGTGGTAGACAAGTTTGTCCCGTTATTTACTATTGTGGAAAATATTAGAAGAGATTTTGGACATCAATATGAGATCAAGCGCGAAATTAATGCAAAAATTCGAAATATTAAAACGCTTGTTCGCGAATCTGAAAATGACCCACTTGTTACCTCAGCGGAGTTATAAATACTTCAGCGCGTACAAATCTAGCTTAAGACATAATCACCTGAATGGCTTACAGGTAAAATTCTCACTATGTGACATGTATACAATACTCCCAATACCTGTTGAACTGGTAACGGCGCGCTTACTCAACTAGAACCAGGTTTTTAATCAATAACGCGGCACACACATACATTGACTACACGGAAGTATAATAGTACTTTTGTGGGGTGGGTTAATTTTTGGTGATTTCTTTTTTTTTCATTGGAAAATCCATAGGATTTTCAATCAAGGAGTTAAAAATGGACAGGTAAAATCAGCATACATGGTTAGATATCAAAGTGTTTAAACGGCACTGATACACTTGTGTTGAAAATCGAAGATTTTCACGATGTAAGATCAAATCGAAAATCCTATAGATTTTTCCTGTTTAGTATTCCTATTAACTCTTCAACACGTATACATGAATGAACATATTGCATGATTTGATCGTAGTCACAATTAATCGTTGTTATAGTATTCTCTTGCAGCTGTTGTAATTGGGATTCAGTAAGTAGAAATTTATCATCGTCGCCGAGGTTATCAATGATTAGTTCTTCGTTAAAATCTATAGGATTTTTACAATGATGAAAAATTTCCCTGATTGTGTTTTGAAGTTTATGTTTCTCGTAAATAACTATTTGCGTATGATGATACATATTATTGAGAAAGTCTACACTGCTCTAAATCGCAAAGCGATTCAATTGCAAGTGTATCAGTGATCAACCCATCACCATTATCAATGAAAATCATAAAATGATTTTCCAACAACTGAAAATCACTAAAATTTACTGTGAAAATCCGTTTTCAATGGAAATGATTTCTAATGAGAAATCTCTACGAGAAATAACATGGAAAATCGACTACTTGACCGTAAAATCATTTTATGATTTTCACGGACTATTTTGTAGTTTCTTGTAATCAAAAACAGACACAAATCAGCAATAAAATCACAAAATGTGATTTCAATCATCAAAAAAAATCACTAAAAATTCATCGAAGTGGAAAAAGTCTACGAGAAATAACACGGAAAATCGACTACTTGACCGTAAATTTTCTTTGAAATTTTCAACTAAGACCAACAAAAAAATCATTAAAAAACAGACAAAAATAACTAAAAATCAAAGATTTCTCAATAAAAACAAACAAAAATCATTAAAAATCATCAATGAAAATCAAGTATTTTCCAATAAATTTATTTATAATTCTTTTATTGAAAATCAAAGATTTTCCAATCGAATATTTTCCCAGCAAAGATATTTTTGCACTAAATATAATCCGTAACAGCTTTTCCTTATGGAAAATAACATAGAAAATTGACCACTTGACCGTAAAATCTCCTTGAGATTTTCAACTGAACAAATCATGATTTTTCATTGATTTTCGATGATTTTGACTGACTTTTAATTGATTTTTGATTGATTTCCATGGAAAACCACCAAAAACAAACCGTAACAGCTTTTCCCTATGGAAAATCCCATACCAAATCGACCATTTGACCGTAAAATCTCTTTGAGATTTTCAACTGAATGCAGTAAAAATGCATAAAAAATCAGTGAAGATCAGTGAAAAATACATTAAAAAAATCATCAAAAATCAGTCAAATTCATCAAAAATCATCAATGAAAATCATAAAATGATTTTCCATCATCAAAAATATATTTATTTATAATTTATTTATTGAAATTGCTTTGTTGAAAATCTTCGATTTTCACGACGAAAGTCCTTTCAGAACTTCACATCTAACGTCATTTGTAATTGTTCTCCCCGAAGATCAAACAAGGACAAGTTCTGGTCGGTTATTCTAAAATTCATCCTCGTGATAAGATTATTAGTGGTTTCCAAGTAGGTTAAATGAGGTGGATTCATCACGATGAGACTACCCGGGGAAACATTCGGGGAAATCGTGTATAGGATATATCCATGATCAGCGTTATCTGATTTTGAAACGTCAATTGCATAACCCCCTAACACTGCATCACAAATAATGTGTAACGCAATCGTGGATGATATATCAACGTTGACGGGTGATCTGTGTTTGTTATTGTTGAATACTGAATTCGTCGACATTAGAAGTTCATTTGGGGGATTTTTTTAAAACCAGAACGCGTGAATCTGTGGAAAGAATTCATCAATGAGTTTTTTCAGCGACGATTTTATCGCTGGGACATCCCATCCGGGAAATTTCATAAAGTCTAAATCGTTATCAGTGCGTGAAAATACTCTTTTGAATTTTTCTCTCATGGGAGATTTATCTTCGAAGACCAACGAGAGTAATCTATCATTGAGATAGTACATATCGGCGATAATTTGATTTAGTTGTTGTTGTTGCTTGATTGTATCACGGGCAGTTGTTAAATCGAGTAGTAGAGAACGTTGTAGATGTTCTCGAAGTTGATTTAGCTTTGTTTGGAATAATTGTTTCATCGCGTTAAAGATCCCAATCAAACTTTTCTCTGTGATTACAAATACACCTTGATCGCCAAGAGCAAATCGCCATATTATTATACCGTATTCGTTGTATTCGTAACGTCTAAGTGTATCAGTTTCTGTTCCGTCGCAGACATCATATGAATATTTTGATAAATATCTTGGGGTCGTAGAAAACTAATGTCGAAATTGTGGTTGAATTTAGGATCAACAGCAGGCAAATCATCAGTGAAGAAATCAGATTTTTTAGGTTCTGGTAACTGAAAATGAACCGCAGGAAGATTATCCAACCACGCTTTGTGAACCATGGGAAAGAATTCATCGATGGTATCGCTGAATTTTTGACGCATCCACGGTACGTTATATCCCGGGAATTTAAGCGTGGAGATGTCTTCTTCACGAATATTGTATTTCGTCATAAATTATGTTTTCCATGTAGAATTACCTAATATAGCTTGAATAGCTCTCCGATTATACATTTCCATCTCAGCTATAATCTTATTACACACTTCCATGTATTTGTGACTTTATCTCAGTCAGGTGTGATTGTACTAATTGCTGTTATCAAATAACCTAGAAATTGATTAAAATCGCTATTTATCGATGCGAACATATGAGTAATAACCGATTCATCTGGTTTAATAGTTCTAATACAGGCAGTGTCGGTAGTTTCGGTAGTCTCTTTCGAATAAATAATTTTCCCATACCACGGTATTTTAGGAATACCATCAATTGTATCAATATCAAAATAGTGATAATCCTCCTTCGTTGAAATAAAGTCGGATTTTAGTGGCTCGCGTGGTAGATCTTTTATGTCAATGGTGCCTGGAATTTATCTCGATGACCGTTGACAGCAATGGTTCGTGTCCTTTTATTTAAACTGGGGATTTATCAGGTCCATCTGGGACGTCAATGGTATTTTTTCTGTGATTGCTTCAATGGAATCTTTGATTGCGTCGTTGATATCTTCGATGTTATATGCGCCCGTGGGTAAATGTATGGTGTGCCATTCTGGTTCTGTTGTGGTACCTGTGGTACCAGTACCGGGTTTATTTTTGTATGAAAACGTAAACCTGTTATTGGGGAGTTTACCATTAAATGGTTCTGATCGCACATTTGGCCAACTGTACTAACATCTTAATTGCGTTAACGCTATCTCAGATGCTTCCAGCGGAGGGTTAAATTCAACGCTAAACTCTGGTGTTTTCGTTACCAGTTACATCAATTTTGTTTTTGTCGTAGTTGTATTTTCTACTATTTGTTGAAGCAGTTCTTGTGACATTATTATAATTGTTATTTTTAATTTCCAATTTTGATATCGTTGTATTGAACAATTGAACCATTTTCGAGAATTCAACATCGGATATTACCGTGTCGTCGAGTGATGATGAAATCAACATCGACATTTGTGAATACGCGTTTGACGCGGTGACAAATTTAACTGTGTAATTGTGTAATTTTCGTTGAGAACACGATGATATTTTTTTGTTATTCCGGTAAATATTCCCGCGATTGTTGCTGCCGCGGATAACACAAATTGGAACAACAACCGGAGCAATCATTGTCACCGACGATAATAATTATTCCAGCGCCGGCGATAACACCGGATACCGAATATACAGCTACGTCAATGGTGGAAATTCTTTGTTGATATTTTTTCTTTTTTACACTGTATTGCTCAATTAGTGTTTGTAATTTATGTTGAAATTCTTTAATGGTATCATAACAATATTGTGATGTGGTCATTTATCTTTTAAATCATTTTCAATTCCAATTTATTTACTTAAATTTACTTCAGTTTAGTTGTTTACTTTAAGTCCGCTACGAATTCCACATACCATGTTACTGAAACCCTAGCTAGATTATTATCAGTGGATGTTATTATAAATTGTTCAATTGTATCCATATCGATGATTGTTGATATTGTATTGTTGACCCCAGATGAACTCGACGATGATATATTAAGCTGAATTTGTGATACTAGTGTTAATCGATAAATACCCTTGACGGTTACTGTGATACTTAATATGTTATTTAGTGGAGTCCACGCAAATGATCCATTTTGAATCGTGTATACTACGTTGTTGGTTTTCGCATGAGGAATTTTTATTTTTTTCAATGATTGCTATCATCCTCGGTAAATCATCTTTGATGGCATTGGTGACCGTTTTAAGATCATCAATGGATTTTTTAATAATCACGATTGAATCTGAAATTGATCTCTCTTCGCGAATAACACCCATCCGGGAATTAATCGCGGTTATTTCATCGAGTTTTGAAATAATATTTTCAAAGGTTATTTTAATTTCTTCTGGTTTCACATCCTTACTAAAAAAATTATCAATGGCATCATCAGTTCTTCTAAAAAAAATTACTTTAATTATTAAGTTGACCGAGATGATAATCAAACTCAGTTCGTAATTTTGGTAAATTGTCGACGGTGGCTTTTACTTGTGCGATACTTAAATCATCGTATACACGGGGAACACCAAAGAAATTATTTATGGGAGTTTTAATGGAATCAATTATATCCTGTTGCAGTTGAGTAAATTTAGTTATGTGATCGTTATATTCGTCGCGTAGTTTTTTCATATCATTGACGTTGTCACCGACGGATTTTGTGAACTTGAAAAAGTATTTATTTGATCCTGTAATTTTTTTAATTCATCTAAGTTTGCTATCGATGCGATAACTCTCCTGATCATTTTCCTTTACTTGTCATATAGCAACTGTTTTGGAAGGACGTGATACTGATCTCCCAAAAATATCTGCCATGTTATATTGTATATTTCACCTTTAAGTGATTTTGAAAATCTTTGATTGAAAAATCTTTTGATTGCTCATCGTGTACTCGTGGATGGCTTTGTGAGGTAATTTAGAACTCGTCGAGATAGCTGTCAACGCGTTAAGAACCTCTCGTCCACATATCGGAGGATCAGTTAATGTCTGCGTGGGCAGTGTTGAGTACCAAACTGGAATTTTTGAAAATTTAGACACATAATTGATAAATTCATTCGGCGGTAGTAACCCATGTGAATCAAAATAAACGATACAACGTGGATATATTGCGTAACAAACCCAATGAGTTCCAGGTCCAGTGTTGTCATCGAGATTAATTATACCAGTTTCTGGTATTTGTGGTTGTGCTGGTAATTGATCTTTCATGAATACACCTCTGAAATGTTTTATTGGGAGTTTCTTTACTGCGTCAGCGAGGTCAAAATTAGACATGGGAATCAAAGATTGTTCAGCCATAGAATTTACCCGGGTATGTAATGCCTTGTGAACCGACTTCCCGGTAGTCTGAATCCCTTTCCCTTTTTTGTATTTAGCGCGAACTGATCCACCATTCGCTTTCTTTATTGCAAGCCCTGCTGCGGTACCAATAACTCCTAGCTCCGCTGCTTTAGCCACCGCTGGGACCGCTGCTGCAATCAACGCTTGAATTGCAGCTAACAATGGGAATATACCACCGGTTTTAATCATGTCACCGATCGCAGTTTGTGAAAAGGTCAATTTGATTCCTGTACCAGCTTTTAATGCTTTATTGAAATGATTAATCTGAGTTTTCGTCAGCGATAATTTATTTGATCCACCTGTTATTTGTTGTTTTTTTAAGTGTTATCGTTGTACCACACGCAGTAGAATTTTTCGATTGAAGTTTTTTTTACCTGACCAGGTGTCAGGGTGACATTAACATGATTGTACGACATTTTATTTAGATAGTAATAATCTAATTATCCCGTTACATGTTTTCTATTGGTGAGTCAATGACTCGCATTTTTCCACCGCCACCTTCGAGTATCATAGATTTATCACTGAGAATAACAGCAATTGCTCTAAATCCTCCAAGAGCATCGCCGATACGAGCCTGAAATTTTACATCAACGGTCAAGTGTTTATATAGATCAAGATGCTGCAACGAAAAGTAATAAATCGGGTACAATTCTTTAAAGTCCCATTGTGATATTTGTAGTCCAGTATCACGACCCATATAAGACCACAATCGATGATATACTCGTCCTATTTGATTGCTACCGTAATCGAGAATAAGTTGCTCTGCTGGTTCTTGCTGATTACTTATTCGCAATGATACTTCACTGACATTACACTGATCAAATATCATATGAGACCGCAATTGTAAACTATCATTTGCAACCCCCGCTATTTTTTGAGTTCTATTTACATTTTGTAGCGCAACAAAGATATGTCTTGGCGCGGAAACATTTTTCGTTAGCGCCAGTTGCCAAGTAAAAACACCGACAACGTTACTAGTTATTGTAGCTGTTGTAATATCAGACCAACTCAACAATGATTTTCCTCCATGATCCATAGATGATAAAAACCGTGTCTCAACAGTCAACGATGGAGTCATAATTGGCATCCATAGCGCTAACTTTGTTAATACTACATTACCATCTCTAGCACCTGCAGCATCACCACGCCAAAGAGCATAATCATCAGTTGATCTTCGCGTGAGCACTACAGTATAACTAGCACCAACGATAATTCTTCGTACATCTCGGCAAAATCCAAATATATGAGACAACGGAATCGCACACGACAATCTACCAATTGAGTCTATCATCTTTTTTCTCGCTGAAAATCCTGCGTTGTAAGTATCATTTTTATTAATAATAATATCCTCAACATCAACGTCAGCAGGAGGAGGACCAGTACGATCCTTTGGTCGTCTTACGACAAATTCAATATGATTAGCGTTATTGGTAATATCCTTTGCAAACATCATTGAATGCCCTGCAGATTTAATAAAATCATCAGAGTGTCTAGCTAAACCTATTATTGTGGTTGCAACATCAACATCGTTATCGATGGATTCGATTCTAGTAAAATTGATTATATACTGCGCACTACTAAATAACGCCATTATGCCATTGTTGACAAGCCCAATCGGAATATTTTCGAGGTGATCACCAACAACAAATGGAGTATTATCATGCTTTGTTAGTCGTCCCTCTACCTCAATGTACGCTTCACACGGTAAAAATTACATAGATGTATCATCAAATCTAAGTTCAATTCGTGACCTTGTATTGGGATTCTTTGCGCTATACGAAAAATATTGATAATCGCGTAGAGAATCATTTTTTCGTACACGAGCATCTATATCAAAAGCATCATCGATTTCATGTTTAAACATTTTATTATATAGTCGTTGGTCTAAATCATTAATCGTTTCAGACCGGAATCAGCAATTAATCTCAATCGCGCTTTTGCTATTTTATTAATTGCGCTACCTACCTTAGGTAGCATTTGATTCGTAGATTGTAAATTTACTGGTTTTCCCCCTTGCCAACGACATAAGTTTTTCTTTGGAGACATCAAACGCATCAACGGCAAGATTAATAACTCTACTACCAACTTCTGTACCTATCTTATCACCGAGAACCCAAATAGCTTTTGACGCTATTTCTTTACCGATCGGTAACAGCTTTGGACCAACTCGAGTAAATAATCCCGTGACAAAATCACCGAGTCCATCTCCGTATGTAGCGTTGTAAACTGGCAATCGTGAATTTACGACATAAACAGGTCTTGCTCTGCTCATACTACGATGTACTCTCATTTTATTGAAATGTTATATATCTAATCGATAATCAATCGCGGCGATTAATCGCTTTAATAATCATCAGTAAGTTCATCGATGTAACTACGATATAGTCTAATATCCATTACACGACCTTGAAATAACCGCTGACAGATATCAGCCGCTTCGTTAATTATCTCCGGAGAATTATTTTCAGCTCGTTTTCCCCCGATGAGAACTTCTAACCGTGATATATCATCGAGGACACTTCTTGAACAGGATATTGAATTTTGAGAAATATCTCCATCGCGATATCCCATACCAGATTTTCCGGGTATATCCTGCGCGAGATCAGCTTCAGGTTCCTCTTGGAATTGAGTATCCTCAACAAGTATTTCATTATTTGGTCGTCCTCGTGGTTTTGGTATAAGTTTTTGTTCTTGTCTTAATCGTTGTTGTTCTTTTTTTCTTTCTCGTTTTGTGGGAGTTGGTGGTATAAGTTTTTTTGAGCTTCTCTTATTCGTTAATTTTCATAATCTTTTAATCTAACAGCAGCAACAAATGAACTATACTTTTTATCGACTTTGATAACCTGGTTTAACCCTGTTTTAACTTTATAAATCACATCAATCCATTTGTCAAAACTACAGATACAAATTTTATTTTGTCCTGGTTTTAATAATTGTATCTATCAACAAAACCAGAAGCTATAAAATCTATCAATGATTCTGGATCAATTTTATCGATATTTACTAAAAAAAATCTTCGGTAAATCTATCTCGTAACTCTTGATTTATATTATCAGATTTTTTAAAAACGTTTTTCCTCTGGTTTTACCTCAGGTGATACCGGTGGTTTAGATTTTTTTATTGCGGTTACAACTTCTCCAGTTCCTGTGGTTATCGGCTTTAATAATTGTTCAGTATCGGCGGTAAAATCTAATTTTGCTTGCTGTTGAGCTTGCAAATTATCTCTGAAAGAATCTCTCGCCGGGAGAAATTTCTTAATCGCAGCCAACCGTTCTCTAGTTAATCTAGTTATTTATGCTTCTCCGACGTTTTCCATTTATATAAAAAAATATATCGGTAATTCATCAGATAAATTGCTAGCATTAAAGTCTTTAAGACTTCACAAACAAGAATTGTTAACCCGTTAGCAGCAACGGGGGAGGGGGGGGGCACAACGCTGGCGTCCTTTTTGCCCCGTGGAAGCCATTTTTTTTTATTTACGAACAAGCCTTGGTTTGCCAATAAGGTCTCTGTGAAATCACAAAAAGTTGTTGAAAATCATCGATTTTCCGTGATGCAGCAACACATGGTGACAATTACCTGGCGTCATTCTGTTTTGCCGAATGGAGGCTTCTATTAAGCATTTACGAGGAAGCCTTGGCTGCCGAATAAACGCCTTGTAAACGTAGTTGTCGGATTTACACTCTCTGCTGCTTCCTCCTTTACAAGTAGGAGGAAAATAATTTTCAAACATCAGCAACTGTTTCAACATACTACATTAACATATGAACATCACAATTGCATTAATCATGTAATGAAATCATTTAGCTTTTTTAGAGGGTTTTCAGGTACGAGCAGGACAACTAGAACTTTATCACCAGACTGAGAACTCATTTTCTTTGTATTTCTGTTACACATTAATTTCATATTCTGAAATGGTCTAAGGTAAGGAATAGACAAAGTCTACCATTATTCTGCTAAATGGTTCGTCAGATGCAGGATATGTTGCAGTTGAGCTTGGGTAACATGTAATTAAGTTTTCATACCATTTGACTAGTATGTCGAGATTTACAGCATTCACAAAGATCACCTTTAATAGTTGGTCAATGCAATGATACCTTTAATAGTTAGTCACTACAATGATTAAGATCTTGAAATAAGGCTCTTTGACCCTGAGTGATAAGCCAGAGGGGATATACGGATTTCTGATCAGTTGTATCAGAAAGTTAGTTTCCTGCAGGTTGTGCTCTATCTCGACTAGGATGTGATTATAGAAGATTGAGATCTTTTAGTTTAGCAAATTGTGGAGCATCAAATTTGAATCCCTCTTCGTTTTCCTTTTTTCTCTGTATTTCTTTTCTTTTTTTGTCAGTTTCACTTTGTTTCTCTTTTTCCCTCTCTCCTTGTATATTTCTATCTCTATCTTCCCTCTACATTTGCATTTATACAATTTATGTCTGTAACTGAAGCATCTTAGCTCTAAATCCTTTGATTTGTCCTGCAATTCTTTTTTGTAAGATTCCATACCTTCTTGAGTTCGCTTAAAACAACGTTCTCAACTTTAGCTGCCATTCTGAAAGGTTGCAGGTTTCAATAAATATGTTTCAAATATATAACATTAAACTACCGGAGGCTTAACAAATTCTGCATAAAAGGGATTTTTCAATTTCAATGCAAATTCAAGTTTTGAAATGTCTTAGAGAAATGCGACTACAGAACGGTCCCAGATTTTTTACGACGATGCTTTCGGGGGGGGGGGGGGGATAAGTAACAGAAAAGAGCGAAACCAACAAAGATTATAGAATTCACTAAATATTTTGTTTCCCATGAATACAAATCAATTTTTTTTTAATATAATCATTGAGATATGCAAAAAACAAAGCAATGCAAATTAAATATTCATACCACATTTAAATCTATACAGATCTATATTATTCCAGTAAATGGAATAATTTGCACCACAGTGATGTGTTGTTCAAAATTATTTGCGATGAGACAAAAAAGCTGCAAAATTAATGCTTGGTGTTTATTTGAAAGAACAGGTGAAATAGTTACTCATATAATATTATTTTGTATCTAACCTTGCGAAAGTAAACCATATTTTTATACCTTTCAGAAGTGCTTAACCTGAAGCTTGAAAGTGACAATTCGGTTCCAATAAGAGGAGGAAACCTGACTCTCTCATGTTCGATGAGCGCCTTATTTACATACGGACTGATCTACTGGTTAAACCCTAAAGGTACTGAACTTTCTAGATGCAATGTCTACAAAAAAGGAGGGCGTAATATTTACAGCTGTACAATACGTAATACAGACGATTACAACTTTACAACCAACATCAGTGGAGCTTATGCTTATATTAATGGCTTAGACAGGATAAGAGATGGAGGAACATGGAAATGTATGCACTGTAATGGAAGCACTTGCGAACACGCTACAATGGAGATTGTGATTTACAGTATGTACATTTGTTTTTTCATCTACATTTTTAACGTTAGCATCATAGATACATGTTTAAGATGTCTTCGCACATACCCCTTCCCCGCCCCAAAAAACCTTGAGATAAATATGCAAAAATATCGGTTGGAAATGTATACGTTTTACATCCATTTGAACTGATCAGAGAAGATTCCTTTTGTTCATACCTCATACAATTCATCATAAAAATACACTCATCTACTCCTTCAATAACCATCTCTAAAAGTTTAAATTAGTTTCGCACTGAACGTCGAAAAACATTGTTCACTTCAATCATAAAATACATGTGATATTCAGTATGTAGCACAAGAGCAAGCTGCATGTGTGTTAATAATTATTAATGTGAAGCACACATACAATATATGCAAATGTAATTGTCAACGGTAAAAACATAAGCATATTTGTGCAAAATGTACAGTTAATGCTCCAAACTCGTTTGACCTTACGGTGCATATTTTTATCAAGACCTTGCATCCTAATCTTTTTGAGGAATATAGTGGCCATTCATTGCCTGAAGCAGCAAACGTATTTTGGGTCAATCATTAATTTACCTCTGATTAATAAAGTAAGTAGTTATCCTGCAATATTTTTTTCTGGCCATGACAAAAATTGCAGACATGACACATATTTATAAGGTTCAAATGCGCACAAATTTACTGACACTTCATCGTGATACTAATATTAATAATGAGTTTAGAATAGAAAAAGAACGTTCAACAACGATATTTCAAACCCTCATTTCAGATCTATGAATGTGGACATCAGCACGATTGTATAATATCCAGTGAAGTGTGTGTGTATGTGTGTGTGTGTGTGTGGGGGAGGCGTTAATTGTTTATGTGTTCCGCATATACACATACTCAGTCTATAAATTTGTATACAAATATATACTCCATTACGCTGTTGCCTCTCTGTTTGTGTTACCAAAGTACTTGTACTAATTGCCTACCCTAGATAGATTAGCGTATAACCAATATTAAGGCAAGTAGGAACACACGCACTTAGGACATAGCGTAGTTTTAATACATATTAGGCGGTGTCGTCGATAGTAGTAGTAGTCGTATGTGTAGTAGTAGTAGTAGTAGTAGTAGTAGTAGTAGTAGTAGTAGTAGTAACATTAATAATAATGATTTACTAAGTACATTGTCTATTCTTCAGACGATCTAAGCGCTTAACAATAATTGATAACGTTTAAAAATCATACATATCAAGAAGAGCACCCAAACAAACAAAATAAATTTAAACGACACATAACATATGCAGACAATTAGTAAGGAATTAAAAGTTTTAAAGGTTTAAAGTCTGTAATTATTGTCGAAATGGGTGAGTTTGAGGATCAATTCATTCCTGGATCCTGAGCCTGGTACGCAAAAGTACAATGTCCATATGATTTCATTTCAACAGTGGAACAATGAGAATACCATAGTCCGAAGATGATTGTAAGTTTCTAGATGAGGTATAAACATGGGTGAGGTCAGAGATGTATATTGAACTGCAGCCAGTCAACGAAATGTAGCATAGTCAACATATATTGTGCTTAATTCTGGATCAAATTGGTAGCCAGCGGAGAATACATAGAAATGGACGATGTGCTATCTTCTTCGAACTCTGAACTTGTTTAAGTTTCTGTAGTAGATACTGAAACCAACCAGATAGAAATGCATTACAACATTAAGTCTTGGAAGTACGAAGTGTTCTAGTTTCATAAACCGAATGACACTTGCGACTAGAGCCGATGCATCTTAGCTCCAGATATGCAATAATGTACATGTGCATGACATGTTGGTGCAAAGAGATGGTATTTTCCAGATTGAAACCCAGACTTCTTACCGTATGAATTTAATGTTGGGTGTGCTGATACTTATTGTTTGAGGTAAGTGATATAAATGAGAACGCCTTTGTATCGTCATCCGGATGGCTTCAGGTTCATAATTTCTCATCAGAAGCTTGTTGTATGTCATTCATAGCATCACATCCGAAATACACCTCTCTCCACTTTGTTTGGTAGCATCAACTTCGGTCGTGCAACTTGCTTTGTGCATATGAATATAATCATCCTACAATTGGCGGGACATACACTTCGAATTTTTATATTTGATTAAGGTTGAGTGTATAACATAGTCTTGTTGAGCACCAAATTATAAATCAACTAGATTGCAATGTTTCCCGTTTACATACATACCATTAACTACTATCAAAGGTGTAGTTTAAACAGTAGGATTTCAGTCATATGTGGACCGTGCATTTTTAAAAAGACTACATTCGATTGATATCCAAGCTGAGATAAAACAAATTATATTAAGCTTTGGTCATGAATGTGTGGATCGAATCAGGGCCGGTGTCCTCCTCGATCTCCCTGGATGACATAGAAGTATAAATAGCATTTGCTACTGACGGCAATATTGAATCTATGTACTTTAGCAGCATCTGTGTCAGAATCGGAGCGAGCTGACATGACTATAGCATGCTCTACATCAGATTGTTATGTACCAAATTCATAGAAACAGGTTCAAATGATGTTATCTGTAACAACTGTATGTCGATTACTAGTCAGCTCAAACTCTATTTTCAAGCTTATATATTATATATTGTGCTTTATCACGACAACAAATTTGCAAGCTGTTCCGAAAGGATGAATGGTATAGTTTGAAGTGATGTACATGTATTTCCTTGGCATAATCTGTATCGTAATCCCGAAGAGTTCTTTGAATCTGGAACATTCATTGAGTGACCGTACTACTATAAACAAATTCTGTTCATACATGTAGCAGACGTATGGGCGTTTCATGTATTAGATTTTTCTGTGGATGGATTTGAGATGACAAAGATCATGTAGATAGGTTCAAGGAGTTAAAAAAGAAAGAGACAACCACGCTAACGCATGAACGTAATATTAATAAATCCACAACAAACTTGAGATAAAAATAATTGAAAACTCCATTATGATCATTGAAACAATTACGTAGAAAAATGTTTATAAGTATTACACATTGACTGGTTCCACTATGAGCTGTACCTTTTATATAGAAAATAGCACAGAAAGGTATATTAAAGACAGGCCCTATTCAGTCGCCATGGTAGACGTCCCATTTTACAAGTTAACGAAAATATATCTGAAGAAAGCGGGCATTAACCCCCCCCCCCAGAGCATAAGGGCAAATAAACCAAGACTTTCTTGTCCTGTCTCCGATGTTTTGTGATTTAATTGTTGTGCCTTGATTTATACCAGCTGTGACAGAAGGGTGATATAGATACGGATTCCACAAGCAAAATAATGTGCAACTTACAAGGCATTTCATGAACAGCGCTACCTTCAATCCCAAATCAAAAAGGATTAGAACAGCGCTACCTTCTAACCCATATCAAAAGGGATTACAACAGTGCTACCTTCTAACCCAATTAAAAACAGTGCATCCCTTCTACCAATATTTAAAAGGAATTAGAACAGTTTGTATTCTATACCAATTTAACAAGAATTCGAACAGTGCATTATTCCATCCTATTTATAAAGGTATTGGAACGTTCTACCTTCTATCCCAATCAAAAAGGAATTACCACAGTACTACTTTCTAACCCAATTAAAAAGGTATTGGAAAGTGATGCCATCTAACCCAGATCAAAAGGGATTAGAACAGTACTACCTTCTGTCCCAAATCAAAAGGTATTAGAAAGTACTACCCTCTAACCCAAATCAAGAGGGATTAGACCAGTACTACCTTCTAAACCAAATCAAGAGGGATTAGACCAGTGCTACCTTCTAACCCATATCAAAAGGGATTACAACGGTGCTACCGTCTAACACAAATGAAAAGGGATTATAACAGTTCTACCTTTCAACCCAACTAAAAGGGATTAGAGGAGTGCTACCTTCTAACTCAAATCAAAAGGAATTAGAACACAGTGCTACCTTCTAAAACAAAAAAAAGGGATTAGAACAGCTCTACCTTCTAACCCAAATCTAAAATGATTAGAACAGTGCTACCATATTACTCAATTCAAAACGGATATGAACTGTGCTACCTTCTAATCGAAATCAGAAGGGATTAGAACAGCACTAAATTATATTCCAAATAAAAAAGAAACTAGAATAGTACTACCTTCTAATCCAAAACAAAAGGGATTAGAATAGTGCTACCTTCTAACCCAAATCAAAATGAATTAGAACAGTGCTACCTTCTAACCCAAATCAGAAAGGATTATAACACTGCTACCCTCTTACCAATCAACAGGAATTAGAACAGTGCTGCCTTCTAACCCAAATCAAAATTTATTATAACAGTGCATTAATTCTAACCCAATTCAAAGGGATTAGAACATTTTATATTCTATCCCAAATTACCAGGCATTCGAACAATTCGTTATTCCATCCTAATTATAAAGGTATTAAAAAGTTTTACAATCTAACACAAATCAAATGGTATTAGAACAGTGCTGCCTGCTAACCCAAATCAAAAAGGGATTAGAACAGTTCTACCTTCTAACCCAAATCAAATCAAACATTACTACCTTCTAAACCAAATCTATAGGGATTAGAACAGCTCTACCTTCTATCCCAAATCAAAAAGGGATCAGAACATTGCTACCTTATTAAACAAATCAAAAGAGATTAAAAACAGCGCTATCCCAAATCGAAATGGAATTAGAATAGTGCTACCTTCTAACCCAAATCAAAATGTGTTAGAAAGTTCTGCCTTTTAACCTAAATCAAAAGGTTTAGAAAGTGCTGTCCTCTAGCCCAAATCAAAGGAATTAGAACGGTACTACTTTCTAACCCAAAACAAAAGGGATTAGAAAGTGCTACCTTCATAACCCAAATCAAACGCGAGTGCTACCTTCTAACCCATATCAAATGGGATTATAAAAGTGCTACCTTCTACCCCAAATCAAAAGGGATTACAACAGTACTACCTTCTATACCAAATCGAAAGGGATTAGAACAGTGCTACTTTCTAACCCTATTAAAAACAGAAAAGTTTGTATTCTATACCAATTTACCAGGCATACGAACAGTTCATTATTCCATCCTAATTATATAGGTGTTAGAAAGTGCTACCTTCTAACCCAAAACAAAAAGGATTACAACAGTACTACCATCTAATCCAAATCAAAAGGGATTCCAACAGTTCTACTTTCGAACCCAAATCAAAAAGTATTAGAAAGTGCTGCCCTATAATCCAAATCAAAAGGGATTAGAACAGCGCTACCATATAACCAAATCAAAAGTGATTAGAACAGTACTACCCTCTAACCCAAATCAAAAGGGATTAGAACCGTGCTATCGTCTAACCCAAATCAACAGGGATTAGAACAGTGCTACCTTCTAACCCAATTAAAATAGGATTAGAACAGCTCTACCTTCTGACCCAAATCTAAAGGAATTAGAACTGTGCTACCTTCTTACTCAATTCAAAACGGATTTCAAAAGTGCTACCGTCTAATCGAAAACAAAAGTGATTAGAACAGCACTAATGTCTATCCCAAATCACGAAGAACCTAGAATAGTACAACCTTCTAATCCAAAACAAAAGGGATTAGAGTAGTGCTACCTTCTAACCCAAATCAAAATGTATTAGAACGGTGCTTCCTTCAAATAAAAATGTGTTAGAAAGTGCTGCCTTCTAACCTAAATCAAAAGGTTTATAAAGTGCTGTCCTCTAGCCCAAATCAAAGGATTAGAACAGTATTACCTTCTGACCCAAATCAAATGGGATTAGAAAAGTACTTCCTTCTAACCCAAAACAAAAGGGATTATAACAGTATTACCTTCTAACCCAAATCAAAAGTAATTCTACCTTCGAACCCAATTAAGAAGGGATTTGAATAATTATACCTTCTAACCCAAATCAAAACTTATTAGAACAGTACTACTTTCTGATGCAAATCAAAAGGGATTACAACAGTTCGTATTCTATCCCAATGTAACAGGCATTCGAACAGTTCACTATTCCATCCTAATTATAAAGGTATTAGAAAGTTCAACCTTCTATCCCAATCAAAAAGGAATTAGAACAGTTCTACCTTTGAACCCAATTAAAAAGGGATTAGAACAGTTCTACCTTCTCACATAAAGCTAAAGGGATTAGAACAGTGCTGCCTTCTAACACAAATCAAAAAGGTTAAGAACAGTGCTGCCTTCTAACACAAATCAAAAGGGACTAGAACAGTGCTACCCTCTAATCCAATCAAAATGAATTATATCAATGCTGCCTTCTAACCTAAATCAAGAGGAATTATAACAGTGCATCCCTTCTAACCCTATTCAAAAGGGATTAGAACAGTTTGTGTTATATCCCAATTTACCAGGCATTCGAACAGTTCATTATTCCATCCTAATTATAAAGGTATTTGAAAATTCTACCTTCTATCCCAATCAAAAAGGGATTAGAACTGTTCTACCTTCTAACCCAAATCAAAAGGTGATAGAATGTGCTGTCATCTAACGTAAATCAAAGCGGATTAGAACAGTTCTACCTTCTAACCCAAATCAATAGGGATTAGAAAGTGCTACCTTCTAACCCAATTCAAAAGGGATTACAACAGTACTACCTTCTAACCAAAATCAAAAGGGATTAGAACAGTGCTACCTTCTAATCCAAATCAAATGGGATTACAACAATGCTACCTTCTAACCCATATCAAAACAGATTACAACAGTGCTACCTTCTAACCTAGTTAAAAGGGATTAGAGCAGTTCTTTATTCTGTCCCAAGTCTAAATGGATTAGAACAGTGCTACCTTCTAGCTCAAATCAAAACGGATTAGAACAGCACTACCTTCTATCCCAAATCAAAAAGATATCAGAACGGTGCTACCTTCTAATCCAAATCAAAAGGGATCAGAACAGCGCTACCTTCTATCCCAAATCGAAATGGAATTATAATAGTTCTACCTTCTAATCCAAATCAAATGGGATTACAGCAGTGCTACCCTCTAACCCAAATCAAAACGGATAAGATCAGTGCTACCTTCTAACCCAATCAAAAGGAATTAGAACAGTGCTACCTTCTAACCCAAATCAAAAGGGATTACAACAGTGCTACCTTCTAACCCATTTAAAAAGGGATTAGAACAGTTCCACCTTCTGACCCAAACCTAAAGGGATTAGAACAGTGCAACCTTCTTACTCAATTCAAAACGGATTTGAACAGTGCTACCTTCTAATCGAAATCAAAAAGGATTAGAACAGTGCTAATGTCTTTCCCAAATCAAAAAGAAATTAGAATAATACTACCTTATAATCCAAAACAAAAGGGATTAGAATAGTGCTACCTTCTAACCCGAAACTAAAGGGATTAAAATAGTGTAACCTTCTAATCCAAATCAAAAGGTATTAGAACATTGCTACCTTCTAACCCAAATCTATAGCGATTAGAACGGTGCTGCCTTTCTACCCAAATCGAAAGGGTTTACAACAGTGTTGCCTTCTAACCCAAATCAAAAGGAATTAGAACAGTGCTGCCTTCTAACCCAAATCGAAAGGGATTATAACAGTGCATTCCTTCTAACCCTATTCAAAAGGGATTAGTACAGTGCTGCCTTCTAACCCAAATTAAAAGGGATTATAACAGTGCATCCCTTCTAACCCTATTTAAAAGTAATTAGAACAGTTTGTATTCTATCCCAATTGACCAGGCATCCGAACAGTTCATTATTCCATCCTAATTATAAAGGTATTAGAAAGTTCAACATTCTAACCCAATCAAAAGGTAGGAAATTAAAACAGTGCTGCCTTCTATCCCAATCCAAAAGGTATTACAAAGTGTTGCCTTTTAACCCAAATCAAAAGGTATTAAAACAGTACTACCTTCTTACTCAATTCAAAACGGATTTGAACAGTGCTACCTTCTAATCGAAATCAAAAGGGATTAGAACAGCGTTAATGTCCATCCCATTTCAAAAAGGGATCATAATACTGCTATCTTCTAATCCAAAACAAAAGAGATTGGAACATTGCCATTTTCTAACCCATATCAAAAGGGATTAGAACAGTTCTACCTTCTAACCCAAATCTAAAGGCGTAAATTATAGCGCAGTAATCTTAAAGATAACACAATATATGTTTCTTTATTTATGTATAAATTTATGTTTATTTTGTGAAACAGAAATGCAAGTAAAATTCTTGCTGCAAGATCATAAAATTTATTTTATTTGTTTATGACTTAAAGTGGACAAGAAACTAAGTCTAATATTGATAATTTAAATTAAAATTCTTTTGGTCTTAATAAAATAACTAAAATACTTATGAGGAAGATTTTAAACAATATTATATCACCGATCCTTCGTAAAGTTATGTTTATTCATGTTCCAGATTTGTAATGCTATATAATACAAGTTTAAGATACAACATAAGAAATGATGTAAAGTGTTTAACTTTTGCAATCTTTCTTCGGTGCAATATGTCTCAAGTACAAATATGGTGACAATTTTTCTTTAGTCTTAAATAAAAGACGATTAATAATCTGCATTCTTCTATTATTCCTTTCCAAAATTACCTTTTAAATATTCATTCATAACACTCAAATTTTGCACGAATTGGCTATTTAGACAACAAGGAGAAATATTGGTGAAAATACTACGGTCAGATACTCTAAACTCAACAAATATATTGTTCGATAAAATGCTATATTTCATTGGACGAATAAAATTAATTGTATGATTAATTTTTCTTCTATTTCGGTAGCATCACCAGTTGGTGTTAACCTTATTCAACTCATCCCAGAAGATGGAGACCTTGGACTGAAATCAATCACCTTGATGTGTCAGACAGTAGCTTGTACCTTTCCTGCTCCAAATATAACTTGGTTCTACAAGGTAAGGGTTGCAAAAGGATGCAAATCATACATGTCACCAATCCAAAGGCACGACAAGCTTTTGTTATGGTTGATGAAGTACATTTGTGAAGTATTATTGGTGACATTGGTATTATAGTATGTACCAAATAACATCCCATTTACAGATATTCATAATCATTTGTGATGTATTATTGTTGTATGCATGTATGAAAGACAGAAAGGTTACCTGATCTATTGTACTAAACTGATCGAATGTAAATAAGAAATTGATCAATTTAATCAAATTACGTTGACGTCAGCGTCCTCTCTTAAGGATCGCTCTACCGTATTTCTCCGTAATTACAACCCATTTGTATATAGAACATGTATGTAAAAGAGATACATTTATTATGCTGCGGGATAGTTTCACTTATGATCCCCTACCTGCAAGAGGAAGACGTTGAAGTATCGCCGCTGCTATAAAAGGATCATTATTTGGCCCCATGTTACGTGTTCAGAAGACACCAGCACGGATATGTATAACCTATACAAAATTACTTGAGACACAACAGTGGACCAACAATTATTCCACATGAGAAAGGGCTCAAATTCATAGCTGAGCTAATTTTTGTGAGAATGATTAGAAATAAAAATGTCATACAAGGGCATTTACTATTATGTCAATGGAGCAATAATAAATAAGATTTTGCACAAATGAATTAACTTAGACTGAAGTATTTTTGGTGTAATACATCAATGTGCAGTGTATTAACAAAATTATGATATCCTGATTTTCTATTACAATATCCAGATGGGGTAGCAAATAGAACCATACAATATTCAAGCTCAATCACACGTTTTCCCCAATTTGAAACAAAATGGATGAATACCACAAGCTCCCAAGTAGCACATGCGTCATATGTAATATAGTGAAAAGCCCTGTATATTCAAAGAAATTGAAGTTGAGTATATATAATTGCGCAATATGGAGACACTAGCATTTAAAAAATCATTTCGTAATAAGAAATATAACTGGTGAAGAAAGTGAATATTGCTAAGAAATGTTCTTGTGTAGCACGTACGAATATATACCATCATATACGATGTACATCTTTTGCTAAGAACAATTCGGCAGCATTAGAATGTAAGGCTGCAATGAATCAAATCTTAGTAAATCGTAGTGCAGAAAAAAAATATGTTTATGAACATGTATGTACATATACAAATTAAACATAGAGGAGGTCTTTACGCCAAAAACCTTCAACAGTTCAGTTTGGTAGAGATGAAAGTCGAAGTACATATCTAGTGAGTAGAGCATGTTACATATGGGTCTCCCCAAAAAAAACAAGTATACTGACTGCTTAAGAGGGTCCTACGAAAACTAAGGCAGACGGACATTTGTTGAACTTTTACGACACCGAACAAAGACCAATTTTGTGATTAGAAAGTGTTTTGTTGGATCAGGCCAACCTTAATCTTCTCTGTCTCAGACAGTTCAAGTATTCTGACGGTTGGGTGATTAGAATTACATATGGGTCTCCGCAAAAAAACCCCACGTAGATTGACTGCTTAAGAGGGTCCTTAGCAAATTAAGGCAGGCGGACATTTGTTGAACTCTTACGACACCGAACAAGGACCAATTTTGTGATTAGAAAGTGTTTTGTTGGATCATGCCAACCTTGAACTTCTCTATCTGCGGTACTATAATGCAAGCAAGCGCGAATTTAACGACGTCTTTTAAAATGTGAACGACATTTTATAAATGATAATCTTTTCCGTAACCCTACTCAACACTACGGTTTTCCACTGGATAACCGCGTCATTGTTTCTGATGCCCGGCTCAGGCGCTCAGTGCTCAAACTTTGCCATTGTGACCATATGCTCTTACGGCAAAACAGTTCGCGAAAATTAAATTCCTGGTGTGCAGCGGCGATACAGTCTTTTTCAGACACTTTAGGAACCCGATTTGTGAAGGTCACTCAGTATTGGGCGATCAGTCTTCCGATTGTTAAAGACATCTAGGCAACGATCATGCACCGGTATTGCGTCACGATAGATAATTCTTTCCTTGAATTACGATTACTTTCTGGTCGAATCTTATTTAAGGCTTGCGCAATAGTCATGCAAATACCTGCTTGCAATCCTATCGATGTAAGTAATCTTTTCGAGCCCAAACAATCTGCGTCCAGTTAAATGCGCTCTAAAATTTGTTCATATGTGTTTTATTATGACTTCCAACATCCAATGTGCCTGGCTTATATTAGAAGCTAGTTTTGCTATTTGATTAACAATGCAGTATGTATTGGCATACTAAAGTGGCGATCTGCATTGATGCTTTGATCAGCGACTTGTTTGCAATTCAGGATGTTCCCCAGCGGAACGGTTGGATGAGAAATTAGCAAATGCAAATTGTCTACTTGCCTTCTATGCTGATTATCTTTCAGTGGTATTCCCAAGGATGCACTAGTTTCTTTAATGCTAACATTTTCTACGAGTCCTCATGGTGAATCCGTTCTAGTCTTACTGACCCTTCGCTTCAGTTTCATAGTCATGGTTTAAAGCACACAGTCCAAACAAATATGGCTATCATCGCCAAGACTAACATCAAATTTCAAGAGGAGCAAAATCTCATCCGAACGGCAGATCTGTTCGGACTAATATGTGAATACATATAATAATAATAATAATAATAATAATAATAATAATAATAATAATAATAATAATAATAATAATAATAATCAGGACTTTGTATAGCGCCTAATCTTTCGAAGCTCTAAGCGCTTTACACCATCAATAATGATATGTCTACACTACAGAACAACAAACGACAAAAACAATGAAATTGAAAAACATAAAAACATGCTGAAAATATATAAGATACAAAACATGATTAGGTCGCTAAGTTTGTCCCTGAAGTCGAAACAGGTTAGTCTTGAGAGCACTCTTAAAAGGGACCACTGTGTCTTTGTGTATAATTTCAATGGGCAATTCGTGCCACGTCGCCGGGCCCTGGTATGCAAACGAACGTTGTCCATATGACTTTGTTTTCACCTTGGGAACAATGAGTATACGATTATCAGAAGAAGAGCGTAAGGATTTAGCTGGTGTATACACATGGGTGAGGCTGGAGAGGTATGTTGGACTGAAGTCTGTCATTGAAACATAGCACAGAGAACAAATTTTGTGTTTGATTCTGTATCGAATTGACAGCCAGTGCAGGGTACATTGGAGTGGTGATGTGTACTCTGATCGAGGTACTCTAAAGATGATACGTGCAGCTGTGTTTTGAACTTTTTGAAGTTTCTGGAGTAAATATTGCGACGAACCAGAGAGAATTGAGTTACAATAGTCTTGAAAGTACTAATGAATACACAATTGTTTTAGTGGCATCAACGGAAAGACATTTACGAATGGAACTGATGCGTCTCAATTCAAGATATGCAGCTTGCATATGTTCATGACATGTTGGTGTAATGTGAGAGTACTGTCTAGAGTAACGCCTAGGTTCCGTACTGACTGTAAGAATTTAATGCTGGTGTTGCTGATATTTATTGTCTGAGGTAAAGGCTGTGAATGAGAAAGTCTTTGTGTTCTGATCAGAATAGCCTCAGTTTTATCATCATTCGACTGCAGCTTGTTACATGTCATCCATGATTTCACATCAGAAATGCACTTCTGTACTCCATGTATGGTAGCATCAACTTCAGTTGGGTGGCTAGACTTGTATATTTGGGTGTCATCAGCATACAATTGGTGCGACACTTGGTGATGATCTATGACACTTGAGAGCGGCTGAGTATACAGTATGACGAGAACAGGTCCAAGAACAGATCCCTGTGGAACACCACAACATACGTCAACTGGGCTGGAGTGTATTCCATTTGCAGATATAATTTGTGTCCTGTTAACTAAGTAGGACTTGATAAACTGTAAGGCTATATTCTGAATTCCAAATACATGCTGGAGACGGTGAAGTAATATATCATGGTCTTTTGTGGCAAATGCAGCAGATACATCTAGGAGAGTGAGGACTGTAATCTTTCCACTATCCAAAGCAGAGAGAATGTCACTAAATACTTTCAGAAGAGTAGTTTCCGTACTGTGGCAAGGGCGATATGCAGACTGTACATTACTAAAAAGACTTTTTGAATTCAAATGAGATACAAGTTGAGTTAGAAGAACCTATTCTAAGATATTTTTATATGAATGGGAGATTAAAAACTGGGCGGTAGGTCTTTAAATCGTTATGGTCCAGTGTTGGTTTCGTCAGTAGTGGCTTTACGATGGCAGTTTGGAAAAATGATGGGAATTCCCCTGACGATAGAGAGATATTAATAACATCAGTTATTGAAGGCAATATTGGGTCTAAGTACTCAAGCGATCAAGTTCACAAGACTTTGGTGCACTCTTAATCACGAGTGTCCGTAATAAATCTATAGAAACAGGTTCAAATGATCATACTGGTTGTCGCTGGAACTCAGCATCATAACTGTATGGTGACAAATCAGTTGAAATTGTGCTGTCAAGCGAATCTCTAATGGTTTGTACTTTGTCATCGAAGAAATTTGGAAATTGGTCGAGTACGTCTAGTGGAGAAAAGGTTGTAGGAAGTGGTGTACATTTGTTGCCTGACATTAGTTTGTTAGTTATCTCGAAGAGCTCATTGCAGCTGAAACTCTCCGTGATCTTAGTACTGTAGTGGGAATACTTGGCTAAATGGACTATGTTTGTGATGTTCATCTTAGTGGCTTCGTAGATTTGTTTATGAACAGTGAGTCTGGTGGAAGGCCAAAGTCTCTCTGCTTTTCGGCCATGTCTTTTAGCAGTGCGAAGCTGGTCCCTAACACTGCTATACCATGGAGAGCGGGCTGGGGCATGTTTTTCAAGCAATGAACGCAGGCAGTTATCACGTTGTTCCGCTGTTGGATGTAAGAGAGTTGTTAGGTTTTCTTGGATGTCATGCATGAATTTGGTTCTATTTATCATACTCTCTTAGTAGCAAATAGATGTGGATGGTTAGGGACTGATACGTCGAGATGGCATACAATGCAGAGGTGATCATATGCAAGTTCGTGGGATACAAGGGTGGATTGCAGAATATTATCATCAGGTCTATAACGAAACCAGTCTAAAATGTGACCAAGTTTATGGGTAGGTTGGTTAACTGACTGTTTAAGATTGAACACATGAATGGAATCTAGGAGTTTTGACATGTATGGTTTACCAGGACATTCAAAGTGAAAGTTGAAATCTCCAAGAATAATTAGGTTGCCACCTATCGAATTTCCATACTATAGAAGATTTGGAAACTGCTCCAAAAACGAAAGATTCAGTCAGCATGTTTTTTTTCTACTAGGAGCAGGACGGTAGAGACAGAAAAAAATGGACCGACCTTTGTTCCAATGTGAGCGTTGTTTGGACTAGTTCAAACGATGGGTGGCAGAAATTGAAGGCTGTGTTGTACTTAAGGCATTTGATCATGGAATTCTTTTTAATTACAGCAATTCCACCTCCGCGAGAGTTGCGGGGGAACGACTTGATGGAGTAATCGCTGGGCGTTTAATCTACACACTTACATTCATCACCTGCGGAATGTAACCAAGTTTCTGTCAGGACGAAGACGTCAATATTCTGGTAGTTGATAAAATTAACAATGTATGTTCGCTTTTCCGGTGATCCCACTGATTGAGCGTTGAATAATGGTATCCCTTGGACAGTTGACACAACGGTTGACGATTTAATAGGAATTTGAACCAGGTTATTAAAATTAACGGCATAAATTTTAAGTTGTTTATCCGTTACGGGCGAAAGGGAGATAACTGGAATTCTTCTTCTTCCTGTTCTACGCCGGCCAGCTTTGAAAGAACGTTTCTTTTTTCGCTTCCTTTTACATTTAAAAAATGATAAATGTATTCCCAATTCGTTTAGTCTTGAGCACAATGTAGTATCTAGAACCAAGCTGTGGTCATTTAATCCATTTAATGAGGGTACGTCGTATTGTAAGCGGTCACGTGACGGCGGTTTATTAAAAACAAATGACGTCTTAACATTGGGACAAAACAGCTGAGAAAAGTTAGAATTGTTCTCGTTTCCTTAGGATATCCTTATTTGCTTTAGAAAAAAACTAGACTCCGTAGCATCTTGAAATACAGCATACGTTTGAGAATGACAACGCTTTGTAGGCAAGGTAAGGTTATAGCATTTAACTAAAGTTCCGTATTGCTTCTTTCCTAGCATATTTCTTTATGAAACTTTCTTCACTGCACATGTGCTTCCCTTATTATTGTTAAGCCAAGTTAGAAGATAACTTTGTACTTATGTGTTATTTCATGTAAGTGGATGGTGAAATCAATATGCGCAGAGATAAATTTATTTTGTCAAAAAATTGCATGTGAATAAAAATTCCAAGTGGAAGCACTTGTCCTATCATACAAGATGGATGAACATTGTAGTTACCTGTACTCCAGCTTTAATAGTCCTGGAAAGTATCATAAGCTGAATTTGTTTGCAATTTAGAGATGCATCCACAATGCTTTAGAAACTGAATCCAATATTGATGAAATAAGAGTCTAATGGCTAACCTTGTATTTTATACCTCCACGTTTGTTGGATGCATATTTAAGGTTCTCTGGTATGGCCTCTTCAATTTCAATTTATTTCGCTTTGCCATTATGACAGATGAATGGACAACACGGTGGAACCAGACACTGATTATAACTCTCCGTAAAACGACAATCTCCAACTGTTCCAACATTACAGAACTATCAGTTTTATCAGCCATGCTATTAATGTGATGCTGGAGATCATCTTGAACAGACTGAAACTACAATCAGAAGAAATAATCACCGAAGAACAGGCAGGGTTATGGAGTGGAAAAAACACAGCAGAACAAATAGATTTCAAAAAGACTTAAATATTTGTCTTAATTTTATAATGGAGGAGTTTGAGATAATTATCCAAGAATAAATCTAGATTTCAACTTGATATAAAATACCTCACTTGCGGAGGAGAGCTCTGGTTGATTCGAAAAATAGTTTGATTGAAAATATTAGTGGCGCAAAGAAAGAAATGGCAATGATGGTTCGTATCATGACCTGTCAACTTTAAAAATCACTCTCAACAATGATAAACGACCAACGAGCGGCGACTATTAATTATCTCGACGATTAAATATATATTCTCAAAATGAAATGTATGATATTCTTCATTCCCTCCCATGTGTTTATCATCGTCTGGTGCCTTTATTCCTTACCTCTTATTTTCAAATATAAATCAATTTTTTCTTAAACGGACATTATCGAGTATTCGTTATTTGAGATGTTAAGAAGATTTTCTTTATTAACGCAAAGTTTAGAACATTTATTACAACAAAAGTAAAACGTTATAAACTAAAAAAAACCTTTTGGTGAAATTCAAATCAATTCTTAATGTATAATGATGGACGCCTTCCCCACTGTAGCAAAAAATGAAAATCCGAAAGGCACTAGAGCATATGATGTGCATATGATTCTTCTTTGCAAAGATGTACACGTTTTCAGCTTTGCAACTCTTTATATAATCAGGTAACAAAGAGTTTGCAGAAATATAATGCATCCAAATATACACCTCAACTGATGTCACCAATGATTAAGAATATTTCTTTGGCACCATTTGCTATATTTTACCCAAGTGTTACTTTCTGCAAGTTGAATGATTTTTCTATAACATACAATGTATAGTTGTTACGCGTATTCTTGTTAAATCAATGTACCACAAGTGAAACTTTGAAGATGTTGCAATCAAGATCATGTAATAGACAAAGCTGGTGGCACAACAGCTGTATAATTTATTGTAGTTTGAACAGTATCTAGAGTACGTCTTGACGTCATAAATTAACATACAACTCTACACCGTCTTCCGGCCTTTCTATTGTATTTTAGACATACACTTTCACTAATAAAACATCCTGGTATAATCAATGTAAGGGACGAGATAGTTTGTGCGCAGTTGAAAAAGAGTTACATACATTGACTCAAGAACGCTTCAGCTACTTGCAGACCGGTTTATATCAGTAAATGACAAGAATAAAATGTAAATAATTTTTTTCGCTACCGCATTATAGACTTAACCATCGACACAACAGCCCAAACTGATGTAAAGCGGGCTGCATCAAGAAAGGTTCATAAGTATGTTTTGGTACTGTGCAAAAGTTTCGAGAGGCCGATCCTAAAATGTTGTATATCTGGACAAGATAAACAAATGTCGTCTTTTGTAGGTAATTTAACGAGCATAAGTCTTTCTCATTATGTTCAAATGTGGCAGTAATTTGCAAAAGTCACTAAGAATGCATTCATTGCAGATAGAAAATTAACGTTTACGCCTCTTCGTTTTCCGTCGCTTTTCTTTTCTCTTCTTTCTATTACACACACAACACACACACATAGAGGCATACTTACGTACGTACGCACGTACACACATACATACATACATGTATCTATACATACAAATATATCAATAATACAACTCATATGGCGAATAGCAGTCCTTTCAAGTGCATTTGATCGATCAAGTGATAAAGTGTCAGAGATTGATTAAGATAAATGTAATACACTGAGAGCGAATAGTGGGCATATGCAGCTCATCGTTACGGGTCATTGCCATCTCACCTCTGTCAACGAGCCATCTCACCTCTGTCAACGTGCCACCTCACCTCTGTCAACGTGCCATCTCACCTCTGTCAACGTGCCATCTCACCTCTGTCAACGTGCCACCTCACCTCTGTCAACGTGCCATCTCACCTCTGTCAACGTGCCATCTCACCTCTGTCAACGTGCCACCTCACCTCTGTCAACGTGTGTTCGAGTATGAAGCTCGGCCAATATGGGCAGCTGATAAAGCATGCCATTAGGTTCTCGTGTGTTGGTGGTTATGTCAGGGGTTTTCACAGGTTCTTCCTCCACCATTCATACTGGTCGCAACATATCTTGTGATGGAAAATGTCGTTAAACCCTACAACAGCAACAAATCATGTCATATAACAGTATTGGTAGTAGAATCGTTAACAACTAGATTAACTCGAAAGAGATTAGCTGCGATTAAAAGATTTATACCCGTACTAGTTTCGGTCAGACAAAAACTTCAATAGCGACAAGAATCTCAAACTACTTTGCAATGGGTGCTGAACAATTATTTAAACCCGTTACTACAACCACTAAATAGGTTATATATGGAAAAGAAGGCAACAAAAAAAATAATTAACATGAGAAATTTTACAAAATCTTCCTGGTCCTGAAAGATTTCAATCTGGTCCGAAAAAAATAATGATGAAAAAATAGTCGAATAATTACGCAATAAATGTACCGAAGATACTTTAAAAAGAAAGTTATCCGAAAGATTTTATCGAATTTCGTGCTACGAGTTACGACGATAAAAAAAATAAAGTTGAAAACCTGGGTATAAAACATATATTAGAGAGATGCAACACTGGATTGATTTACTTACAATTCATGGTATGTAAATTTGAGAGGACCTTATCTTCATCTTCTTCTCATTTCTTGCTATGAGAAGAAATTACTCATAAGTTAAGGAATGTTAATGTCCATGGTGAGAGAGAAACAGAGATAGAGAGATTGAGAGAGAGAGAGAGAGAGAGAGAGAGAGAGAGAGAGAGAGAGAGAGAGAGAGAGAGAGAGAAATAAGAGTTCCAGCTCTCTAAAAAGAAGTGTCGCTACATCTGTAAGAGAGTACAAATATGCCAATAATACAACTCAAAAGGCGAATAGTAGTCCTTTCAAGTGCATTGGATCTATCGAGTGAGAAAGTTTGTCAGGGATTTATTAAGATAAATGTAATACACTGACATAGAATAGTGGGCATAAAAATCCATCTTTACGGAACATTACCATCTCACCTCTTTCAACTTGCCATCTCATCTCTGTCAACGTGTCATCTCACCACTGTCAACGTGTGTTGGAGTATAAAGGTTGGCCAATGTGGGCAGCTGAGAAAGAGTGCCATTAGGTTATCGTTGGTTGGTGGTTATTTCAAGGGTTTTTACAGTTTCTTCCTTCACCATTGGTACTGGTCGCAACGTATAACGCATATTTGAATAGAAAATGGCGTTACATCCTACAACAGCAACAATAACAATGAATAGTGCAAAACTAGTATCATGAGGGCTTTCGACTCTTAATGCGTCTTTTTCAAAGACAAATAGAAAACATAGAAAAGACAAAAAAGAACCAGAAAGTGTTTGTGTTTGCAAACTTTTACATGTCTGCTTCTGCTGGAATTAAATTTTTAAGTTTGTTATGTTTTAACTAGTTTATTTCATCGTCTTGTTGATGCTGGAAAATATTCTTACTGACCTATAAAATGATGAACCATAACGACATCAGTCATTTTATGTAAATGTGTACGTGAAAATTATATCCCGAATATTTCGTTGTCATAGTAACAATTATTGGCTAGTAAGCAAATTTGGGGAATTATTTAAAGCAAAATGTGTCGGCTGCAAAAGATAATTTTATTTATTAATTACTGTATTTTGCTAGTCTTCTTGGTTTAAATCGGTACATACACACATACATACCTACATACCTATATACCTACCTACATACCTACCTACATACATACATACATACATACATACATACATACATACATACATACATACATACATACATACATACATACATACATACATACATACATACATACATACATACATACATACATAAGCGTGTTTGACTCAAGTTGAGTTTTTTGAATCTATTTTCACCAGATATTTAGTGAATCACGTAAATTATATGCAAAGTTGTATTTTTATTGTCTTTCTACAAAAGTCCTTTATGTATTGAATATAATTTGAAACGTGAAGGGTATATACTACTAAATCAGCACCCACCAGCTCACTTTTGGGGATATGTTTTTATTTCAGACAGACGGACAGAACGCTCCGTTTATTGGGTTTCCTAGCTATACAAATACTAGTACCAGTCAATGCTCCCAGCAGGAGGCTATTGATACCAGCATTCTACATCTGCCACGTGGAACTAACTTCTCAGGAAACATCCCTTTAACAACAAAGTTCCTTTGTGGAATAACGCATCAATCACTTGGTGAAGAAATACGACATTCAAATGTTTCCAATGATATCATATTTGCAGGTATAAAAACCACGTTTTAGATATAAATACATAGAACGAGCTAGCCTTCTATCGGTTAGATGAAATTATGTTTCAATTATAGTATCCACAGACGTGATAGTTTAAGAAGTTGCAATCGTATATTTGCTTAATTCATGCTTGAGATGACGTATGCTTGCAAGAGTATGTGTGTTAATATTGTATATATGAATATCAGAGATTTTATTTAAATGACGTATTTGCGTCAGGAAGTGATATACATATTGTTTTTCTTTAATGTCATGCCTACATGGTAACCAAAAGACTCAATATTATGAGTGTCATTGAGGCGATATGTGCTGGCTAACAAACGACTCAATGACATGGATTTAACTGAGTCCCAAACAAAATGACCTAACAGATCCCAAAGTAACATGTTGCAGATTGTGACAATTGACGTCCAGATTGAAGCAGCTAAAGATAGGTTCTGAACTTAAGTGTGGCAGAATTGTAACGAAAGAACGCATACTACGTCCGATCAAACTTAAATCTCTCTGAATTTAATACATGTAGGGAATGAAAATGCTAAAATATTCAAAAACGTTTGAAGCAGGCTAGCTGACACAACGAGCAACGCAAAAATTGGAAAACAAGACTATTAATGGTTCACTGATTAAAGTGCCGCCCTGATTAAGAAGCAGTTACAGGAAGGATATCAGAGAATCTTGAAAGGAAGTTAATGAATTGCTAATAAGAATGCATTATCAGCGCCCTGTAAATTAACACGAATGCAATTAATGACTTAATGCCGAAGTGTATCAGTAGTTTGTAAGATGAAACTGTACAACTGGTAGCCCCAGAGTACCTTGGAATGGCTTCAGCTGGAATAGAAACTGAGATTCAGTAATTGTTATTGAGGGTCCGGCATTTATACCAAAAGCAGATTGAACCGAACGTGTGCATAAACATATTTTGCACAGAACAGTACAGGGTTAACTATGCAATCTCACAGGAAGAAAGTAAAGGAGAAAAAGGTGTCAAAACTCATATTCAATTTTAATTTTGTATTCTTTTTAAAGACACTATACGATCTGTATGTATTGGGTTCACAGTAGTTCTTTGTCGAAATATGTATGTCATATATACCAAAATGTACATAAAATAAATAATGAATATGTACTTTTGTTGTTGATGTTCTGTTAGAACTATGAAACGGTAGATCTTGCTGAAATTGAATTTTGCTATATCTGCTAATGTAGAATGAGGACTCATTTTTCAATGCATAGCCTGAGTTTGCTATTTTAGAATGAGATGACTAATTTTGCAATATACAACCGGTTTTTGCTAATGTAGAATGAGAGGACTCATTTTGCAATGTGTAGCCTATATTGCTAAAGTATAAAAAGAGGATTAATTTTGCAATGCATAGCCCGTTTGCTAATGTAGGAAAGATGACTCTTTTTACAGTGTATAGCCTTTATTGCTAATCTAGAATGAGATGACTCATTTTGCAATGGCTATACATTTTTTGCTAATGTATAATGAAAGGACTCATTTTGCAATGTATAGCCTGTTTTTTGCTAATGTAGAAAAAGATGATTCATTTTATAATGTATAGCCATTTATAGCTAATGTAGCAAAAGAGGACTCATTTTGCAATGTAAAGACTGCATTTGCTAATCTAGAATGAGAGGATCCATTTTGCAATACATATCTTGCTTTCGCTAATGTAGCAAAAGAGGATTCATTTTGCAATGTATAACCTGTTTTTGCTAATATAGAAAAAGAAGATTCATTTTGCAATGTATAGCTTGTTTATGTTTATAATGAATAAGAGGACTCGTTTTGCAATGTATATCCTGCTTTTGCTAATGTATATACATCTTTTCTTTGATTGCAGTCCATGTGAGTAAGGTCATCCTTCAAGATTCAGAAAGTGGAACTAAAGTATGTTACGAAGGATTTCCCCAAACACTGAAATGTGTCAGTAGTCCAGCACGACCAGTACCTATCATACAATGGTTTATTCAAACCAGTAATGCAACTAATGCAACAACATTTATTGCTAACATCACCGAGATGAACAAAACCAATAACAATGGGCTGCATGTGAAAGAAAGTGAAATTACCATAATCCCGAAAAGAGACCAAATATATACAATCCACTGTGCTGGGAATATCGACGGTCAGCAAGCAGTTAATTCAACAATTGTTGACATAGACGTCTTGTGTAAGTTGTCACAAAAGCAAATCGTTAAGCTATCATTACAAACCAGTAATCGTTCGATGCATTGTGCACACTTTGGTCCATAAAATCATTCCGTACGCATGACAGGTTATGTATTATCCCAGTTAAATGAAAAGATGACATTATAAATGTCATACATGATGTATACAATTTAACAGCACATATATATTCTTGCCTCTACATTTTTAATGCTACTGATTATGTTATGATTTGTGTCCATATATCTATACGACTATATTCATCGAAATGTCAATCTATTCTTTGTTGAGAAAGGAAACTTGCTACAAGATTGTTGCAATAATAAGTATAGTTTAAATGGAATGGTGAGAAGAAAATTATCAGTACTGTCGAGTGTGCAAGTGTTATTACTGTAATGGATATGTTTACAATAATCATTCTATTATATGTCTCCTTTCTTTCCATAACACAATAATGATGAATGGTTTCATATAGTTTATTATGGGTTGGGATGTGATTTGGATTGTTAACGTAGCATTTAACAATGTTCCAGTGATATCACTAGCATGTCTGCAATGTGGCAGTTTATAGTAATGTCTAGTACTGGGCCATCATGCCGCAGGCATGTCGTATGATCATCATTCCAGTAATATTATTATGAAACCATGCCAACTGTTCTAACATTAACCTCTTAATGCTGAAAGCCAAGTAAGGCAGCTATTAGCAACATTTGCATATGCCTTTGGTATGACTCAGCCGTGGATCAAACCCAATACATTCCGCATATGAGGCGGAATCTCTAACCACTAGTCCATCGGATCGGTAGATTAATTTGTTTTAGAAGATATCGAATAAGCAACGAAATATAACAAAAGAATCAGTTCAAGCACTGGTAAAGGTATATTAGTGTCATCATGGATTTGGGACATTGCATACGACCATTAATAAAGTAGTTAACGACAGAGTTGACAGTAATAGTAGATTATGTGCTATTATCTGACTTATGAACTGCTGTGTCTTATTTTATATTTAATTAATGATTTCGATAATTTAGAAATGTAGTTATCGTAACAAAATGTGAATAAATCCAAACTGATAACCTGCTTTCGTAGCTCACGTGTCCAGTTTGTCAGTTGGCGTCTGTATTATTGGTACATTTGTATAGTATAGTTATCATTCGGATGTCCTTTGGAGCTTATTTGTATTGGTTGGATCTATTTGAATTCATTAAACATTTAGGAGCTTAGGAATTTTCGCCGCACTGTCAGTTAGTTTAATATTTTAACTTTGTATTGTAGGAAAAAATAATAATATTTTAAACATTTTATAAACTTATTGATTATCATTCTTTTTTGGTCCTTAGTCTAAGCTGGTCGATATCTTGGCAGTTAAAGACTAAACTGTATATAAGTTCAGGTTATCTATACAGTATGCAGAATACAGTTTTATTAGATTCAACATATGGTTTACATGCATGTGTTTTCAGATGCTCCTGAGATAAAGGTAACAGTCAGTGGTTCGGATCAGCTACACATGACATGGAATGTAACATGTGAAGCGAGCGGATTTCCCACAAACTATACATTCCATCATTGGAAGCAAATGCTTGGAGAAGTGACAATTAGATCCGATCTCCATGGTAACAATGAAGGCATCATCAACTCCAGTAAAAATACCTTGACCCTCAATAGGTTGTCACTGGAGGATTTAGGGACATACGTCTGTTCAGTCGACAACGGAGTACGAGGAGTCAATGGGGATATTATACAAACTAGTGCTACAGTTCTTATTATCAAAGGTACATATATATTAGTGCTAAGAAAATATGCCTAGTATATAATGCATTATTACTATTATTATATATATATATATATATATATATATGTATATATATATATATATATATATATATATATATATATATATATATATATATATATATATTGTATACACAATCAAGACAATATGTCTAATATAGAATACAACATAGTGTATAGTGTGCATAGATTCAAGCAAATATGTCTAATATAGAATGCAACATGATATATATTTTGTATATTTTCAAGAAAATATGCCTAGTATAGAAAACATCATTCATGCTGCGGTGATCCTGCATCACAAACCTAGCTAGCGCCATCAAGATGCTTATCAATATATATATATATATATATATATATATATATATATATATATATATATATATATATATATATATATATATATATATATATATATATATGCTCGAAAGAATTTTAATGTAAGAGTATAAAGTGAAAACCATGTCCACCCATGTATAATTTCTCATTTGTATTGTCTTTAGTTTGCTGAGGAATGAAGAATAGACAGTTAACACACCCTGAATCGTGAAAATAGTCAATTTCATGGGTAGCAAATACAAATGTTAACGAAAGTTATTAAATGCATGTTGAACATATGTTTATTAAAATAGATATGTGTATCTACATTTCGAGTTTCTAGTTGATCTGCATGAATAGATAACATATCGATATAAAGTGAAAGTGATGCAGAGAGAAATGGAAATAAATGGAATGTCGAATGATATACATACATTTGTTTCCTTTCATTTTAGGGAAACCAGAAGTCGTAAACAGGAAACAGGAAACATTTACTGGAGAAATTGGTTCATCCGCCAATATATACGTAGCCTTTTATAGTGACCCGGTCATTACTGAGTTTAAATTTCAAAGAAATGGTTCAAACGTCGAGAGAACAAGCAGGACACATACATATATCAGCACGAACGTTGTTGAAGTACTGTTCCATAACAAGAATGTAATGCTGGCAGTTTCGATGGCACATCTGTTGATTAAGAATCTAATAAAAGATGATTTTGACGATTACAATCTTGTCTTAGAAAATTCCCTTGGTAAAACGGAATTTAAAGTGCAACTGAATCTAACAGGTACTATTCTAAATATTTCTTACATTCTTCAATAAATACACGTTATTTGCAGTTAAATTATACATTTTCAATTAAACCTCGATCCCAAATTCAACATCAATTTTAGTATACATTTTATAATTTTATTTCGTAGAATTAAAAATGTAATTGGAAATATTATATTACTGATATTAAACCTTTCATAATTTCATTTCAAATATTTCAAAATGTAACTGGAAATATTTATAGGTATGATATCTTTTGATAAACCATGTGACCAAAAGGTGAAAGGTTGATTATCAAGTTGAATATTTCCTGTGTTTGGGTAGGAGTGAAAACAAGAAAGGTTCATTATCAGGTTGAATGTTTCTTGTGTTTAGGTAAGAATGAAAGCAAGAAAGGTTCATTAGCAAGTTGAATGTTTCCTGTGTTTGGGTTGGAGTGACAGAAGGAACGGTTCATTAGCAAGTTGAATGTTTCGTGTGTTTGGGCTGGATTTAAAGCAGGAAAGGTTCATTAGCAAGCTGTAAGTTTCCGGTGTTTGGGTAGCGATTATTATATATTTTTGACAGATCATAAAGACTTTATATAATATAACATAAACATATACCTTAGTGTGATTGTTTACAATAAGTTACTTAAACTTGAACATAATGGTAAGGGTTAGAATGGTACTGATACTTACAATAAATTGCTTTAGTCTCTTTAGACCTTGTTGAAACTTCCATTCGCTGCGTTGAGAGAGAGAGAGAGAGATATTATTGATTGTATCGTTGGTGTATCACAACATTTAAGACAATTCATACATACATACATACACATACATACATACATACATACATACATACATACATACATACATACATACATACATACACACACACACACACACACACACACACACACACACACACACACACACATACATACATACATACATACATACATACATACATACATACATACATACATACATACATACATATAGGTCATAATGCATAATTTTCACAACAATCATAGAAATGAAAAGTATGAAGCAATTGTACTTAAATAAAACTACTTAAATGTTCAATTAGGAGGTTTTAAATTGTTTTCTTTTCCCATCAGAGACAACACTTATTCCACCACTATATACATATGTAATGCTTAATTAATTTGTACCTAAAGTTGGAGGAACCTAAAACCTGCAATTTTGAAAGGTTCGTTGGAAAACTAGTTTTTTATTTTTCAGAGTATTCCATCAATCAAACGTATGAAAGAAAATATATAAAAAGTTAATCAACAAACAACAGATACAGAGGACAATAAAGCAATATTTATTTAAATTGACATAGTATATGTAGTACAAAGTAAAATATAGCAATATGTATGTAAATGAATTTATTATATGTAGTACAAAGTAAACTATAGCAATATTTATGTAAATGGATTTATTATATGTAGTATAAAGTAAAATATTCAGAACAAGATAAACTGCTAAATCGATAAATGTATTCAAATTTGCAAGTATAGAAAAAAGAGAAAAACGATAGTTTATTAGAAGAATTAATCTTGTGGAATTCCGAGCAAATGAAGGATCCGGAATTCTGTAGAAGAAACTAAAGATGTGTGGCTATATCGATCTTAGTTGTTCGACATGTAAAATATGACCAAATAGTGTCTAAATTATTAATTATATAGAACTCAGTCGCTATAATTTAATATACGTTTAAATATAAAAACTGAGGTAGTTATTTCGTTGATAAAGAATCCTTCATTGTTCTTGTTTTAATTTTAAAAAATCTTACATTGAATTAGTCCTGTTATAATCTATTGCGACATTATTCATAAAAATGAGTACAGTATGATTTTTTTTCGTGAATATTTCTACACGCACACAATCTTTAAGACGTTTTTGAAACTTGATTTGAGAAAAGAAAACCCTGATTGTGAAGGTAATACAACATGATTAGAGACAGGAAGACCCTGATTGTCATGGTAATGAAATAGGATTAGAGAAAGGAAGACCCTGATTGCTAAAGTAATGAGCCAATCAAACATATGGTTTTGTAACAAACATTCAACTTTATTTCTTTTTATGCATAAATAATACTGTCTGAAAAGAAGAGGAGAATCCTGATGATCATCAATATGCAACCATACCATTGTTTGTTGGGATGGGAGCAGGAATAGCTATTTTAGTCATCACAGTTATCGCTTTAGTCATCGTTATGCTGAGGAAAAGGTCACGTGGTATGTTCGTTTTGAATCATTATAATCAACCTTCATCTGTCCTTTGATACAATTTATTTCTAGTATATGGAGTTTGACAACTTCGAAGCATGTGAAATCTAGATTGCGATAATAATCTATTTTATTTTTTGTTTCGAGTTAAAATGATGAAAGTAAGTAAAACAATATTGAAGAATGTGTAAATATATGTCACTAAAACTTGATAAGACAAAATCTGAGAAAAAATAAGAAATATCAAAAACAGGATAGTGATTTTATTACTATTATTTTATTTTACAATGGTGAGATTAAACGGAATTGTGTATTAGCTTCCATCTTTTCTAGGTTAATGTTTAGATGGCATTTATTATAACTTACTTATGGAACCTACTATGTAGACCCCATCCGAAAGAAAGCTACTTTATTGTATATAGCATACATGATATGTTTTTTAATTACTTTATTGTATATAGCATGCATGATATGTTTTTTAATTACAGGCAAAATGTCTGAAGAAAACGAAGTTCATAGGTAAAGCAGTACTTACATTTATATACACACATGATAACTTTGCACACACCTAACAAAATTGGTAAAAAACCAAATATACAAATATGGAACAGACACTTAATGAAGTGATTACTCATATCAAGATAGGTCTTAATAAAATAAGTATCAAATGAACGTATATTGTCTGCTCTGAAAGTAGCATATTTTTGTTTCATTTAAAAGAGGAAAAGTTCTTGGAAATAGACATTAACCCTTGCATACTGGAACAATACGATTATATATTGGGTGGAATATAAATATTCCAGGATGGGATAAAACTTGTGTTGCTATTACATATGATTTAGTGTGTATGAACGTTATGTGAAAAAGCTAAAATGGCATGTCTTGGATATTTACTTAGATGATTAGAGAAAGGGGACGTACAGTTAAACGGTCATTGCTCACAGCAATATCTTATGTTGTGGGTTCTATCAATCGTGGAATCCGCACACATTGTTACACTGCTAATTCAGAATAACTAGTGTTGATGAAAGACACATTTCGCCTCGAAGATAATTTCTCTGAACCATTATCCTTTTTGTTGAAAAGGAGGTTGTTTTAATTTTGTTAATCTAATGAGCCAACTTGTGTGTATACAAAGGTCATATGCAGACATATTCTTCTTCTGGTATGCAATGTTGGGTAGCTGCATATAAAAAGATTCGGTGTAAATATTATTCAAACTGTCTTACTAAACATAATATTAAATCATCACTATTTTCTTTTATAATCATGTTTTTTTTTTCTACATTTGCATTTAATTTAATATTTTATTGTTAGGTATGAAGGAGTCAGATTGGATCCAACCGGTATGCACAACACAGTTACATCGGAGTATGACTCTATACGAGAGGATGACAACATTTACACAGAAATGAACGGTACGCCCCGAAATCGATTGATTTCTAAGATATTCGATTATTTCAGATAACTAATTGTTCTGACTAAAGTTGCAAATATAGCTTTTAAATAGAATTCATGTAAAACAATGTCCATAAATGTAACTACGTTTCATCGTCAATTCAGGATGCATTTGTTTTATTGCTTATAACGTAGATGTAAAGTACATTTTTTCACTTTTTTATATTACTTTCTTTTTCAGACAACTCTGCCGACAGTATACAAAGTAATCTGAGGTAACTAAAAGACTTATACTATATGAATAAGAGATTATACTATATGAATAAGAGATTATACTATATGAATAAGAGATTATACTATATGAATAAGAGATTATACAATATGAATAAGAGATTATGCTATATGAATAAGAGATTATACAATATGAATAATAAATTATACAATATGAATAGAGATTATACTATATGAATAAGAGATTATACCATATGAATAAGAGATTATGCTATATGAATAAGAGATTATACAATATGAATAAGAGATTATACAATATGAATAAGAGATTATACAATATGAATAAGGGATTATACTATATGAATAAGAGATTATACAATATGAATAAGAGATTATACAATATGAATAAGAGATTATACAATATGAATAAGAGATTATGCTATAAGAATAAGAGATTATACTATATGAATAAGAGATTATACTATATGAATAAGAGATTATACCATATGAATAAGAGATTATACAATATGAATAAGAGATAAAACTATGTTCAGCATCTTCTTTATATGAAAACGTAAGAACAAATGAAGCAAAAAGGAGAAAAAAATGAATCGGTAATATATGTATATATATATATATATATATATATATATGTTTCTATCTATCTGTCTGTGTGTGTGTGTGTGTGTACAAACATATAAACATAATGACGCTTGTGAAGAAAAAACAAACATTTAACATGAAATTGGTTCTATTTATTAATATGCACACATTTACTATGTAGCACAGTATCTTTAGAGAAAATTCCTTTTGCGAAATGAAATAACGAAAGTAGAAACTGACCAAATCTACGATCAAGGTCAAATGCATCTCTGCATGGCACCAGTTTGAAAAAGCGAAGCGTTCTTAGATGGAATAAGAGCTGTATTAGGCAAAACACAGGTTAAAATGGTGTTATAAACTAGGCACAGCCAGTTACGGATATTTAATTTACATTGTGTGGTTGACCTTTGTCTGTAATTAAGGGTAGTATATTTCAAGTTATAAATATAACGTTTACTTTGGTTTGTGTGTAAGATCCAGCCTTGATTATGACCTTTGAAGAGTACAAAAAACGAATTTGTTTAAAGTTTGTGGGTTTTTTTAAAGTTAGTTTGGCTCCTTCAAACAATAACAATAACAGAGTGAAAACTACAAGCTTTGTAAACGTTAACAAATAGTTCATGTCCCTAGGAAAACAAAGCAAAAATGTCAAAAGGATTTTACGAGTCTACGAATCAAATCCCAACACAAATTCAAAGAATATTCCAAGTATTCAAAAATAGAAGTCCCAGTAATAAAATGTTCTAATGAAACTGAGATCGAATCCCGATGAAGTCCTAAATGGAAGGCGATGACGAATGCTTTGGTAAGCGTCGTACTGATGCGAAAACAATTCTTTGTTGTATTGCATGCTCCAGTCTCAGAATTCCGTGTATATTTTAATAACTGACTTTGTACAAGAATTAAGAGCAAAAGGAGTTCCAATGAAAACAAGCTTGAAATCCAAAACAATTATATATAAAAAATAACTAGCTCAAGAACGTATCAAGACCTAAAACATTTTGATGTCTCAAGTGTTAACGCTAGTAATGTCTATTCTTTCTAAAACCATCAATAAGAAATCTAGTTAAGACTCAAAACAGATGGCCAGGTGGTGGTAAGTAAACTGGAGAAACCCAATTAATAATTGCTTTTTCTACGTACTCCAATTACAACCTCGAATTTACTTATGAATCTTACTCTGCGAAAAAATAAACATATTCATTACATGTTAATAAGTACTTGGCGAACAATTCATCGCAAACGGTATCACTTTATATTGGCAATGTCAATCTCGAGTCACGAACGCCAAAATATATCATGTCCTTTCCGTCAGTGGAACTTGCCAAAATCCTTTCAGAAGGTCACATTGGGTGACATACCAATCGAGCCATCGATTCTTGGTAATGGAAATTAATCTGTTTTAGTCACACTTTTCTTATATTTAGTGCACATAGGGAAAATTGTATCCGGTGACGGAACAAGTATATACAGTCATTTATTGTGGGCTGTATAAAATCATTCCGCAGCAAATACTGAATTTCGTTTGAAAGAGTTCATACTGTACGGGTCTTGTTTCACAGATGTGTAAGTTACACTTTTAATGTCATGGAAAACAATTATTGGAGGAACATCTGGAAATAAGTGCTCATATTAAAATAATAACTGTTGAAATTCATTCTTATATTCATACCTTCTGGATTCCGAATATGTGCAAATCAGAAGAGTGAGATGGTATTCCTATGCTTATCTTGACTGAGTGACCTATCTCATTCAATATACACGTTTAACATGTTTTGTTTTTGTTTTTTCATCCCAGGGGAATTTATGAGCTAATTTAAATCATTTGCTTTCTTTAAAATTCTTTTGGAATAAAGATAATTTTGTGGCATGGGAAAGATTGCAAGCACTCTATCATCAGGCTGAAAACTCCTTTCCATTGAGGTTGTATTATGCCATAACTTCATGTTTGAGCACAATGCAGATTCGCTCTCGCAACCTTACAAGTCTTTGACAAAGCATACTTAAAATTGGAATCAATAACTTCATTAGAAAGTACGTTATCTTACAAGAACTTTGATGGTCCACACACAGTGTGCCCATGAACCAGTTCAAAGGGACTAAATCCAACCGATGCCCTAACAATTAACGATAGTGAATGAATTCCTTCATCCCAACCATTGCCAATATGAAAACATTATGTTCGAGTCATATTTTTCATTGCCTGATGAAATATTTCTAAAGCCCCTTGGCTATAAGGGTGATATACACAATATTTTAATTAAATGAGGTCTACATTATACATAACTTGTTATAAATTTCAGACATGAAAGTTTACCCTTGATCAACTTGGAAAGATTTGGTAAGGCCAAATGGAGTGCAAAATCTTTATTACTTTTTTTGCTGGTGTTTTGGAAATTCATGTCTTAGCCACTTTTCTCGAAATATATCGTATATAATATTTTATCTCCTATAATTGTTCTATGCAGTTGTTGTTGCATCCGTTAGTCTCGTGATATGATGAAAGTACGACCATGCGAGATTTTTCGGTCGGTGGTTGTGCAGCGTCTGTAGTATGAAGCACAACAAGGGAGTAGCAGTTCTTTTTGCACTCGAAAGTTGAGCTTGGTTTGTTTTGGAGTTGCTTCGGCTTCCACCGAGATCACTTCCATCAGCTAGCAAGCGTAGCTTGTCCTCGCCGGCTTTCTAACCAGTGGTCAGAGCATGTCGGCAGCTGGGTATGTCTTGAACAAGCTCTTCCCAGTTGTTGACATCGAAGTCAAGGGATTTCTTGTCGCGCTTGCAGATATCCTTGAAGCGAATACGTGGCCGTCCGATCGACTTTGTTTTATAAGAGGCACGCTCCAAATAAAGAAGGTCTTTGGGGATTCGTCCACCATCCATCCGACGTACATAGCCCAGCCATCTGATACAACGTAGGAGGAGAAATGGATCTATTCTGAAAATCTTGGCACGTTCAAGCACCTCTTTGTTACTCGATCACTCCAAGTGATCTTGATTATGCGTCGGAGACATCGCATGTGAAAGGCGTTCAGGTTTTTCTCTTGTGACGCGTACTGAGTCCAGGTTTAAATGGCATACAGGTGAGTGCTTAACACACAGGTATGATACACGGAGACCTTAGTGTTGTGTGTCAGCATAATGTTCTTACACACTCTTTGTGACAACCTAGAGAGAGTTGTTGATGACTTCACAATTCGCTCGTTGAGTCAGAAGCATTGAGATTGCATTAAGGTATAAATTGTTGGTGATATTAGTGCCTAGATATGTGAACGGACTACCTCAGGTTTTTAGTTGTCGATGATAATGATTGGTGTCCGCGATTTGAGCCATCTCGTTTGTTTTCTTTAGGCTGACGGTCAGCCCAAATGTATCGCAAAGCGCTCCATCAGGTGCTGTAATTTAGCTTTGAGCAAGTGGCTACAGCAGCATCGTCTGCGAAGAGCATATCTTTTATAGTTGCTTCCCTCTTTTTTCTCTTTGCCTTTAGTCGTACGAGGTTGAACAGTTTGCCGTCTGTATGTGCAGGTAGATCCCTTCTATGGACATCCTAAGGCAAGCTTGACCAGGGCAGTGAAGAAGATTTCGAAGCGCGTGGGGGCTAGGACACAACCCTGTTCAAGGGGTTGGATGTTAGGTCATTGTACTGCACTGTGCTTTTCATATCATGGTGGAAGTACTGGATCATGCGTAGCAGATATGGATGGCATCTAATATTCGATAGGATTCTAAAGAATCAGTCTCTGCTGACAAGATTGATCGCCTTGGTGAGGTCTGTAAAGGCCAATACGTGTGGTTTGTCATATGCAATTCTTATGAAGTTGTCTGACAGAGAAGATCATGTCGATTGTGGACCTCTATGTACGGAACCCGCAATGCGACACTTGATACACTCTGTCAACATGCATCTATAGTCTCCTCAGGATGACTCGTACGAAGACTTTACCCACAGTCATGAGAAGGGGTGTGTCCATGTAGTTGTTGCAGTCAATTCTATTGCATTTGTTCCTGTACAGGGTTATTATATTGGCGTCTCTCATCTCTCATGTCCTGAGACACTGCGCCCTCATCACAGCACTGGCAGAGAAGGTCGTCCAGGTGTGTGAGTAACACGCTGAAGCCGCACATGATGACTTCTGTTGGGATGCCATCATTCCCCGGAGATTTAACTAAGAACAGTTTCTCTAAGGCCTTTAATAGTTCTGCCACAGTATGCTTCTCGTCAAGTTCGGCCACGAGCCGAGTGTTTTCAATGGAGTTGATGGCATCGTTGGTCACGTGGTTCTCTCTGAATTACAGTACAGAGTAGTATTCCACATAACGCTCCATCTGCTTAACCGTGTCATTGATTGTGTCGTCACCGTCAGACGTTAATGGTGCTATCACTTTGTTCGTGGGACCCATGTTTTCTTTATGCCGTCGTACATGCCTCTGATGTTTCCTATATCTGCTTCTGACTGGATAGTTTGACAGAGCTGAAGCCAGTATTAATTGGTATTCTGTCATAAGAACCTCTGCTGTTTGCTTCCGGTAGACATGCATGCCTTTAGATTCCTCTGCCAACGGGATGGGGTCGTTTTAATCCAGGCGAGCACTGTCACGCTCTTCTATGGCTGGCGTGAATGTAGGTGAGTTAGCCTCAAACCAGGCGTTGTTTTTTGACTGTTTTTTTTTACCAAAGATCCGTGTGGCTGTGCTGTACATAGTCTGTCTGATTTAATTCCATCTCTCTTTGGCACTACCGTTAATATATTCTAAATCAACCGTTTTGGAGAGGGCATACGTGAACTCCTCACACTTGTCTGGATATGACGTCTTGCTCACCTCAGTGCGTGGTGTATTCAGTGTGTCTTTAGAGCGGTGTGTCTTCTTTGGCTGAAGCTTCATTTTTCAGCACACCAGCTGTGGAACGTAAGGGCAAGAGGCACACCCTTCATGGCAGAACGTCTGTTAATTATCAAGCCCAGTTGGTGCCTGTGTTTTGATACGGTATGTCCTATTAACCGCTGTGTTGTTGCTTTTTCTAAAATAATGAATTGATGATGCGGAAATCGTGGTACGAGCACATCCCTAGGTGTCGCTGCCCGTTCTTATGCATCTTCCCAGTCGCAAGCTTGCCAGGGTAGGAAGGCCAAATGTTGTGGTCAGCACCCACAATAGCGTTAACGTCGCCTAGTAATATCAAGTTCCCTTCCTTTGAACTTGTGTGGATGAAAGAGTCTAAATCGTCGTAGAACTCATCTTTGGTATCTGCGCTGACGCTTAATGTGGGAGAGTAAACACTGATCAGGTTGACATGCCAAGTTGTGGTGAGTTGGCTGGGGGATAACAGTCTTCCGTTTCGTTGTTGGCAGGATACTATCATCCCCTGCAGAGTTTTGCTGACGTTGTATCCAACATCAAACTTTCTGGCTTCGTCAGTGCTCTTTCCTTGCCAACAGAAGCTGTAGTTCTCTTCTCTGAAGGACCCAGAATCTGGTAGGCGCGTCACATGTACTGCCTCGATGTCAACCTGGGGTCATCAATGAATGAAATCTTTCGAACATCCTGATTGTATGGAGACCATCTGAGAGTCCAGTCAGCGTGATCTGGATATTCCAGGTACCACGCTTCGATATTGGATGATTCTTTGTTGGTTTTCGGTTGTTGTTTATTGGTGTAACAGGTGCGGTCCGCTTTGTCATGTACCCGCGTACTCCTTAAGGAGTCTTGGAGAGGGCATACATGAACTCATGCTTAACCGCTCAAGATTTAATGTGCCATAAACTCAACCAGTAAGGCAGACGAACTGTGACGGGACGGCACCTTATTGTCTGGGTGCTCCCGAACTTGAGGCGGGCGGTAGCTGTCCAGTGAGACCTATTGATTTCTCCCACCGTAGGAAGCAATCCCTGGCGTCTGACCCTACTTTAATCGAGCGATGACTTATAACCGGTAAGCTGCTGCTTCTCTTGTTGTGTCGACGCTGTGAAGCAAAGCTGGAGTGTCCTCTCCAGAGCGCAAGCATGGGCAGGGTGATATGGAGAATCAGGTATTGCCCATACAGCTGATTACCCCTCTCCATGAAGCTGATGGATCCAATGGAAATGACAAGCCGGTACATCATGTCATTAGCGGCGTCGCAGGAGCCGCCGAGATGACAATGAAAACAATGCGAAGTCGCCATAGGGATTCCGTCTCCGGATTTTCTGTTAGGGTTTACTCCCTTAGTCTTTCCCATGAAAGGGTATAGTCGCAAGGCAGGGAAGGTTTGAATTCAGAATTCATCTTCTCCTAGATGGGGAACAATCCAAGGTTAACGAGACACATCTGCCCGAAACATCTGGTTTTAATGTGCCATAAACTCTCCAGTGATCCTTTCTCCAGTCCGTTTAAACAGGTTTTGCGGGGCTTAGTTACACCACTTGTGAAGGCCTCAATCTGGATTTGGTTGACAGAGATTTTGCTATATGCAAGTAATTGGAGGTTTTCTAAGGGAAATGGGTGTGTATCTCTCACATCCACCAATGCGATAACAACCCTTGGAACCCTATGCAATCGTAATAACTTAAATTCTAGCTTTTAATTCCTTGCAATTCACTCAAACCATGTTATGCGATACTCTTGGTCCTGATAAATTGCCAACGCTGCTAACATAATTTTATCAAAATAACCTATTATAACAAAACCAAGGCTGCCAATTTGCTTATTAATATTACAATATGTTAATGTGTAGATCAACGTATAGCACATTTTGAATCGAAGATTTATTATCGCGTCTAATATGAAGTTTAAAAATAACCTTTTCTCACAAGAGCTATAATTACTGGCATTATTGTATATGTGCCAGTTCAAATTTATAATTTGAGCAGTATTTTCATACCGCTTTCGAATTATTTTAAAATTCAGATTCAAACGCTTTCAATCCCCCCTGCATGATTTTGTGCGCACACCAACATAAGTGAACGTTATTGTGTTATCAATCTAATTCAGTGACCAAGAAAATCGCTATTATCATGCTACGTACATCTCTGTAAATAACTGTTGACATGTCAGGTACTAAGTACAGGATACGGAGTATTTCAAGCATATTCGGTGTTTACTAGACGCAATCATGCATTTAAAATATTCCTGTGCTGAACACTGCGGAGTCTACTCTTATTGGAATTATATATTAAAACAAAACCTTTGTATTTTCTTCTAACTTTTGATGTTGTTACGGTAATACATCTGACTTAATTTACATGTTGTTAATGTGTGATGTCTTGAATACATACCTCAATATTATAGTCTTGCAACTAACGTGTACGAAATGCAATTTATGAACCAAGATATCGGAAGTAACGTATTTTCTTATCTCACACATAAAATAAAGGCTTGAACCCGGAAGAATGATTCATCAATCTGCAGAGAATGATGTCACTTGCAATCTGTATGATAGTGCAACAAGTAGCAAGACCGAGGTTTATTCCTACGTAGAACCCTTAGGTAAGGCAGTCCTGACCTTAAAAATAGAAGTTTGCATTATATTTTTTTTTACAAGCAACACTATTTAGATGTAGAAGGACATGATAGTCTTTCTTTTATACCTCACTTAGATAACTGAGTTGTGTTAAATGCTTACGTACATTCATTCATACATACATACATGCATACATAATTACATACATACATACATACATACATACATACATACATACATACATACATACATACATACATACATACATACATACATACATACATACATACATACATACATATACATGAACGAATCTACTCACTGCATATGTATATGTTGTGGAAACCGTTTCTAGTTTTAATGATGCAAAAGCTGTATTTTTATATTTATCAAACTGAGTCATGTCTTTTATCCTTACAAAGATACTAGTTTTAAGCAAACTTAAAATATATGGTACCATGTAAATATACTACTGACTAAATTCGGTTGTCTTTTCAGAAGTAAGAGATCAAAGAAAAGAAAAGGCAATTTCTAGGTCAGTACTACACTTAACACAGTAAAGATATATTTAGACTGGTATTCAAAACTTTAAATGTTGTGTACTAAATTTAATACAGTAAATATATATTTAGACTGGTATTCAAATCTTAAAATGGTGTGTACTATATTTTAATACAGTAAAGATATATTAAGACTGGCATTCAAATCTCTAAATGACGTTTACTACATTTAATACATAAAAAGATATTTTTAGACTGGTATTCAGATCTTTACATGCCGTGCAAAGAAGAAAAATGTACATTGTACATTTCTGATTTTAAAGGTAATCAATCTAATAAAGACTATACTATTTGTTTGATTTTTATATATGGCTTTTTATTTTTTAGTTTTGTTTGATTAAGATTTGTAACGAGGCTTTAATTTATTTTTAGTCATATCGCTACGATGTCTGCAGTGAGGCAGTTTATAGTAATGTCTAGAACTGGGGCGTCATGCTGCAGACATGTAGCATTATATCCCACCCAGTATATATATAAAACCCCTACGGTAGCCAATGTGGTTAGAGCGTCAGCCTAGGATGCGAGAAGTCGTGGGTTCTAACGCCGGCCTTGTCATACCAAAGCCTTACAAACATGTTACTAGTAGCTGCCTTGACTGGCACTCAGAACTAAGAGATTAGTGTTAAGACTAGTCGGCCTGGTGTGAGGATAACGTGACTGGGTGGGATATCATGCTACATGTCCGCGGCATGTTGCCCAAGTGCTAGACATCGCTATAAAGTGCCACACATCAGAAATCGTGGCGGATATAACTAAACGTGTTAAAGCTATGGTAAAAATTTAAATCAGAGACAAATTGTAAGCACGATAATATTGAATACTATTTAGAGAAGAAGTATCAGATGAAAACAAGTCACATGACTTTACAATAGTATTGATTATCTAGGTCTGAAGTCGGAGGAATGAATAGTCCAGTTCCTCGGACCAATGCCGCTTTCAATAGCAATGACGTGACGATGAGTCATAAGGTCGAAGTGCATTCATACTTGGAATTGCAAGGTGAGTCTGACACTGATAATTTCTATTGAAATCGATAATATTTAATAAACATCAATAAGTTTTCCAAACAAATTAGTAGTTATAATAGTACATGTACATTACGAAAAATAATCATTGATATTTTAGTCAAATATTGCATTTTCTTTCTGGCACAATTATGCATATATACCAGTCACACAGTCCATGTACTTTAAAATTTAACAAATATATGTATATTTTTCTATCGTATATAATCATATGTATTTTACTGGATTGGTGAGTCAAAATCTAGAAATAAATTTAAACAATCTGTGAAAGTTTACATACTCTCATCATTGAATGGTAGGTGCGCTGATACCATTATAATATTGAAGACACTTGCATAATTAAAAGTTGTGTATGCATCTTTTAAACTTTCCATTCCCTTCAAATGTTTTTAGTGGTGACTGATATTTAAAAAGTAAAGATATCAAGTTCATTGAATAAATTGTATCCACGATTTGTCTTCTCAAATTTTACAGTACAGCATGTAGACTAGACAGCATGCAATTTGTCACTTTCATACTCATTAGATTTTTAAAAAGTCAACATCAATACATTTGGACCGCTCAGGTGGCCTATTGGCAGGATAATATGACTGGGTGGGACGTGATGCAACATGATGCTACATGTCTGCAGCATATTGCCACAGTGATAGACATAACTATATACTACCACACTGCAGACAAAGTAGCGATATGTCTGAAAAAGTGTTAGAGTCAAGATAAACATTAAAATGACACTGACAATAAATATGATAAAATATTTGTTAGAGAAGCAGCTCGAAATAATGAAGCAAGAGTCCAGTATGCAACGCAGGAAACATGAGCGAAAACATAAAAGGATTAATATGGCATGTAAATGCTCTTAAACGACTATATTCTTTCTCACTAATCTAATTTAACCAAAACTTGATAGTCCACGTCTTGATTACGACTCAGTGTATCGTTATTTGCTATATCGTGATAACAACGATCTGTAATATATCTAATGTATCAGCCTTTTACATTTACGTCTCCATTTGGAGATTTGTTTGTTTTCTTTGATTGCTCGTTTGATTATGGGAAGTCGGAGTTGGGGACATATTCATTAGCCCATGTAATTAGCCAGTTTCTAGGGGCAACTTTATATTGAGCAGTATTGATGAGTTTTCAGGATGTCATTGATTAACTGAATTCAAGTTAGACAAGTGGGTGTGAGCTAAGCAGTTATTATTAAAATCTAATTGAGTTGATTGATAACGGAATCGTAACAAGAAGTGACCATGATATGTTTATATTTATTGATTTGTTTGTTTGATTAGGATTCCTAACGTAGTTTTAACAATTCTTTCAGTCATATCGCTACGATGTCTGCAGTGAGGCAGTTTATAGTGATGTGTAGCACTGGGAAATCATGTAGCCTTTGTCCCAACCAGTCACATTATCCTGACACCAAGCCGACCAGTCCTAACACTAACCTCTTAATGCTGAGAGCTAAGCGAGGCAGCTCTTTAGTACCATTTTGTGTGTCTTTGGTATGACTCGGCCGGGGATCGAACCCACGACCTCCCGCATCCGCGGCAATCGCTCTAACCTCTAAGCTAGGCCACCGGAGCGGTTGTTTGTATTATTTAAATTAGTTATATATATATATATATATATATATATATATATATATATATATATATTTTTTTTTTCTTTCTTTCTTTTTTGTCTCATAACATTCTATATTCTTGGACATTGTGATAGTAATAATAATAATAATCTGCAAAATAGAAACATGAACTTGAGCTACACGAACATAAGGTAAATAAGCCAGGATTCATAATGCATATTTGCTATTACCTTATCAGTGCCCCATAATCTATTTCAAAGGTGTTCATGATCTCCTTGGTATCAGCCAATTTTTTTTAATCCAAACAAAGAATTTACCATGTAAATAGATTAAAGTATATTATTAAACTATTTAAAGATTAAAGTATACTTGAATAAAATGGAAATATTTTTTAAATAGTATATATTAAACTATTTTACTTTACCTTTAGGTCTGGATTAGAAAGAATGAGTTGTCAACCTTCTTTGGACGATGCCATTTGTTACCAGTATGGAAGAACAATAAATAGCCTAATATTTTATTGCAACATATAAATTCAAAGTGCGCCCATCTACGAACGATGCTAATTCACTGAAACTGGAAAAATTAACACTTATTCAGAAAATAAGTTACATCCATATTACATTAGCTATTGGATGTATGTGTGCTCAAGGTCTTATAAAACACGACCTTAAATTGCAAAAGTTAATGAATCGATCCTTTAGCTTGTATCTAAACACTTAGACACCTGAATGAAGTTGTATGTGTATATAACGTTGTACCGAATTCGGTATACATAAGATATGTAATACTGAATGTAGTTGACATTGGAATGATAACAAATACATCCGTCATCAAAGAAGAAACAGATTTTCACCTTTGCCTTCAAACCTATTTGCATATTCTATTATTATAGTATATTGGACTTCTGATCAGAACTTCGCAATACAATAATTACGAAAATCAAATTTAAGAAATAGAAAAAATACCTTTAAAAGTAACTCATTCCATCGACGTCGAGTCAAAACCTCGCATTAAACAACGACTTTTGTCTGTGATCAAGTGTCATGGGTGAAGATGTTGCATACCTGATGTTTGCCATGGTTTCAAAATGTACCGATGTTTACTAATATTTGATTTCATGGTTTAGCCAATTTACCAATTAATGGAATTTCCTATCTGAATTATAGATAACAATATTGCAACACAGGACACGTGGATATGTGCATACATTGTTAGTTTGGTGAACACTTCATGCATGTTAGAGATCATTCTCTTGGAATCTACTGGACAAACAAATTTATTGCGAGGAGGAATAGGAATTATTTAAATCTTTCACAGAAGTTACTCGAGTACTCCTTGACTTTGGATAAATACATTAATTTGGATGTTTGCCTATTTATCCCATGACATTATGTATTGTATCGTTGATGTATGATGTATCTGAACATTCAAGACTATTGAACATTAGAGACTTACTTGTATATACATATATATATATATATATATATATATATATATATATATATATATATATTCTTTCTTTTTTTTCTCATAACATTCTATATTCTTGGACATTGTGATAGGACATGTGAGACAATGTCCAAGTTAATTAAATAGTCTTTTTAGCAATGTACAGTCTGCATATCGCCCTTGCCACAGTCCAGAAACTACTCTTATGAAAGTATTTAATGACATTCTCTCTGCTTTGGATAGTTGAAAGATTACAGTCCTCACTCTCCTGGATTTATCTGCGGCATTTGACATAATAGACCATGATAAATTACTTTACCGTCTCCAGCATCTATTCTGTATTCAGAATATAGCCTTAAAGTGGTTCAAGTACTACTTAGTCAACAGGACACAAATTATATCTGCAAATGGAATACATTTCAGCCTAGTTGACGTATGTTGTGGTGTTCCACAGGAATCTGTTCTTGGACCTATTCTCTTCATTCTATAAACTCAGTCACTCTCAAGTGTCATAGATTATCATCCATTGTCGCACCAATTGTACGTTGATGACACCCAAATATACAAGTCTAGCCACCCAACTGAAGTTGATGCTACCATCATGGAGTAGAGAGGTGCATTTCATATGTGAAATCATGGATGACATGTAACAAGCTGCAGATGAATGATGATACAACTTAGGCTGTTCTGATCACAACACAATGCCTTTCTCATTCACATTCTTTACCTCAGACAATAACTATCAGCAACACCAACTTTAAATTCTCAGTCAGTACGAAACGTAGGTGTAGCTCTGGACAGTACTCTCACATTGCACCAACATGTCATGAACATATGCAAGGCTGCTTATCTTGAAGCGAGACGCATCAGTTCCATTTGTAAATATCTTACAGTTGATGCTACTAAAACACTTGTGTATTCATTAGTACTTTCAAGACTGGTCTATTGTAACTCAGTTATGTCTGGTTCGTCACAATATTTACTCCAGAAACTTTAAAAAGTTCAAAACACAGCTGGACAGATCATCTTTAGAGTACTTCGATCAGAGCACACCACACCACTGCTCTGTACCCTACACTGGCTATCAATTCGATACAGAATCAAACACAAAATTTGTTCTCTGTGCTATGTTTCACTGACAGACTCCAGTCAAACATACCTATTCAGCCTCACCCAAGTGTATACACCAGCTAGATACTTACGCTCTTCTTCTGACAATCGTGTACTCGTTGTTTCCACTCTGAAAATGAAGTCATATGGACAAGGTCCCTTTGCATACCACGAATTGCCCATTGAAATTAGACACAAAGACACAGTGGTCCCTTTTAAGAGTGCTCTTAAAGCTCACATGTTTCGACTGCAGGGACAAAGTTAGAGACCTAATAATTTTTTGTATCTTATATATTTTCAGCATGTTTTTCATTCTTTTTGTAATTTGTTTTTCTGTAGTGTAATCATATCATTATAGATGGTGTAAATCGCTTAGACCTTCGAAAGATTAGACGATATACAAAGTCCTCATTATTATTATTATTAATAATTCAAAATACTGAAAATGTCTCTTGAGATTTGACTTTTTGATCCATGAGAACAACATTTTTTTAAAATATTAAATAAATGAATGTTATTTCGGAATATTTTCCATTCTTTGTGATAGTGATTCAAAATACTGGAAGAGTCTATTAATGTTTAACTGTGTATAAATAATTTGTTGAATATTATAAATATTAAATGTTTCACTTTCATTATGCTACATAGTTTTGGACCAAGAATCGCAACAACAACAACAACACACACACGCATATATATATATATATATATATATATATATATATATATATATATATATATATATATATATATATATATATATATATATATATATATATATATGTGTGTGTGTGTGTGTGTGTGTGTGTGTGTGTGTGTGTGTGTTAGGCGAGACCAATTTTTAAAAAAAAATTCTCGGTCACGACCACTACTCCACCCCATATTTGTTTAAACGTATTTTAGCCAGCAATCTATAGACACGTGGTTGCAATTCGTATCACATCAGGACCATCAGTTGTTGCAAGAGCTAGACCACAAATGACAGCTAGCAACAAACATGCATGCGGTTCTTTTTGTTATTGCATCTGGCAGTTGTTTCTCATCTTCCTAATTTTTTTCTCAACGGTTGCTACATTGAGGGTCCCATATATAATTCTTCAATTAATTAATAGGACAATTGCTTCGTATAATTTCTCAAAAGGCAGTTCTAGTATTTATTTATTACGACCAGGTTTATACGCACTCACATTTCTAACGAATTGATCCTTTTTTTACTTGCACGCTGTCACACAATCATATATTAAATGTATTCGCGGAAAAATATTTAAATCTTCGCCGACTTTACCTTCAAAGGACCTATCATCTTTTTCATTTAAAACACACCAAATACAATTGTACTTCGTACTTATAACAATTTTTTTGTCCAATAATTCTTACACAAATATATTCAGTGTCGTAGCGAGGATATTTGGCGCCCAGGGTAAAACACCTAAATTGTCGCCCCCGTCTGCCACTTTTTCGCAGTTATGTACCTTGTTTCCAAAACGAAACATAATCATTATCAATCATAATATTATTAAACTATTACAATTTAATTGCTAGAAAAAAAGTATAACCTAGGCTAACTTCCCTATAAACCATATTAGCCTAATTAGAAAAAATAACATCCAAAAAATTAATTATGTTAATTATGTCGTCTGGAGATTGCACATAGTACATTACATTACACGAAAGATTTATTTTCCTGGCCTTCACTGCTGAAAACTGATCAATAACATCATCAAAGTCTCTCTCTCTCTCTCTCTCTCTCTCTCTCTCTCTCTCTCTCTACACTGAGCAGTGCTAGATTGCACAAACAGATATTATATTACGAGTGTAAGGCTTGTAGTGTACGGTCAAGGAATGCCACCCCACCCCCTGCTACGTTACTGAATATATTAGTCCTTGTTGAATAATATTCGAGATTGATATTTTGTCTTCTCATGTTGAGTCAATGTCGATGTAATATGTTCATGTGTGAATCCCTAGTGGATGCATAGGTGAATTCCACTTAACCATTGTAAAACCAATCCCTGAGTGTTTTGTATCTCCTTCTGCTCTCGACAACTTAGCGTTTCAACGTGCTATTGCGATTAATTCAAGCTGACCTCGAGTTTCTATTTGACTCTTACGTAGATTGTATTTCATCGTATAAGAGGGTCTGCAAATACCACTCTGATGCAACAAATGAAAACAACTTCTGATCAATGTAATAATCTGTTGCCGATTGATCCATCAGCCCGTGGGTAAATAGAGCAATCCCATGACCGCATTCAAAATAAATTAATTTTGAATAAAGATAATTATAAGCTTACACTAAAGCACAAAAGACGGTTAAGTAGTGGGCTGGGTAGTCCTTAAGAACTTAAATTGGATTTTATCTTTATATATCCTTCATAAGAAGTTTGTATTACCGGTGCTGGATTAGTTGAACATTACTACTGGTTCACCAGTTTGGTTATTTGTATGTTGAATGTTTGATGAATCAAAGTTTACCAAACATTTTGACTCAATAAGCCAAAAACTGGAATTTAATTTTAACTGATGAAATTTGCTTGTACTAGTTTTTCTTCACAGTCACCTATAACAGGTTGTTTGTCATTCATGTTGACAACAGTGATTGATATGAATGGAAAGTCCTACTGTGTTCTTCATTATTTGCTCACGTCTCATTCAGTACATGCTTTGTTAATGTTTTAACTGATATATCCTATTTCAAATAGGTAAGAGGCTGTTTATGAAATATGTACTGCTTTTAAAAAATTGTATACCACTGTCACTTTCGATTCCTACCCCATCTTCCACAAATGGCAATTGTATGATTATATTGTGATTTGTAAACACCATTAATGTCAATAAAACCATAACTACAATTTATATTCTAAGAGATTGCATTTTTTCGTGCTAGCGCTGTGCATTATGCTTAAGGTTTTTTTTTCGTCACATGTTAACTCGTCTTGTAATAATTTTTAAAAGGAGTGAAATAAAAAATATCTAATAGTTATGTCCATATTTTAAATCTTTTTCATTGCTTAATTTCATATTGTACTTGTATTTAGACATTGTTATCTTTACTGTTTATCTGTATAAAAAAAATATTGAATAAAACATTTATCTTTGTCAGATATTTCTTTAGTACTTGAATATACAGAGGACAATGTCAAGATAATATGACTGGGTGGGATATCATGCTACATCTCTGCATCACAATTCCCCAGACACTACTAAAAATGGGCTCTGGTGGCTGAATGGTTTAATACATCGTCATTTCAGCTCGGTTTTAGAAATTTCATTAATAATGCCACTAAATAAAGCTCATGAGGGTGTTGGATAAATGGTATTAACAATATAAAGCCTAGCCGGACTTAAAATGAGTCATATTTCAGCAGAGACTGCTATGTAACATTATATTAAGGCACACACTTGTATATAAGAGTGCAAGTCACCTGTTAATCTAGTTTGTATTTCCTCCCACTCCTGCTATTTAATACAGAATTTACTGTATGCATGTGTTAAAGTTCTCTGTGCTATGTCAGAAATTATATCATTAATACACAAGCAAAAGTTATCATGACATATTCTGTTCAATATATGCTTCTATTATGTGTTCTGCTAGATCAAAAAGTTCATATTTAACTCCATAATTCATTACCCTCGGCTGACACATGAATAACTCACATGAATAACTCACAGAGAAACTTAAATAACTCTTGTTGTATTCAACTGCTATTCAATTCATACATTTGCATCATACAAATGATATAAAATAGATGGCCCTCAATTATTGGAGTGAGACTCCTCAGCCGATTTATATACCTTCATGTATATCATTGTTGTATTCTGTACTTACCCTCCCCCCCCCCCCACTGTATCCTAGAAAGATTCTTTTTTTAAAAATTGCATTAATTTGGCTTGGTGACCGTCGTTCAGAACAACTGAGAATTTGCCCATGTTAAATTCACGCGCAAAGCTGCATTTGTTTTCATTTATCGAATTCAGTACAGTTACAGATGTATAAATGTCTTTTTTAAAAAGCACAGTCCATCCCCCCCCCCCCCCGAGTTTAAAATGTAAACCTTAATTGTGTATTTGTACCGACTGCCTGCCTCAGATGTGGGAGGTCGACGGTTCCAACCTTAGCGGACATCTCACGTATCTTCTTCTCATCCTTAAATTTCTATTCACTTCTGGTCCATAGAGGAGAACTCTCTTTAAACAACCTTGCCTCTCCATATATATTCTTCTTTTTGCAAAGGGCTATATTAGTCTTATGAGTGATAGCCCATGATGATCTGACATACATTGGGTAGTCCGGGTGAAAGAGCATGGATGAAACAAGGGTAGAGGATTCTACGTTGGTCCACATCTTGTGATGTGAACAGGTGAAGCGAATGCAATGTACTGTATTTATGTCAAGGTGATTCCATTGTGCTTGTGGTAGGCATTCCTAGCGAAGACGATGGGATCGTGTCTGACCCTAGTCAAACTCATTTGGTCATTTTCGACGACATGTTAGGAGAAGACGAATAAGAAATTAAACTGTGGTTTACACGTAACGGACATCATCGTAATGCCAGTGTCATTTACATTACACAAAATGTGTTTCAGTAAAGTAAAGTTCATCGTACCATTAGTCTCAATGCTCATTACGTGGTCTTCTTTAAAAATCCTAGAGATAAACTGCAAGTGTAAGTCTTAGCCAAACAGTTAGGAACACCTTCGCTGACTCATGCGTACGATGATGCCACTCAAACCCCACACGCCTATTTACTCGTGGAGTTAAAACCCACCACTCCCGATTATTTGCGATTTCGTAACCATTTGTTTCACGACTGGTGCCAAGACGGAGGACCTGTCGTGTACACGTCCTCGTCGTCGACATAACAATAACAACAACTAAAAAATATATACAAACCTCGGTGACTTTGACCTTGTTTCATACATCGTCAACATGACGTCCCTTCAGTCTCATCTTCTCATCAAATTGATTCGTGCCTTGTACGGTATCAGTCGCGAAAAAAATCCACAAATACGTGCTCATGTCTTAGAAGCCAGATTCAAAGAAGTCTTGCGATGGTTTACGGTGATAGCACGTCAATTACCACAAGGCATCAATCACATTCCGCATCAAATCAAACGCGTTTTGGACAAAAACGAAGTAGCTTTGACTCAACTGGCCAATCCTCGCATCGACACTCAAACCAAATAGCAAATCATTTTGAAACCTGGAGGTAGTGGTTCTCTAGGAGGTGTCATCATTCGTTCCCTTTTAAAGTGAGATCCCTATGCGCCTAAAGATCACCCCAAGTAAAAAGCCAATCGAACCCACAAGAAAAAGAACAATGGTGTCAAGACCAAAGCACAGAAAAAGAAAAGTCCACAGAAAAGAGCTATCACCCTCAAAAGAGGCAGTTCGGCCAGGACGCAACCTTACAATCGTAAACCACGACCTGCAGCACCAGTGACCGAGTTTCCAGTAGCCTCAAGTTCTTTCACTTCTCCGTTGCTAGTGATACCAGCCAAATTAAAGTTGACACCCGTTCTTCCTAATTTGATAAAACATTGGAAATCTGCGTCTTGCAAAACGTCTCTTCGACCGGTGACACCCTCTTCATCATTAGTGGCAGTAGCATTTGCTCACAATGTACCTGACCCCAAAGTCAAAGTCCAAGACAGATCTGGCACGTTAAAGAGTTTACTGGATTTATCCAATCAAGAACTGTCAAGATTTAGTCTGTTACAAACCCCTGTACGACGTGTGTTACCTGTAATGAAGTTGATACGACGGAAAGACGCATTCCAGTATAAAAATGACTCGAGGGCAACGACGTAAATCAGTATTTTCTGTTTAACTTCTGAACACCCAATGATGTCTCTTCAAAAAGGTGCACACCACAACCATCGCCGTTCTGCTGTTCAGAAAGGAAAAGGAAAAAGACAATCTCGTCATCTTACAAAACGCTTAGCCAAACATCGACGTCATCCCCTTAAAAAACACAGTCATCCAAAGAAATAGAGAAGTCACCAAAGGGAAATCATATTGTTTTTACTTAAAAGTTTGAATAAACTAAACAAATCATTGCAGAACCAAACCGTGTGACTTTAGCGATTCTTTTCAAGATTTAGGGAAACACGTCGTTACCTTTTGACGAAGCGCTAGTTCCAAAAGAAAGATAAAAGAGGGTGTGTACCAAGTCTTTAACGTCAGTGTATTTCTGGAACAAACAAGCCAAGATTTTCCCTCGCAGAAAACTTTCTTATTCACCCCACGAAGGAAAGAAATAGAAAGGACTACCTCCTCGTTTAGCCAAACACGGAGAAATGATGTCCGTCCTGTCCAAAATCTCTCCGACCATGCGAAAGCAAATCATTAAAACTGCCTCCAAAGATGTCATCGATACTGTTTGCGAATGTTGTTTGAATGTCTTGAAAGGCACGATACCTTTGTCTCCACACCAGAATAAATGCTTAGCCAAACCTCGACACGTTCTTCGTCAAATGGTCCGAAAGAAAATACCCATCCGTCAGAGGAAAAAGATGTTGGTGCAACGCGGAGGATTTTTACCCTTTCTTGCTCCTTTGTTGACAGGCTTAATACCATGTTTGATACAAGGGGTGACACAAGGGATGACCCAAGGGATGTCCCATGGGTAGAAATATGTATGATCCTTCCAGAAGATAAAAGGGACCTATGGAGCACAAAGAACTCATACATAACCTTTGGAAGTCAATGGAGGGGCGAAAACTGACTTTGGTCCCTTACAAACGATGGATGGAATACCATCGTTGGCAAGAACAACGACCCCCCTCCATTTACCACCCAATCCTCATTTGAGCGAGATGTCTCAATTTTACAACACTAACTGCAATCCTTGATGCATCGCAACGATTTGTCCGAAACCGAAAAATCGCAAAAGTACGGTCAACTCTTGAATAGACTGCAACTTTTTCATCGAAAAGCTGTGGAACAAACAGTTCTACCCACTCTGACCGATTTTAAGGCTCTAATGAATAGTCCGTTGCCATCACTATATACAACGGACAAAACAGACCTAACCCCACCATTACTCAAGGAAGAAGAGAGCCATGATATCTTTCAAACACCCACCGCCACTCCCATTCCAAGTAAGATTGCAGCTTCCTTGTTGACCCCTTCGCCCGCTCCCCAACGAGAAGAACTCAAAACTTGGGTTTAAAAGATGATGGCCACTTCTCCCTCGACAGAAGTGAAAAAGATATAAAGGAAACCAGAAGTTAGAAAAGAAAAGAAGACCAAAGCTATTCCATTGCCTCCACCACCACCACCAGTAGGCTCGACGTTTACTTCTGTGGCACATCGGACACGTAACACCGTTTCCAACCAACCATCATTTCGCCCCACCCATAGCAGTGTCATCGAAGAGTGGGTACCTTATTAGCAAAACTATGGAGAATTTATTAGCCAGCATTTACTATGATTCAGCCCAACCTGCAGGTTGCGCAGGCGTTCAAAAATTATATCGTGCTGCTAAAACTCGCCTGAAATAGCTCCGTTTACCTGAAGTACTACGATGGTTACAAGAACTAGCTACGTACACTTTACACAAACCCATTGGACGAAAATTTCACAGAAGTCGCACTCAGGTGGAAGGCATCGATCATGAATGGCAAGCCGATTTAGCCGATGTTTCTCATTTAGCCACCTACACTTGTGGCTACAAATATTTGTTTTGTGTCATCGACGTCTTTTCTAAATTTGCCTGGGTCGTACCATTGCCTTCCAAATCGAGCGGAGAGTTAGTACGAGCCCTGCAACTGGTGTTGAAACAAAGTGGTCGTCACCATATTCGATGACAAACCGACAAAGGCACCGAATTTCTGAACCAAGCTTTCCAACGAGAATTAAAGCATTGGACGTGCCTCACAATATGTGACAGCCGACAACGAAGTGACTGTTTTTGAGCGTCTGTTTGGTACGTCCCGGACAATGGCTGTCCCCAAAGAAAGGTGGATTGTTAACCACTGGAGATTGGGTTCGCATTGGCAAAATCAAACGCACTTTCGACAAAGGTTACTTACCCAACTTAACCACCTAATTGTTGCGTGTTACTGGACGAGTGCGTGATCGTCATCCTACCGTCTATAAATTGGAAGACATGAACGGAGAAGTATTAAAAGGAACGTTTTACTAACCTGAGTTACAACGCGTCACCAAAAAAAGAAGACGACGTGTACGAGATTGAAAGCATTTTCGAACGAAGAATCGGTAAAGTTGGAAAACGTCGTGTCAAAGAAGTCAAAGTACGTTGGAAAGGATATCCTCCCAGTTTTGATTCTTGGATTGACGCTTTGCAAATCATCGACTATATAAAAAGAAGTGACCATCATGCCCTTCAATACAACTTAAGCTACCACAGTGACTACTCCTTTGCCCAGTTCTTCTCTGCAAGATTTACAAAAGCAACCCTTGTGGGTGTGGTGTGGAGAACGTGTACCTAAAACGCAAATCGTCTTTTTCTTCAAATCTTTTTGCTGTATTGTGTCATCGGTGCAGCCATTGCTAATTTGAGTTTGCAACAAGGAGACAAACAATTGTGGACCATTTTACTCAGCAGTTGCATCGGTTATCTTCTTCCCAATCCTTATCTGAAATACTCTTACCAGGGTAACAACAGTAACAATATTGGGAGCCTTGCGTCAAACGTCAGTCATTCTCCTAACAATCACCCCGCCAATCACAATCCTCCTCTAGTCACTCCTTTAACCTCGAGTGACTCCTCGGTCAGAAGAACTTTCGAATTATGAACAACAATATTAACCAATTTTACTTAACGTTACCCAGTGACAGTTCGATGGAGGTGCTTCCTAACAACACGTTGTGCTGTTACACGGCTAAATTACCCCAAGCCATTCATTTGGATCAAGATGCCCATTGGGAAGTGGCTTTAGTGGAAATGATACACCCGACACAAATAAGAAACATCGTTGAAAATCAAAACAGTTTTAAAGTAGAAGGATATGACGAGCAATTGCAGACGAACGCATCACTGTCAGTGACCCGATGAAAACACAGGACTCCAAAACTAAACGGTCCACCTATCTTTTAACTATTCCAATAGGCTAATATTTTAGTGATCAACATGTAGTGACTACACTTGCTACCAGGTTCAATACTGTATTCCGTAAAGCCATGGACAAAGCCAGAAAAAGTGTTACCTTTGTGTACAATATAGTGCCTTGTCGCCTAATGATCAAATTTTCAAGGACAAAATGAAAGCCATTATCTTTTGTCCTGAATTTTATGATACTTTGGGTGGAAACTTCAGGTTGTTCAAGAAAAAGGAAATAACAGCTATGACCAGTAACTTGGATTTTGCGAAATATTTTCGATTCCCTGTAGAAATGAACCAAGGACTCAACTTGATTTGTGTGTACTCCGATATGATGGAGAACAACGTGGTAGGACACACCCCTGTACCGTTACTGCGTGTCATTCCTTTCAAAGTGGATTCTGCCGCAACCGCTGACGAGGAAGGTGGAAATACCTATCATGTTCACCGCGAATTTGTACATCGTCATTATTTGCCTGTCAGTAAGTTGTATTTTGACAGTGTCAACATTACTATGAAAGATCACAGTGAAAGTCTATTTTCAAAAACGATTGTCTAACAACTGAAAAAGTTATGTATCCTGTGTACCGAGGAGTCGTTCGACAACGAGGACATGGTTTAGGAGATATGTTTAAATCGGCCTTTCGTTCAGTGGTCCCTGTTTTGAAACCGATGGTGACACGAAGATTGCACCACTTAAAAGACGCCGTATTGACTCACGACAAAACATTTCTTCAAAGTGTCCTCGTTGACAAACACAACTCAAAGAAGCTTTCTTGAGAGCAGGCAAAAATGGCTTGCTGCAAAGTGGTAAAGAGATTTTGGGCCCAGGAGAAAGTCCTATAAATGCCCTGAACAGCACCAAGTCTGGCATTCCTGCTTCCCTGAGAACATAGCAAGGACAAGACAGAAAGTTACGACGAATCACCCTTCCAAAAGTCTCCATACCTCTAAAGTTAGAAAGACTAAGAAAAAAAGAACCGTTCGAGACTAAGACATTTTTTATTATTAAAAGCAAAACATAGAGACTGAAAAAAAATATGATGCACCAAGAGTCTTGTGCCTGTTCCAAGTCGGAACTGGATCTCTTTGCCATGCCACCCACTATGATGACCATGCAAGAAGCCCAATGGGTTGAATTTCATCCCGTCTCCTCTTTGGCGGATTCAGCTCCCATCGAGTTTGAAATCAAAAGACATCCCAAAGATTACATTGATCTGAACAGCAGTTACTTGTATTTGTAAGTGAAAGTGATCAAAACTGATAACTCCGTTCCAGGAGACGATGCTCGAGTAGCTCCCGTCAACTATTACATGCATTCCTTGTTCAGCGTTGTGGATTTGTACATGAATAACAAACTGGTGAGCAGTAGCATGGATACTGACCATTACCGAGCGTACCTCTAAAATATCTTGACGTACGGAAAGGAAGAACACTCATCTAGATGCTTGCGTGGTATGGAAACCTGACACAGCAGGCGAGGATAAGTTTAACGACACATAATTAAAAGATCACAATCCTCACAATGAGGGTTTTCACGACCGTCGAAAATAAATTCTGCAAGGACGTAGTTTAGAACTGTTCGATCGTTTGCATTTGGACATGTGGTTTCAAGAGAAGTATTTGCTGAACGGTGTGGATATTCGCTTTAGACTGAATCGTACCAGTACTGCTTTCCATTTGATAGCTCATACCAACGAATACAAAACCATTATCCAAGAAGCCAGGTTATATGTGCGTTGAGTGGAAGTGTTACCTAAAGTGGGAAATGATATCAGTCACACTTTGAGCAGAACGACAGCCAAGAATCCGATACGACGCGTGGAAGTAAAACGTTCACCATTGCCACTAAACTCCGATCTAAGATCGAAGATCATCTGTTCCAAGGACAGTTTACCAAACGTTTATTCATTGGTATCATTAGCATTGCAGCCCTCAACGGTGCCCACAATGAAAATCCTTTCAGTTTAAGCACTGCAAAGTATCCAAAATTGAAGTCAGTCTCGATGGCAGTACTTTCTGTACACGACCCTTAGAACCCGACTTTACCCAGAAGAAATATTTGAGGTCGTACTTGTTGGTGTACGAAGCCACAGGACAGTTAGTATTCAACACCAGGCACGGAATTTCCTACGACGACTATGCATGAGGTTACACTTTGTGGGATTTTGATTTGATTCCAGACAAAGGCAGCGACGAGGGACATTTCCACCTTATAAAATCTGGGCAACTACGTGTGGAACTTCAGTTTGCAGAAGCTCTTGACGAAACGGAGAATGTCGTTCTGTATGCTGAATTTGATAATACCATAGAAATCAACAGTTTGAGAGAATTCATTCTAGACTATTAGAAACTATGGAAGACCCTTGTCCGTCGTTGAACAGTGGAGAATCGATGGAAATGGAATGGGAGGTTACAGAGAAAGCAAACCCATAAGACCAAAAAGAAGAAGTAGTGACAATGCAGTTCAGATGGCTAGAACAGAAACAACATTTGGTCACCTGTTTTGCCAAATACTTGGTGAATAATGAGGGACATTATCAATGTTATGGATGTCAAAACGATCATCCCAGTCATATTCAACACGATAAATGTATGATGACGAATAAAGAAGAAAAATTGGACGATTATCTGAACGAAGCATGGAGTCTCATCTCATAAGAAGCCGTGTTACTTCAGTGGTATAAAGACTTGCGTGATCATTCCGCTCCTCCATTGTTTGCTCGAGAGATTGATCACATCGAAGATCTCTTGGCACAGAGTAAGGAGACGAAGCAAACAAACAGTTACTTGACAGTCCTTTTCAAGCAAAAAGTCTGGATTGAATTGATGACTTATCATCACCTGTGAAGAAAAGAAGAAAAAACAAAGACCACAAAAATGGATACCTGGGAATTGTATTATCTTTTGAACCGCACTTTGTACACTGCTTCTTGGAATTCTGTCGTGTGTGCTAAAGATGAACTACCTCATCGCAAACCTCACGAAAATCAAGCTTATGTCATCAACACAGATGACAGCCATTTTCCAGGAACTCACTGGGTAGCTGTCTACTTTCATCAAGAGGGTTGTGTGGACTATTTTGATTTATATGGATTACCCCCTTTGTAAGACGATATCATTGACTTTATGAAAAGAAATTCCCAGACGACACGATTCAATAATGTGAAATTACAAGGCACATATTCTATGATGTGTGGACAATATTGTGTCTATTTTCTACATCATCGCAGTTATGGATATTCTTTAGAACATTTAGTGACTTCATTTGATCGTAATTCGTCTCGAAACGATGACAGAGTAGCAGCAGAGAGGGTTAACCGACTTTACTTTTACTTTTATCTTTAGATCTTTACTTTTATAAGCTACATCATGTACGTGACACGCTTTATCGATTGCATTTACCGGATATTAACCAGATTTTGGTTGATCTTGTTCATCAAGTCTGATATCAAGTCGAATGCCAGGACCGCAGTAATTATATCCTGGAAGATGTTTTTCTCCCGGATATTTAGCCCACGGAGTCCCTGGAAATTTTGACATTAGTGTTGCAATTTCACCACCGGCATTTTGGGGTGAAAAGGAAAATTTATTTCTGCCACATACGGAACATTTTCCACTGTATGCTGTTCTTTTTTTTTTGTTTTATCCGTACATAAATCAGTGGTTGGAGTTTTAACTCTACAGCGTAAACAATGTAAATCCATGATATAATATTATATTATGGATGTAATTGATATTTTAGCGACACAAAAACGAGAACAGGTAAAACATCATCCAGCGTTTCCAAATTCGATCAGAATGATATTAATATGCTCGTCCGGATCCGGTAAAACACAACTATAAATTAATCTGGTAATGAGATGGTTGAAATGGAATAAATTGTACTTAGTTGCACCATCTGTAGGTCTTTTTTATATGATCAGATTGACAATTTAACACGTGGATAGAGCAGCAGAGAGGGGTTGACTACAGCATTGGTTTGGGTCAAGCTAGGTGTAGTCATGCATTGAACTGACTTCTATGTTAGTCATCATTAGTCGATTTGGTAATCAAAAAAGGGTGACGTTTCGATTTAGTCGGTTAACCCTATCTGCTGCATAAGTACATCGATGGTTTTGTGACCATTATGGCTATCTGTTGTCTTTAGCTAGGAAACGTAGTGGATGTACATCAATGGCCCAATGACTTCCAACAGTGGGAATCTCAATTTAATTCACAACGTTGTCAACCATGTCAAAAATGATGTATTTGTGTTATTGAAAAAAAAGTTTGTTATTTCAAGAAAAAAACGTTTATTTGTGAAGTTAAAATCTTTGTTAGTTGAACAAAATTAAAATGTTTGTTATTTGAAAAAATGTGTGTTAGTTGAAAAAAAAACATAAAATGTTTATTAGTTGAAACAATTGTGTTTTGTTAGTTGTTTGTTAATATATGACGAAGAACCTTGGAGTAATGTACCAGGAAAAGTAAATATCTCCCTTACAGATAAATGTAATAAGGAAACCAACAACATTAACTTAAAAATATTGGCAATGGAAATAATAAATAAACAATGTCAAAATTTCACAAATATTTATACGGATGGATCGAAAATGTCAAATACCTTTAAGACAGCTGCAGCCTGGGTCATACCAGAACTTAACATACAATTGGCAGGCGTCTTTCTGACCACAGCTCCATTTATACAGCTGATTTTTGGGCCATCATTGAATCATTGAAATGGATTGAAGAAAACAAATCAAATAAGACATTGATTATTAGTTATTCGCTTAGCGTCCTTACTTTTATCCAAAACAACACCACTAGATCTAGAGAAAATTTCTTAAAACAAATTAATCAAATATTAAAAATACTACATTCTCAAAACTTACTGGTTGAAATTATGTGGATTTCATCCCACATAGACATAAACGGTAATGACTTAGCAGATCAACTCGCTAAACACAAACTCACTGAACCTAATTATATGCCACTTAAGTATAATTCAACCGAAATATATAATTTAATCTACTCAATGATTAATCAACAATGGCAGACTGATTGGGACAAGAATAAACAAGGGAGAATTTTACATAACATCATCAAGGAAGTCAATAGAAAAATCATACCAAGCAGATGCAATAGTTATGAACAATCTAAAATAAACAGAAACATATTGGAAAAAACAAAACTGGCTAACGGCTAACGGCTTTGGGAAATATATAAGACCTTTCCCACAAAACATTAATTGTTTCAACTGTAACACCCCTGAAGATCTGTACCATATCTTCAATAACTGTACTAAAACTAAAAAGGAAAGGGACAAATTTAGATCTAAACAATGACATTATTGCACCAAGTACATACCCGGAAGTACTTCAATCAACCAACAACAACCCTCAATAAACATTCAAAAATATTATTGAATTACTACAAACGACAGGGCTTATAGATAAAATATAAAACCACTAAAAAACATCATACCAGTACTAGCTTTTAAATACTACATCCAATTAATAAAACCATCTCAAAGGAATGGGAGCTACTACAGGACCAGAAGGGTTTACGCTACCCCTTAAGGGGGCCCACCTACTCTGGGTATAACGGACTCATGATGGTACTGTGCAACCAAACTGGATATGATGCTGAAAACTATGATACAATTGTTATATATCTCAAAATTAATAATAGCTAGTACTAGAGATAAAATATCTTAAATTACCAGATTAACCTTAAGACCAAATTAAATAAATGCACAATACAGAAGTAGACAGGGATAATAAATTAAACAACTAAAAATAAACATTGAAGTACTTTAGATATAACAACATATAAGATATAAAAAACAAGATAGCAAATGAAATAGAATAAGAGTTATGAAACTAGCGCTCTCCTCTATCTGTTCCTGAACTTCCCTATATATACAACCTCACTGACAGCAAGAGCAGACAACTAATCTAGGACATCATTTACAGATTAGGTCCCAAAATTTAATGACGCCACCATATTGTCATCATGGTCTAAATACAGACCACAAAATTATAACCCGTATTAAGGCCTCAAATAGATATTATGAGGTAGTCTCAAAGACCAGGACTATCAAGCCCAGCGATACAATGTCGCAACATAAATTGATTTACTCTACGACAAATCCTCAAATTAATACTATAAGATAGTCAAACCCCAGACTATCAGGCCCCGCAGCCCAAGGCTGCATTATAAACTAAGATATAAGAACTAAGGCCTATAATAATGGATACAGGTGGTCGATCACCATCAGACCCAGCGGCACAACGTTGCAACAAATTACTCATATGATAGTATTAATTAAATTAAAACCGTACGTTGAATCACCACCAACGCAAAAAAAGTAGGCTGTCATATGGGGTTGTATACACTCTTGTAATAACAGCACAGAGTATTCCAAACTGCTAGGGAAAGCTTGGAAACAGATACAGCGAGAAGAGGACAACATCAAGATGGAGGAGCAACAACAGCAAGACACCCAAGAAGGACACAGGGATCACCAGCCAGAATGAGGGAACATCGGTTTCTACCCTGTAACCCTCCGTAAAAATGCCCTTTTAAGAGCTATTGCCATTTATACTTCACAGAGTTTTCTATTGGCTAGAAAACTCTTTTCGACAATCTCGTTCTTCAAAAATCAAACTCGATCATATTCGTCTCTCCACCATGGAAATGAACAATCCATCTAACCTGACATTGACCAATCTGTACTTGTCGCTTGACATACCTAGTATTTAAATTGTTAAGGAAAACACCAGATGTACACTCTGTACTAGAAACAAATTGGCATGTTAGGATGCTAGGAAAAAATATAACTTAAATATTGACACAATTGCACAGGTGGCTTACACAATATCTGTATAGGTTTGTCCATTAGCAACAACTGGACTTGATTTGATATGGCAAGGGCGTGCAAGACGAACGACGTCAATGAGCCAGTCCACCGAACCTTTTCCTCCTTTTCCGCTGCCAGACACCACAACATGACTAGACGTGAAAACTATTTTTCACTAGTCACCATTTGGTGCCATTGCACCTCTAGCTTTGCATCTTCCGATTGGTTGATAGGGTTGAGTGTGTGGTTGTACTATTCCCACTCACCAAGGTCTTTCATTCATGTAGATAACCCCTCAATAGGGATGCGACATGACGACCAGATGAAATAGCATACTATGTATGAATAAACACCCGTGGGGATGTAGCACCTCATGGGAAAAATTGAATCACTACCATATTATTGTTAGTGTAAAATAGTGAACATATGACCCTCCGTGGCTGGCTTCACTTTAATCCAACTATTCGATTCAGTCTGGCTACCTGTAGCAGTTAGCGGCGACCATAGGAGAAGTAAAACATATGGAACTATACATGCCAGCTAGTGGAATCATCCCGGAGAAAGCCTCGAACAGGCATAGGGCTTACTACTGCCACAGGATGGAGATTTAGAGCCCACGAGAAACGGACAACCCTACTCCTGATATGGGAAAAAAAACTATGATAAAGAAGACAATAGAGTGAATCTCAAGTACAGGAGAAATCTGGGAAAACGGCAACAGCGGCGGAGAGAGACTCGGCTAGACCTAAGCACGCCACCCCCTTAACACAAAGAATCACTGAGGAACCTGCCCCCAGCCCACCTGAAAAGGAGGAACCTGTACAGGGGGATGTAATGTAGGACCTCAGGGATCAGATAGCAGTACTATCAACCAAACTTCAGGTACTCTTTGAGGCCCCAACGGAGGAGGGTGCCCTGTCGCCGCCACTGCCTGAACCATCACCATCACCACTCCACCCCCACCACCAAGAAAGGGGAAGACATATAAGGGTAAGGAGAAGACCAGTTAAGCAGACACCAAAACTGGCAGTAAATTCGGACAAACAACTGGAGGAAACCTCAACCAAGAAGGATTTATGTCAACAGTAAAAACCGTGTGTATGCCAAAAAAGACGAAGGATGAAATCATGGGGAAACTTTGCAGCGACTTGGGACTCGCTGAGTTAATCAACGACAAGAGGAAGGCGGGAAGCTTCATATCCGCCATCACCTACATTGGTTTCAGCTCGCTGCAACATCGCCACCCAGAATGACCAAGTGGCACTTCGCTCTAAACATTCTTACACGGCATTGTTATGAAAGCTTCGAGGCACAGCCCCTCCATCACTTGTTCGATGCTGCGCAGCACATTTCCTCCCTCCACGGAATATACTTCCCCAGAGTATCCAGGGACGAAGAAAGATCCGCTGCCTTTTCAAGGTTAACGAAATCCACAGGAAGGCTTTCCAGGACCTTTTCATTCTTTTCTACGACCAGTAACTCTTAACATAACGATATGAGAAAACAATTTTTCTCTCCTCATTACTTGGAGGCATTGCACCCCTAGTATCTTCATCCTGATTGGTTGATAGGGTTGAGTGCGTGTTGGTGGTATTCTCACTCACCTGAAGGTCTTTCATTCATGTCGATAGTTCCTAATTACTCGGCATGACGACCAAATTAAATAGCGTACTATTTACGCATAAACGTCCGTGGTGATGTGGCACAATTCCTCACCTCACGAGATTAATCAAATTACTGTCTATTGTCAGATAAAACAGCGCTAAATGACCCACCGTGGCCGAAGCACTTAAATTTAACTATATATCTAGTCTGGCTACCTAATGTTGACCTATCAACCCAAAGAAGATGAGCAGACTACAAAAATTGATAGAACTTCAGATGCACCTGGATAATGCTAGACGTCTTCTGGACGAGATGGCTATGGAGGCCATACGAGAACAGGCCAGGATTGAAGAAGAAGACTAGAGAAAAAAGAAAGAAGAGAAGGAAATGGAAAAAAATCTTGCCTCACCCTATTATTAGAGAGAGTAGTAAAGTGACACCCATGGTGAGGACACCTCCACAGACATCACAACCACAAGAACCGCTACCAGTACAGGTTCGTGTGGATGATAACAGAAGGCCGACACTTGAGTATATATATATATATATATATATATATATATATATATATATATATATATATATATATATATATATATATATATATATATATATATATATAATTGGGAGAGCTGTGCTGACGACCGCTCTGCGTGGCGTCTTGCTGTCAGACAGGGCACTCAGAAAGCTGAGGAGATGAGAAACACAAACCTCGCTGCAAAGAGAGCCAGGAGAAAGGCGAACCAAAAACATCCTCAGCAAGCATCAGCATACACCTGCAGCAAGTGCAACAGAGACTGTCACTCAAGGGTCGGACTCTTCAGCCACTCGCGAAGGTGCAGATACGACACCCAAATCGGAAGCTACACCATCGTCTCTCGAAGACGGACGGATGCCGACGACGATATATATATATATATATATATATATATATATATATATATATATATATATATATATCTTAACACGGATGTGAAGGAAAACATCCCTTACACGAACCTGACCTGCTTATGTTTCCTTTTAATGTCATCAGTTGCTATATATTTTATTGGGTTTTAGTATAATGCGTCAGACATCTTCATTTTTGTTAACTTTGTAAATAATGTTTTTCAAGATTTTTATTTACCAGTTTATATTTCTATATATAATGTAATCAAATTGTGTGGGATTAGTTTTCTTCATTAAAATACTTTTGTATTATTCTTGTGGATGTCAATAAGTAAAAAAAGATAATAAAATAAAATTTCTTTATCTTAATCTATCTTACTCTCACTCATTGTCATTCACTGTCTCTTGTTTACTGCATGGGTTTCTTCTTCGTAACAAAAACACGTATAGGTATCATATTCTGCAGCGGTTGCGTTCCATTTATATCAATAAATGATCAAATCTTGATAGGGAACGTAGACAAACGTTACGAAAACCATGACTATAGTTCGCAAATCTGTTCTGATAACCTTAATTAGCGAATGCTAATCCCCTGATGCTAGGTACATGACAAACCTTTGTCTCTTTCTAGCCGCATGGGAACAAGAAAATGTGTTTTAATTTAATAAACATACTTCTAATCTCAAGGTATAAACCCCTGTACACGAAGGATTTAATAAATCTCCCATAAGGAACCATTCATTTAGTACCTACGCAAAAATCTGGCAAAGCTGCACCCCTCACCCATCACTGTACCCATGCATACTTTTTAACACCCGCACCATCACCCACAAACCCTGTATATGTATGCTTGACACACTTTCACCAAATTCTTTGAAATGGCCTATACTGAATACACGCAAAAAGCAGAAACGAGGGTGAACAGACTGAAACTATTTCAAGCAAACCGAAACTATTTCAGACAAAATCCTAAGGGATTTCAAACCGAAACTATTGTATACAGAAAAAAAACGAGAAATAGTTTCGGTTTCTCACAAAATAAGGTAGCTACAGAGACAGACACTGCGCCAATTGCGTTGTTGAGATAAATTATTTCGGTGTTATGGTTTCAACCGAATATTTGATCAATTCCAATACGATATCTTGATCAAGAGTCATGCAAATTTATCGTTACATATCCATGTGGGATTGCCTGAGCGTGACTAAAGAAATGCCTAAAGAGATTATAATCCATATCACCGCCGCACCAAGTTTGCAAAATATTTCGTAGTGTATGTCTGTCAACTCAATTAAATACAGCAATAATATTGCAGTTCTGTCTGATCACGTTTGGTATTTGTGTATATCGTTGAGTGACTTATATCACATCAGTATTTGTATGCCTACGTCTGGAAATATCCTAGCGGGACTATTTTGATTGTCTAACATGACATCATCATATGCAACTAAATTGTTAATACTTCCATCAATAACATCAATACTCGGTGCTTCATCGATATCGTTTATAAACTCAATAATATCCCCATATATTTCCGATTTTGCTTTCTTGCTAAAATCCTTTAACACCTCGTAACATCGGCGATCGTCTTCAAATGGGGCTACCAAATATAGTTTATCCCATTTCATCCATCTTGTTATCAAATTAAGTAACAACTACGTCTTGTCACTTCCAGATGGTACAATTATAATCGTGCGAATAGAATTTGGTAGCGCTGCATGATGCTTAACTGGTTCTCGTGTTTTAGTCGCCGAAAAATTAATTACGTTCATGTTATTATAAATAAATCATGGATCCATATTGTGTGAAATGTAGGGTTCGTACATCAACAATTGACCCAACACCTACTACGAAAAAAAAAAATAACAGAGAAGCTATCACTGGCAAGTGTGAACAATGTGGTATAAATGTTTTTAGATTTGTTTTAAAGAAAGGGGAGATGATATTGCAGCCAAGTTAGTAAAATTACCAGGAACACCGTGGGCAAAATATCCGGGAGAAAAACATCTTCCAGGGTTTAGTTATTGTGGACCTGGAACCATACTCGATTTCCGACTCGATGATCAAAACCAACCCCGATCCGGTGATTATCCTATAAACGCTATTGATAAGGCGTGTCATGCTCATGATGTTGCTTATAAAAGCAGCAATCTGCCACACAGGCATATCGCACATGTGAAATTGATTCATTCGTTGTATTCTATGACTGATAAATCCTTCAAAGAAAAATTAGCTTCATGGTTGATAAAATCGGCGATGAAAAGTAAATTAATTCTGGGTGCAGGTAATTAATAACATCATGGAATATATTTATTATTCCCCAAGACGATACTGGAGGGGTAAATCAGCAATCAGTAAAATCGCTAGCGCTGCAAATGTGAAAAATACTATAGCAAAGGATTGGTTATCCAAACAGGCGATATGAAAGTTTTATCTACCACCGCCTAAACAAATAAACTTCTCACATTTTGATGTTAGCGCCCCTAATAAGGTTCATCAAGCTGATCTTTTATTTCTGCCGCATGATGGTGTTTACAAGTATGCGCTAACCGTAGTTGATGTTGCGAGTAGATACAAACAAGCACAACCATTAAAGACAAAATCATCAACTGAAGCAGCTTCTGCGTTTTAAAGGATTTATCGGCGAGGTCCTCTGCAGTGGCCAAATCTATTACAAGTTGATCCTGGCAAGGAATTTCAGGGTGCAATATTATCAATAATGAAGCATCATAATGTCACCATCAGACAAGGACATACTGCACAAAATCGCGATCAAGCAATTGTTGAACAATTTAATCGGACACTTGCTGATCGGTTATTAGGATATCAATACGCGAAGTAATTTATTCTGGATAAACGATGGCGTGAATGAGTCAATAGATTATCGGTTGTACATACCGCGCTAAATAACGAGATTACTCGAACAATTAATATGAAACCTAACAACGCGATTAAAAAAGTATATTCCCATAAAACCGCAAAATGATTTTTCAAGACAACCAATACTCGGCAATGTCACTGTGAGATATTTATATGAACCAGGAGAGCTTGAAGGTGAATAAATAAGAGCTACTGATCCTATTTGGAGTGTCACCGCACATAAAGTATCTAGCATAACGAGATCTACGGGTAGACCAGCAATCTATAGGTTGGTATCAACTGCTCCTCAGCAGAGATTTACGCGTGAACAACTACAAGTGATAACTGAGGATACTCAATTACCGCCGCGTGGTCTTAACTAGCACCTCTTCGTCTGTTACACTCAAGACAAGTTGACATCACATTATATCTGGTGTGACCAACACTGCTATTTTTTCTGTCTACGGTAAATTGGTGAGGATCTTTATCCGAACAATACCAACTCATTATACAATTGCAACTCGCGCAGTGATTATTCTGCTGTTGCTTCAGCGTAATTATAAACTCAGCATCAATGTCAAATGTTCTGTTTTTTTTTGTCCTGTTGTTTATAAACTTTGAGTTTTTTTTCTGATTATGTCATAGTTGACAATATCACTGATTGTGGTGTCATTAGTATCTAAAACAACTCTTCGAAGTTGATTTATTCTTCATACTCTGGACACTGCAAGGTAAACTAAATCTGACCACTCAATGCGATCATCTACGATCCAAACATTCGTATCGGATATAGTCAATCTCTGCGAAGAATGTATCGTCGGTGCGTATCCTAGCTTCCATGGGGATTTATCAGCAAGCAATGCATCTTCGACAACACCGATATCAACCAACACAATATCATTTAACACGAGAATCTGTTTCTGTCAGTCCAGGAATATTAACTTCGATATTTTGTCTTCGTGTATCCGATGGTCTATAACACAGCCACACTGGAAGTGTTGCAAATTTTTCTTTATGCGTGTTAAATTATTTCATCTGAAATGTGTCTCTGACTATCTTTCTACTTGCCACTATCAAATCGTTTGGTCTCCATGCTTCCCAAAAATCATTTAATGGGTTTCTGAAATTATTTCACGCTCTATTTCACACTGGATTCTATCCGATTGTAATCTGATTAATTTCTTAAACTCGCGTAATTCATTATCAAGTGATCTATGATCAGTACTAATTTCTTCGTAATAGTCTACAAAATTCTTTAGCCAGTTATGTGGAGACAACCGACAAATGGTGGTGGTTGACATTATCGCCACAAATTATCACATTTGTATTCACTTGCAATAACGAATCGAGAACGTTTTGTAATATATCTATCGTCACCGTGCATATCTCATCCCAAATGATGATTTCAGGAACATATTTCTCACCCATTAGATCAGGAGTCCTTTCGTCGCCTTTCCATCGAAAGAATCTGTGATAAGTGCAAGCATTAATCTGTGATCAGTATTAACTTCTTCATAATAATCTACAACATTCTTCAGCCAATCATGTGGAGATAAACCGACAAATGGTGGTGGTTGACCATGATCGCCACACATTATCACAGTTGTATTCGCTAGCAATTGCCAATTAAGAAATATTTTAATACATCTAACGACACTGCACATATCTCATCCCAAATAATAATTTCAGGTATATATTTCTCACCCATTCGATCAGGAGTCCAGTCGTCACCTTCCCATTGAAAGAAGCTATGATAAGTGCAAGCATTAACTCCTCGCTGTTTCATCTCTCTTGCAAGTCTGTGTCAGGGTGTTAACACAATCAGGTTTGATTTCCCTCGAAATATTTCGATCGCACGAGTCGTCTTATCAGACCCACCACAGTCGTTTAGGTAACTGGTTTTATATATACATATTGGATCGGATATCGAAGGTGCATTAGATAGTTCTGATATCTTATTCTTTTACAAGTAATTGTTTTCAATTGTAACATCTGCTGACTTAGAATTGTCACACGCTATTTCCTTTTTTATTCTCCATGACCCAAAACACTCGTCCAAATTAATGAATTCAGTCAGTGCTTCTCGATGTTTTACATCTATGTAAAATGAATCAATGGCGACTCTAACCGTGGTGTCAGGAAATCTATTTATCATCGATAGCAAATTGATAGAAACGTAAGCCAGGAAAGAAGCCCTTAGATGGCTATATTGAGGATTATCTCCATCTGTGTAAGTAACAATTGTACCGAATTGTGTTCCATCGGACCAGAAAGCGTCTTTACGATTGACATATATACCATTGGATGTTGCATCTGCAGCTATAAAATCGTATTGAACATCATCTGTAATTAATTGGTTAGAATATCGTTTGTATCGATTGTTTTTCACCTTGGGTGAATTTACCAATTATTCTTCTACCAAGATCTTTTGCGTGTTTATTTCTAACTTCAAAGATCTCATTGGACTACCATACGCTATATTCTTCGTCGAGATTGGGGAATTGTTTGTTGTTTTCGCTGATTATACTATCTAGACTATCGGGCTGTGGTAACCAGACTGCAGTCTTCTCCCGATATGATATAATTGCTTCACTGACAATCGGCGATATCATTATTTTAGTATCAATCATATACGGTAATAACACTATTGTTATCCAGTGTTTTTCAGAGATGTGTCTACCAAACCAAACATAACAGCACGGATGAAGTCCTTTAGCAAATTCAAATGATGCAACACGAGCGAATCCGGTGAGATCAAAATCTGGTAGCGGTCCATTAATCGCAACATGGGGCATTTCGTGTGTATGTTGTCCAAATCTTTTAAAATACTCAGAGCATTCTCCGTATCTGAGAAAACTCGCCGGATAACACGCGACTATATCAACCGAAATAAAACTTTTCGGGTAATATTTTGTATTCTATATTCCACCATGTCCTTAATCGGTGCAGCTTGATTGTATATCTGAGAGAAATTCAGATCTTGTTGGTTTCCATAGATTTTTCTTTCTCGCAAAATGAGCTGCAACTAACGGGATTGTAAAACAGTTTGTTAGTAATTGTTCGTCTAATCCGTTGAAAAACCACGAACTAGTTTTCTCATCTCGTTGTGAAAAGCTTCGGTACGACATATTTCGTCGTTAGGTTCTAATAATTGATCGAATTTACCCTCTTCGTTTTCAAAACTCTGAAATAAACACACTGACACAGGATCGTTTCTACTTGACTGATAAATAAAATCAAATACTTTCTCCTCGAGAACTCGACGGGTAGATATTGTATAGTTTTATCCCGCGGAAATATTGATACCGCGAGGGTCCACGCGTGTGTATTATGGTCAATGATGTGATTGGAGATTTATATTTCAATTCATTTAATACTTCTGCTGTTATCGTCACTACGGTTATTGGAAATTTTAATAACGCGGCTATATTTAATTGTAGCCCCATGCTCCCGGACTGTTAAACCCCATTCATTTATTTTTTTGTGTCTTAGATCCGTTAATTTGTTTTCACGCAACGCATTTGCAAAATGCAATCTAATTCAGCGACGAATGTTTCATTGGTTTTAATCTCTCAAGACTCGGTTTGTCATTTATCGTATAGATCCCATACACAACCGCGGTTACAGGATAAGCTCTCTCGTAATACGGTTTGTCAATCCAAGTCAGCGTTCCTGGTTTGGAATCCTGACTCACAGTGACAGTCCTCTTATTTTTCAGGATGAATTCAAATTTGTCGTGTATAATCCAATTTCCTGTTTCTGAACGGATAATGAATTTCACTCTAAAAAAGTACTTTTTCTGGTCAAAATGCAAGATTATTACTGCTGCTCTTTCGTCATTCATGGTATCATCAACACCACCATCAATTCGAAATGTTGACCAATAGTGAGATGCTCCATCGCGCTTGAATTCATTAAATGCATCATGGATTTTACCTATCATGCTTCTATCACTTATTAGACCCTTATCGGGTGTGTTAGTGGATACTCAATTGAGATTGAAATTTTCCAGTGCTTTATTTTCGATGATCTCTCGAACTCCTCCATATCATAATTAAAACAAGTATTTAAATAAAGAATTTATATAAAATGAATCACTGTATGTGGCTTATAATAGGATCAGTAACTGTCTATAAGAAATAATGCATAATGAATTCTGCGGATATCATTCACAAAGCGTACGTCGTGGAAGTTTGGGTCCTTTAGCCTGCATACGATATGGGGTAGGTGTGCGGGATAAGTCGCAGTTGTGTTATATATAACACTAAAGGGGAATAACTCGTGTAGGTTTGTGTGTATAGTTTCTGAAACAGAGATAACCCTTTTGTTGTTGTTACTGATCTCAACTGAAATAATCGAGTATTATCTCTCTGATCTATTCTGTGAGAAAACGAATCAAATAAACATGTATTTACAAAAACACTGACAGTATTCTTATGTTTTTAATATATTTTTTCAGGTATTTGGATTGTTATGATGTTGTCAATAATCTTAATTAAGTACACGAAAGAATAAAAATGACACACCAAATTATTGATTTACATGTACTAGTTAGCTTATATAGTACACAGTGTTATATATAGTTGCGGCTTCAAGCCATTCGATATTCAACTATGAAATAACAGTACGTCACACACCGTAACACCGTGTGTATGTGTTTTTGCATTCAACCCGGGATTATTTTGTTGGGGGTAGTGTGGTGTCAGTTGAATGCAGATACAGCCCCTTCGTGTCCTCGTGCAGTCCTATTTGCATTGTATTGTATTGTCATTTGTAAATAATATTTCATTCTCAAACCACGCCTTACTGGATTTCGATAAACTGTGTGACAGGTTAGGTAATCTGATAGGCTGTCATCATTCATTGGATTTCGCTAAACTGTTTGTTGTGACAGGTTAGGTAATCTGATATATCATCATGTATGTGCCTTACATACCTTCCCTAAGACAGGGGTTAAAAGGCTGTATTGTCTTATATATCAAATATGAAAATGGGTCAAAATTGACCACTAGTTTTGTTATATATATATATATATATATATATATATATATATATATATATATATATGTATATATATCATCTAATGAATTTTGGAAATATGAATGACATTATAATGAGATTTCAAATGGGAAAAATCAAAAATTACAATTGTCAGATAAATAAGATTGTAAACAGTTTCTCTAATTTTCAAGATCTCGATGATAGCGCTCAGAATAATAGGTAATGAACATAAACTAACACTAATACTAGTCATGTACACTCCTACGCTGTTTGCAGGTATGAGTAATCCACATACAATAAAGTCTTTTTGAAATCCTATAGGCCCCATTTATAAATCACCGAGACAAATTCTAAAGACAGGTATCAATTACTATTTTTTCCATGGATATTTTGTCTCCAGTGATAAATCACCGAACAAGGAAGTAACGAAAAACACTGTCATGAAATTCAAAAGAATATTCGGGGTGGGTGAGCATCCATGGAGTTTTCGTTTAGTTCAAAATTCCTTAATGAGCGATTAGCCGCAATAAACACTGCTTGAAAAGATGTCTTTACTAGCACTTAAAAGATAAAGAAAGACAAACTTTGCTTGACCTTTACTTAACTTTAATACAAATTTTTGGAAAAAGTTAAAAGTATTAAAGATGATATTTACAAGCAATTTTAGGGTCCTAAAATGCAAATAAATGGCCCACTTTTCCAATGAACAAGAGGTGCATGAAAGAATAACTTTTAGTTTGTAAAGATGTTGTAAATTGTTCCATTAAGTAATTAAAGGAAATAATTCCATTTCTTAAAAGGTGACAAAAAGACCAAATTTAAGTCGTAAAATCTCATTAAAGTTTAACATTACATGTCTTTACGTTAATTAGTATATACTGCAATTTACCTTTACAAAAATTAAAGTTGTAGAAAGTATTATCTTTTATTAGTCATTACAAGATAAGGATTTTCTACTGTAAATGTGATAATAACTTTGATTTGCATCAGAGTATATATTGTGTGTAAATACCTGCAACAAGGCATTACATTACACATTCAACACTTTTTACCAGTGAGTCTGGTTTCAATACTCCATCCCAGCAGTGGTGAATGGTGATTCAAGTTTGATGGTTTCTTCTAGATTTTATAATCTCCATTGCAACCAATGCAATACCACCATATCCCTATGTATACCAGTTATCAAGTGCACAAAAAGGACAGTAATCTTTTGCATGAAGAATTTACAAATCAGGAAAACTTCATGTCGATGGAGATACTGTTCACTACTGTAACCTTGGTTAATAATTTAGTGTAACGCTAGCACTGAAAGGCACGTCTTTGTTTTGGCAGAACCACCACAGACAAAGAGGGGCCCAAACAAGGGGTCAGGTAAGGATGCATTGTGCGTTATTCAAACTATATCTAACCAATTAAATTACAATTTAAATAATACACAATACATAGGTTAAAATACACTTTTATTGTACATATAAAATAATCTTTGGCATAACGGGGGCAAGTCCTGTCACAGCACATTGCACCAACCCAGCTCTGAATTTTTTCTTGTTGAAAAGGAATGCCTCAGGAACCTGTGGGAGTTAGAGGGTTGTGAAGGATGTCCGACACCTGTACATGTATATGTAGCCTAAAGGGCTGATACGTATACGAGGTATATAGTAACCAAGAATCACATAAATATTCTCTTCACCAAGCAAATGACTCATTCAGGATTTACAAAGAATAATTCATTGATTTCAAGAGATGGAACTGATTAGTGTGGCATTGACTAGTTCTTAGATATTTTTGGCAATATAGATATTAATAAAATGTATTTCACAAATAATTGCTTTCCTTTAATAGCTATTTAACCCCTTTGTTGTTATAAATATTGGCCATTATCATGTATAAAAATATATCAATGAAGATACTGTTTGATTCTGATGTTAACTGTACATTTTGATGTAATGATTGCAATACATTTTTATTTAACTATTGATCATTTGTAATTGATATCATTGTCACTTTTATCTGGATTTCTTGTATCTTTGATGGAACAGTCCCATTAAACAAATCTCTCTGGTTGACCTAACTATACCATCTGTCTTTAAGTTAAATGAAACAAAGTGGACAAACTATTTAAAGTATGTAAGCATGTGGCAGAAAGCTTGCAGTTTAGTTTGGATTTAATATATGTAAAGTCAGACTTTCAATGCCTTTCATTTTTGTAAAGACAACTCAACTGCTTTTATAGTCTTTACATTGACAAAATATGAACTTTCATCTTTTTGTTATGTAAAGATACTATAAAGGTGATACTGATACATTTTTTTCATCTTTACTTGTATTTAAGTATAACTTAAATATTTGTAAAGGCAACTTTTCATGCAGTGAAAGATATTTATTCCTGTAAGAGATTCTGTCAGAAAAAAGTTACAAACGAGACAGGAATTTCAAACCAATTTGCAACAGGCACTGAACAATTATTTAAACCGGTAATCACAGGAACTGAGAAACCGCATTGACTACTGAAAAATGTATATTAGGAGATATTACTGAGGAACAGAGAGGAAAAAAGCCCTTCTTCCAGTACTTGAAAAAATAGCAAAAAGATCCAAGCAAGCAAGTCTTTAAAAACACTTCCTAGTGAAATAATAGCTACTGCACGACTTGAACAACCTGAACAAGAACAAGAACAAGAAGGTTATACTGAACAAGAACAGGAGGGTGATATTAAACAAGAACAGGAGGGTTATATTGTTAGTGAACGAGTTGCATTCAATGATAAATTTATTCCGGGTAAATTAAATGAAATCAAACAAATAAGATTTAATACTAATGAAGAAATATCTAAATTCATTGTTAGAAGTTTTCCTCACAGAAGAAATTATATCCACTCTGATTATAATGTCCCAGATAAAAAAAAATCATGGTATAATTGATTATATCATGTGTTTACAGGTATATCTAAGGCATAAAATAAAGATAAAACATATAATGAATTTATGGATGAAATAAAAAAAAGTTGAATCATCACAACCAATGCAATCAGATCCTGGATTTCTCAGAATACCAGAACAATTAAAATTTCTGGATATAGGAAAATCCTCTTTGCAAGGTGCAACAGTTATCACTAAAAAGATGGAAATGATATCCAAGTGGAGCTCGAAACTCCGTTTTGGGTAGTGGTCTAGTTCGTTGTCCTAGTAATATTCTCGGGGATATATCATGATTAGAAATTCTCGTAGGAGGGAAATGAGCTGGAAATAACTCACCGGAAATAATGACTATTTGAGGGTGGTATCATGGATATTAATGTATACCGATAGTTTATTGATGAACTAGTTGATGATTATCATAGTGACTAATGTCACCACATTAGATAAATGTCATTTAAATAAGATGATCATACACTACAACCTATGTAGTAAACTCACGATTACCTGTTTATAGAGTGTACTATGGAGATGGTCTTGGCAATACCATTGCAGGGTTGTTTACAAGGATGGCTCCAAAAAATAGCACCAATCGCAAAACAGTTATCCATGAAAGCTATTGATGTTATTCGTGATAAGGGTATTAGTGCTGTCGGTGATGTTGCTGGGAAATCATTTTCCGCGGCTAAAGAAAACAACTAGCGTTAGTTCGGCAAGGAAAGAAACCAAAATCCCCATCGCTGGGAACACAACCATCTACGGAGATTATGCCCGAGAGTATTAGCAAAATAATAAATAACGCAGTGGATCAAAAATAGCATCACTGAACAATGGAGGATATGACACTCAGGGAAATATACTTCAAATATGATAGCGGAACGTGGTTTGAAATCCCGATTAAGATCAAGAAATATATAATAAAATGTTCAAATCGTCCCCTGACACAGCGTTTGATTTAGATGTCCCAGTGCGCAGAGATGATTCAGTACGCGATTATCAGTTTTATTCCTATACAGCAGAACAACCAAATATTCGATCAAGAATCGAACTTCATATCCAGTATACCAGCAAATACTTTCTACACGCTGTAGCTTTTATCGAAGTAGAAGGAGAACTTGTAACAAATGTTGGTGATAATACACCATATCCAAATGACCAAAATGTACGAGTTGGTTTTGTCAAAAATGGTATCATGGTGCTATTTAGTAGTGCTAGATATATGATTGATGAAAGAGAGATTGAATCTATAGAACACGATGTTGATGTTGCAACAACAATAGTGGGCTTAGCAAGATATTCTGATGATTATACAAAATGAGCAGGTCCATCTATGATGTTCGTTAAGGATGTTAATAATCACGCTGATCATATTCAGTATACTAAATTATGGACACTACAAGATGCCGCATCAGATCCACAAATAGTTGGTTCTTTTGAACACGAAGCTAGACCAGATGGTGTCTTTGATGTTATAAAAGGCATTAATCCTAATTACAACCTAGGGTTTGCAACACGCGTAGCAATGTTGCAAGGATAGCATAGATTGTTTTCATGTGGAATTCCACTATTTCATATATTTGGATTTTTGCAGAAATATTAGAAAAGTTATCTATGGAACGAAACATACAGAAGTACTCGTGCGAAAGGGTGATGATAATGATGCAATCTGGCGTGGTGCTGGTGTTGCTTGGCCTACTTCCTATAGTTCCTGTCGCTGCTGGCAAAGTAAATTTAACAAAACTATCACTGTGGATGCCATTGATGACTCCATCAATCACCGCAGAGGAAAATTACTATCATTTATGGATCATGGAGAAAAATCTTTGCTATCATGGCTAACAACAACAACAGATACCATGGAGTCCTCTGTTAATGGTATATTTACATGGCACATGGAATCAAAATAGTGTGTTGCTGCGCCGCGGCATATATTTGTTACGTTACATGATAAGATTCGAGTGAGTTCACAAAAACGCAGCCATATGATATTTGATCAACTCGGTGTTTCTGAGGTCTCGTTGCGGATATATGGCCAGCAGGAACCATCTGAGGATATTTTATTTAATTAGGGACAAAACCAAATAGCACGCGCGTATCATCGTTTGTTGACATTTATGGGATGTAGATACTGGTCTGCAAATATCACAGTTGGATTTTAGAAAACTATATCCCATCTATTACGTTTCGTTGGAACATCTTGATTTTAACCAGACAGTCTGTCTTTGATATACACTTTATAGCTCTTGCAACTCTTTCGACTAATCCAGTAGGTGCTATCCCTATCCCGAATTACAGAGCAGTTGCTGTCATACTCATTGATAAATCAATGCTACTCGAAGGTGTTGGTGGACGAATGAGAGTAGTTGATGCACCAGTAGAAAATATGTAGACAATTAGATCAATCTCGTATTAAATATAATGGCATATAGTCATGTTAATGTTATGTTGACTCCTGGTCAGATTACAAAATTGAAATCGGATTCAACTAAAACTGTGGAACTAAGATATCGCTGTAACAGAATCAGATGTCAGGTGGTCAGAATAAACTATCACTGACAACTAGTCAGATTAAGCATTGCAATGATGGTATCAACGATAAAAAGGCGTTTAGGTCACTCTCTCTGCGGCTGCAATTCAGGATATGATCAAAACAGGTGGTATATTCCCGCTGTTAGCTGTGTTATCATCGCTAATTGCGGCTACGGCCCCATCGGTGGCGAAAGCAATTTTGTTAGGAGCCGTTGGTACCGCGGCAGGGATGGCATTAAAGAAAGCATCTGGAAAAGGATAAAAAAGAAAGAAATAATCAGGAAAAGGTCTAAGACTACCAGGAACTTTGCATTCATGGTACAGCAGAAACGATCTGAGAATACCAGGGACAATTTAATAACAATATCGCGAGTACCTATAGTTCCCATTTCAAATTCTGATTTACTCGATGCCACTAAAAAAATAGCGATAAAAAACTTTAGAGGTGTTTTTATGCGAGATCAATTACCACAACAACCAAATAACGCTGAAACCAGTATCATTAATCTCGATAACAGCACCGGACCTGGAACCCACTGGTTTGCATACGCGATTGATCCACGTTTGATTGTTTATTTCGAGTCATATGGGTTAGCGCCGCCTATAGAATTTATACTATATATATATATATATATACAACAATTAAACACTGCTCGTTGATATACCACGCTACCAGCACAGAAAATGACCAACCCACCAATATGCAGCATAGAAGTATTGAATGTCCTCGACGCTATGTCATCATCAACTAAACCACCATATAAAACCGTACACGAATATACGAGTAGTCGCTTTTATAGAGAGATCTTAGAATATAATGATTGATATTTGGGGAAGATCTCTATCAAGCCGGAAAAAACCCACCGCGGAAATATCTGCAGCCGGTGATGTAAAACAAAATAATCGAAGATGAAATATCCGAGATGCTAAACCTCGCAAGTGTGGATCCAAAAGAAATAGTCGTATTTCAAGATCATCAGGGTAAACTGAAAACAAGTAATGTTTCCCTGGATGATATTTAGACAAAACGACGCGACGGAGTAGAAGATAATATCGCGTTGTTTTCCAAAGAAGGTAAACTTAAATCAGGCGTCTTCGTTTCGACGATCACTTATAAAATATCAACACCCGATAACAATTATTTATCCTCGATGAAATCATTGAATGATAAGTATGACGCTCAAATAATTACATTTAACAAATTTACTGATTTACAAAAAAGTATAGTTGACAATATTGACAAACCTATGTTAAATTTCTTAGGAAATCCACCGGTGACCACACCGAAGCTAATAGAAATAAAAACCGCTATGTCAGAATTAGCAGCATTACGATATAAGTATGAAGATCATGCTGAGAAATTTTCAACTTTTCGTAAACATTTCATGGAGAAATTCCTTGGCGTCTCATTAGATAAACTCGACATAAAACAACCGGATATTAAAAGATCCATCGAAGAGATTAGGAGAACTCACGAGGCTATCAAAGATGATTTTCCTGCATGATAACCCGATTAGATAAAATCAAACTTCCTCATGAGAAAAATGTAAACTCTGTATATACGATTCAACACGGATCATTTGCGTGGACCCCTACAAACAACAAACTAGATATCACCACGACCGTCAAGGGTATTTATCGATTAACACTAGTGTCACCGACTCAATTAAATATTTCGTCAACGAGTTCATCTGGGGATAACAATATGTTATCAACGATCATCGACAAGGGAACAACTGAACGATTCACAATAACATCCACAGATAATAATTTGGCTAAGGTTTTAATAGCATGGCATGTGGAATTTATAGCAGATTTGGGTAAACAGCTTAATTGAAACATGTTGTAACAAAAAAAATATCATCATTGACAACGTCGCAGCAGTATTGCTATGATCAGGTCAGAGGATTTCAAACTAAACTCAAAACACTCACTGAGGAGTACCAAATAAAAATAAAACAAATATCGACGAAGAATTACCGCAGTTGATGTTACTGTGTACTCGGTTATCAGGTTAATTACTGGAGCCGGTATTATACTCTTTTCAGTGACAATGGTTGCTCCGATAGCTGTTCCAATTTGTATATCCGTGGTGACGACAATAGCGGGAATAAGTTTAGTAATAACAAAAATAATATCATCATGTAGGCAACGTAAACTACATAATTATACAGTTAAGTTCCATGCTGTGTCAACTGCGTACTCGCAAGTATCCTCGATAGCATCGTCCTCCCTCGATGACACATTAATATCCGATAGTGAGTTTTCCGCGATGGTACGTGTTTATGACTCCGTGATGTCAACATTAGAAAAAAACAACACGAATATAATGACAACATCGCAAGAACTACTTCAACGAATAGCGGAAAATACCTCCCCGGTGAAAACCAGTATGATCTCAATAACCTTAACCAATCCTGAATTCAATGTGAATATCCCAACTGCGATTCCAGTGAAGGAAATAGCACTAGCAAAATTACGAGTATACCATAGTTGTCCTAATATTAGATCAGTACCATTCGGTGGTCCACAACTGAATAATTCATTGGTGTTTGCGAGTAAAAATAAACCAGACGGAACTCCAGACTGGAATATAGTTTCCTTACCATCTGGGTCTTACGAAATTGAACAGATCAATGAATTACAGCGTAGAATAAAATCCATTACCGGAAAAGAATCAGAAATCGCTATAACAGTTCATAAACCAACACTATCATCCGCGATTGAAATAAATTCACCTGGATACGCCGTAGATATCTATCAGAGTTCTATAAGAACCGTGCTGGGATGGCCTGAAATAACACCACTACCCCTGCCTAAAAAAATTTGATTATGTTACGGATAAACAATCATACCATGAAATCTGACCCTTCTTTCCTGGAACAAGTTTTATTGTAACTATCTGTAGGATGAATGAGTTGTCCTACAGTAAAGAATTGGATATAGGAGTTATAACTTCTATACTGTCATCTGTTATCCAGTTTTCTCCTAGAAGCTATTAGGGATCACTGCCATCTCACCTCTGTCTGCGAGGGTTCGAGTCTAAGATTCGGCTAATGTAGCTATGTGAGAAAGCTTGCCAGTAGCTTCTCGTGGGTCGGTGGGTCTTTCTGGGGTTTTCTGGTTTCTTCCTCCACCATTAATACTGGTCTACATTGTGCTGAAAAATGTCGTTAAACCATAAAAAAACAAACAAAACCTAGAAGCTGTTTCTCGCATATAAATTCTGCAGTTTGCTTTTCAAATTCATCAGCATTGCAACTGTTTCGCACTGATAAGTATTGGATGTGATGTTCAATGGTGTATGGATATTGTGGTGGCATTCTGAAATCTTCATCCAGTAAATGCAGATGCAGTGCAGTTTACTTCGTTGTAGATAGAAGAAAAATGTTAACTGTAAATAAAACATCTTGAATATCACTATAAATACTATTTGAATCACTAAAAATACTATTTTATAAAGATCTGTGTTCTCATTAAAAATGGTATCAAATGTGCTTAATTATTAGGAAGCTATGAAAATTGTTATGTATGTGAGACATTACACAAAGATAAAGTTAAGTGAGAAAAAATAGTTGAGCTGATTACCTAAAAAGTAAAAAGTACCAATGCATGCATCAGCATTAATGCAAGTACAACATTATAATGAAACTATTCCTTAAGTGGAATGTTGTCTCAATCACATTCAATATAGCTGCTTTTTTTGCATATAGAAATATGTTATTTATGTAAGAGGACATAAAAGTAGGAAGTGAAATTATTTTTGGTAATTCCATTCATGTTAGCAAAGAAGGAAATAAAACTCCACTGAAGAATAATTAATGTTGAAATATTAAAAAACTGTCAAAACATGTCATGTTACAAACTAAACAAGGTAAAACTACATCAAAGATAATTAAGAATTCATAAGGTTAACTATACCATAATATATCGATAACTGATATGATCATTGAAGCTAGGTCATAGAACTATCAGTGAACCAAAAACATGTATCTGTTAATTTTGGACTAAACATAGTCAATTTAGCCAAATCATCCAACTACAGTACTAAGATCACGGAGAGTTCCAGCTGCAAAGAGAGATAACTAACAAACTAATGTCAAGGAACAAATGTACACCACTTCTAACAACCTTCTCTCCACTAGACCTACCGGACCAATTTGCAAATTTATTTGATGACAAAGTAAAAGCCATTAGAGATTCACTTGACAGCACTATTTCAACTGATTCGTCACCATAGAGGTATGATGCAGAATTTCAGCGACAACCGTTAGGAGAATTTGAACCTGTTTCTATTGTTTTAGTAACGACAATCGTGATGAAAAATGCACCAAAGTCTTGTGAACGTGATCCAATTCCGATATCACTGCTGCTTTAGTGCTTAGACCCAATATTACCTTCACTAACTGATGTTATGAATATCTCTCTCTCATCAGGGGAATTCCCATCATTTTTCAGAACTGCCAACGTAAAGCCACTGCTGAAGAAACCAACACTGGACCATAACGATTTAAAGAACTACCGCCCAGTTTCTAATCTCCCTTTCATATTAAAAAATCTTAGAAAATGTTGATCTAACTCAACTTGTATCTCATTTGAATTCAAACAGTCTTTTTAGCAATGTATAGTCTGCATATCGCTCTTGCCACAGTTCGGAAACTACTCTTCTGAAAGTATTTAGTGATATTCCCTCTGCTTTGCATAGTGGAAAGATTACAGTCCTCACTCTCCTCGATTTATCTGCAGCATTTGACACAATACACCATGATATATTACTTCACCGTCTCCAGCATGTAGTTGGCATTCAGAATATAGCCTTACAGTGGTTCAAGTCCTATTTAGTTAACAGGACACAATTATATCTGCCAATGGAATACACTCCAGCCCAGTTGACGTATATTGTGGTGTTCCACAGGGATCTGTTCTTGGACCTGTTCTCTTCTTTCTATGCACTCAACCGCTCTCAAGTGTCATAGATCATCACCCAGTGTCGCACCAATTGTATGCTGATGACACCCAACTATACAAGTCCAGCCACCCAACTGAAGTTTATGCTACCATCCATGGAGTAGAGAAGTGCATTTCTGATGTGAAATCATGAATGACATGTAACAAGCTGTAGATGAATGATGATAAAACTGAGCCTATTCTGCTCACAACACAAAGACTTTCTCATTCACATCATTTACCTCAGACAATAAATATATCAGCAACACCAACTTTAAATTCTCACAGTCAGTACGGAACCTAGGCGGTACTCTAGACAGTACTCTCACATTGCACCAACAGGTCATGAACATATGCAAGGCTGCATATCTTGAATTGAGATGCATCAGTTCCATTCGTAAATATCTTTCAGTTGATGCCACTGTGTTCATTAGTACTTTCAAGACTGGACTATTGTAACTCAATTCTGTCTCGTTCGTCACAATATTTACTCCAGAAACTTCAAAAAGTTCACAACACACTTGCACGGATCATCGTGAAAGTACCTCGATTAGAGCACACCTCACCACTGCTCTGTACCCTACATTGGCCATCAATTCGATACAGAATCAAACACAAAATGTGTTCTCTGTACTATGTTTCAATGACAGACTCCAGTCCAACATACCTATCCAGCCTCACCCTTGTGTATACACCAGCTAGATCCTTACGCTCTTCTTCTGATAATCGTATACTCATTGTTCCCAAGGTGAAAACAAAGTCATATGGACAACGTTCGTTTGCACACCAGCGCCCGGCGACGTGAAACGAATTGCCCATTGAAATTAGACACAAAGACACAGTGGTCCCTTTTAAGAGTGCTCTTAAGACTCCCCTGTTTCGACTGCAGGGACAAACTTAGCGACCTAATCATGTTTTGTATCTTATATGTTTTTCAGCATGATTTTGTGTTTCCCAATTTCATTGTTTTTGTCATTTGTTGTTCTGTAGTGTAGTCATATCATTATTGATAGTGTAAAGAGATTAGATGCTATACAATGTCCTCATTATTATTATTATTATTATTATTATTATTATTATTATTATTATTATTATTATTATTAATTTCAAGGTGCATTTCTAATGACAATCATAGTTTGCCAATGGCACTGGAGGTAAAGCATGTTCACATTCTTTAATGGAATGAAAAGAAAACGGTTCCTCCGAAATTGATAAATACATTTTGTTAAAATGTTTAAAATAAGTTATTTTCATTGCAACTAAACCTTAAATTTCATGTATGTTCCAGACAGTACGTGAAGAAGTGGAAAACAAAATATATTTTGAACAGTCAATTGTTTACCATGAAATACTCTTTTTATAATAAAGATGGTCTTAAAAACAAAACAGTGAATACAAAAATGGGTATATAATAAAAGAGTTGGGTTCCCATTCACCAATGATCAGGTTTTTACAACATAAAGCTGGAGTAAGTATTTTACGAAAAACACCAATAAATTTGTATCTATACCGAAAACTGCAAAACATTTAACTTTATATCAAAAAATTTACAAGTCAAAAGCTATTTCGCTAAGCTATTAAGCAAATTAACTGGGTTAAGTTTTGAAAAGCTATTAATAGTTTGGCAATAACTACTTCAAGAAACATTTAAATGATCTCCTTATTCTTTCTATGAGGAACATGTCCGTTCAAGTAATGTTTCAAAAGAAAATCTTCCTTAGTGCATTTCACAAGACACACAGGACAGCAGAATACCTACAAAAAGAAATATTTAAATCGTAAGTGTTTTAGGACAAGGGAAATATACTTAAATATTAACCATGCTGCAGTTTTTTATGTTTTAAAAGCTTATTTATTAATTTTTGTAGAACAGTAATGGAAAAATATATAAAAAATCAAAAGATCATATTTTTGGTCATCTGTAAAAGCAGTAGCCAGAAAACAGTTACATGTATTAGAATGATTAAATAAGAAGAATACAGTTGTATTTTATTTTCCTTTGCTGGGATGTTTCTCTGGAGAAAATAATTCAATTTTTGTTTCTGGTGTGTACAGGCATCATAAATGTGTAGATCCTTAAAATGTATACTTTATATGATGGCACAAAATTAAGCAAATTCAATGCTAAATAAATGTTGTCATTAACAGTCCGATGCAAAGTTGCCTACATCATCATTTGCTCAAGATGAAATAAAATGTCAACATAATATCTTGTTATTTACATTATCCTTAATTTTATTTTAAAAATAACATTTATAAAATCATTACTTTCACTGTAGTTGCGATAATGAACTATAATACGTCAAAGCAACCCAGTCTTGTATTCCATTATTTTAAAAAAATGTAACATTCAGACCGAAAAATGTACACCTTAATACTACACATTTACCTTGTATATATGTTATGAATAGCTGTTGGCTGTAATAATACAGCAACATCCACACTCACATTCACTAATAATTCATGCTCCTCTATTCTGCATAAAAAGTACATATCAGCAACAACATTTCAATGGTTATCTTCCTAAGAAAAAATGTAATAGAAACACATGTTTCACAAAGTATCAGCACTAACTCTTGACACACAAGAAATTGACACGAATACATTTAAATAGTAATTAATTGTGCCACTGGAATTATAACTGTAAAATTAAGTACGACTTTCACAATTAAAAAAAAAACATAAGAATATGCGAACATTATTACAATGATGACTGCAGACATGGGTTGTATTTAAATTTAAAAAAATAAATCTCCCAATGCACATTTGAATTAGCTGAATAAGTCAGTGTTTTTCGTTGAAACATCGGAGGTGCTACAACATAGAATCGTAATATAGACATGGCGTTGTATAGTATGGACATTATTACTTTGATTCTTAGTTCTTATAGTCCTTATTTTTTTATTGCATCAGCCTGCAGATGTATTTAAAGCTGTGTTTAAATTTAATTTGAGATTAATATATTTTGGAGTAATAATTGAAATTACAAAGTGCTTACTGACTTTGAACTGAAATAGTATCCCTGGATTATTGTTAATTCATTCATATAAGTTTTCGACATGGTATCTCAAGACTGCTGACACTTAATTGTCTTCAACAATATTGGTCCATCATCCGATTAGTTTGGAATACTCTACTCTTTAGGACTTGTGATAGTTTTATGACTAATTTGCATTGAATTTATAATATTATAGGTTCCTCTTACAATTTCGTTTGTATAACTTAGAGACTTTGATTTTTCTTTTTACGTTTCACAAAATAATTTTGCCTTCGCTTCGTTCTGTTACTGGGTTTCTGGCCATCGATTCGTAGCAAATAGAAGACCTAAACCAAGCAAATGTACTCTAGCTATACGTACGCGGTCGAACATTTGTTTGGAAATAATGGAAGACTTAAGCTCATTTCATGGTAATAGACAACATTTATCATTCATGACACTCACGTACAAGTATTTATTGTAACTATTATCGACCCATGCAGTAATTCCACTTGATATTATTAAAACAAATACGTTCTATGTATTTTTCGATCTTAACATCACATCTATTTTGCTGAAAAACTGAAAGAGATTGAAGCTATACTTCTCTATGTGATCTAAGTGATAAATTACTAACATCAACATGATGATAAATCTGTGGCTTTTCATTCTGATCACTACACAACGACTTTCTTATTCGCATCCTTTATCTCAAACAATAAATATCAGCAGCAACAACATTAAATTCACAGTCAGTATGATACCTTGGTGTTACTCTGGTCATTACCCTCACAATGCAACACCACGTCATGGACATATGCAATGCTGCATATCTTGATCTGAGTCGCATCAACTCCACTCGCAAATATCTTTCAGCAGATGCCACTAAGACACTTGTGTGCTCATAAGCACTGTCATGACTGGACTATTGTAAACTTCAAAACGCTCCAAACACTGTTGTTCGGTTTATCCTAAGAGTTCCACGATCAGAGCACACCTCCCTGCTGTTCTTTACCCTACACTGGCTATCCATTCGATCATAAATCGAACACACAATTTGTTCTCTGTGCAACGTTTCACTAACGGACTACAGTCCAATATACCTATCCGACCTCTAAGATATGAACATTCCATCAAATTTCAAAGCTTGGCCGGCGTAGGACAGTAAAGATACTTTCAGTTTTTTCCCTTTCGCTCTTTCCAGCTAAACAATTAAAACAATTGCGTCAACTGGCCCAGTGATACCATTGCGTTTTGCATTATTCAACTCATAATCAGTAGGATCACCGGAAAAGTGCAGTGAAGAAGTTCATGTTATCAACGATCAGAAGCAAGGCTAAACTCATCAGGCGTAGTTCTCAAATAAGCGGATCTAACACCCTACGATTACTGCACTGCAGCAAATCTTTTCCCTCCAATATCGCAGAAGTGGAATATTTGTCATCACAAAGAATTATATGATAAAATGCATTAAATGCCACAACCTTCAATTTCTGCCACAGATCGTTTGAAACAGTCCGAACAACACACACACACACACACACACACACACACTGAAACAAAGGTCAGTACATTTTTGTTTCTGCCACCACCGCTCTCCTCCTTGCAGGAAAAACAAGCTGACAGAATCTCTCTTTTTGGAGCAGTTTTAGAATCTCCTTGAATATGGAAATTCAATAGGTGGCACCCTGATTATTCATGGAGATTTCGACGTTCACTTTGACTGTCATGCAAACTCATACACGTAGCAGCAAGGAGGGTTTGCAGACCAAATCTACAACCCTTAAAATAATAAATAAACCCTTCTACGATAACAAAAAAAATGCCCTTAATTGTCCAAACGATAATATAACCCTTCCTTGATGATCCCCTTTTTCTTTTTTTACACTTTTGTATACTTAAAAAGGTAGCAGTGCTTCTTTTATCAAATAGAGATTTCACGATTTTTTCAAAACTCTCCTTTTGCCAAATAGAGAGTTTGTACTTTTTAACTATATACAGCTATATAGTAGACAATTCTTACAATGTTCCTTTTACCAAATAGAGATTTCACGACCTTTTTCTTAATGCTCCTTTTACCAAATAGAGACTTAAATATTTTTGAAAGATATTCTTATTTTATAACTGTGTATAATCAAGAACTTTTTACAACAATTTGGGTGGATCATCAAGGAAGGGTTATATTATCGTTTGAACAATTAAGGACTTTTTTGTATCGTAGAAGGGTTTATTTATTATTTTAAGGGTTGTAAATTTGCTCTACAAACCCTCCCTGCTGCTAACACAATCCATTTTTAATTTGGAGTTTATCATTCTTTGTTAAATATGGCATTTTTTAACAGTTAATTTGACAAATAAACAGCTCTATCATGGATGGCTTATGTGACATATTTACTATAAATAATATAATTTTTTATTATTTTTATTAAGTTATTATTTATATTATTTGGTTTATTTTTATTATTTGTTTTATTTGTTTTATTTTTATTATCTTTATTATTAAATGGACATTTTTTAACAGTTGATTTGACATATAAACAGTTCTATTATGGATGGGACAAGTGGCATATTTACTGGAAAAATATTATATATGTCACTTGTCCCATTGTATTATTTATACTATTTATATTATTTGGTTTATATCATCAAATTCTTGATTTGGGGTTTATTATTTTTTGTTAAATGGGGCATCTTTTAACAGTTTAAATTACGATTTTATGTCTAAAGTTAGTTGTAACTGTTCCCCTCTAAGATCAATCAAAGAAAAGCTCTGATCAACTATTTTAAAGTTCATTCTTGATATAAAATTATTAGTCGTTTCTAGATAAGTTAGAAAAAGTGGATTCATTACAATTAAGCTTCCATGAGAAACGTTTGGAGAGAAAGTATATAATATATAACCTAGATTTGCCCTTATCGATGTTGTTGCATTTACAGAATAGCTACCTAATACCACATCACAAATAATATGTATAGCAATTGTAGATGAAATATCCACATTTCCAAGTGATCTGTGTTTATTATTCCTAAAAGCTGAGTTATTTGACTGTAGAATCTCTTCTGGATGGAATGACTTATACCATGAGGCATGGATTTGTGGAAAGAACTCATCATTAAGATCTCTTAATGATTTTGTTTAATTCGGAAACATTCCACCCTCTGAATTTATAATCGTTCATATTCTTATCTGTTAATGAAAATACGTTTTGAAACTTGTCCTTCATGGGAGATCTATCCTTGTAAATTAACGAGAGTAATCTATCATTTAAATCGTTCATATCAAACAGAATCAGATTTAATTATTCCTGTTGTTGTTTAATTTTATCTCGCGAAACCGTCAATTCAAATAACAAAGATCGTTGTAAAAGGCCCCTTAGTTGATCGAATTTGTTTTGAAATAGTTGTTTCATATTAATAAAGATTACAAGTAGGCTTTTTGATGTAATAATAAAAACACCTTGAACACCTAGAGCAAATCTCCATATTATATTACCGAATTCGTTATATTCATACTTTCCAAGTGTATCAGTTTCTTTTCCATCAAAACGTCAAATGAGTACATTTGATACATATTACTATCATATAAAAAATCATAGTCAAATCCATAATTAAACTTAATTTTTGGAACCTTATCTGTGATAAAATCGGATTTCGTAGGCTCTGGTGATCTTAAATAGATTATTGGGAGGCTTTTTGACCATCTATTATGGATCTCTAAAAACCCTTATCAATAACATCATTAAGTTCTTTTCTTAACAATTGCGAGTTATTTTCTGGAAATTTAAATGTAGAAATATCCTCGATACGAATATTATATTTTTTTGCAAAATCTTCCTTTGTTTTGGGACTATAACGACTCGATAATACTTCTTGAATAATTAGTGAATTAAATTTATCCATATCTGAGATAATTTTATTACATATTTCTATATATTTAATGACCTCGTTTTGGTTTGTACTAAGTGCCGTCACAAGTAGATTTTTAATTCTTTTAAATTCATTATTTATCGTTGTAAATCGGACTACAACAAACTTTAGGTATATTTCGATATTTACTCCTGTATATCCTAGAACTCTCTCAACAAAATGTTTCGAATCAAATACTGGAATAAATCCTTCAAAATATGCAAAAAAATTTCCATGATAATCTTCCCTCGTGGATATATAATCTGATTTTGTGGTTCACGTGGTACATTATCAACCTTTCCTGGTATATTTTCGGGCCAACCTAACAAGGTCCTAATCGAACTATTATATATATCTACTGCATAATCAGGTGAATTGATTTATATTGTTGTTGATAACAATGTAAATATATTGTATGCCATTCTGTTGTTCCATCGGGTCTATTTTTATAAGAAAATGTAAAACTATTATTAGGCAATTTATCATTCAATGCTTCAGATCTAACATTGGGCCAGCTATAATAACATCTCAATTGAGTTAATGCTATCTCATTAGCTGGTAATGGACTTGGAAATTCAACACTAAATTCGTTTTTTTTGTTACAATTGATACTAATTTAGTTTTTCCTGGTGTTGTATTTTTAACTATTTGTTGAAGTAGTTCCTGTGACATTTGCTCCATTATTATTATTATTGTCTAACTCTAATTTTAACATCGTTACATTGCACAATTTAATTATTTGTGAAAATTCATCATCTGATATTACTGCATCATCAAGGGATACTGAGATTATTGAAAATAACTCCTTGTACGAATTAGATACAATACTTAATTTAATTATATAATCGTGAAGTTTATTTTGAGAACATGATGATATTTTTTTGTTATTAATGAAATTACTCCAGATATAGTTGTTACTGCTGATATGCATATTGGAATTGCAATTGGGGCAGTCATTATAACAGAAGATAATATTATTCCAGCACCTGTTATTACACCAGATAACGAATAAACCGCGATATCGATAATATTGATTCTTTTTCGGTATTTTCTACTTTTTTCTTGATATCTATCAATAAGTGCCTCTAGCTTAGTTTGAAACTCTATGGTTAGATCATATCGATATTGATGAGATAATGCCATCGTATTATAAAATAAATACGATTTCAATTAAATTATTTACTTGATCTCCGTTACAAATTCTATAAACCACGGTACAGGCCCCCGGATAAGAACAAAACTGGACGGGAGCATTTCAATCTTAAATTTAATTCGTGATCATATAAATGCAATAAATATATACATATCGCTAGGACCTTTATCATTAGTAATATCAACTGGACCATCTGTAGACATCATATGTCGTACAATTTGTATTACACCCCCAGACTGTATTGTTAATCGATAAATGCCATCGATGGTTGCAGGAAAATCTATAAAATGATCTTCACCTGCAATCCAATCCATTTGTCCCGATTGAACTATATATCTGATATTTTTAATTTCTTCACTTTTATGTGGAATAATTGCCTTTTTAAGTACTTTTGTTATTTCCAATAAATCATAAATGGACTTTTTAATTTCTGGTAATTTTATATTATTTTCACTTAGTGGATTTATAAAGAAAGTACTTATAAGTCCTGTATGAAATGCTGAAAAATTGTTTTATTTGTTCATCGTATTTTATTTGAAACGCTGCAAATCCCGATATATTTTTTTTTATTTCTTAAAGCTTTGGTGTTATTGCTGGTGGAGTCCCCAAGAACGTATTAATAGAAGATTGTATATTTGTGACAGTTCCTTGTGTGGCTGTATATTGTTTTACATGTCCATCGTATTTTGTTTGAAACGCTGCAAATCCCGATATAAAATTTTTTATTTCTAAAAGCTTTGGTGCAATTACCGGTGGATTTCCAAAGAATGTATTAGCAGAGGATTGTATGAATTTGAACTCATTTCCATGGATCGTTTTATATGTTACAAAATCTAACATAAAATTCCTTATTTCTACAAGTTTTGGCTCAATTATTGATTGTGGTGGTGTATCCTTGTCGATGATTGTTGATATCGTATTATTGACTCCAGATGAAATGGATGATGATATATTAAACAACGTTGGAGTTACTAGTGTTAATCGATAAATTCCCTTTACGGTTGCAGTAACGTATAAAATATTATTTGTAGGTGTCCACGTATATGATCCGTGTTGAATCGTGTATACTACGTTGATGGTTTTCTCATGAGAAATTTTTGTTTTTTTAACTATTGCTATCATCCTTGTTGCATCCGCTACGATGACATTTGTGGTCGTTTTGAGATCATCGATGGATTTTTTAATATCAGGAAGTTTCATATCGAGTTTATCAAGTGGAGATCCGAGAAATTTATCAACGATGTTTTTTTACGAAAAGTTGAAAACTGTTTTACATGTTCTTCATATTTGGATTGAAGTGTTGCTAGTTCCAGCATAGATTTTTTTATCTCTGTAAGCTTCGGTGTAGTCACGCCCAGAACACCAAAGAAATTATTTATGGAAGTTTCAATGGCATCAATGATATCCTGTTGGACTTGATTAAATTTGGTTATATAATCCTTATAATCGTCACGTAGTTTTTTCATATCAATGGCGGAGTCACCAGCAGTGACTTTAACGTCATCGATGATTACTTGTAATCCCGTTATAGCATTTATTTGATCATATATTTTTTTTAATTCATCTAAGTTTGCTATCGATGAGATAGCTTTGTTGATTATTTTTTTTACTTGTCCGATAGTAACTGTTTCGGAAGGACGTGATACTGACCTTCCAAAAATATCTGCCATGTTATATATTACACGTTTCTCTTTAAGTGATTATGAAAATGGAAAATCGTGGGTAACGTTGAATACCAAACTGGGATTTTGGAAAATTCAGACACATATATGACAAATTCGTTCGGGGTTGGTAATCCATAAGAATCAAAATGAATAATCGATGTTGCATATATTGCGTAACACACCCAATGAGTTCCATGTCCAGTGTTGTCATCTAGATTAATTATACCAGTTTCTGGTATTTGTGGTTGTGCTGGTAATTGATCTTTCATGAATACACCTCTGAAATGTTTTATTGGGAGTTGTTTTACTGCGTCGAGTAAATCAAAATTTGACATTGTATTTAACTGGTTTAGTAATGTCTTGGGAATCGACTTCCTGGTAGTCTGAATCCTTTTCCTTTTTTTTAGTTCTAACTGATCCACCGGTTGCCTTCTTTACTGCAAGCCCTGCCGCGGTACCAATAGCTCCAAGCGCTGCTGCTTTAGCCACCGCTGGGACCGCTGTTGCAATCAACGCTGGAATTGCAGCTAACAGCGGGAATATACCACGGGTTTTAATCATGTCGCTGACTGCAGCTTGTGAAAAAGTCAATTTGACTCCTGTTTTACCCTTTAATGCTTTATTGAACTGATTAATCTGAGTTTTCGTCAACGATAATTTATTTGATCCACCTGTCATCTGTTCCTTTTAAGCGTTATTGTTTTACCACACGCAGTTGAATTTTTCGATTGAAGTTTCTTTACCTGACCAGGTGTCAGGGTGACATTAACATGATTGTACGAATTTTATTTAGATAGTGATCATCTAATTGTCCCATTGTGTGTATATTTTTGAAAATCTCAAGAGGGATTTTTAAAGATTTTCTACTGGTACGTCAATGACTCACATTTTTCCACCACCACCTCACCTTAAAGTGTATTAGATTTATCGCTGAGAATAACAGAAATTGCTCTAATCCTCCAATAGCGTCACCGGTACGAGCTTGAAATTTTACATCAAGGGTCGAGTGTTTGGATAGATCAAGATGTTGCAATGAAAAGTAATAAATCGGGTATAATTCTTTAAAATCCAACTGTGATATCTGTAGTCCAGTATCAACGTTTTGATCACGACCCATTTATGACCACAATCGATGATAAACTCGTCCTATTTGATTGTTACCGTAATCGAGGATAAGCTGTTTCGCGGGCTCTTGCTGATTACTTATTCGCAATGATACCTCACTAACTTTACAACGATCAAATATCATATGGGACCGCAATTGTAAATTATCATCTGCAACCCCAACTCGCTTTTGAGTTCGATTAGTACTTTGCAACGCAACAAAGACGTGTCTTGACGCGGAAACATTTTTCGTCAGCGCAAACTGCCAAGAAATAACTCCAGTACCGGTGCCAGTTGTAGTAGCTGTTGTAATATCAGACCAACTTATTAATGATCTCCCTCCTTGATCCATAAACGATAGCAACCGTGCTTCAACGGACAACGATATAGTCATAACTGGCATCCACAGCGCTAACTTTGTCAATTCTACATTACCATCTCGGACAGGAGCAGCACCATGTCAAAGAGCATAATCATCAGTTGATCTTCGTGTGAGAACTACAGTATGACTAGCACCAAAGATAACTCTTCGGACATCTCGGCAAAATCCAAATATATGCGACAGTGGAATCACACATGAAAATCTACCCTCGTCGTCGATGTTTCTTTTTCGTGCTGCAAATCATAGATAGTAAGCAGGATTATTACCGAAAACAACAGCTTCAACATCAGCATCATCATTAGCCGCTGAAACCTGTTTTGGTCGTCTTAACGTAAATGGATTATGATTAGCTTGATCGGTAGTATCCTTCGCAAACATCATTGAATGACCCGCAGACTTAATAAAATCATCAGAGTATCTAGCTAAACCTATTATTTTGGTTGCAACATCAGCATCATTATCGATGGATTCAATTCTAGTATAATTAATTATATACTGAGCGCTGTTAAATAACGCCATTGTACCGTTGTTGACAAACCCGATCGGGATAGTTTTGAGATCATCAGGATCAGCAAATGGAGTATTATCATGTTTTGTTAGTTGTCCCTCTACTTCGTTGTTCACTTCACACGGTAAAAAGTATTTAGATGTATCATCAAATCTAAGTTCAATTCGTGACCTTGTATTTGGATTCTGGGCGTTATACGAAAAATACTGATAATCGCGTATATAATCATTTTTTCGTACCGGAGCATCTACATCAAAAGCATCATCGATTTCTTGTTTAAACATTTTATTCTATAGTCGTTGATCTAAATCATTAATCGTTTCAGACCGGAACCCGCAATTAATCTCAACCTCGCTTTTGCTATTTTATTAATTGCACCACCTATTTTAGGTGGCATTTGCTCTGTAGATTGTAATTTTACTGGTTTGCTTCCTCTTGCCAACGACATAAGTTTTTCTTTTGCAGCACCCAACACATCAAATGCTATATTACCAACCTCTGTACCAACTTTATCACCTAGAACCCCAATAGCTTTTGACGCTATTTCTTTACCGATCGGTAACAGCTTTGGAGCAACTCTAGTAAATAATCCAGTGACAATATCACCGAGTCCATTTCCATATATGAGTTTGTAAACCGGTAATCGTGAATTTACGACATAAACGGGTCTTGCTCTGTTCGTACTACGATGTATTATCATTTTATTTAAATGCTATATATCTAATCGTAAATTGCAAAGCAATTTCAATGAAAAATCCTTTGGATTTTCAGTTGTGGTGATTAATCGCTGTAATAACATCAGTAAGTTCATCGATGAAACTACGATATAATCCAATATCCATTACACTACCTTGAAATAACCGTTGACAGATTTCAGCAGCTTCATTAATTATCTCCAGAGAATTATTTCCAGCTCTTTTCCCTCCAATGAGAACTTCTAATCGTGATATATCATTGAGGACACTTCTTGAACAGGGTATATTACCACCGTGATAACCCTCGCCGGTAAATTCTTCTTCTTCAGGACATTCTCGTTGAGGATCTTCCACAAGAGGGTCTTCTTGTTTTCGTGGTCGTCCTCGTTTTTGTGGAGTTGATTTTGTGCGTTTTCGTTCTTCTTTTTTCGTTCTCGTTCTTCTTTTTCTCTTCGTTTTTGGTCGGTTTTTAATCGTTATTGTTCAGATACTGATAAATCTCTTTTTTGTTGATCTTTAATATCCTGTACATCAACTTTCATTACATATGACTGATACTCGGAATCAAGATTATTAATTTCTGGTAGATGATATTTAATTTTATAAACTGCTTTAGCAATATCATCTACGTTTTTAATATAACCAGATTGTCCAGGTTTCAAATATTTTTCTTTAGTGTAATACCCCCGCGCAGCAAACTCTACTAAATCATTTATATCAGTTTTATCGATATATGGTAAAGTCTCCTCGGTAAATTTATCTCGTAATTCTTGAACTTAAGCATCGCGTTATTTTTGAGGTTTTACCTCTGTTTGTACCTTTGGTTGTGCAACCGCAGGTTGTGATTCTTTTATCGCAGTTACAACCTCTCCAGTTGCCGCAGTTATAGGCTTAAATAATTGTTCAGTATCGGCGGTAAAATCTAATTTTGCTTGTTGTCGAGCTTGCAAATTATCTCTGAAAGAATCTCTCACCGGGAGAAATTTCTTAATCGCAGCCAACCGTTCTCGGGTTATTCTAGTTATTTATGCTTCTCCGACTTTTGTCATTTATATAAATAAAAATCGAAGATTTTCAATTGCTAATTCATCATTGTATCTATAGCTAATTCGGTTATCCTGTTAGCAGCAACGGGATGGTGACAACGACTATGGCGTCGTTTTTTTAAAATTCTATTTGCCCGTGGACGCCTCTATTAAGCATTTATAAGAAAGCTTTGGATTACCAAAAAAAGTCGCCTGTAATGGTTTGTCCGATTTATCCTCTTCTTACATTTCTTTTTGGTTTTTAGAAACCACTAATTTGCCAAATAGAGCTCTAAAATCGTTAAGGCTCCATTTGGCAAAAGGACGCCTCTATTTCAAGTTGTCTTATTCACCCTTTCTGCTGGTTCAAGTTTTCAAATACGTAAAAAATATTCGCTACTGTCAGTGAGATAATCTGATGTAAATACAAATATACCAAATTAATCAACAATTGGAATAAACATATGCTTTTTGACCCTTGTACAGTCGCAAGATTCATACACCAGTAAACCGCAAAGAATCACCACGTTCCTCGGGTTGACCCTCTCTTTTGTATCGGCTGCTCACCCTTTCATGGATCCACTACATGTACAATCTGTCATGCGTATACACGTATATACAGCATTCAACACCCTTGTATTAGCTACGTCTACAGTCGTGGTTCCTCCACATGTACAGACATACGTACATACATATAGACATAGCTCGTTACATCACCTCGTAACAACGTAACCACCTCGTAACCACCTCGTAAAAATCACGTAATCTCGTAACCACCTCGTAAGCTAAACAAAACAAAACTGGTAATAATAATGAGTGTTGAAAAATACTAATGCATTAAACTCTTAAAAACAACTTTAAATTCACAGTTCACAACATTTCAAATATGCATTGTAATAAATGAATCATTACAAGATATGACAATACAAACTCAATTAACTGCGCATATCAAAAACAAATATTTTAACACTCACTCTATGGCTTTTAGAAATACCACGTGAAAATACGTGCTCTTCTCACTAGATCCCAAAGATCAATGTCTGAGTATACCCTAATCTTGCTTAATTCATAGGACAGTAAGTAATATTCAGGGTAAAATACCCGTACATATCTTGATAATGATGTCCGTAGCCGCATGTAGTTTACGATGGCGAGACATGTTTGTTCCGTCGCTCGTCTGAAACAAAACACCTGCTACTCCCGGACAGCGCTGTACACACGCACATCAGAAAAAAAATCAAATATTTCTCAGACAAAACATAAGTTATATTTTTCTTTCTAATTCCGTGATAACATCCACAAAATTCCATTCTGTGAGCCTCAGTTTTTAACCAGCAGTCTAAAAAGCAAAACTTGTCTTTTGGATTGATTTTAAGGTCATATGTGCATGTGCTAAGTTGACACTTATTATGTTCATACATCTTATACCTTTAAGTCATATAATACGTTATGAATTTAGTACGCCATTTGGAGGTTAACATAATTAAATTATGTACGCTTATATGTGGTCGATGTCATCTTAAACTGGAAAAGTAAATGTTGTATATAGTTGTGTTTGTCTACCTATAAAATATTGTGTATTTATAACCAGTCATATTTTTCCTGTTATCTTTTAACGGTAATAATATCTGTTAAGTCTACTGTGTCGTACATATACGTCAGAACTACTGTATTCTGTTCAGAATATGAATTATTGATCCATTATGTGACGCTCTGTTTTTAACCAGCTGTCTAAAAAGCAAAACTTGTCTTTTGGATTGATTTCTAGGTCATATGTGCATGTGCTAAGTTGACACTTAATCAGTTCACACATCTTATACCTTTTGGCAGGTGTCGTCTATCAAAACATGCCAGTGCAGAACGGTAATATAAACGTAGATAATGAATACGAAAAAGCTTCAGCAGTTAGAAAAGCTGGGGCAGATGTCTACGATGACGATAAAAATGTGTATGAGTGTATCTGAGTCTTTTGGTATGTAAATGCACAAATATTAACATTTTGTATAAGAAGCAATATTCAGGACTAACTATAGTTAATAATTAACAGAGTGCTATATTGAGTTACGCATAATAAATTACTATTGCATTGATAAACCTAAAGATTACAATATAGATAATTTGGCAATATGAAACAAAATCATGCATTCAAGAAAAAAGAATCATGTATTTAACCGTAAATGAATCATGCATTTAACCATAAAGGAATCATGCATTTAACCAGAAAGGAGTTATGCATTCAACAAAAAAAGAGTAAAGAATCTCAGGCTTTTATTACTTTTAAATGAAGTATGTCTTTAAAGATTTATTAGATTTGTAAACATCATGTCACAGCTTATCAACTTTAATATTACTTGCAACGTGCAATTATTAATATTGGATATAATATAAACTATCACCTTATCATTAGTCAAATTGTTCCGTACCAATATATTTATGCTAAGAATGTCTCGCAATAATTAATGTTTCTAGAACTAGACGGACAAAAGTAACACTAAATAAATATCAAATGTTATACTGTTTAAACTAAAACGCGTCTTTTATATCGAATAATTACGTTTCAAGTTCATAATAACAAACCCCAAATGTGTATTTCTCTTTAATGCATTTGTTTGTCGTGAATGTATTTGTTTCCTTTACGTCCATACCTGGTACATGCGGATGGATGCCGTAATCACTTATTTTGATTTATTGTCTTTCTTACTTCATTTGCTCACCTAATCAATGTATTTAAGGTATTGTTCTTGTCTTGTTTATCATGTGTTTTGCAGTACATATAACAGTATAACATTATAATCTGCATCTCATTAACAGTGTTTTATACAGAGAAGCAATGGTAACCTTGTATACGCGGACCTGGACCTGGCTTATCCAAAGACAAATAATGGAAAACCAATAATCCATGGACATCAAAGCCGTACCGAATATGAGGAATTGCGTTGGACTAGCGGGTAGAACAGTTGCCAAATAACGATGATGAGAAAGAATCGTTAGGAGCACAATAATTGGAGATTACTTATCAATACTTATTCCATAAATAGTAATAGTATTGATATTTTCTAAATTGAATTCTTCCTCACATCATCTAGCGCATTATATTAAAATAGATATGGTAGTCATCAAGTTGTTATTTTGGGTACTCAAAAATTTAATATTTGCAATTCGCGAGTTCTTATAAAACATACCAGCATATCGTACATGGTATAAAGTGATATATGCCATACACATGTTGCTTTATGTCTGAAAAGTAGCATTGTGTTCTCCAAATGCGTTATAAACACTCATATAATTTCTACATATAGCACAACTACAGCAGTAGCATAAACCTGTCAGTTAATTTCGGAAACAACAACAGTAATCTTTACACTTTTCTCATATTTGTAATACATTTCGTTTCTTGTTATTCAAAGATTGTTTAATGATTTAAAGCATTATGGAAGCTGTAAATATGTCATTGCATTTGCACTTACACACGCACACACACACACACACGCATATATCTATCTTTCCTTCTATTGATATATATATATATATATATATATATATATATATATATATATATATATATAATCAGATATGTTCTTTACGCAGATACTAAATATCTTATAGTGAAACTTGCACGTATAATCTGTTTTAAACTATTTGTCATTTTGCAATTATGATTTCGAAAACAAGTTATCAAATGTTTGTAATTTGTTACTCTAGGGGGGTGGTCTTTCGTTGAATTACGTTTAATCTTGTCAGGGTTGACATAGAAGAACATCTAGAATTTGTGAAGAAAACTAATAGTTAATCATCATTTCAGATTATATAGATTTTTAAGCCTTATGATTTCGTGGGCCTCTCTTTTCTATTCGTTAATGAAAATAAATCATGTATGTCAATAATATATTTGTGTAGGACAATATAAATAACTTTTGTTAGTACAATATTTGTTTAGCTGTAACAATACATACTAATAATAACCCATAACGTGTCTAAATAAAATAATGAATAATACAGTCACAAGTCTCATGCACCAAAACTGCATTATTTTTTTTAAACAATTTTATCTACATTACGTTCTTCTAGATATAATATTATTTAATATATCGTTTACTTTGTGTGTGATGTAATATATTTTTATTATAATGTTCAATTAATTCATTTAATTAATGACAAAGAGACGCATGTGTATATAACAGTAACATCTTTTCATTTGTCTTTTGTTTTAGTTTTGATTTAATGCCATGTTTATAATACAGCAAAGATATTGAAATATGTACAGTGGGGCCCCGAGTGGCCGTGTGGTCTAAAGCGCTGTCCGTTACGAATCACTACCATCTCACATCTGTCTACGTGGTTCCGAGTCTAAGTTTCTTCTAATGGTGTTATGTGAGAAAGCTTGCCAATAGCTTATCGTGGGTCGGTGGTTCTTTCTGGGGATTTTCCCTGGTTCTCCCTCCATCAATAATTCTGACCGAAATGTATAGCCTATATTGTTCTAAAAACACATAAAAGAAATATATATTTATGGACAGGTTAAAGGCAATAGGCAATGTAAAGACATACTTTTCTTGAGAAACCACTTGTTTAAATTAAATGCGTTGGATATGCACGTGGAAAATTACACGTAATGTTGTAATATGTTTTCAATGCACAATTGTTTTTCCATCACACCAATATTGGTACTTTACGCGTCCGTACTGTATGGCAATCATCTTAGCTCCTTCAGGAGCAAACGAAACGTGTCGATTAGATTCAACGTCAGTGATTTGAGCCTTTCTTAAGTAAACAAGCATTCATTCTTGTCAATCGATCACCTGCCTCGACTAATATTTATTATATATTTGGTAAATTACATTAGCACACTGCTGTTTTGTACGTACATGCATTTTGCCTTGAATGTATTATATTAATCATGGGAAAAACATTGTATTTCGTGTTACTATTATAACCGGAAAACTAATAATTTGAACAAGTAGCGACTGACTGCATATAACTGTGGTTAATACTTAATTTGGAAGAAGACAATTATGTTATTTGTTGATAATCAGAATAAAAAACTTGACATCATTGTGCATATGAATCATATTCTAACAGTTTGAAAGTCACCTATTCAAGTAGCAAAACTGATATAATGTGCTTTATATATGTATTTATGAGTTAAATGCAAACAAAAGTCTCTATTCCTTTGCTTCATTATTTCGAATTTGAAAACTATGTAAATACATGATCAATAAATTATATCAAGTTCTAAACCATAACCGCATGAGGAGGCATATATTTTCCATGTTAATGAAACTATAATGGGTGAGGAACGTTTAGATAAATTATCATACATCCATAACAACATGTAATGGAGCAAACATACAATCACAACGACATACGTATTAACCATACTATATTATAGTTTTAATAAACTGTTTTAGTCTACTTGTATTGTTGCAAGCCACGTGGTCATCGAACTAGAACAGTTTACATGACTGTTAAAAGTGCTAGTTATTTTTCATTTGCAACATTTAAAAATAGAATGCGTTTCTCTTGGAAAATGTTGGGCTGAAATGCATCGTACGCCTTTGAATCATTTTAATTGGTCAGGATATATAGATTGCACCAGTTTCCAGTTTTAGTCAGAAACCATATCCTTCGTTGCAACCGTACCTAAAACAATTTTTAAAAACTATCTTGTTACCATTGATAAACTATTTAGCGCCAAAATGAACACAGATTGATCTTAACTTGTACAACTTACCATGACGTTTACATTTTATTTTATTAAATTTGTATATTATGGAAATAAAAAATGGAGAGTGGTATTTTCTTTAATGTATCTCGATTCAAGTTACGATACATTAATGATGCAACTGATACAATTGTCATGGGACCTATTTCGTGAATGTTCTAAAAATGCTGCCAATAAGAAATTAAGCCAGATGTGACTGCCAGGTATTACATAACATTACTATATAAGCTTGAATAATAATCATAAAATGCTTAGGTTTCACAGCAAAAACAGTTCTTAATTTTCGCTATCAGATTCATCTTGTTAAAAATGATTGCATGCATCTACGGAAGGATCAGGTGATACTTTAAATTGTATAGTCAATAGATTTGTGGTGTTTGCGGTAAATGATGCAAAGTAATATTGGTTAGTTTTAACATATTTTACGGACAATAACACTAGTTATACATTTAAGTTGCAATATAATATACGTTAATGTTAACATGTTTTACGGACAATAACAAGTTTACCATAATTTGCTCATCAGCATGAAAATAACGATATCGTTTTATTTATATGTATTTATACTATCCTGATTGTAAGTAATCTATGGTAAGTTTGATCTCACTCTGAAAAAAGAGGATAAAAGAACAACGGTCTAAAATACAATCATAAATAAAGTCTTAAAATTAGTAATATTAGTTTCACAAATTGAAACTTCATTTTCAATTACGAACATTATGTTTCTTAAATCTATTGATTTTTGTTTTGTACATTTCTATGTTTGTTTCTAGAATTAATTTCTTTCAATGAATGTTTTGACCTTTTCTAACTTTTTAAAATAGTGTTTTAGTATTTTGCTTTACCATGATATCAGCATTGCCATTTAGTCACATGGTAATTGAAAGCACGACGTGTGTAAGGTAATACATTGGAGCCTGCTAATATAGTTTAGTAAAAGGACATATGAGCGCTTAAGTATTTGGACCTAGCCCCAGAAATATACTTCTTATTAATTACTTCAAGGCAAAAATGTTGATGGAAAGAGGATTGAAAAATAAAGATAATTCGATACCATCTAGATGCATGTCATACCATAAACATCCTATAGGTCTTAAAATTAAAATTTAGAAAAAGGCTGATTTTTTTCTGGTCGTTTGTTTCTTCAGAAATGTGCTGATAAAATTAGTTTTTAATTTATATTTCTGACCTTACAAATATTTTTCGTTTTGTAAAATGATTTACAATTATTATTTTTGTACACATTTGATTTTGTTTGAAAGTAAACTTTTCTCGTAAGTTCTTCCTTCGATGTATTTATATTTGTTGTATCTATTTATCGATATCTCTGTAGACAAAGACTATCTGACAAGTCTAAGAAACTATTGAAGTAGTTCTAAACATTATTTCTTGCAATCCTAACAATGGTGTGCTTGCCAGTGTAGTGCAATCACTTAGATTATCAGGCCAGTAATGGTTGAATTTTATTGCACGTTATAACGTTGTTATAGTGCACAATACACAGATGAAAGCATTGTATTGCAGTGATTGCTCTGGATCATATGCATAGTAATGGATATGACCAAATGTTCAGATTCAGATTTACAAATTCACAACATGACCTTTTCGACGATGATATAAATATAATGTTTAATATTCAATGACTTGAATGAGAAATTAATTATGAATACGTGCGTGTATATAAAATCCGGATCTGTTACAGAAAATTTGAGTTTTATATAGGAAAAGAAACGGAAATGCATGCATTGTACCAAAAAGTGGCGTTCATTCTTATTAATTGTAAACTTATACAAATGTTCCTATTGTAGGCACAATTGTGCAATAAGATATTTGCTTCCTCGCCTTCTACAGTTTTACAATTAAACAACTGCTAAACGGTGAATATTTAAAAAGAATCGGAAAGGAAAATCCCGTTTCCAGCAAAAATATAGTGCCTACGAAAGTACAGTGTTCTGTACTATACTTGTTGGTGATGAACATTTATGTTTCAAAATGTATACATCAGGTTGTCAAGAACAACTTTTTTGAAACAATATAATCGTTAAACAGCACTTTCTTATTCAATCTTTGTAAAGATGAAAATTTTAACTGCCGTTCTTGCAATATTTTCTTTATGGAATCAGTTGGATAACCGTAAGTATAATCATTAATATCTAGCATCACTCTATTCAATACTACATCATTAGATTGTTCTGTAAAATGTTTAAGGAAAATATATATTAAAATTAAAACAGAATCTACGTATTGTGTTGGTATCTTTAGATTCGATATAAATGAAGGTTAGAAAATATGGAACAATGTTATGTTATGAAATTTAAAAAACCTGTGTTACGGTCATGGTTGTTTTCTGACATCATTGATGTTTGCGCAGATTTAAAAAAGACGGTGAAATATACTATTTACCAATGTGCGTCATTTCTACTAAGATGAAGGCAGATAATAAATACAAAACAACTTTGCACACATATCAGTGGATTGTTGTAACGAAACCTGAGTGGTTATATTAGAAGAGCGCTATTCGTAAAAATAGATGCACTCACATGGTATAACAGATGTTCTTTGTTGTGTAGATTCGGTTGGGAAGATGGGTCCATTTCATTCGTAATTTAACATTAATGCTCCAGTATTTTGTTCATGAATATTATATCTAATATAAACATGTAATACAAAAATATATATGTTGCAACAATTTCAGAAAAACGAGAATCACTACGCAGAGAGAACATGCTAAACTGATAGTAAGACACCTGCTGGGTACTTCTTGAAATTGGTTTTCTCCGCCCTGCTGCGATACTGACATATTTTTGATTGTTGTTCAAATGAATGTCTTGCATATTATAGTTCTATAAAAATATCATGTGGCTACTGTATAATATGTCCAAAATATATGTATAACAAATATGAAAATTATGTATTGGTCAATATCACCTGTCTATATAACCTCTGAACTCATTGACATGTAGGTTGCGAGATTGGTAAAGTCATATGACTACAAATAGCCAATGACCAGATCCAGGTAAAATTTCAGCACCGACAAAGTTTCGTCTTGTCTGCGAACGGATTAAAGACATGTCGGATGCTTTGATAACGATGTTTGAGAAAATAGATCATATTCCTACCAATTTCATGCAGTTATAGGTCATTCAAGTTTGTTTGGCCAGCTAGTAAGAGGCTACCAAAAAGGTGTCGGTGAATTCCATCTTTTCTACAGGGAATGCGCTCTGACCCAACACCCCAACATACATTTCCAAATATCAAAAATGGGCTGGCGAGGGTCATAGGGTCACATAAAAAAAAATGCGACTCTTTATTAAAAACGTACATGGGGATATAAATTGCTGAGTTTCCCTCTATAGCATATTTTATATTTTTAATTTTGTAAACCAAAATATCTGCTCGGGTAATGGACGCACCAGTTCATACACGAGTACCATGCTACGGAATTAAACCCTTAAAGAAAATTAGGAATTGACACCCTTAGGCAGCTGAACGATGTACCACACATCCTCTTCTGGCAACTCAGTGGTCTGGATAGGGATAAGCTCCTCCAGACGACTTTTCCCAAGACATATTGATATTGCTAGAAAAATCTTAAGTTACCATATAGGATAGGTCGAAGCCTGGGTCAACAAGACTACGTCTGCCGTTTTGCAACAGGATGGAAGTGACAAGTGTGCAACTGGTACTTTGCACACAATCAGAGAGAGAGAGAGAGAGAGAGAGAGAGAGAGAGAGAGAGAGAGAGAGAGAGAGAGAGAGAGAGAGAGAGAGAGACAGCATCGCTATCGCCACCTGGAACATTACAACTCTGGTGCAAATCTGATGACTTCCAGAGCTGACACTTGAGCTGGAACAATACATATGGCCCAATCTGCGACTCTGTGAAGTCAAACGGAAAGACCTAGAAAAACACCAAACTGAGGACTGAGGATGGGCATATATTATACTATAGTGGAGAGTTTGGCAATTACATAAATGGAGTAGGCCTTCTTGTAAACAAAGTCCTATATGCATCTCCAATTGAATGTCGCCCTATAGGGGGTTTCACGGTTGCAACGGATTTACTGATCGCAGCGCCTTAAATTACCTCCCTTAGCTCCAATGCGCATGCATACAAAATATTTCCAGTTCCGGATAGTTCAATGTTCTACATTTGATTAGCGAAACATAAAGTCAACAAAGGAAAATATATGAATAAATTGTATATGTCAAACTTATTTAGTTCATTCTAGGATAATAATAATATACACTGAATCAGATAATTAGATTGGTGTCCATACTTACATTATATCAGATAATTAAATATTTACTTTCCATACTTTAAGCATTTCAATTAATTAAATTAAATACACGGTCCATATTTATATTATCTGATAATATAGATTTATTATTCATAATTTCAGAAACATTTATAGGAACATGTCACCTTGCTCTCCGATTTTAAACAAATATTGCACATTTTTAGCTACATAATTTTAAAGAAAACAATCTCAACAATTTGTGTTTGCCATATCCTTCTTTCTCAGGTGCTTTCGCATGGTTAATGATTCGTTTATAACACGATGTAAGAAAGTTATAACACAAGTTCGATAAGAACATTATAACACTAATTCAACACAGCAGCTGATCTGTAATGCTAAATATTTTAAATCAGAAAAGTTGTTGTTTTAAATGTTAAAATGGAACAGTATATTAATGTATTCAGATGAACTTGACAAAGCAATAATTACATTAGTTATCATAACGATAATCAATCAATGTAATCAATGGTGATGGAATATTTATTCATATTTGGGTGTAAATATTGTAAAATTTTCAGATTAATGACGTTTTAACTGGTTTGATTTTCTTTTAGAATTTGAAATATCAAGTATCGGATGATACATGCAAAAACTTTCAAATTTCCTGAATTCTTTAGACAAAATTTCTGATTGCCACCTGCAAATTCAAATAGAACAGCCTTCATAAAATTACATTAATCCTGTTTAACTATCCTTGCATTAAAAATGTAAGTTTTAAAAAAATAATTCTTCCATAGATTTCGTCTTATTACTTTGGTTCGTTTTTTAAATCAATATGAATCCACGTGACCGGATGTAAAATTGCAAACAGCATGATTTTGTTTAAAAAAAAAGACTGTTTGGAGAAAAAAGCATAACAAGTCAATAATAAATGGATATTCACAAATATTCATCTTTGTTGTCTTTATCTATCAGTCGCTCGTTCTATCTTAGCATCATATTATACTCGTTTTGAACCTGAATTATGTTTATGTAATATACGTATGCGAACACATTCATTCTAGGATATACATACCCATGCACCACAAATGAGACAGACAGATATAAATACAGATAGGTAGATAGGTGAGAACCACAACTGTCATGTACATGCATTGCGTGTGTAACATAGATATTTCTCCAAGATGTATACTCTAAAATTTCAGTCCGTTCAAGGAAATACAATTAAAATAATTATCAAGGAGACTCGTACGTACTTCTCTCTGTTCAAGCACGGATGATATTTTTGCATTTTGAAAGAAACTCAATTTTTTTCATGAAAAATAACATTAACATTAATAGAAATGAAACAGTCTAAATCAATAATAAAAGAACCTTCAAAAGTCAGAATTTTGTTCGTTATCGTTCAACCTCAATTTACTGCTATGATTAAAGATGTACAAAAATAAAAATATTTCCAATATTCTACAAGCGAGATAAATTGCAAGAACTTTTTACGCAGCGATAAACCTTTGCACAATCAACTAATACAAAGTAGTACACAATGTGGTAATCGAAAGATAATAAAGATCTGAAATGGGCAGATAACATTTATTTGAAAGCTCGCTTCAGAACAAGTTAGTGAAAAAAAATTAAAGATGTAACAATAATTGATCAAATATTGATAGATTTCGTTTTAAGATATCCATCCTACTTTTAAAATGTGAGAGCTTTGTCACATTTTCCATGATCTAGGTCTGCCATCTTTAATTATTGAACTATGCTGAAGTGAGCTGCACCGATACAACCTCTGGTGAAATAGTAACTCTGAAACCATCTATATCTAGCTGAATAATCTCTATTTATCTGAAAGCATCTCCCATTAACATCACAATTATCCATGTCTCTGCTCCAATTACCGATCATAATGAAGAAAAAATAGGGTTTTACAAAAACCTAAGGGATATTCTAAACAATGTCAGTAACAAAAACATCCTGATCATCCAAAAGGAACTTGAATGTCAAAGTTGACAACGATCATCTGAAAGACCGGGGTGATCATTGTGTACCAAGTTGTAATGAGCTTACCAATAGAGGGAGACGGCTGCTCGGAACTTACTGCAGCAACATGGCACTAGCAATCACCCTAGGTCAGCATAAAGATTCCCGATGCTGTACGTGAGAAAAGGTGGACTGACAACATTTTTACCACACGTCGAGGATTTTACAAAGACACAGAAAGAAGAATTAGAGACATGTTTACAGCAACATAAGCAGAATAACAATATCCATGGCATGCACCAAGCGAAACCCATCATAATCAAATCGACTACATACTGGTTGAAAACCGTTACCAATCTGACATCAATAGAGAACAAGCATGGATGTTTCCTGGTGCTGATGTTGGAAGGGATCATGACCTCGTAAATATGAAGACCTCACCAATGTCAAATAGAGAAAGCTGAATTGGTGTGGCCATGTCACAAGTGCCAACAGTTTATCCGCAAAGATACTGCAGGTTAGCGTTCAGGGTCGCAGAAGGAAAGGTAGTGAGAGCAAAAGGTGCACTAACAACATATTTACCAAACGTCGAAGATTTAAAAAAAAAACAGAAAGACGAATTGGAAAAATAGTTACAGCAACATAAAGAACCAGAACAACCGTTTCTCATTTAACAGCAACAAGAAGAAGAAGAAGAAAGAAAGAATCAAGTGAAAGGAGAAGCAGCAAAATTAATTAACAAGGTTTAGGAAAGAAGGAGGACAATGTAAATTACATGGTAACGGTAAATGTATAAATTGTGTCTGAGTTAAGGAGTCTTAAACAAATGTATCAGACCTTTTTATTACGGCCAAAGAGAAAAAAAACCTGTTTATAGGCCTAAGATACCAGAACATGTGAAATCTGCCCAGTCATCGACATTAACGAGCCTAGAAGTAAGCTCTGGTTGTGACAAATGATTAAGACAATTAAGTGATTTCGTTCCGTTCGTAAGTTTGCTTTAATTATGAAAAAAATCACCCTACGGTCCTTTTCAAAGCCACTCACATCCTTCTAAAAGAGATACCGTTAATTTTGCCAAAATCGATTAAAACTCAAAATCCATGTTTTCCCCATGATGTACTTGTATGAGTATGTGAGTGTAGATCCTCACTTTGAAGAGTCAAAACTAAGAGACACTTCCGATTTTTCTGCCGTGTCTTTTCTAGTAATCCAATGTTACAATCCAATATCACAACACAACACAATACAACTTTATGAAGTTCTCATATTGCTTCTGTGGTTATGTTTGTTTATTCTCTCTGTTGTTTTGTTTTAATTTCTTCACTGTCACAGGTATATCCTTCTCTTTTTCCTCACTTTCGTCTCGTATTGTCTTCTGTTTTTCAACGTGTCGGATTTCTTCATTTGGGGAAGGTACCATTTATTTTCCTACTTGGAATCTCTATCTCTCTATTCTCTCTCTGTCCCTATTCTCTGGTTCATCTTGGTTCTTAGAGCAGGTTGGAGACAAAAGTCCTTTCTCGTTAGAATGATAACAAATATCTTGACTTTTTTCTTCACGGTCTGAACATTCTCTAGCCCCAAGTCATTTCTTCATATAGATATAGCAATTATCTTGACTTTTATCTTGAAAGGATGGGGAGTAGTATGTCGGCTGGTTTGAAGAAAACTTTAGTATGACACCACGCTAAGCTATGTTCAGAAATTCAAAGTGTGTAGGTTCTTCCATCGTTCTCTACAAGTTTGAGAGCAATATGAATATTGAACAGTAAGATTCTAACGGTTTATATATACACTGTCTGACATTCACATATAGGGGCTTATAGTATTTCAAATTTTCAAATGTAGGCATTTCACGTTCTGCATATAAGATGACACGATCGCATCAAAGCAGACAGAAAGAAGAGAAAAAAAGAGATAAGAACATGACGTATGGTCATGCACAGTAGCTGATGCCAGGGACATTGAAGATGACATGAGTGAGCATGAATACAGACCCATGTAATAGGCTTCCAAGTAACGTTCACTAGTAAACGCTGAAATGTTACTGCATTCAGGAGACGGAAAATCGTTCTCCACGAAAATTTAGAAATACGTCTTCATGTTTTCGGTGACGTTTACAAATTTCAAGACCAAATTATCTTTGGAGAATGCAGAGGGGCGGAATTCTTTCTTAACTACACTGGAACAGCAATGCAACTCCTAAGAAGACGATCGTTTAAGACTCTCCATTCATCAAGACTGCATGAAGTCTCCCGTTTGGATCGACTTCAGCAGCCAAGCAGAATTGACACCTTTAAAAGTGATTGACAAGCTCCAACACGTGCAAAATTTTATAATAAGTTTCACATAACCGATGGAAAAGCGACATTTTTATGATGTTTATGGTAAACACCCTTCTTAGCATCAAAATGAACCTTGTTCAAATTAACAACTTTCAAGAGGCGTTTTGCCCGTGGCATTGTGGTAGGACGAACGGTCAAGGCTGAATGGAAAAGAGTCTGGAAACTTTTGAATATTCCGATCGAGTCCAACAACGAAGAGAAGCCGAACACACGGTACAGCAAGCTTGGCTATACAAAAACACCTTGTGGTATTCCAGAAATGAAAAATTGCAAAACGCGTTAGATCCAACTTACACCTTAAAAGTGCACCCTCAAAAAGTGCGTGGACCTCTGTTGTTTTGAGACAAGGAGTTTAAAGACGGAAGACACGTTCAAGTTTATCATCACGATGAACATTTTGATACTGTCAATATCATCGCCGGATTCCTGGGATACGGTTATTAATGCGAGAAATGTGAATATAGTTATACCAATCACTAGCAACACAATCGTTGCGGCTCGAACTGCATAGTATGTTTGGCTTCTCAATTTGGTTTGGAATTAAGACAAGAACGACTACATTGTCTACCTGGTCAGAACAATTGTGTCATCCCAACTTGTTGCCAAAAACATTTGAAGAAGCTACTGAGATTGTGCCCTAACTGTGGATCAGAAATACGTGCCAGTATTGCCAAACTACACGCTTGTCAAGGAAAGAAACGATGTCACATTTGTCACTAAATTGTACATTTGGAACACGAATGCTTCATTACGAAAAAAACATTTCAAGCATAAAAAGGAATGCGATGACCAGAAGAAAAGCAATGTCATCGTTTTCAATTTCGAATGCATACAAGAGACCGGCATTCACATTCCCAACGTATGTGTGCATCGAAGGATTATATTTAGTCAATGCACTCACTGTAGCAAGATTCCCTGAGGACGTGAAACAATCTGTCGAGGATCGAACCCGTTGGTCAGTTTTGCCCAATGGATCTTAAACCCCATCGAGCCGTGCAGCCAAGTAGACATCGTAATTTACGGAGATTGCCATTGCCATACCACGGTCATGGCTCACAATTTCTCGGGATGAGATGGGCAATTTCTGCTCAGATACTATACGGAACAAAGTACCGATCGTCCTAAATTGACTTTGAATGGAGCCAAAATCATTTTTATGCAAGTTGGACAAAAGTACAGTTAAAGATTCAATGAGATATTTGGTAATGCCTTCGAGTCACAAGAATAAAACGTTTGAAAAGCAAAAAATGGCTATGGTTTTTTCTAGCACTTTTTCAATTGCGAAGCCTGATGCTCACTACTATGACCCTGTCTACATGTTTACCAAACAACGATATGCTTTCTGCGATTGTTAACAGACTGACGTCTCAGACACCTTCGACTTTCAAGAGGAAATGTTAAAGTATTGTCGATCGGGGATGTACATTTTACGACGTAGCTGCAGCAAATTTCAAAAACGGTTTATAAAACACGTATGGATAGATCCTTTGAAAGAAGCTTGCATCACTGCCAAAGCGTGTTAATTTTCGTACTGAAAAACGATTCAAACCCGAAAACACACATGTGGACATGAGTCCTCAAAACAACGAACTTTGTCAAAAGTCAATACCCGGTCGGTCAAAGCCCTAAATTGGCGACATTACTTTTGAGACAAGGAAGACAAATGGAGCCAACTCGCCTGCAACGGTATAATCGCAAATAACATTGCAACGTATTCGGGAGATGGCTGGGACATATAAAACCCTAAAATCGTGTACGAGATCAATTGTTTAATATTTCACGGATGCCCCCCCCCCCCCCCCGCTACCTTCATTGTGACTCCAATAATCAGTTTTTTACAACTGCCTAGGGAAGAATTGCACGAGACCATTGTCAGCGACGTTTGAATTTAGAACATGAAGAAGACCAAGGGGTGGAAATGTGGGAACACGAGTACTATCATCGTTTGAAAACCGACTCCGAGTTTAAATGCTTCTTGGAAAGTAACAGTGATGGACGCACTGAACCCACAGGATAGGTTGTACGGGTTACGGACGTATGACACATGTTTGGTGTACCCGGCGAACGAAGAGAAAAGAGAATAAATCAAATATTTAGACGAGTGTTCACTGTGTCATCGCACGTGCAAATATCGTCACTTTACCGTAGGGCACTCGCAGTTGATGACCTGGATAACACTCAACAATACGAAGGATTGATTAAGAATAAAGTCTTACTTCACACGGACTTTTACCATCCCGTTTTACCTCACCATTACCAAGGAAAACGGATGTTTCCTGAGTGCCGAAACGTGTAACCAAGACAAGCCTTGTCGGCTTACCCTGGAAAAACGAGCTTTGACAAGAACGTTGGTCCGCGTGGAATTGTTTAAAGCTCCGGACCTGCCTGGTATACCAACTTTCCCACGATAGAACAATACAACAAGGGCGACGAGACACATGAAGATATGGTCGGAAACAAAGTAGATGCCTTTTTGAACATAATCAAGATGCCGGCGGCTATCCTTCCTGGTGCCAACTACCGAGAACCAAAATAAATTCAAAGAGAAATACTGGGACCTGGAAGGCAGCATGTTAGAACACAAGGAGCTAAAACTAAGGAAGGTGATCGTTTGCAAAAGTGATGCTGAATTGTTTGTGGGGTAAAATGGCACAACGACCGTCTTTACCCAAGATAATGTATACGTCCTAACCTAAACTAAATACTTAGAATACGTGAATATCGCTAAGCAGGACTTTATATTACTTAATTTTGAGGAAGAACTTGACATTATAGAAGCCGACGAATTTGGAAATATTATTGCGGCGTACGTGACACCGCATGTTCCCTTAAATATGTACGAAGTTTTAGAACTATTAAGTGATCGTGTATAGTATTTTGACAATGACAGTAACATATTCATAGATCGGTCGTGCCACTGCTATCCAGAATCGAGGGAGACCGTTTAGGCGTCTGGACTGAGGAGCATCCCGATGAAACGATTCTAACTTTTGCAAGTAACTGTCCTCAAAATTACTGCTACTAATACCGAGACTCAAATGGCCACATGACATAGAATGTAATGGTAAAGGATTGACTCTCAACGACTGCAAATTATTTACCTGGAAGTTTTAGACCAAACAGCTGTAAACACTCTGAAAGACTGTAAGACTCTGATGAGAGTCCGTCACCATTTTTACCCCCAGCGGCCAAGACAGAGGCAACCCCACAATCACCTGAAGAAGAAGAGACACGACAAGTTTTTATAACACCTTCGCAGATGCCATTCCTAGTTTATCACTTCCCGCGCTCCCCAATGGGAACTGAAACATTGGGTTAAAACGATGATGTACAATGCTCCTTCGACATAAATGAAAACGAAAGAAGCGAAACCGGAAACGAAACAAAAACAGAAAACCAAAGCTATCCCATTACCTCCATTACCACCAGCACTACCCTGGACGTCTACTCCTGTAGCACACCGGGACACAAAACGATTTCCAAACAACCACCATTTCTCTCCATCCAAAGTAGTATCATCGATGAGTGGGTGACTTATTAACATAAATGGGAAAGGTGTTAGCCAGCATTTATTACGATTTAGCACACCCTATAGGATTAGAGGGAGTTCCAAACTTGTTGGGTGCTGCTCAAACTCGACTGAAAAGTCTCCGTTTACCTAATGTGCAGCGAAGGTAACAAGAACAAGGTTCGTACAGTTACATAACTTCATTCAAATACAAAATTTCAGACGTCGCACTCAAGTGGAAGGGATCGATCACCAGTGGCAAGCCGATTTAGCTGATGTTTCCAAATATGTAACACAATTAGATCACTCGTCTTCTGGCTACTGGTCCGATTAAAAACCTTCCATCATATTCAGCTAGAGAAAGTGGAACTACCATATTACCGCTAAAACACGATAAGATCAAAGAATAAACTATCATTGATTAAGCATTTTGAATGATGCAAAAATAAACGACAACAGGTGTCCAGTTTACTCTCCCCGCGAGTGCTATTTCCGATATAGTTAAATCAGCTTGTAAATTTCCACTTATCGCGACTTTACCAGCATTGATTGTCGCGGCCGTCTCTGCAGTCGCGAAAACAGCAACCCTCAGAGCAGTCCGTAAAGCGGCAGGAATGGCACTAAATAATCCAAAATGACAAGGATACAAACAGGAAGGGGTCTAAGGTTACCAGGGAGTCGTTTCACTAATGGAGGGGGCTTAATATTGCTATTGAGTCTGTTCACCTATGGAAGCATTTTTGAGATTACCAGGGTGTATTTAGCTAGAATAAACCAAATAGGTATATCATAAATTACATACTACTAAGGTTGCATATTCCAATTATCGTCATTGCTGTCAAAGTATCTTAACGACGAAATAATATCCGATGACGAGTTCTCAGCAATGATTAAGATATACAAAGAGGCAATGATGTCTGATTTAAAAAATAATAATAAAATGATAATAATACTGTCACTGGAACTAATACATCAGATAGCCGCGAACACAACCACAGCAAGAACAACAATGATATCAATAACCTCATTGACTGTGTTGTCTGAAATAAAGAAATATTATCTTATTTTGTACCCTAAATGCAGCGCGAACTTTCCAACTGCGATTCCAGTAAAATAAATTGTGCTTACCCAATTAAAAGTATACCAAAGCGATGGCCAAATATCCGGTCAAAATCATTAACGGGTCAACAGTCCAATAATGCACTGGTATTTACATATATAAATGAACCAGGTGGAACCACGGATTGGATGGGCATTGGAATATCAAATGGAAGTGAAGATATCAGGGTTAGGGTTAGGGTTAGGATGAATTGCAGCGTAGGATTAGTTCCGTAACAGGCAAATAATCAGGGTTAGGGTTAGGGTTAGGGTTAGGCAAACAGGCAAATAATCAAAGATAGCTATAACGGTTGACGAACCATCCTTATCAGCCGCGATAGAGATTAGTTAAAATGACTATCTGGTGGATATTTATGAATCATCGATCAGAACAGTGCTAGGATGACCTAATTTTCCGCCTCAGGCACCATCTTGTCAAAGTCTACCTGAACCAAAACAGTTTGATTATATCACAGAAAATACATCATAATATGATATTAACCGATCATATAAACTCGATATAACAACGCAAGAAGTGGTTATCTTGAATCAATTTTAGTTCATATGCTCCTCATGAGGTATGTTACATATAATTGAAGAATTATTATTGAACAAACTCCAAAACAAATTACACATTATTGGAAATTATTGAATATTTTATAGACATTAATCAAGAAAACGTAAGACAACTACTGCGACTACACCAAGGTTTCCAAGAATCTAATCGAAGTAAAATAATATCATTGAGCATAATTCACACGCGTGTACTAATGCAGTAACAATATTTCCACGAGATCGAACTGTATGATTTTACTCTCCACCACCAGAGAACTCGGAGAAACATGCTTGATTTTATTTACGAATTAAGCAATAACGATTCTGTGTCAATATAGTTCTTAAAGAGTTTTTATGATGAAGGTAAGTTTGCTCAATTTGTAAGACCTAACGGCAAAATATATTGCACAGAATCTCTTCATGTAATGCTGTAATGCTATATGCCATGTAAGTATACAAATATTAGTACTTTGAATACTATCTGTAGTTGTTGTTAGCCATGATAGCAATGATTTACCACATGTATCCATAAATGATATTAATGTTGTCTCTGCTGCCATCGCTGGAGTCATTACTGTTAGCCGCAATGAGATTTTTGTTATATTTTTTTTATCAGCAGCAACACCATCATCTCGCCAGATTGCATCACTATTGCGCTACAGGATCATATACGATGAAATTTATCCGAGGATATTTTACGTAATTACGGACAAAACTAAATAGCATACGCATATCATCGGTTGCTGACATTTATGGGACCTGATCTGAATGTAGATACCGGGCTGCAAATATCACAATTAGATTTTAGAAACCTATATCCGATGTATTACGTTTCGTTGGAAACATCTTGGTTTAACAATCAGATATTGAAACACACTTCCGATCTCGTGCATCTCTACTTGTTGCACCATCCCCTCCCCCTTATCCCCAATAACAGAGCGACACCTGTCATACTCAGCGACAAATCGATGTTACTCGAAGGTTTTGACATACAAATGAGAGTCATTCATACACTAGTATAAAACATAAATGTGTCCAAATATGTAACACAATTAGATCACTCGTACTCTGGCTCCTGGTCCGATTAAAAACCTTCCATCATATTCAGCTAGAGAAAGTGGAACTACCATATCACCGCTAAAACACGATAAGATCAAATAATAAACTATCATTGACATTGTGCCAGATTAAGCATTTAAATGATGCAAAAATAAACGACAACAGGTGTCCAGTTTACTCTCCCCGCGATTGCTATTTCCGATATAGTTAAATCAGCTTGTAAATTTCCACTTCTCGCGACTATACCAGCATTGATTGTCGCGGCCGCCGCTGCAGACGCGAAAAACAGGAACCCTCAAAGCAGTCCGGAAAGCGGCAGAAATGGCACTAAAGAATCCAACATGACAAGGATACAAACAGGAAGGGGTCTAAGGTTACCAGGGAGTCGTTTCACTAACGGAAGGGGCCTGAGATTACTAGTGACTCTGTTCACCTATGGAAGGAGTCTGAGATTGTCAGGGTGTATTTAGCTAGAATAAACCAAATGAGTATATCATAAATTACATACCACTAAGGCTGCATATTTCCAGTTATCGTCATTGCTGTCCAAGTATCTTAACGACGAAATAATATATGATGACGAGTTCTCAGCGATGATAAAGATATACGAATAGGCAATGATGTCTGATTTCGAAAATAATAAGAAAATGATAATAATACTGTCAATGGAACTAATACAACAGATAGCCGCGAACACAACCACAGCAAGAACAAAAAAAATATGAATAACCTCATTGACTTTGTAGTCTGAAACAACGAATTATTATCTTATCTTGTACCCTAAATGCAGCGCTAACGTTCCAACTGCTATTCGAGTAAAATAAATTGCGCTTGCCCAATTACATGTATACCAAAGCGTTGGCCAAATATCCGGTCAAAATCATTAACGGGTCAACAGTCCAATAATGCATTGGTATTTGCATATATAAATGAACCAGGTGGAAACACGGATTAGATGGGCATTGGAATATCCAATGGAAGTGAAGATATTGAGTATATAAATGATGAATTCTAGCGTAGGATTAATTCCGTTAGTTCCGTAACAGGCAAATCAAAGATAGCTATAACGGTTGACGAACCATCCTTATCAGCCGCAATAGAGATAATTTCAAAGGACTATCTGGTGGATATTTATGAGTCAACGATCAGAATAGTGATACGATGGCATAATTTTTCGCCTCAGGCACCATCTTGTCAATGTCTACTTGAACCAAAACAATTTGATTATATCACAGAAAATACATCATAATATGATATTAACCGATCATATAAACTCGATATAAAAACGCAAGAAGTGGTTATCTGGAATCAATTTTAGTTCATATGATCCCCATGAGGTATGTTACATATAATTAAAGAATTATTATTGAACAAACTCCAAAACAAATTACACATTATTGGAAATTATTGAATATTTTATAGACATTAATCAAGAAAACTTAAGACAACTACTGCGACTACACCAAGGTTTCCAAGAATCTAATCGCGGTAAAATAAATATCATTTAGCAGAATTCACACGCGTGGACTGATGCAGTAACAATATTTCCACGAGATCAAACTGTAATGATTTTACTCTCCACCCCCAGAGAATTCGGCGAAAAATGCTTGATTTTATTTACGAATTAAGTCATAACGATTCTGTGTCAGTATATTTCTTAAAGAGTTTTTATAATGAAGGTAAGTTTGCTCAATTTGTAAGACCTAACGGCAAAATATATCGCACAAAATCTCTTCATGACTGAGACAACTTGCGTGGAAAGAATTAACAGAGAATACCGCGCAATTACTACTAAATTGTTTTACAGTTCCGCCAGTTGCACCCCACGCTGCCAGAGTGAGAAATATGTGGAAGCCGACAACGTTTATCTTGGAAGTTCAAGCTAGTTGTTGTGAATACGGACGCGTAGGATAATGGAATGCTAAATATGATTAGAAAGAAATTATTTCGGTTGATATGGTTGCGTGTTATCCGGTAATCTCGGGTACGGAGATTGTGTTGAATATTTTAAATCATTTGGTCATCCCACCCATGAGATGACACAAGTTGCGATAAATTGACCACTACCCGATTGTAACCTAACCGTATTCGCTCGTGCAATATCATTCGATTTTGCAAAAGGACTCCATCCGATTTGTTATATTTAGTTTGATGAACGTTTCTCTGAAACATACTGGGCACCAATATTGTTATTACAATATATGATTGATTGTAAAATACTGATAACGTTGAATATCGGTGAGGCAACTATATTGTATAAATAACAGATTTAGGATTGGTTACAGAACTTGATGATGTTAGTCTTGATAAAATTATTAACGATTACAAGCATTATATTATAGACCAGCTGGCAGACGAAGAATGAATGAAGAATATTGATGATGACATTCCAGGAGAGTCAAGGATTACATAATCTCATGTTAAATGAAGTTGTTGAAGTTGATATCAGTGCTGTCTATGAAGCGTTAAATGATAAATCTTGCTGGACACAAGGATACATAATGACGATACACTCATCTCAGTGGTTAACAATATATGATACAGTTGTTTGGATCTTTGATAATCGCTTGGCGTGGTCAGATTTAGTTTATCTCGCAGTTTTACGAGTTATAAGACTATCTCAATTTCGGAGAGTTAGTTTTAAATGTATTGACACCAACACCGATCTTGTTAGCGATGATATATAAAGAAAAACACTCGCTAGTAATACACAAAGTGACGAGTGAAGGATTTGATATTGATGGTGAATTGTGAATCATCGGTATCACTTGCAACTGTTCACGTGCAAATCCACGCTGAGGAGCAGTTGAATCTAATATATAGATTTCAGGTTTTCCCGTGGATCTTGTTATATTAGATATTTTGTGTGTGATGAGAGTCCAAATATGATCAGTAGCTTTTCTTTAACCACCCTCTAGTTCACCTGGCTCATATAAAAATCTTACATTCACATTACCAAGTATTTGGTGTTTTGAAAACTCATTTATTGCGAATACATATTGTTTGTGATCGCGTTAATATGTTTCATATTGATTGTTCGAGTACTTTCATTATGTAATGCATTAATCACACTTGGTAATATTGCTACCCATTCACGATATATCTTATGTTCAATACATTTCTTCGCTTAATGATATCCAACGATCCGCTCATCAAGTGTTAAATTAAATCGTTCAACAATTGCAAAATCAAGGTATTGCAGTATGTCCTTGTCTGATGGTGACAGTATTATGCTTTATCAGCGAATAATACTGTACATTGAAATTCCTTGTTAGGATCAACTTGTACTATGTTTTGCCATCGCATACCTCCTAGTTGATACATTCGTTCAAATGCAGTAAATATACTCTGGAATATGTTCTTCTCCTGGGTATTTGGCTCATGAGGTCCATGGGAAATTTGTCAACTTTGCTGCAATATCACCTCCTTGTTTTTATTTTTGTTTTGTAAAATTCGATTTGTCATCAGGGGTAAATCTAAATTTCTTTTTACCGCATCGTTCAAACTTATCTGTATTTTTGGTTGTAATAGGTTTTAGTGCATCTATCGGCATTCGCGCTCTAAATTTAACACAATATTGATCCGTATTATATATTATACGTCATGAATATAATTGATTTTTCAGCGGGAATAACGCGAGAACCGGTTACCCACCGTCCAGTGTTACTAAAGTATTAACAAATGATTATCATGGGTCCATCTGGAAGTGGAATGACGAAACTGTTACTGAAAATGACAATAAGATGGCTAATATGGGACATGTTGTATTTTATAGCACTATTTGAAGACGATCAGGCTTTTTACGATGTGTTAAAAGAGTTTAATGAAAACTAAAAATCGTTTGATGAGCGCTTCGTTGATGTTATCACTGATATCAATGATGCACCGGGTATTGATGATATTAATTAAATAATTAATAATTTAATTAGATATGATGATGTAATGCTGGATAAACAATCAAATCCAGCAATACCATTTTCTCGAGGTAGACATAAAAATACGGATGTGATTTATGTAACTAAGAGATATACACAAATTCCAGAGTGCAGGAAGTACTCTCAGTGATGTAATATTCAGTCCAAGTAGCTGTCTAGTTTTAGATATGATTCAAGATTAAACATACATGATGAAAGGTATTAAACTATTGGAAATATAGTCGTAATGCCATACTATTTTATTTCCACTTTCGAGGTTGTAAACAGAATTTTCACTTCATTCCCAATGCATGATTTGTTTTAAAACATTATGAGGAACCAATCTAGGCAAAGGTCTCCAACAATTTCAGCTGAATCTTAATATTGGCAAACTAGCCAAACTAAGCAATGACATTCCTTTTCAAATTAAACGGTGGAAAGACTCAAAATGACATAAATATTACGAGTAGCAACAAATCGTTTACTCTTCTTCATGTAAAGGAAATTATGTGTCAGAGACAATTTTGCAATTCATGCCATCAACACTCGCCAGGCTTCTAAATGCTTTCAAAATACGTTTATCATTAAAAACTGTATCCAAACAAGTTTACATCAAATATACTTTTCATGTGTTGATGACTTTAATTATTCCAAGTGAGTTCTTAATGGGTTTTGTGGATTAGTAATGACAAGAGAAGCAATGTACTAAGGAATTCTTTACTTTATTTATCGAGAAGTCTTACTGCTGTACATTGCATGAAATTATTAACACTCTGTATGTAATATTATTGAGAACAGCTGTGACACGTTTCTGATTAACTGAAGGAATAGAACAGTAAAATATAACAAATTTATTGCAATATGATACCTCTGTAAACATCAAGCAGTACATTTGGTATTCACTATGTAAGGGCTTGGCACAAAATGTGGAACATATTAGTTATGAATATAGGTCTATGCTAATGCTAATATAAGTACCAGAAAAGATAATCCTATACAACACTTAAAAACTATTGTAGTCTTAGGTTATGGACCGCAATATGAAGATCAGCCAATTGTATGCAGCACGTTTGGTTTGTGGGTCTTTATTATTTCTTACTTGTTTCTTTAAGCTCATATAATGTGCTTTTAACCCTTCCAGCATCTTAAAAAGACATAACTAATGATTCAAGTGGAAGACGATTCATAGTACAACATTTGACATGATATCTGCAGAATTTGCATTCTATACACTGATCACTAGTAAAAGCTTGATTAATATTACAGATTGTCACATGTCCCATGTTATTGGAGCTTGCTATGGTGTTAGGCAAGATTCAGAGAGCATTGCCTAAAATATGTGTTTCGAGCAAGAGCTAAAAACATATTAAGGCTGTAAATGATGTAACATATCATAAAAAAGGTATATAGACCTTCCTGAATCACTAGATAAAGACTTATATATTACAGGAGTAGGACGACACAAAGTTATTTAGATGATGTGTTTAATGTATAACATATCATGCAAGAGCAGTATTCAAAATACATATTTATTTTTATAAGTAATCCATATGTAAGTAATATAACAAGCAAAACACATATTACGTGTACTATTGACAGAACCATACCCATCTCGATCATGAAGACTGATTTTTTTTTAATTTAAATGTTCCAGTAAAAGATCATAGAGTGCATCTAAAGTTGTGAAATTTCGCTTAGATACCAGCTAAGCAGTATCGATATTTTGATCACGTCCCATACATGTTATCAAATGATAGTCACGTACTACGTGATTTGTTTCAAAACTTAGCAAAATGCCCTCAGAAGGTTCCTGATGTCCATTTATCTTCAAACAAACCTCAGAAAATAGTCAAACACCAATGGATTTCGTTCCTGCGAATCTTTTCAGGCATTTGCTTGAAAAGCCATAAATTCATGTGTTTGCACTGAAACTATGTTTTTATCTGGGATTTGAATAACAAAAACTGCATTACTTTGAACACTGTTTTCTTATTTAACCATTATAATCATGATTCATGAAAGAAATTAATTTTTGTTAGTCAGCAATATATACAGTCATTACTGGCATCCACAGTTTTTTTTCAATTTTACTTGTCCGTATCAAATGCGTTGGATCGACAGATTGCATCAATAATCTAATATTTCTACAAAATCCACATAAGTGGAATAGTGGAATCGCACATTAACCATGTTATTCTACATTTGACATTGATCTATGTGCAAGGAATCCCATGCTAAAAGTATCATTCATCGATGGAACTTTAGCTCTAGTTGCATTCAGGGTTACAGTTCTGCCTTCCGGATGTTCAGTTGTATCCTTTGCAAATATCATTGACTGACAACCCGATCTCGAGTAAACATTGGAATATCCTGCCAGACCTAATTATGTTGTGGCAATATCAACATTGTCGAAACACGATTCAATATTTTCTATCAATCATGTATATGTTTATGTTACATAATGCCATAACACAATTGTTAACAAAACCAGGACGATCTAAATGTCTGTACTCTGTATAATATGTGTTCGAACGTAGACCTTCGATATCCATAAATGCCTCAGCAGGCAGGACATATATACTTTTATCATGAACTTCAGATTTATTCTTCTACGTGCGTTAGATACACGAGCGTCAAAAAATAATATTAATACTCACAAACATACTCATCTTTGGCGTATCGATGATAAATGCTGTATCAGATATCATGTAGAAGATTTTAAAATCAGTTTTATTTAGATGTGCCGAAATTGGATTCCTACCACTAAAATTTCCTTCTCCATCCATCAGTTAATTTTATCTGATATTTTGGTTACTTTGACTTTTGTGTTGTCATATTGGGAGATATCAATGTCCAAATTATTTCCGATCATATTATAGACCCCAATCCATTTCGTAAACTTTAAGCATTAAAGCAGAACAGAAGAATGTAGGTAAAGTATTATTTATAGTTTATTCTGATATTCGCTTTCGACACTGAACAATAAGTAATTAAAACGTTTAATAATTTTTAATTACTCTTTCTCACACACAGTATATTCACATCCTTGGCTATCTGTTCTTCCCATCGAAAATACCTGGCACAAATTTAATTTTAAAAAATGGTTTATACAATTCCGTAACAACGAGAATTGAAAAGCCTAGAAACTTTGTAACCGTCTTTTTCCAGATAGATGTCTCAAATGTTTCATGAACACATGTCAAAGTGATTTTATTTACTCTGAATACCCATTGTTTTTATATTGTTCCTGTAAATCACCTGAGTCTAATGGGCAATGCTTGTATGTGCATCACTTGGGGCATGAAAGCTGAACTCACTATGGAAACAAATGTGGGAGACCAGAATCATCTGGCAATGAGTTCGGTGGAAGAATTGCAAAGATTGTGCTCGTCTAAAGCGATCTGCATACTCTTTTAAGTGTGGACATCATATTGTCTTATGCCATATCATTTGCGTCAAGGAATTTATACTAAGAAATTTGTGTCACGTGAACATCCAGAAACTGAGTTTGAAGCCAGTAGGAACAAGGAAACAGATATTTTTTTAAAGCGAAACAACCTCGTGCTTCATTCACGGACATTTATAAGCCAGCGTCTCCCAGAAGATTTGGAGGAGAAAAATAATTATCCCATGAATTCGTGAAGGTCAGAAAAGAGGAAGACAATTTAGAAGCCAAGATAATTAACCTTCAATGTACTTTGATTTTATTCCCGGAAAAACGTTTGAAAATATCCTTAGTATCTGCAGTTTCTGCAACGGGACATGTGTTGCCGACAAAGATAATTGTTGGTTGTGTGAGGGAGCTAAAATAGATATGTGCATGAAAAGGATGAATCGTGCTTGTGCATAAAAGATGGATTGGTGTGGAGATGATGCTGTCGTAGATTAAATTAGAGCAGAAAAGGTTAAACTCGTCCTCATATATACAAACGATTTATTCTTATTAGAGCGTCTGTTCTTAGCAAAGGTGCATCTAGGTCGAAGAGTATAAACAAACAACTTTCACAACTTTTTTTCTAAAGATTTCTTTCATATATATTACGTTTGAGTGCATTTTCCAACATTTAATTTATACATCATTTAGGTGGCCTGCAAGTTACGACTCGAAATAAAATGATGTGCCCCAGCACATACAATGCACATACAATTACTTCGAAACTAAACGAATGGTATCCCAACAAATACGGTGTCCCAACATATATGGTAAATACGGTAAACCTAGTACCAACAGAATTAATGAAATCTACACAGTACTGAATAAAATGTGGAAAGATACACAGTACTGACTGAAATATTGAAACCTACAGCATGTACTGAAATGAGTTTATATTCCATCTGGCAACAACTACTACAGGTTGAATCTTGCAAATAATTTCTAGGTGGATTATCATCTCTGTTGAAAAAAACATGACGTCAAAATTAGAGGACATACCGTAACTTATCGTGATCAGGTAACCATATAACGATTTAATCGAACACTTGCTGTATCAAAGGAAATAGTTCAAAAACATATGAGATCTCGTTAATGGGTTACAAGAGTACTAAGCGTGTTAGATGAGACTCGTGTAATTTATGCGATCACCAAAAATAGGTACCTACACAACGACATCTTTTATTCCAAGCAACCAGTATTAGATTTTAATTTTAATATACTTTTAAGAAACGTGTTAACTTAAAGGCGGTATAAAAGAGAACCTTTTCTTGGAGTGTAACTACACATACCATTTTAATTGTCGCAAGATCTGCGAGTATATCTGTTATATACATATTAGATTCAATTGTTCCTCAATGAAGATTTGTACATGAACAATAAAAATCAATTACCGAAGATACACAATTACCAATATCTTCAATTAACTAGAGGCTCGACCTCGTTTACACTCAGGACATGTCAGCATTGCATTTTCGCATGTTTGACCAAGACCACTATTATCAGCAGAAAGGGCGAACTGTACAACGTTTTGGAGTCGTCAATTTGGCAAACCAAGGCTTCCTCGAAATCGTAAAAAAGCATTAATTTGGGAAAACAAAATCAGAAAAAAGACGCCAAAGTCGTTTTCCCCCAGCTCTTGCTGCTGCTATGGGCTTAACACTAGCAATTTACGATCAAAATCTTTTTAAGATTACACAAACAGACTAATTTGTAAAACCTCACCTTGTAAATCAATTAGATTATTGGACTGGTCAGTGAGTCTGAAAATAATTCTCGTTAGCGAATTACTATGACATCGCATATAGACTGGATTAGTGGGAGCGGTTGGTGCAAATGAATATAAAATATATCCCTGTTGGGCTTGACTCGATCGCTCGAGATTTATATGATAACTCCCTTCGATAACATCACATACTAAATTCAATGCTCTCACCTAGGATATATTCACATTTTGAGAAGCAATATTTCTACCACCGCCATCTGGGTCATTATTATGTTTGAGGATTGTTGTTTGTTGTTTCCATTTGGTGAGTATCAGAGAAAAGTTTTCTTGAATAAGATCATTAACATATGCTTTTACTTAATTTGCGTTATACCCAGAAAATTTGAAATCGGGTAAATCGGCCTCTGTTATATTGTAACCAGTTAGGAATTTTTGTTTATCTTCGTTTTTGTCATTAATTATTACTTGAATTATTCGTTTATTGATATATTCCATGTCAGATACAAGCTGATTTAATATAATAACATATTGTATGATCTCATTAACAAGGCGCGGCCTCGTTATATAAGAGAGATGCTCCTGGAAACTCCGTCGTAGTCGTTATAGTTGTGTTCTATGTAATTGATTTATCTCTTTCAAATAATCAATGACGTTAGTTAACGTAAATGTGATTACAATGGATGAATCAGGAGTTTTCTCAAAATCAAAATAACATTGTATGGTATAGTTTTCAAGAAATGTAAATCTATCGGTTAATTTTGTATTTTTATATAAGGTAAATATTCTCGATATGATGGCTTAATTTCATGATATGATTTTTCGTCTGTGACATAATAAGATTTTTTTTGGTTCGGGTATTTGATAAGATGTCCGAGGTGGTATTTCAGGCCATCCTAGCACGGTTCTTATAGAACTCTGATAGATATCTACGACATAACTGGGTGAGTTTATCTCAATGGCAGATGATAACGTTGGCTCATGAACTGTTATAGCGATTTTCGATTCTTCTTTTCCAGTAATTGATTTTATTCTATGTTGAAATTCGGTATTGATTTGTTCGATTTGGTATGACCCATATGGTATCGAAACAACATTCCAGTCTGGAGTCCCGTCTTCTTTATTCGTAATCAGCAGGGAATTATTCGCTTGTTGACCGTCAAATGCTACCGACCTAATGTTAGGCCAACTGTGATATACTCGTAATTTTGCTAACGCTATCTTCTTCACGGGAATCGGAGTAGGGAATCGGAGTAGGGAAATTCACACTGAATTCAGGATTCGTTGAGGTTACTGAGATCATGCTTGTTTTCACCGGATTTGTGTTTTCCGCTATTTGTTGAAGTAGTTCTTGCGATGTCGCCATTGTTAGTATACTCATGTTGTTGCTCTATTTTTGACATCACAGAATCATAAACACGTACCATCGCTGAGAACTCACTATCTGATATTAATGTCATCGAGTGACAACGATATCATCGATGATAATTGGGAGCATGCAGTGGATGCAACATGAAATTTAATTATGTAATCTTGCAGTTTGCGTTGACTGCATAATTATATTTCTTTGAATTTAGTTTGAAATTCTCTGACCTGATCATAGCGATACTGCTGTGATGACATATTATTTATTACAACATAATTCAATTTAATTATTTACTTAAAATCCGCTACGAATTCCACGTACTATGTTACTGATGTCATAACCAAACTAGTATCCGCGGTTGTTATCGTAAATCGTTCAGTTGCATCATTATCGATGATTGTTGATATTATATTGTTGACTCCAAATGAACTCGTTGATGAAATATTAAATTGAGTCGGTGTCACTAGTGTTAATCGATAAATACCATTGTCGGTTGCAGTGATACTTAATCTATTGTTTGTAGGAGTCCACGCAAATGATTCGTATTGAATTGTGTATACTACGTTGATGGTTTTCGTATGAGGAATTTTTGTTTTTTAAATGATTGTTATCATTCTCGTTGCATCATTTTTGATTGCCTCGATGAAGTTTTTCATCTCATCGATGGATTTCTTAATATCAAGGAGTTTTATGTCAATTTTATCCAACGTGGTTGCCAAAAATGTATCAATGATATTTTTACGAAATGATGTAAACTTTTCAACGTGATCTGCATATTTAACTTGAAGTGTTGCTAGTTCCAACATAGAAGTCTTTATCTCTGTGAGCTTCGGTGTGGTCACTGGAGGATTACCAAAAAGTTCTAACACGGGTTTATCAATATTGTTCATGATGGATTTTTGTAAATCAGTAAATTTATTAAATGTATTTATATGATCGTCATACTTATCTTTGAGTGATTTCAAAGAATTCACCGATGATATATAATTGTTATCGAGTGTTAATATTGTATCTGTGATTGTTGAAACAAGTGCGCCTGGTTTGAGTTTACCCTGATTGGAAAACAACGCGATAGTATCTACTGCGTTGCGTTGTTTAACTAAAATATCATCAAGAGAAACATTACTCGTTTTCAATTTACCCTGATGATCTTGAAATACAGCTATTTCATTTAGTATGAACACTTGCTAAGTTCAACATCTCAGCTATTTCATCTTCGATTATTTTTGTTTACATCACCGGTTACAGATATTTCCCCGGTGGGTTTTTTCAACATTGAGACAGATCGTCCCCAAATATCAACCATGTTATTTTATATTACTTTCTCTCTCTAAAAAAATACTATTAGTATATTCATTCATGACTTGATGAGGTGGTTTTATCGATGATGAAATAGCGTCATGGCCATTCAATAATTATATGCCGCATATTGGTGGGTCATTCATTTCCTGTGTTGGTAGCATTAAGTACCAAGTCTTCATTTTATGAAAATTGTTTAATTGGTTTAGACCCATATGAATCGAAATAAACAATCAAATGCGGATCAATCACGTATGTATCCCAGTGGGTTCCGGGTCCGGTGCTGTTATCTAGATTAATGATTCCGGTTTCAACGTTGTTGGGTTACGTCGGCAACTGATCTTTCATAAAGACACCTCTAAAGCTTTTAATCGATAGTTTTTTAGCAGCATCGAGTAAATCAAAATTTGACAACGGAACCACTAAACCGTTCCCGGTATTCTCAAGCTATTTCCTTTGTACCATGAATACGGAGTTACTGGTAGTTTTAGACCCTTTCCCTTTTTTTATATCCCTGTCCAGTTGCCTTCTTTAGTACCATCCCTGCCGCGGTACCAACGGTTCCTAACGCCGCCGCTTTAGCCACCGCTGGGGCTGTTGCCGCAATTAATGCTCGTAACGCAGCTAACAGTGGAAATATACAACCTTTATCATGTTTTTGATCGCATCTGTGGAGAAAGTGATCTGAACACCCTTTTTATCTTTGAAAGCATCATTAAAGTGTTTTATCTGACGAGTCGTAAGAGACAATTTATTCTGTCCACCAGACATCTGATTGTTTTTCAGTGTTATCGTGGTTCCACATTTTGTAGCTGATTCTGATTGCAATTTTTCAATTTGTTCAGGAGTCAACGTGACACTAACAACACTATTTGACATTTTATTTAATAACAGATTGGTCTAATTGTTACGTTACATATTTGCGAAAACACTACATGTTTTCTACTGGTGCATCAACTACTCTCATTCGTCTACCAACAACTTCATGTAGCATTGATTTGTCGCTGAGAATGACAGCAACTGCTCTGTATTCGGGGATAACACCACGAAGCACAGTAGCGCTAAAATGTATATCAAAGACGGACTGTCTTGTTAAATCAAGATGTTCCAACGAAATGTAATAGATCGGATAAAGTTCCTTAAAATCATATTGTGATATTTGCAGATCAGTATCAACATTTTGATCGCGTCCCATATATGACAATAGACGATGATAAACTCGCGCAATATAGTTTTCTCTGTAATTAAGTTGTAAATCTGCGGATGGTTCTTGCTGCCATTTATTCTCAGTGAAACGTCAGTAACATCTAATGTATCAAACATCATATGGCTGTATAATTGTGAACCAACTCGCGTGTAATCCTGTAACGTAATAAATATATGACATGGAGCTGAAACACCTTGTTGTTATGCCAGGTTCCATGTAAATATATTGTTAATAGCTGATTGCTTAACATCTGTTGTTGTTGTTAGCCAACTTAGCAATAATTTTCCTCCTGCATCCATAAATGATAGTGATTTATCTTCTGTTGTGATTGATGGAGTCATTACTAGCATCCACAGCGACAGTTTTGTTAGAAGAACTTTACCAGCATCATCAAGTGGATTTTCAGCATCTACTGGAATCCTCCAAATTGCATCGTTGTCATTACCTTTTCGCACGAGTACTACTGTATGCTTTGCTCCATAAATAACTTTTCGGATATTTCTGCAGAATCTGAATATATGACGTATTGGAATCGCGCATGAAAATGAGTTACGCGCTCCTTCCAACAATGACATACGTGTTGCGGCTCCTAAGTTGAAATTAGGATCAGCATTTATAATCATATCATCGATAGCAGCAGGAGCAGGAGAAAGATCATTTGGTCGTCTTACAATAAATTGATTTTTTCCAGTAGTATTTATATTATCCTTCGCAAACATCATAAAAGGGCCTGCCGATCTTGTATAATCGTCGGAGTATCTTGCCAAACCAATTATTGTTGTTGCAACATCAACATCGCGTTCTATCGACCCGATCTCTCTTCCATCAATCATATATCTTCCGCTCTCAAATATCTCCATGATACCATTATTGACAAAACCGACTTGGGTACCATCTGGATAAGGTGCTGCTGCACCAGGAGTATCAGCTGATTGCACGAGTTCTCCTTTTACTTCGATACACGCTTCACAAGGCAACAAAAGTATTTACTGGTATCATGGACGTGAAGTTCAATTCGTGATCTAATATCTGGTTGTACTGCATAATAGGAATAAAATTGATAATCGTGTATAGAATCATCCTTGCACACTGGGGCGTCCATATCAAACGCTGTTTGAACATTTTATTATATATCCCTTGATCTAAATCGCAATTTTTGTCGGGATCTTAAACAACTCCCCGCTATCATGTTTGCGATATCATCTGGGTTGCTGGTCGCCAACGATGCTAATTTCTGGTCCACCGCGCTATTTATTATTTTACTAACACTTGCAGGCATCACTTGTGTAGATGGTAACGGCTTCTTTCGCCGTAGAACTAACGACATTAGTTTATCTTTCGCGGCGGAAAACGCCTTTCCAGCAACATTACCAACAGCGCTAATTCTTTTATCACGAATAACATCAATAGCTTTCGTTGATAATTGTTTTACGATTGGTGCTATTTTTGGAGCCATTCTTGCAAATAACCCTGCAATGGTATTGCCGAGACCATCACCATAGTACGCTCTATAAACAGGCAATCGTGAGTTTACTACAAAGACTGGTAGGTTTATCGTGGTTATAATGTATGTCATCTTATTTAAATGATATTTATCTAATCGTAAAAATCCTACGGATTTTGATTGCTAGCAATTTCGGTGATTAATCACTGTAATAACCATGATTTTCGGCTAACTCATCAATGAAATATCGATATGTTTTGATATTCATGATGCCGCCTTGAAATAACCGCATGCAGATATCAGCTGCTTCATTAATTATTTCCGGTGAGTTATTTCCAGCTCGTTTTCTTCCTATGAGAACCTATAATCTTGCTATATCGCTGAGAAAACTACCAGGACAACGAATAAGACATCCACTTGGAGTTCCACTCTGAGAAAATCCCTTTCCGGTTGCACCCTGTGCATCATCATCATGTTGTAAATACCCAAAAGGTTCATCATCATCCCATTGAGGGTCTTCTTGTTTTTTGTTTTTTTTTGTCTTCGTGTTGGTGTTTGGCGTTTTCTTTCTTGTTGTCGTTCTTGTTTTTTATAATAACTAATTTCTCTTTTAAATCTTTGCTACTCCTTCATCCTCCTTCCTAAAAATTCAATCCCTCTATTTATTTTATACAACTCCTGAATCCAGTCATTGAATGATATTGCATCATTTTTATACTCGCCCTTTTTAAACTCCTCTTTTGAATTATAGCTGTCAACAACAAAACCACTTAAAACATGAACATCTTTTTGTTTTATTAGTGTTTTAGCTTCCTCGATAAATTTATCCACAGAAGAAATTTCTCGTTTTTTTCGGACCAGGAGGGATTTCGTTAACAACGCTGATGTTTTTTCAGTTTCCGTTGCTATTTTTCAAGTATACCAAGAAGAGGAGTTTCTCTCCTCGATCCTTCATTGGCTGATTTTACATCTTTGCTTGCCGTGGTTATTGGTTTAAACAGATCTTCAGTTCCGGCTGTAAAACAGTCTGTAAACTCTGTCTAGCTTGCAATTTCTCTCTAACAGAATCGCGGATTGGAATGAATTTCTTAATTGCATCTAAACTTTCACGCGCTAATCTAGTCTTTAGTGTTTCGTTTACCATTACTAAAATTGCTCGCAATTTAAATGTACGATCTAAATGCAGTGACGAAGTCATCAGTAACATAAAAACTCGACACACTCCAAATAACAAATAGACATTAAATCATTCTTCGCGATGGTCAATGAAAAAATTATGCGGAAAGTGTCTTAAATTATTATTTTATAGGAAATTGGACACTTTCCGCATCGATGATAGAGCTGTTAAATTATTAATCTGAGTTGTCGTATCGAGCAATCCATCCATTAACACTCCAAACAACAAATAGGTATTAAATCATTCGTCGCGATGGTCAATAAAAATGATATTGAAAGTTTCATAAATTATTATTTTATAGGGAATTGTAAACTTTCAACATCGATGATACAGCTGTTAAATTGTTAATCTAAGTTATCATATCGGAAAAGAACATTCATTAACAGTATTGGTCATACCAGAGATAGTGTGATGTTGACTTGTCCTGAGTGTAACAGACGAAGAGGTGCTAGTGAAGACCACGCGGCGGTAATTGAGTATCCTCGGGTATCACTTGTAGTTGTTCACGAGTAAATCCTCGCTGAGGAGCAGTTGAATCCAACCTATAGACTAGCGGTCTACCCGTGGATCGTGTTATACTAGATATTGTATGTGCAGTGGCACTCCAAATAGGATCAGTAGCTCTTTGTTTGCCACCTTTGAGCTCTCCTAGTTCATATAAATATCCAAGAGTGACATTGCCGAGAATTGGTTGTTTTGAAAAACCATGTTGTGGTTTTACTTGTATATACTTATTTTTAATCGCGTTGTTAGGTTTCACGTTGTTTGTTTGGGTAATCTAATTATTTCAAGCGGTAATCACGCCTGGTAATCTCTTGACCCATTCACGAGATCGTTTATCCTGAATAAATTCCTTTGCGTATTGATATCCAAATAACCGCTCAGCAAGTGTGCGATTAAATCGTTCAACAATAGCCTGATCGCGGTATAATGCAGTATGGCCTCGTCTGATGGTGACATTATGATGCTTCATTGTTGATAACACTACACACTGCAATTCCTTGCCAGGATCAACTTGTAATAGATTTGGCCAATGCAGAGGACCTCGTCGATCAATCCTTTCAAATGCTTAAAGCATCTTCAGTTGATGATTTTGTTTTGAATGAATCTGCTTGTTTGTTTCGACTCGCAACATCAACTACGGTTAGCGCGTATTTGTAAAAATCATCATGCTGCAGAAATAATATATTAGCCTGATGAACCTCATTAGGTGAGCTGACATCAAAATGCGAATAGTTAATTTGTTTAGGTGGTGGTAGATAAATTTGCCATATCGCCTGTTTGGATAACCAATCCGCTGCAGTGGTATTTTTCACCTTTGCGGCGCTATCGAATTTACTGATTGCTGCTTTGCCCCTCCAGTATCTTCTTGGAGAATAATAAATAGATTCCATGTTGTTATGAATTACCAGCAGCCATCTTTAATTTGCCTTTCATAGCCGATTTTATCAACCATGAAGTCAACTTTTCTTTGAAGGATTTATCAGTGATATAATTCAACGTAGGAATTAATTTCACATCTGCGATATGTCTGTTTTGCAGATTACTGCTTTTATAAGCAGCATCATGAGCATGTCACGCCTTATCAATAGCGTTTATTGGGAATTCACTGGGCCTGGGTTGGTTTTGATCATCGAGTCTGATATCGAGTCTGGTTCCGGGTCCACATTAACTATACCCTGGAAGGTGTTTTTCTCCCGTGTTTTGCCCATGGTGTCCCTGGGAGTTTTACTAACTTGGCTGCAATATCACCTCCTCAATTTTGCAGATTTCATACAAACAAATATAAATTTCTTTATACCGCATTGTATACACTTACCAGCTAGTGCTGTTCTGTTATTTTTAGTTGTAATCGTCAAGTCATCTGTCCTAGTACGCTTCTTACATTTTACACAATATAAATCCATAATGTTTATATAATAACATGAATGTAATTGATTTTTCGGCGACAAAAAAATAAGAACCAGTTAAGCATCATGCAGCGCTACCAAATTCTATTCGTATGATTATAATCGGACCATCTGGAAGTGGCAAGACACAACTGCTACTTAATTTGATAACGAGATGGATGAAATGGGATAAGTTGTATTTAATAGCCCCGAGTGTAGATGATCAGCGATGCTACGAAGTGTTAAAGGATTACAACGAAAAGCCAGCAGAAATCAGGGGCGTGGGTATCATAGAGTTTACAGCTAATATTGACGAAGCACCGAGCATTGATGTTATTGATGGAAGCATTAACAATTTACTCGTATATAATGATGTGATGTTAGACAATCAAAAAAATCCTGCTAGGATCTTATCCTGAGGTAGGCATAAAAGCACTGACGTGATAGATGTCAATCAACGATACACTCAAATACCAAAAGTGATCAGATATAACTGTAATATAATTGCTGTATTCAATGGACACATACGCTACGAAATATTTGGCAAACTTGATCCGGTGGTGATATGGATTATAATATCTTTAGAAATTTCTTTAGTCACGTTCAGTCAATCCCACATGGATTTGTAACGATAAATTTGCATGATCATAGATCAAGATATCGTATCGGACTTGATCAAATATTCGGTTGAAATTCTAAAAGGATTTTCAAAGAATTGTTAAATCCATAGCAGCAACAATGGTGGGGTGACAACGACTTTGGCGTCTTTTGTTTGATTTTCTTTTCCCAAATTGACGCTTTTTTACGATTTCGAGGAAGCCTTGGTTTGCCAAATTAACGCCTCCAAACTGTTGTACAGTTTGCCCTTGCTGCTTTTCTATTAATTATGTCTACGGTAAATTTGCTTTGGATGATTATTTGAATATTACCACAACATTAATGTGTTACAACTTGCACAATGATTAGTTTGTCGTTGTTTTAATGTCATGATAAATTCAGCAACAAGATCAAAGTCGCATTTACTTTTTGACACATGGTTTATAGCTAACCATTTCTGTTCTTACTTTATCATCGCTATTGCCCATGCAGTTTGATTATTTTGTTTTGGATGTCAATGACAATCCTCTGCAACTGAAATATTCCTATGCCTTAAGACAATTCGAGATAGACTAAATTTTACCTTTCGATACCATCATCAAGGATCCAAGCAGCTGAAATAGTTAATCCTTGAGATGAATGAATCTTCATTGTGTATCCTAGCGCAAATGGAGTTTTGTCCTAAAATGTGCTCTGAACAACATTGACCGGAACTAAAACAATATTCTCTGACGATCCGGATAAATCATCTCCATTATTTTGTTTTCGCGTGCCTGCTAGGCTATATCACAATGGTAAAGGTAGAGTTGAGATTCTTCTCTTTATGTAACATAAATAGTTGTTTTTGAAATTTATCACAAACTATCATTCTACTTGCAACTATCAAATCATCTGGTCTACACAAATTCCATAAATTATTTATAGGAGTTTTTGAAACTATGTAACTCATATTTAGCACTGTCACTTTATACGATTGTAGTCTGATTAATGTCTTAAGCTCTGTGATCTTCAGTTACTTTTTTATAATAATTTATTAAACCGTACAGCCATGCATGTGCAGACAATCCAATAAAAAGTGTTCGTTGACGATGATCGAGGGACATTATCACAGCAGTAATTATTGTCAACAACAAATCAATATATATGTTTAGTACATCATTAGATACTGTTCATATTTCATCCCAAACTATAATCCTTGGAATGTATATTCACCCATTCGTTCAGAAGTCCATTTATCTCCTTTCCACCAAACGATGTGCACGATTTAATTCCTCGATCGAACATTTCTCTGGCGAGTCATATCAAAGGAGTTTGACGAACTCACATAGGATAGTTTTCATTATTGGAGCATGAAAACATCCACACGAATACAGGATCGTTTTTACAAATATTTTCGATATCACCGTCATAAAATTGGACAGTTCAGTTTCGTGAAATATTGTTACTGCATTAGTCCACGCATGCGCATTGCACCCTCGATTTAGATTTTGAATCGTATAAAAATATAAGGTTATCGCCTTTACTATTATGGGAAATTGTAGTTCTTTCCTAGCTCAGCGACATATTTGACATATGCTGCGATATCTTTAAACATTTCTGCCCATTAGTGTATTTTATTTGCGTTTTAGATCCGTTAAACGTTTTCCACGTACTGCATTTGTGAAATGTTCCGTTACTCCTTCTGCTACACTTTTTTTTTCCGAACATTTTATTGGTTTTAGATCAGCAGCGCTGAGATTATCATTCAGCGGATATATCCCATAAAGAACCACGGTTAGAGTGTAAGTTATTTCATAATACGGTTTTCAAAACAAGTCAACAGTTTTGGTTAGGAAGTGTTACTCAATATAGCAGTTTTTTAATTATGAATGACACTGTTATGTTTGTCTCAGATAATCTATGTAATATTGTGTGTTTCTGATAATACGTTCAATTTCATTTTAAGAATATACTTTCGAAATTAGTATAATTGTTGCTGCTTACTGGGCGTTCATTGTAGCATCGATAACACCATAGTTGCGAAACATTTTTGATATTGACCACACATGATATACTCTTAAACTGATTATTCGTTGGATCAACAAGACCCCGCCACTGTAAGTCAGGTAGTCTTCTGTCAAAATATAATCTGGATTTAGAAAGCTTCACTTTAGAAAATCTGTTGCACTCAACCATTTTGTAAATAAGACAAATAGTTATCTGTATTGAAATATTATATATTAAATGATTCAATGAAAGAATGTATGTAAGAGGCTAATGATAGGTCCGACATCCTTTTGTAAGAAAGCCTGTGTAAACGAATGTTGTGTATATCATTTACAAAATGTACAATGTGGACGACTAGAACCAAAACCGTGTTTCAATTGTGGTGATGGAGTTAGCGGAGAAACACAGTTACGTGTACAGTATGATGGTACAAAATACAGAAAGCTGAAACGAAATAATGATTTAATTATTTTAAAAAAACAACACGGGCAATTATAAGGTTATAAAAAGTGCTGAAGACTATATATTAAGATTTCAAAATAATGATTTAAAAATACAAAATTAATAAATACAAAATGAAAACATAGTTTATAAGACACTCCATTATGTTGGATTATTAATCATCTTCTAATGGTAGGTACCATCAGAAGCAGTACTACAAAAAATGTAGGCCTGTTATTTTAGCAAACTAACAGTATTTCAGCGATGATACATTTTTAGGTTTGTATCGTGTTTCAAGTACAACGCTGCGATTACATAATTATATACGTGTTGACATATGGCAAACATCGGAGAGGCGCTGATCACTAGATTAACCAGAGAGAGATTGGCTGCTTATTTAGAAATTAATTCCGGTGAGAGATTCTCTTAGAGATAATCTGCAAGCGAGGCAACAATAACGATTTGATTTTACTGCTAATACTGAACAGTTATTTTAGCCGGTAACTACAGCTACTAAGAAGGTTGTTACCGCTACTGAGAAATGTGTAATGCTTGTGCTCGAAAATAGTTGTACAATCTAAACAAGAGGAAACTTCTCGATTTGGTCCAAAAATAAACAGACGAGGAAAGAGTTGATGAATTTCGAAATATATTTACCGAGGAAGTTTTAGCTCGTATTGATAAGAGTGATTTAAATGATTTTATTGAGTTTGCTGTTATGGAATATTATAATAAAAACAAGAACTTATAACAAGAAAATATTTTTTTTTATCAAAACTATGGCACATTGCGCTATTGTGGTTTATAAAGTTAAAAACCCAATAAAATAAATTAACAAAAATGATAGAAAATATGTGGCATATATCGATGGTTGATCGTTCTGGTCTTAGAAGATTATGATTTAGATCAGTAGTTATATAATACAATCTTCCAGTCGATTTCAGACGAAGCTTTTGATATGGACGCGCCCGTACAAAGAAATGATTCTGTTCGCGATTGTCATTTTTTTCTAGAATAACGCGATATATCCTAAAGCTAGATCCCAAATTGAACTTCGATTTGATGATACTTCTAAATATTTCTTGCCATGTGAAGATTTTATCGAGGTGGAGGGAAGACTAGCACAAGCTAATGGTACTCCATATGACAATCTCTCAACGAAAGCAGTATGATTCGTCAACAATCTTGTTATGGCGCTATTTAGTTGCGCGCAATATCTGATTAATTCTAACAAGTTTGAATCTATTGATTATTATGTTGATGTTGTAACCACAATATTGGAATTAGCGAGATACTCCGATGATTGTATCCGATCTGCTGATCATTCAATGATGTTCGCGAAGGATATCACCGATCATGCTGATCATAATCAATTTGTCGTAAGACAATCAAATGATAGTGCTACTCCGCCAGTTAATGTTGCTGATATTGAAAATATGATCATCAGTCAAATTGATACTTTTAATATAGGATTTGCAAATCGAAAATGAATGTTAAACTGCGATGGTAGATTTTCATGTACGATTCCCCTTCCTCATATATTTGGATTTTGTAGAAATGTTATCTTTGGTGCTATTCATACAAAGTACGTATGAGAAAATCTACTGATGATGATGCAATCTGACATGGTGCAGCTACTGCCGATGGTAGAGTAGATCTATCCAAGTTATCATTGTGGATGCCAATAATGACCCCATCGTTAACTATAGAAACGCGTTTCTTTATCTGTTATGGATCACGGAAGAAAATCATTGTTGTCATGGTTGGATGTTACAACAGCTAGATCGACAGGCACAGCAGTTGGGACAGATCGCGCTAACAAAAAATTACTCCGCGCCCAGATATATCTTTATCGCGTTGAAAAATAAAAATAGAGTATAATTATATAATAAACAGCAGCGTAGTGATATGAAATTTGATAAACTAGCTGTCAGCGAGGTATCATTGCGAATAAGCAATCAACAGGAGCCAGCCGAAAATCTTCTTATCGATTATCTTAATAACCAAAAAGGCCCTGTGTGTCATCCTTTGTGGTCCTACATGGGACGCTATCAAAATATTGATTTTGGACTACAGATATCACAGTGGGATTTCCAAACTTTGTATCCAATTTATTATTTTTCATTTGAACATGAACAGATAGCTAATGGAGGATCAAAACAATCTATCCCTGACGAAAATTCAGCTTAAACATTTTAATATTGCGTTAAAGACAAAAACAAGAGTACGGTTGAAGTTTTTACCCTCCGCAATTTCCAACATGATCAAACCCGGTGAAGTTCGTCCCTTCATTGCTCCTATCCTCGCGGCACTTGGAACCGGTGCGCTTCCTGGTGTCGGTGGTTTGGGTGAAAAAACCCTTCTAGATAAAATTACCGGAAAAAGATACAAAAAAGGAAAAGATCTCCGATTACCGGGAAGCCGATTCACCCGATACGGAGCATTGTTGAGACTACCGGGAAGCTTCCGAATATAACACCGATGTCAGCGGTAAAACACTCACCGATAGAACATTTCAGAGGTGTTTTCATGAAAGATCAATTACCTAAACATGTATCAATCCCATAAACGGGTATAAATAATGATAACACCGGACCTGGAACTCATTGGGTCGCGTATGCGATACATCCTAAATCAATTGTTTATTTTGACATGTATGGACTAGCACCGCCAAATGAATTTCTCAAATATGTATCCGAGTTAAACTCTTCTGTTTGGTATTTAACGTTGCCCACGCAGAAATTAACTGATCCTCCGATATGTGGTCGAGAAGTCATTAACTTCATAACGTATAATGCTAGATATTTGGGGAAGATCACTATCGCGTCCAGGAAATGTTAATTATGATATGTGCATTCACGCACAAGTAATCGTCTATGACAAGGACAAACATGAAGACACTATTAGAAAATCATTCAATGAAACAATCACAGGTAACTTCGAATTTTACATCGATAGTTTTGCCAACGAGGATTTTCTGCTGACGGATTATCAGATAAAACAATTTCAACGTGATCCTATAATGATGATTAGCTGTAATCGCGATCAAATAATGAACTATGTTCACTCGTGTATGACCGTAGAGCGTCTTAAGCAAATATTGAATGAGTCACCGGTGGACGATGTATAAAGTATGGTCACAGGAACCAATGTCAGCTACAACGGGAGGTTCCGCCGAAGAATATCGCGCTGCAAAAACACAGCAACGTGTGAAACAACGAGAACTTCGTGAGGAGAATTCTGGATTACGAGAGAAGATCATGAAGATAAATACAGATCGTAGGGAACTCAGGGATGTTGTGGATGACCTCACGATGAAATACGATATGATGTCAAGACAAGCCAAATACCAACACGAACTCGCCGAGCCAAAAAAAACCAGAAGATATATACGTGGTTAAAATTATAAAGCAAAAAGAATACAGTGAACGGTTAAGAAAACATTACAATGAAATTAACGCGTATAACAAAACCATATGCGCGAAGACAAAAAAAATGTATGATGACGCAGAATTAAATAATATGTTCCGCAAGGATCAATTTGATGAACCGTTACTTTCAGATATTTAACTCAAACGTGTTCAGAAAAATGTTCTTGATTATTTTACATAAAGGTACAAATGATTTTAGCTTATCATGATTTTGATAAATGACCTTATATCGTTTCTTCCGTCATTAAGTTTATGATTCTGTATTCGTTTTATGTGATTGGACCCCTTTCTCTCTCATCGATTTAACACCTGTGTGTTAATCGGTGATAAAATCACTAGTAAATGTTCGGTTGGTACCGACCAGACCACTTACTCGATCAAGTTCAACGATGAGTTGTGCAATACTTTCGTCGTTCATATACCTATAGAAAATCTTTTGTTTAATTGATAATATGTCTTACACAACTTGTTGGTATTTTATTAAAATCAGCTGAATAACAATCAAATATTTCCCAGATCAATCGTCGTATAGAAATTAGACACAACAACGAAATTCTTTAGACAATGCCGCTAATTGTATTTCATCGGCAACATTTAGTATTGATTGGTTATGAATATCATAATATTTACCGGCAGAATTCGTTGAAAAAGAATAACTTGTTGTGGTATACATGATTGATATAACTGGTCGCCGTGGTTTATTTATCGGTGCCAAATTTATTTAATTTTCACTAGGAGTCACTGCATGCAAATTTTCAATGCGATTATCAAGTTTATTTATGTTGATATGATCAACAACTAATCCTTCACCTCTTGGACTATCAAAACACTCTTTAATAAATCTGTGGGCGAGATAATGTTTTATTTGTCCATGGTGCGAGACAGTAATGACCATATAACCAAACTTATCGATCCAGCCAATCCTTTTCTTTAGTGGATGATGCCTAATAATTCCACAACGAGATGCTTCGTAGTTGCTGTAAATCGGATTCGAAATAAATTCAAGCTGATCCATATATTTCCTCAGTAAATGATAATCTCCGGTAAGATAACCCATTTCGTCGATGGTGATGTTTTATTTCCGAGAATAGTATCTAACTAGTTCTCCAGAATCTTTTCCTACCATGATCAAAACATAATTTATTCTTTCTTCGTAATCCAAATCCACATTTGATATATGTCACGAGCCCATGAGAAGAATTATTGATCTGCTGATTATGAAACGCACAGTACTCTCCAAAACATCGTCATCCACATAAACCATTATTACCCTTCCATTTCCATTTATTTTGTGCCATTTTTATATTATACATATAACAATGTAAAATTTAATTGAAAATTGCTTGATATATATATATATATATATATATATATATATATATATATATATATATATATATATATATAAATATATATATATATATATATATAAATATATATATATATATATATATATATATATATATATATATATATATATATATATATATATATATATATCAGCAGGGGGGAACAGACCAACTTTAGGAGACGTCAATTTTACAAACCGAGGTTTTCTCGTAAATACTTTATAGAGGCAAATTTGGTATAAAAAAAAGGGACGCCATCGTCGTTGTCGCCCCCCACCCCACCCCCTCTGCTGCTATGGGTTTGAAAATCTTTTTTACGATGAAAATCCTTTCGGATTTCAACCGAATATTTTGTCAAGTCCGACACGATATCTTGATTTCTGGTCATGCAAATATATCGTTACAAATCCATGTGGGATTGACTGAGCGTGACTAAAGAAATTTCTAAAAAGATTATAATCCATATCACCAAGTTTGCCACCAAGTTTGCCAAATATTTCGTAGCGTATGTGTATCACCTCCATTGAATACAGCAAGAATATTGCAGTTATCTCTGATGACATTTGGTATTTGTGTGTATCGTTGAGTGATATATATCACGTCAGTGTTTTTATGCCTACCTCCGGAAAATATCCTTTCAGGATTATTTTGATTGTCTAACATCACATCATCATATACTACCAAATTGTTAATACTTCCATCAATATCATCAATGCTCGGTGCATCATCTACTGCTGCGACATTATAGTATTTTAACGTATTGTAACACCGCTGATCATCCAAACTCGGAGCAACTAAATACAACTTTTTCCATTCCAATCATCTCGTTATTAAATTAAGTAGTAATTGTGTTTTGCCACTTCCAGATGGTCCGATTATAATCATTCTAATTGAATTCGGCAACGTCGTATGGTATTTAATATGTTCCGGTCGTCGGGTAGCTGAAAAGTCAATTACATTCATGTTATTATATACAAATTATGGATCTATATTGTCTGAAATGTAAGAAACGTACTAGCACAAACGATTTGACGACGATTACAACTAGCAATAACAGATCAGCACTTACTGGTAAGTGTATACAATGCGGTACAAAGAAATTGTGATTTGTTTCTATGAAATCTGGAGATGTTTTTAAAATAAAAGAGGAGATGATATTGCAAGTTAGTAAAATTACCGGGAACACCATGGGCAAAATACCGAGGAGAAAAACACCTTCCAGGGTATAGTTATTGTGGACCCGAGACTAGACTCGATATCAGACTCGATTATCAAAAGCATCCTCGACGTGGTGAAAATCCAATAAACGCCATTGATAAGACGTGTCATGCTCATGAAGTAGCTTATGAAAGCAGCAATTTGCAACACAGACATATCGCAGATGTGAAATTAATTCATGTGTTGAATTCTATCACTGATAAATCCTTCAAAGAAAAATTAGCTTCATGGTTAGAAAAATCAGCGATGAAAAGTAAATTGACGATGGGTGCTGGTAATTAATAACAACATGGAATATATTTATTATTCTCCAAGAGGATACTGGAGGGGTAAAGCAGCAAATGGTAAACTCGCTAGCGCCGCAAAGGTGAAAAATACTACAGCGGCTAATTGGTCATCTAAACAGGCGATATGGCAAATTTATCTACCGCCGCCTAAACAAATTAACTACTCGCATTTTGATGTGACCGTCCCTAATGAAGTTCATCAAGCTGATATATTATTTCTGCCGCATGATGGTGTTTAAAAATATGCGCTAACCGTAGTTGATGTTGCGAGTCGATACAAACAAGCACAGCCGCTAAAACAAAATCATCAACTGAAGTTGCTTCTGCGCTTGAAAGAATTTATCGAAGGGGTCCTCTGCGTTGCCCAAATCTATTACATGTTGATCCTGGCAAGGAATTTCAGAGTGCGGTTCTATCAACAATGAAGCATTATAATGTCACTATCAGACGAGGTCATATTGCACTACATCGCGATCAGGCAATTGTTGAACGATTTAATCGGACACTTGCTGAGCGGTTATTTGGATATCAATACGCAAAGGAATTTATTCAGGAGAAACGATCTCGTGAATGGGTCAAGAGATTACCAGGCGTGATTACCGCGCTGAATAATGAGATTACTCGAACAATTCATATGAAGCCTAATAACGCGATTAAAAAAAAGTATTTACCTGAAAAACCACAAAATGATTTTTCAAAACAACCAATACTCGGTAATGTTACTGTTAGATATAAATATGAACCAGGAGAGCTCGAAGGTGGCAAATAAAGAGCTACTGATCCTATTTGGAGTGTCACCGCACATAAAATATCTAGTATAACACGATCTACGGGTAGACCAGCAATCTATAGATTGGATTCAACTGCTCCTCAGCGGGGTTTTACTCGTGAACAACTACAAGTGATACCCGAGGGTACTCAATTACCGCCGCGTGGGTCTTAACTAGCACCTCTGCGTCTGTTGCACTCAATACAGGTCAGCATCACATTATCTCTGGTATGACCAATATTGTTATTTGTTCTGTCTACGGAAAATTGTCGAGAGTCTTTATCCGTCCAACACCAACTCATTATACAATTGCAACTCGCGCAGTGATTATTCTGTTGTTATTTCAGTGTAATTATTAATTCAGCATCAATGTCAAATTCTCTATTTTTTTTATCCTGTTGTTTATAACCAGATATTTTTTTCTGATTATATCAACGCTGACAATATCATTGATTATTGTGTCATTAGCATCTAAAACAACTCTTCGAAATTGATTTATTCTTCGTACTCTGGACACCGCGAGATAAATTAAATTCGACCACTCGATGTGATTATCTACCATCCAAACAATTGTATCTGATATAGTTAATCCCTGTGAAGAATATATCATTGCTGCGTAACCTAGCGTCCATGGCGATTTATCAGCGCGTAATGCATCTTTGACGACATTGATATCAACCAACACAATATCATTTAATACGAGAATCTGTTTTTCACATTGTCCTGGAATATCAACTTTAATATTTTGTCTTCGTGTATCCTTGGGTCTATAACACAGCGGCGTTGGAAGTGTTGCGCATTTTTCTTTATGTAAGTCAAATAACTTCATCTGAAGCGTGTCTCTGACTATCTTTCTACTTCCCACTATCAAATCGTTTTGTTTCCACGGTTTCCAAATATCATTTATTGGGGTTTATGAAATTATTTCACGCGTTATTTCACATTGGATTCTATCCGGTTGTAATCTAATTAGTTTCTTGAACTCGCGTAATTGTTCATCAAGTGCTCTATGAAAAGTAATAATTTCTTCATAATAGTCTACAAAATTCTTAAGCCAATCATGTGGGGATAAAACTTTGTAATTGATGCTTGCACTTATCACAGTTTCTTTCGATGGAAAGGCGACGAATGGACCCCTGATCGAATGGGAGAGAAATATATTCCTAAAATCATCATTTGGGATGAGATATGCACAGTGTCGTTAGATGTATTACAAAGATTTCTTGATTGGTAGTTACTGAAAAATACAAGCGTGATAATATGCGGCGATCACTGTCAACCAACACCATATGTCGGTTTATCCCAACATGATTGGCTGAAGACCAATTGATATATGTTGTGGTGTTCCACAGGCTTCTGGTCATGCACCTGCTTCCTTAATTATATACACTCAGCTTCGCTCAGGTGTCGTAGAGCATCACCCATTGACTCACCAATTGTACGCGGATGACACCCAAACTATACAAGTCTAGCCATCCAACTGAAGTTGATGCTACCATCTAAGGAGTAGAGTGGTTAATTTTGTATGTGACATCATGGATGACATGTAACAAGCTCAAGAAGAATGATGAAAAAACTGAGGCCATTCTGATCTCAACACAAAGACTTTCTCATTCACATACGTTACCTCAAGAAATAAATATCAGTAACATCAACGTCAAATTTACACAGTCCGTACGAAACCTATGTCACTCTAGATAGTACTCTCACATTTCACAAACATGTCATGAACCTAGTATTCCACATAATCTACATTGTATAATTTGTTTCTGATTGCACAATACATTTTATTCTGAAAATATATCTTTGATCATTAAGATAGTAAATTATTATTTTCACTCGCTCATCGTTCATTGTAACGTTAGTGACTTCGTCGACACCATTGGTAATGACAAAGTTATCATGTATAATTTTAAATGTGGACCACACGTGAGATGCTCCATCAGCACGATAGTCTTTTCTAGCACTCTGAATAATATTAATCAGACAATTATTCTCAACCAGAACTCTCCTCCAAAAGTCAGGACTTTTTCTGCCAACGCAAATATTGATATTTCCAAGGCTTGATTTTTGATAACTACTCCATGCTATTCTTAAGACAAACACTTAAATTAAAACAATATATACAATATGACGCAAATAAAGAATTAGTAAAGGTGGCTGATGCTAGGGTCTTGAATCCCTTGTAAAAAATCCTGTGCAAATGAATTCTGCGAACAGCATTTACATAGTATTCGTAATGGAAGTCTAGGACCAAAACCATATTTACAATGTGGTATTAAAGTTAGAGGGAAAATACAATATTGTGTATAATGTGGTAATACAAAATAGAGAGAGCTGAAGCGATATTTTGATTACAAAAAGAATGACACTGAAAATGCTGTAAGAACCACGGAAGATTACGTGTCTAGATTCTTAAGTAATAATTTAGACAACTTATATTGTTATAAATGAGCCAAGAATTTGTGAGACATCCAACCATCAATAATTATGAAGCATCTCGGATGGTGTAACCAGTATCTGTTGGTTGGTAAAGTCAGTCGGCACTGTCAATAATTCTGGTAATCTCACACAAAATGTTTTTTTTTTTAGAAAAAGATGTCTTTGCCACAGATTTATTTTCGAGACATACTATGGAGTAGTCAATTATGGTCTTGTGATCAATCACATTAACGGTCACAGACTTGCTAATTCTGTCGAAAATTTACAAGCTATTGCACAAAGTGACAATTCTGCACGCGGTAATACAGGAACATATAAGACCGTTGGAAAAAGTCTTATCAAATCCATCAACACAGAAACAAAAGAAGAATTAATAATTCAATCAATAAATGCAGATTTTGAATATTTTGATATTAACCCGGGTTTCAGTACAATATGTCGCAGAAAATATACAAAATTCCTCTTTTTCGAAAAGATTTCAGACAAAAGATCGGTTTGAATATATAACTGATTAAAGAGACTGGAGAAGTAATAATGACCAGAACCATCAAACATTTTGATATTATATCAGCTTTGCTACGACGTGTAGCAGAAAATATACAAAAATCTTCTCTCTATAAAAGATGTATTTTTTCAATATTGCTAATGAACGATATTTAACTGGAATGAGCATTATTTAAGGAAGCTAACTCTACTGGGAATGCGTATACTCTTGTATAAGGGAAATACTTGCGTAACTATACAGAATTGTTTAATTCTCTGAATGAAAAGGTTAAATCTAACATAATGTTATTTTAATAATGAAAAAGTTTCTGATTATTCATGGAAAAAACATAACTATTATATTTTTTCTGCATCTCTCAGGTTTCTTGCTTAATTTCGATTTTGTCAGGAATACTAATTAAGTAGGTAAATAAAACTATACGGATCACAAACGTTTCTTCATGATTTCCAAGTATTTGTTAACATAGCCAGTTTTAGCTATTGAGGATCCACCCCAATGATCCAAATTCAACTCCAAATATTTACACTCCAAATATTTCACTACATGGTGGGCTCCATTTGCAATCTTCCGGGACTGACTTTGGGGGTAGTGTGTGCAAGATATATTGAACATAGAAAGAGCCGCGTTTGTCTGTGCCGTATGTATGTATGTATGTATGTATGTATGTATGTATGTATGTATGTATGTATGTATGTATGTATGTATGTATGTATGTATGTATGTATGTATGTATGTATGTATGTATGTATCTATGTATGTATGTATCTATGTATCTATGTATGTATGTATGAGAAATTCTAATGGTTATATATCGGTAAGACTATTATTAGGCAATAAGACCAATTCTCCCAGTGCTTTTAATACCACTACCAGGAGCACCAGGAAGATCTCAATGTTGTTCTTATTTTGTATTTAGTTGATCTACTTTTCAGAAAACGTTAAAAAATCTTGATAATCCCTACAACTACCATCCTTATTATTGCGAATTCTAAATATCATCTTATGATAATCATCCTCATACAATTTTTGATGTTATGATAACACATCAGACAAATAATTCAAATCATCTGCATTTTATTTAACTAATTGATCATCATCCATATCTTTATTTTTTATGCGTTCCAGGTCCAAATGTATTAGTTAATTTTTGAACGGATGGAAGAATTTCTCTCTCTCTTGTGGTTTGTATGCTGTTTTCTGTCTTCATATTGACCATACACATTGTTTACCGCATTGAGTTATGCTATATAAGATGCATATTTTGTTCCGATTAGACTTATGCTGGTTTTTATTTTATAAAACACATCAGCCTAGTGATGTAGACTGGAAATATATTTTACGTATATCGGCCTCAACATATTTTATATTTTCATCAGTCGAAACAACAAGAGCTGGAGCAGCAAGAAGGGTGGATCGGACATCTCTAATTGGGTTAGATTTCGAGCAAACACTTTTAGAGCTCTGTTTGTTAAATTAAGACTTACTCAAACCGAGAAGAAGGTCCCAAAACAACACTAATGATTGAAACACAGACGCATATTTGTTGTCGCGGTTTTGCTAGTTGTTACAGGTTTTGACTTTGGCGTTCCTGTAATTTTCTCCTGACAATCACGGACTAGTACAAATTTCTTAATTTCTTTTAGTCACTCTCTTGCCCACCGAGGAGTTAATGCTTCACCAACCATGTTTGATGAAACAATAATTTAATTTACATGGGGGGGGGATCTCCATAAGAGGTCATCGGAGTAAACATCACGCCGATAAAATTTGAAAAAATACGATAACACCAACTAGTAACAAAAATATCTAACCCCAATTGAGACTCTTGGAGAGACTTTCTGGAAAGTTAGAAGCTTGTGTTATCGTTATCCTTGTTATTTTTACGTTTTTGTAGGAAGCATTAGTTTAACAAATGGGACCATATACAATTAGGTGGGATCACCCTCCATGCTGCTCAGAAACAGAGATACTACTCAACTATTCAAATTGTATTTTTCCGGTTTCGTTTTTATACGTATTGCATTTCTGGTGTATTTACACTTTCACGACCAAATCGTACATCCCTCTACATATATATATATATATATATATATATATATATATATATATATATATATATATATATATATATATATATATATATATATATATATACATATATATACATATATATATATATATATATATATATATATATATATATATATATATATATATATATATGTACATATGTATTTATTTGTATGTTGATATGTATGTATGTATATATACACACAGACACACACACACACACATATATATATATATATATATATATATATATATATATATATATATATATATATACAAAATGCCTTTATTACTGCATACCTGTTTTTGTTGCAGGTCTATAGACAAGGCAATATATAAAATATATACAAGTGCACATATTACGTGTGTGTGTGTGTGTGTGTGTGTGTGTATGTGTGTGTGTGTGTGTGTGTGTGTGTGTGTGTGTGTGTGTGTGTGTGAAGTGGGTGTGATCATTCGTATTTAGTCATTATTATGCTGACTTTACATTCATCGGTGACTAATTGGGAAGTCAAAGCCGAATGAAATGAAATTAGATTGAATCAGCATATCAGCCATCTGATTCTAGATTACAAGGCATTTAGTTCCCTTTGAAATTTCACTTACGGAACTCGTCAACGGAAGTTTAAAGAAGATAGTGACTGTGTAACAGGTCACGGGTCTATTGTCTTTGCTTTCCGGAGATCTAACATTGATTATTTAAACAATACAAAGGATTGTGATGAATTCGAATTGTTTTAAGAACAATACACTAATTGTTGTTAGAATAATTAGTGCCAGTAACAAGAAGTTAGCTTTGAAAGGAAAACCGAGACAAGTGGATCGGTCTCACACCGAACTTTGTATTATTTTCCGTATTAATTTAGCAGCGGTTGATTTATAGCAAACTTAACATTTATTGTTTTTTGTTCATTGTTGCGTGCATCTATCTATCTATCTATCTATCTATCTATCTATCTATCTATCTATCTATCTATCTATCTATCTATCTATCTATCTATCTATCTATCTATCTATGTATCTATTGATCAATCCATCCATTCATCCATCCTTCCATCCATCTGTATGTGTCTATCTGTCTCTGTCCCTTTCTTTCTGTCTGTCTATCTCTGTCTTTCTGTCTCTCTATATCTGTCTGTCTCTGTCTCTGTCTGTCTGTGTCTCTCGCTCCCTCTCTCTCTCTCAACACACACACACACACACACACACACACGTGTGTGTGTGTGTGTGTGTGTGTGTGTGTGTGTGTGTGCATAGATAAAGAAAACCGGTAACATAATTAAACGACTCCAAAAACCCAAACACAAAAAATATCTTTATATAAAAGTTATAACAAGTTTATGCATTATGCATATATATATATATATATATATATATATATATATATATATAGAGAGAGAGAGAGAGAGAGAGAGAGAGAGAGAGAGAGAGAGGAAGATGAGAGAGAGAGAGAGAGAGAGAGTTTATTAATTTAATAATTGTATTGTAACTCTATTCCTCAGCATACTTTAATTCGTGATACAATGTGTTATTGATAAATCAGATCTAAATTTGATTTCATTCTATCACGGTGTTGATCAGAAATATATATTCAATATTTAAGGACAGAGGTTTCACTTAAACAGGGCTTACATCAGTAAATGTCCAACAAAAAAAAAGAAAAAAATTAAAATGTTGCTTAGTCATCTGAATGTTATAGACAGTGCACTATGTTTGTTTTAAAAGTTTGATGCTGTCCGTCGAAGGTATTAAGTAGAAACAGAATTCATGAACTTCCGATCCGTGTTTAAAAGTTAGTCTTCATGGGGATAAGTTATATAACGTAGTTTAGAGATTCTGACTGACGAAACAAATGCTTGAATTTTGAACAAATTTGAGAAACCACTACTTTAGTTTGGCCGAATGAAATTAAAGCTTGTATTTGGAAATAATATGTATTAATAGGGACAACCTTGGTCGAAATTCTTTAATCATAAATTTCCTGAGGGAAACGTTTGGATCTGGGGAAAACATAAGAAAGAATAATGCTTTCTTCGTTAAACAAGGGGGGGGGGGCAGTTGTCTGTCTTGCAAGAAAGATAAGGTTTAGTGCCGCATGCACCAGTTCTAAAGTTAACAGCCTTAAGGTACGTTATTTTAATTTCACTTAATATTCTATTTTTTTTAATTTGCTATATGCAACTTTTTAATGTGATTAGGTTCCATATTATGTATCTTTTATTCAATCTCATGGAAATTTGTTGATGCTAGAGTTGTTATGCAATTTATCTGATCCAATTTCATAGAAATGTGTGATTTTAGAGTTGTTATGCAATTTATCTGATCCAATTTCATGGAAATGTGTGATTTTAGAGTTGTTATGCAATTTATCTGATCCAATTTCATGGAAATGTGTGATTTTAGAGTTGTTATGTAATTTATCCGATTCAATTTTATGGAAATTGTGATGCTAGAGTTGCAATGCAATTTAAATGTTTAATTTTACAATTATTAGACCATTAGCAAAATTGATTACTTGCTTTCGAAATTTTGATGTGTGCAAAATGTAATGAATTATATGAAATAATTCCTGTGTCTGTTAGGACGATACAGATTATCGTGAGTTAGCGAAAACTACCAATTATAATTGCTTTTGGAATGTTTATGTAATTTGGAAGTGAGTAAGGATCTGTGAATTGTATACAATATTAATCGAACATGTACATAACGGTAATTTGTCGATAGAGTAGTCACGTGATAATTTAGTGCAAGGTTCTAACGTAAGTGTCTGAATGGAGTGAATGCTGGGTAATATAAATCCAGGAATTTTATATACATCTTGAAAGTGGTACAATTAGCAATTTAGTGATATTTTGTCATTTAAAGAAACAGTTTTCGGAGGGAGAAGTGACCAGCGAAGTCAGAAAGTAGAGAGTAAAATCTAGGAAATCTAAGAAGGACAAGGCAGTCGGAGAGGGAAAGCTCGAGGAAATAGGCAAGGCTGTATAGTATGAGCTGAGATACATCAGCTCCAATATATATTAAAAAATAAATCGACACATTTCATTTACTTGTCCACAACCAGTTTAACTGGGACCCTCATGAGTGTACATTCTGGTCAGTTTAGGGTCATTCGGCCAAACAGGGATTACGTAATAGTACACTGTAGCACCAGCAGTCAGGTTGCTAAATTCTTGTAATTAACCATAGAACATATACTAATAAAAGTAGAAAGACATAAACAGTCTCAAAAACAATCTGGATTCAAGAACAATAGACTTAAACAGCAATGAACTAAACCCATGCCTACCAAAAGCAACCACCACCCCAACGTCACAACCCTTCAAATGTAAAGCAGTATTTAAACTAACAGGCCAGCTGAATGAACTAGACATGAATTCCCTAACAAGAAAACTAAATGAGGGAGGCTCCCATATTAAAAAAGTCTACAAACTAAGGAACTATCAGAAAAAGGAAACAAATATCACAATATTGGAAACCACGGCTCCCCTACCTACATTAATTAAAATAGAGACCACAGGAACCATATATAGATTAGAACCATACATAAATAAACTGAGACTCTGCAAAAATACCAACACTGGGGGCACTTTACTACAAAGTGCACATATGCAAACAAATGTCAACAATGCGGAGGTGGACACAAAGGAAAGTATAACAGAAAAAGCCCTAAATGCACCATCTGCAGGGGACCCCACCTACCACAATCACTAGACTGCCCTGCTACAATTAGAGAAAATAGAATCATCAAACTAATGAATAAACACATAACTTATAAACAAGCCAAAAGGGAAGTAAATATAAATCAAGGGAACACACCCACCAATACCATGGAAACAAATGACAATAATGAACCTCAAACCAGCACACACAACAACAAAATTGCAAAACAAATACCAAATCCAAAACCTAAAAACAAAAGAAATAGCAAATAAAGAAACTCAAGCAACCAATCACGACTGCAAACTAAGTAAAATACAAACTGGAATCGAAAAACAACTGGATGAAGTCATTACTTCACTAACCAATGTTCTTAGAATGTTGGACCCAAATTCAACAAATATTAAACTAAATATCCAACAGGTACTAACCCAGTTAAACAACATCAATACAGTAAACGAACCCCAAAATAATGGCTAATACAACAAATGGGAACGTTACAATATAGGAATGGAATGCACGAGGATTGTCAGGAAACATCAATGAATTGAAACTAAAAATAATTAATACTCAGCACAAACCTGACATCATCTGCATTCAAGAAACTAAACTTTCTGTAAACTCCAAATCATTGACACTAATTCAAGGCTACTCCCCAGGCTATTTCAAACATAGAAGAGATGGCCGGGGTGGTGGATTGGCCATATAAGTAAAACCAACATTCATAATGAAATAGTGAGCCTCATATCACCAATAGCAAATAACAAAATAACAATAGGAATACAATCCCTATTAATACATACAGGGAAAAGCGAATTGCAAATATTCAATATATATTACCCATGGAGAGATAATAAAACAAACACCATCCCAGCACTTAGGGAAATAATTAAATATGAAAGGATCGAACACACGATCATTTGCGGAGATTTCAATGATCATGGCGTGTAGTGGGGGGGGGGGTGGGGTAGGTGACGGACAGTAGGGGGGAGGATGGTTAACGGAATGAATCAGCGAAACCAACGTCACCATACTTAATGATGATGCCCAAACCCAACTCAATCCGGTTGAAGGCAACATGACCGCCATCGACCTTACCTTTTGCACGCCTACATTGACACAGGTGGCAGACTGAAGAGTGTATCAAACAGAACACATGGTGAGTGACCACTTTCCAATAATTACCACCCTGCAAATAGAAGTACAGTTCGATTCTGGCATCAAAATCCCCAGGTGGAACTATAAAAAAGCAGATTGGGCAAAACATAAAACTCAGTTAATAAATATCAACCCAAATACAATTGAAAATGAAGACATTGATATATACTATGAAAACCTAATTAAGATCATACCACAGGCGACCACCACTAGCATACCCAAACAAATAGCATACAAAAAAAACTAGAAGTACCATGGTGGACCTGTCAAATAAAACAAACTCGGAAAAAAAAACAAAAAGAAAAAAACTTTGCAAAATACTGCACCAGCATAAATATAAGAAGTAGCTCAAACAGGTGTGGAATAAAATTAGAGCAATTAGGGGCAAAAATACCAATAAAACCAATAAAACCCCCATAATACGTAATGCTAACAACAACAAAGAAAAAGCTGACATATTAGCCCAATATTTTAAATAATAAGCAGCGATAGCATCCAAACTAATGAATTCCAACAATATAGGGAACAAACTACAGAAACGTGTAAGATATTATTTCAAGAACCTTGGACCCAAAAGTTCTAATCGAAATAAAGAAATAACACTATATGAATGGGATCAGGCATAAAAATAAAAAGGAAACATCACCGGGGGAAGACAAAATAGGGTACACTATATACAAAAATATACCCCATAACATCATTACGTTTATTATAAAACTATTAAATAAGATACGGGAAGTATGAAAGCTACCAAAAAAATGGAAAACTGCGATAGTAATTCCCATCTTAAAACAAAAAAAAAAGATCGCAATGACATCAACTCGTATCGGCCCATTTTACTAGCCAACAATATATGCAAGATTATGGAAACCATAATTTCTAAAAGAATAAAACTCCACCTTGAATGTAACAAACTAATATCTGAAAACCAATGTGGATTTAGGAACCAAAGGTCCACTACGGATCAACTGATAAGATTAGAAACCGCTATAAAATTGGTATTTAACTCTAAAAGAAAAGCGGACAGATATTGAATTGCGGTGTTTATAGATTTGGAAAAAGCATTCGATCTCGTACGGACCAAAGGCCTAATAGCCATATTAAATCACTATGACATTACGGGAAGGCTGTATAACTTCGTTGAAAATTTCCTCACTGACAGCAAAATAATAACTAGAGTAGGAGACACTTACTCCGATGAACATACCCTTGAAAGGAAGTGCATTCAGCTTCACTCTTTTCAATCTAATGTTAAACGACCTTGACAGAACTATGGCATTACCCAAAGTTGAATTATCGCAATTTGGAGATGATAGTTAACTATGGAGAGCATTAAACCCATCCAACCACAAAAGTATAACAGATATTCAAGATAGTCTGAATAATATAGGTGAATAGATGAACTAGTACAAAAATGTAACCAGGACTTAAACTTATTAAGAAACCTAAAAGGTACCAAGTTGGAAGCAAATCAAGAAAACTCTAACCTTATACAGGGCTTTAATAAGATCTAAACTAGACTATGGCTGCCAAATATGCAACACGGCACCCAAATGTCAATTAAATAAATTAGGAAAAGGTCAATTAAATAAATTAGGAAAAATTGGCACTGGTGCTATCAACCTCACTAGTTGAGTTGCAAATATTAACCGGAGACAGGCCCGCACTTGGGGTGGGGGCAACCATGGCACTTGTCAGGGGCCCGAGCTCGATAGGCACATATACGCACATATTTGAAACATGAAAGGGGCCCGAACTCTGTCAGCATCCTGGGGCCCAGAATTTCCTTGGTGCGGGCCTGCCGGAGAACTGCCGTTACATCTAAGAAGGCAGGAACGTATTCTAAAATATGCAGCCAGACTTTCAACACACTCGAAAACTCACCCAACTTACCAGGCAATAAATAATTGTAATATACCTTTCAGGGCAACTATTAAAAAATCACCCCGTATGGGAAAACTAGTTCATGATTTAAAACATCAACTTCCAATAGAGTTATTCCAGGTCGAAAATACTATCTCATATGGCAAAGAGTCTTGGAATAACATAATACCAATAGTCAATATAGCAGAAATTAAGATTACATATGATAAATAACCTTGGAGTAATATAAAACCTATAGTAAATATCTCCCTTTCTACTAACGGAAACAAGGTAAACCAAGCAAACTATATAAAAACCATTAGCTTTAGAAGAAATTAATAACAAATATCAAAATTACCTCAAAATATACACAGATGGATAAAAAATGATATATCCTTGTATAACCGCTGCAGCAATGGTAATATCTGAGCTGAATATACAAATGGGGTGGCGTATACCTGACTACTGCTCCATATACACAGCTGAATTCTGGGCCATCTTAGTAGCACTAAAATGGATTGAAAAAAACAAACCAAACAAGACAGTTATAATAAGTGATTCGCTTAGTGCCATAACCTCAATCCAAAATATCATCACTAAATCAAGAGAGAATTTCCTAAATCAAACCAACGCAATAATGAAACAAATAAATATAAACAAATAAAGCATAGAATACATGTTGATTCCATCCCACATCAATATCCAAGGAAATGACTTAGCAGACAAGATAGGTAAATTAAAACTCAATGAACCAAATTACATGCCACTAGAATATAGTCAAAATGAACTATACAGCCTAATCAACACATTAATTAACAATAAATGGCAAACCGATTGGAAACGAAATCACAAAGGGAGAGAATTATATAATATCATCAAGGAAGTAAATAAAAATAGAAAACCACCTAAGTGCACAAGCTATGAACAAACAATAATCAATCAAATTCTCTTAGGAAAACCTCAACTGGGAAACAGCTTTGGAAAATACATAGTACCCATCCCACATAAAATAGATTACTACAATTGTAACACTCCAGAAGATTTACAACACATCTTTAATGATTGTGGAATGACCAAGAATTAAAGGAACAAATTCAGATCCGAACAACAAATCACAGCCACCCCATATACATACCCAGAAATAATTCAATTTACAAATATAAACACCAAACAACATTCAAAAATATGATTTAATTTTTAAAAACAACAGGACTACTAAAGAAAATTTAGAAAATAGAAAAATAAAGAACATAATAGGGAGAAGAAACAAATAAGGAAGAAACCTAGTACTAGCTCAGGCCAAAAGTAATCATCAAAAATGAAAGCCTATTTAAGGGATGGAAGCGCCACCAGGAATGAGCAGGTTGATCTCAGCCATCCATGGAACCCACATACAATACGGTGGGCATGAGATCACCAAGGCTCACACACTGAGCAACAAACCGAAAAACAAAGATGGAAGTAACCCTAGAAACAAACTTGGAACCCTGGAAAAATTATGTAAAGCCCTTTGAGTAATCAAATCACTTTTCAGGAAAATACTGACAAGTCAACAAAATTGATGAAAGATAAAGAAATAGGAGTATACAAATCACAATTAGGGGATAAAAAAAAACAATGTAAAAGGCAGAAAATAAACAAACAAATAGCAACATAGGTTAAAAGAACAGCCCATAAAAAAGTATAGGAACCTACCCTCACTCTTATTACCTTCTCTAACTTTCCTCTCTATACAGCATCATTGACAGTAAATAATAATTACCAAATACGTATCAAATTCTAAAATTAAATATAAGTAGATGGTCTGAAAAATACTATCATAACATTTTGTCCCGATAGTATGGTTCCAATTTAGACAGTATAAGGTAGTCTAAAAGCCCACGACTACCAGGCACCGCAGAACAAGGCTCCAATTAAATTTGACCTAACGTTAGGCATACAGACCTCCAGCTCAACTAGAAGGGCTGGGGCGTATGGGGCTGTATACTCTATTAACTCAAAACAGCACAGAGTTCATCCAAGTTAGGGGTAAAAAAGTTTGGATAAAGGGACATCACTGCTGGACCAAAAGAGGAAAAACTTCAGTAGAGAAACAACTTCAAAGAACCCAGGACAATTGAAAATATTAGGTGGTCTGAGGGAACAACCATATGCTGGGAAACCATGAGTACAAGATGGCAGCCTGGCATTAGGGGCTACTCAAACAGACAAAAGAAAGCAACACAGATAAGAATCCGATTGCTTGCATTGCCTGGTTAACAGGGTCCTCATTTGGTACGAGAACCCTTTTCGAACAATCTATTTCACGAAACCTGACTTGATTAGTTTTGCACACCGTTCAAAATTAACAAGATATTTTTACCAAACAGTGACTATACTTATTTATGTCTCATAGACATCTTAGTACTCAAACGTGTTAGGGACTTAATACATGTACATTTAGTGCTAAAAATATTGGAAAGTTAAGATAGTTAAACAAATTTTACAACTTCATGGATTTGAATTAATTGCATAGGTGACTCACACATTATTGGAATTTTAATGTACATTAGTAATAACTGAACCAGATTTGAATTAAGCACGGAATCACGATGTCGAGGGCTGTACGACATCCTCGGACTTCATGGTACCTCTCGTTTATTGCCACAACTCGGATAGCTCCAAAATGGCGGAGATGTGAAACTAATTTCCACTACCTCCATTTTTGCCATTGCACACCATTAACACACCTAATTGGCTGTTAGAGTTGAGTGTGTGATGGGTCTGTTCCCACTCACCCAAGGTCCTCCACTCATGTCGATGGTTACTTAATAGTAAACCGACCTGACGACCAAATTAAATAGTACTCCTTAAGTACATAAATGCCTGGGGGAAGCCGCACCATTCCTCACCCCCAGGAGTACTTCAATATCCAGCTTTGCTTAAAACCTCAAACCGTGCTACAGGCCCCTAGTGGGCAATAGAGCACTATAATTCAACTTCATTCTCATCATCCATTCGCATATATCTTTCAGCTGATGCCACTAAAACACCAGTGCGTTCATTAGTACCTTCATGACTGAACTATTGTAACTCAATTATGTTTGATTTGTCTCAATATCTAGAAACAGAAACTTCAAAAAGTTCAAAACACAGCTGGTCGGATCATCTTTAGAGTACCACGATCAAAACACACCTCCCCGCTGTTCTGTACCCTACACTCGCTATCCATTCAATCCAGAATCAAACACAAACTTTGTTCTCTGTACTACGTTTACATCTTTTAATAATGTTTCTAATTTCAAGCATTTTGTTGTTGTTGTTTATTTTGTAATCATATCATTACAGATGTTGTAAAACGCTAAGATGTAAATATTAAGCGCTCCACAAAGTCCTCATTCTTCTTCTTCTTTTTCTTCTCTACTTCTTATTTTTCTTCTTCTTATTATTATTATATTAATATCATCATCATTATTATTATTTTCATTATTAATATTAATATCATTATTAGTAAATGTATTATCATTATCTGTGTTATTATTATTATTATTATTATTATTAATACTAATATTAGTAGTAGTAGTAGTACGCATGCATGCATTTTTGTATGTATGTATGTATGTATGTATGTATGTATGTATGTATGTATGTATGTATGTATGTATGTATGTATGTATGTATGTATGTATGTATGTATGTATGTCTCCCCCTAATAATTTATTATCTGAAAAATCTAAAGATTTCTTAAAGCTCTGCCGTATCACATATAAAAGTTGTAACCCACCAGACAGGACAATCTCAATTGTACATGTCGGTCAAATTCTCTCATTTCCTTCTGATCCTTCCTGGTAAATACGTACTATTCTCTCCCCCGCTTTTTGCGCTGTTACTATGATGCTGAAACAAAAATCAGTACCATCACGTGACGTTTTATAAGACTAATACGAAACTCAAGAAGACGGAAGCAACAAGTTATGTGTATGAAACATAAATATGTTAATCCAGGACCTAGCTATTCGCAAATGACGTGCTAGGATACGGGCTCTATTAGTGGATTGCTGAAGATCATTACATCTAAATCAATTGCTGCACGAATTACTTACAGTTCATGATGAATCAAGGCTTCTTCATATTTGTGGTGACGTGTGCATTTACTCAAGGTACGTTTTTCCAGAAGAAAAAAACAACAACATATTTTCGTTTTGTTCATACTTCTATAATTCTCTACCATTTCCTCTATAAGAGTATAGTCATTGTTCTGTATAATATACACTATCTGAACATAATACAGTTAAGTGACATTATTTAGGCAGATCCTTTGTAAGGTTGTTATCAGTAATAACCATTAAATATGTGGATAACGTTTGTGTCTAGTATAACATGCACGTTGACCAAAAAGGTTATACATTTAATATATTTTATTTATTTTGTTGTACGTTTGATATTTGTCAACTCATTTCTACTCAGCAACATGCATTAAACTAACGTATTACAATACCATGATACACATTCACAAGCCTCAAATTCCGATGCTTAAATAAATATTGAATCTATTTCCAATGGCAAAAAATGTATTTCTCATTTGGGAAGATTTCAGCAAACTATTTTTTCAAGCTGAAAGCAAATCTGGGAAGAACTGGGGAAACACTTAATGTTGGGAGCGTATAATTTGTATACAAAAGTGATCATCTATTACATTTATTTCTCTTCAATGAGACCATTTGGAATTATATACCAATTATTACAATGCATTGATTGCCTTGAATGAGACCTATTGGAATTAGATACCTGTTATTAAAATGCATTTATTGGCTTGAATGAGACCTATTTGAATTAGATACCTGTTATTAAAATGCATTGATTGGCTTGAATGAGACCTATTTGAATTAGATACCTGTTATTAAAATGCATTGATTAGCTTGAATGAGACCTATTGGAATTAGATACCTGTTATTACAATGCATTGATTAGCTTGAATTAGAACTATTGGAATTATATACCTGTTATTACCATGCATTGATTGGCTTGCATTAGACCTATTGGAATTATATACCTGTATTACAATGCATTGATTAGCTTGAATGAGACCTATTGGAAGTAGATAACTATTATTACAATGCATTGATTGGCTTGAATGAGACCTATTGGAATTAGATACCTGTTATTCCAATGCATTTGATTGGCTTGAATGAGACCTTTTGGAAGTATATACCTGTTATTGCAATGCATTGATTGGCTTGAATTAGAACTATTGGAATTATATACCTGTTATTACCATGCATTGATTGGCTTGCATTAGAACTATTGGAATTATATACCTGTATTACAATGCATTGATTAGCTTGAATGAGACCTATTGGAATTAGATATCTGTTATTACATTGCATTGATTGGCTTGACTGAGAACTATTGGAATTAATTACATGTTATTGCAATGCATTGATTGGCTTGAATGAAACCTATTGGAATTATATACCAATTATATACCAATCAGTAAATGGCAGGTCTTGACCTTAGTATCCAAGCGTTCAGGTACAGAGTCCCATCGGACTTTCCAGCCTTTGCTTCCCCGGACAACCAATAACGAGAGCTATATACAATACCCCTAGTCATTAAAGCAGGTGCCCTGATGTGCAAGTATTAAGTGCCAGGTATGGCGTTGCATTGGTCTGCTGTTCAGTGTTGGTTCTATTCCAAATCATTACGAACAGTTAATGTAGACCTATGACCCCTGAGTAAACGTAATTTCAAGAGCATATATATGTAAACCAGTGTGAGATATGGCTGTTTTCCTTCTCGCACGCTCAGTTAAATATCCCGTCTAATCGGGAATAAAGTTATTATAATTGGTCGATGAGCGCATGCGACCTTAATGCTAATACGTAACGTAGTGCCAATGCTTGATAACCAAGACTAATGAGTACATTTCAGTCTTGTTAGTTAGGAAAGTTACAACAATCAAACGATTTGACGGTACGGTTGGATAAGCTTTAAGAATAAATAAAGACTTACCGGTATTCATTAAGTTTGCGGGAAGGTGGCTTCAAAGAACAAAACATCTTGTCAAAGACGTAATAGCAGAGGAATTAGAAAAGAGACGTTCCCATGTTAATACTATGGGCATTTATCGTCTATATCACAGGGCATGACCCCCAAGCGTCATCTACATGTATGTCTATGGGTGAACATATAGACCAATACTATCCGAAGTTTTCGCAATATATGACTATTGACAATGGAAAGTCATTAATGGTAATTTCCCTACATGGCGTTTTACATCGTTGTTTTATTGGTAAAAAAGATATTAAATATCTTGTTCTTGTATGTTTATTTCGATTTCATCTTAAGATAATTATTACATGGGTGTAAACATGTTTACTTGGATCTGAGTTTGTGGTTAGTTTGTTTTAGAAATTACGAATGTTCTAGTAGCAATTAGTTATGATTTTAATGGAAAGTTACCATCATCCTCGATCTTTTATTGTGTCATTGCTTTTTCAAAAATTATTAATTACTTCACAAGTACACATTCAATATCTTATAACCAGCTCTTGTAAAATTGACATGTGTTCCTTTGAGAGGATATTTTAAAAAATATTCACTGGAATTAAAACGAGATTTTTTATTTTACAACTAAATTACGATCATGGAAATATTTTGACTTCATGGAAACATGCAGTATCGGAATGCATTCGGAAAACCACTGAATTTCATTTGGGATATTCTATACATATAGTCACGTGACTAAACTTGTAAGGAATATTACGAAATTAATTAGTAATGCTGTGCCTTTATACATTTGCTCTTTGTGTTCCAGGAAAATAAATTATTTTGTATGTTTACAAAACATATTTTCCTATTTTTTGTTACATAGTTCAAGACCATTGAGCCTTTACACTGAACGTTAGGTAATAAAATCACTCAAAAATATGCCGTTTGTTTTAATTCCTCTTAAATTTTGCCATTGAGAACAATCGTTGAAACTGAAATGTATTTCCACATAATTTATTTACAACTTTTTTTAATATCTATTTTGACCAATATGTTGTGTGCGTTATTATCAAGTGGTAGTTATTTTGTCTGCATTCTAAATTAAAGACCGTACATAATATAAGAATAGGAAATGACAAGCTAGTTGTATGTTATTCTGTCACTCTAGCACAGAATAACTAAAATTAAACGATTTAATTTAATACCTACTGCCATCATACCAAAATTTGTGCATGTTATCACCACCTATACTACTGCACACAATGAGAACAAATACAACAAAGAAATAAAAGAAACAACAAACAAAAAATAAACAGCACCAGTATAATACAAGGCAGGTTATTCAAAGTAGAATTAATTTACTTTCCTGTATCTTAATACGGAACGGCTGCTTTCAGACTGAAACATTACAATTGCGTTAAATACATATGATGACATGCTATCAATGTGGTACTTCTATTGCACGGATACACTTAAAGAACCTAATAATGTATCCTATCTACAATATTTAGAGCATGTTTTTATGTTTTCTAATTTCATGGTGTTTTTCTTTTTGTAGTTTTGTAATAATATCATTGTATATGTTGTAAAACGCTTAGAACTTTGAATGATTAGGCGTTATACAAAGTCGTCATTTGTGTACTTGATCAGTGACATTATTTTTGTAACCCATATACTATATATCAAAGGTTTTTTTCTGGTTATATAGTAAATATTAAGATCATTATTACAGGAGATAACATGTTTGTTTCAATATGTGTCCGAGAAACCAGTTTTCCGCCTGAACATGTGGACATGAGCAGCAGAGAGGGTGAACCCTACTACTTTTTAGAGGCGTCTATTTGGCAAACAAAGGCCTCCTCCAAAACCGAAAAAAAGAATAACGTCAAAAAGCAGAACTATGGTTTCTGACCAACCGAGACGCATATTCGTTCTCACAATCTCAGAATATCCTTTCGTGATGGACGGTGGTGGTCGTGTGTTGAACCCAGCCAAGTTATACCAGTGGCTTATAAAAGTCGTACTACCGGCTGCCTTGCTTAGTGCTCGGCATTAAGAAGTTAGTATTGTAACAGGGTGAGGCATGATGCTACATGGCTGCAGTATGATGCCTAGATATCAATGAATTCATATATAGTAACGATAAATAAACATAATTTTGTGTGTGTGTGTGTGCACTTGAGTACAAGTAAGTAATGAGTGAAAATAACTATTTAAATATTCCATATACGAGTACTATTTGCAAACTGTACCAACCCATGTTTAGTTATCTTTCAAAATATTAATTTAATGTTTTTCATGGTCCAAATTATTTTGAGCCATTTAAAAATTTGAATTAGTTTCACACCTCACCAACCAAATGTATATCCATATCACCAGCGAATTAAATTAATTACTATATATAATCTATTTTGTATTGCTGAAAATTAAATAACAATATTTGCCTTTGTTGTAACGTTGCTTTCTGAAAATTGGTAGCTCCATCACTATTCTGACACTTTCCGAGACTATTCCATCGGTCTGTATAACAAAATTTGCACATACAATATTGAGATACACATAAACTGAGATTTTGACTCAATGTTGATATCCCCTCATCTATCATGTCATTAATATATTGATCAAACTTAGTTATGTCCACAAAGTTGAATTCTTTTTATCAGGGTGTCTTTGCTGTTTTGATTTTGTTCGAATTTGTAAAGTAGTTACATCATCTTACTTTGTATTTTCTTCCGTTATCTCTTGCATGTTAACATCTTTCTCGTTGTTTCTTGTATCTTAGCATATTTCTCGTTATCTCTTGCATGTTAGCATATTTCTAGTTATCTCGTGCATGTAAGCATATTTCTTGTTATCTCTTGCATGTTAGCATATTTCTCGTTATATCTTCCATGTTAGCATATTTCTCGTTATCTCTTGCATGTTAGCATATTTCTCGTTATATCGTGCATGTAAGCATATTTCTCGTTATCTCTTGCATGTTAGCATATTTCTCGTTATCTCGTGCATGTAAGCATATTTCTCGTTATCTCTTGCATGTTAGCATATTTCTCGTTATCTCTTGTAAGTTAGCATATTTCTCGTTATCTCCTGCATGTTATCATATTTCTCGTTATCTCTTGCATGTTAGCATATTTGTTGTTATCTCGTGCATGTGAGCATATTTCTCGTTATCTCTTGCATGTTAGCATATTTCAATTTGCATTAGTATTCCGTCTTTTACTTATGGTGTGTGTCTGTAAATTGCATAGGATTTATAAATATGTATTTACGATGATTAATATTAATATTAGTAACGAAACGGTGCATACGTTTGGATCGTTCCCACTGGATAGGTTTATCAGGTGGTTCAATGGGTATTAAATTATTTCCCATTTGATGGGTTAGTCTGGTGGGTTCCTTCTGTGTCGGGGGATAGTTTGATAACAGGCACGTACTGAGTAGCGAAATATTGCGTTTTAGGACCGTATGGGTGTACATAAGAAAGTAGATTTGGATAATTGATTAATTCCTATTACATACCTTTATGTGTTAAGAAAAGTATGCAGATGGATTTAATGTTGGTTTTGAATCTCATTCTAGAGGAACCATTCATGTAAATTACTTATTGGAAATATAATGTTCTCCTATAGCGATTAGTTTGCATTTTAAGACATTGGAACTGTTATGAAGTCGTTCAAGGACGTTTAAAACAAAGCTACATTAATACATCAAGCTTGTTGGTAGGTTAGCACATTCAAGGACGAGGAATTCATTCAGAACACACGTTTTGTTTGGACTTGTGTAGAAATTGAAGCAGTATTTTGCATTTTGTTTATAATACATTAAGTTTCTCTTACATTATTTGTTACTTGTTAAGAAAGTTGTTTGTTTTGATTCATTATGTTTCTTAGTTTAGGAATATAGCTCTGGCACCAATTGTTTTTGGTAATAGTTTTGCAGATCAATGTCTACGTTGTAGACTAACTCATTTCCAAGACTCAGAGTCAAATAAACATGTTTAATCCAATAATAATGATCTGAATATTGAATTTATTATTACAGACAGTACGCATTATGTTGTTTACAAAATAAATCCAACCAGTCAGGATGACCCTTAACTTGATTCTGAACAACGATCAATTGCAAAATCAAAATACACTTACTTCGAAATCATGGAGAAGAGCAACACACAATCCAAACTAGTTATACATAACACCTCCCATCAAACATAAAACTATTCATACAAGAAAACCTTTGTCCAAAATCATCATACTGTTTCAACATACTATATAAACATATTAACATCCTAATTGTATTTATGACGTAACGTAAATCACTTAATTTTTTCTTAAACTCATTAGGATTACAATAATTAACCGGTCGAGAATTTTGAGGTGTGGGCAGGACAGCTAGAACTTTATGACCAGGCTGAGAACACCTTTTCTTTGTATTTCTGTTACAAATTAATTTCAGTTTTGAAATTGTCTAAGATAAGGGACATACAAATTCTACCAATATTATGTCAAATGGTTTGTCAGATGCAGGAATATGTTGCAGATGAGCTTTTGGGTAACTTGCAATTAAGTTTTCATATCATTTGATTACTGTGACAAGATCTAGAGCATTTGCAAAGATCACCTTTAATAGTTAGTCAATACAATGATCAAGATCTTGAGATAAGGCTTTTTGACCCTGGGTGACAAGCAAAGTGGAGATACGGATATCTGATCAGCCGTATCAGAAAGTTAGATTCCTGCAGGTTGTGCTCTATGTCGACTAGGATGTGATTATAGAAGACTGAGTTGTTATATTTTAGCAAACAGTGGACTAGGATGCGATTAATCCCTCTTCGTTTTCTTTTTTTCTCTGTATTTCTTTTTCTCGTCAATTTCACTTTGTTTCTCTTTTTCCCTCTCTCCTTGTATACTTTATCTCACTCTATCTTCCCTCTCCATTTGCATTTCTACAATTTATGTCTGCAACTGAAGCATCTTAGCTCTAAATCCATTGATTTGTTCTGAACATCCTTTTTCAAAGATTATAAACCTTCTTGGGTTGGCTTAAAACAACGTTCTCAACTTTAGCTGCCATTCTGAAAGACTGCTGATTTCAATAACTATGTCTCAAATATATAAATTTAAAATACCAGACGCTTACACAATTCCGCAATAATGGGATTTCCCAATTTCAAATGTAAAGTTTTATTTTTTTTTTAGAAATATGAATCCAGAACGGCCCCAGTTTTTGTACGACCCTCTTTACTGGAGCTAAGTAACATAAAGAGCGAAACCAACGACGTTTATACAATTTTACAATTCACTAAATAATTTGTTTGCCATGAATACAAATCAAAATGTTAAAATGATCATGGAGAAATTCTACAAACAATACAGATTACATATTCATATCACATATGAATCTTTGGAGATCTATATTATACCAGTGAATCGGCTGTGCAATTAGAATAATTTGCAGCAAAAGTGATTTGTTGTTTAAAACTATTTGTAATGAGACTACAATGCTGCAAAATTAATGCTTGGTATTTATTTGAATGAAAGTATGAAGTAGATACCCATATAATATTATTTTGCATCTAAACATGAGAAGGTAAACAATAATTTTATACTTTTCAGAAGTGCTTAACCTGAAGCTTGAAAGTGACAATTCGGTTCCTAGAGCAGGAGGAAACCTGACTCTATCATGTTTGACTCCCGACTTATTTAAAGTTGGCATTATCTACTGGTTCAACCCAAACAGTACTGAACTTTCCAGATGCTTTCCCATAAATGGTGGAGTGTGTGATAGGAATACAAGCAGTTACAGCTTCACAGCCAACATTAGTGGAGCTTATGCTTTTATTGATGGCTTAGATAATAGAAGAGACGGAGGAACATGGACATGTAAGCACTGTCATGGAAACATTTGCGACGTGGATACAATGGAGATAGTGATTTACAGTAGGTACATCTTTTTTTCATCTGCATAAGTAAAGTTAGCATCATGAATACGTCTTTAAGATGTCTTCGCGCATATCCTATTCCAACCCCCAAAAAACTTTGAGATTAATAAGCAATATAACAGTTTGAAATGTATACGTTTTACATCCATTTAAATTGATCAAAGAAGATTCCTTTTGTTCATACCTCATGCATTTCATCATAAAAATACACTCATCCACACTTCCAATAACCATCTCTTAACATTTAAATTAGTTTCTAACTGAAATTTTAACATCATTGGTCATTTGAATATTACATATATGTGATATTCAGTATGTAGCACCAGAACGAGCTGCCTGTTTATGTGTTAATAATTATTAAATGTATAGCACACATACAAAATATATGCTAATGTAATTGTCTTCCGTTAAAACATAAGCAATTGGCGCAAAATTTACATTTATGGTTCCAAGCTCTTTAGAATGTACGTTGCATATTATTATCAGGACCTTGTATCCTAATCTATTTGACGAATATAGTGGCCGGTCATTGCCGCTAGCAGCAGACATATTTTGGGCCAGTAATTAATTTACCTCTGATTAATAAAGTTATTAGTTGTCCTGAAGTATACTGATGTGGCACGAGAAGTATGTAACGAAACTTTTTTGTTGTTGCAGACATGACACATATTCATAAGGTTCAAATACGTACATATTTACTGACACTTCATCGTGATACTAATGAGTTTACAATAGATAATGAACGTTCAACAACGATTTGATATGTGTAAAGTCTGCACATATGTTTTGTGAAAAGGAACAAACTATTCAGAACATTATCTATTGTATGTGTTCTAGGACACTTGATTTTAATCAATTATTAGGATGCATGGCATCAGTGGTGGCCTAGTGGTTAGAGAGTCCGAATATGACGTGGGATGTCGTGGGTTCAACCCCCGGCCGAGTTACCAGAGACTTGTACAAAATGGTACTAAAACTTGTCTCGCTAGGATAACGTGACTGGAGGGACATATTGCTACAAAGTAATATACATCAATATAAACTGTTACACTGCAGACATCGTAGCGATTTGGCTGAAAATGTTTTTAAAACTACAAAGCAAGCACGCACATGTTATCATTAGTCACGACTATAACAACACATACTCTGTAGTAATCACAAAGAAATCGATGCATATCAAAATTGGACTGAAATGTCCCACCGAGAACAAAACAATGCACTAATAGATATTTAGAAACACATTTGGGATCTGTAAATGTGGACATCGGCATGTTTGCACAATATCATGTTGTGTGTGTGAGGGTGGGGGTGGGGTATACTTTAATTGTTTATAAGGGTTCCATATATACACGAGACTCTTTCTATAAACCCGTATTGTGTATAAATATATACACCATCAGTACATTCGCCTCAAGTGGAATCCTTCGACGCTTTTTTGTACACCTTTCTGTTTGTGATACAAAAGTACGTGAGAGTGATGCGTGTGTCATAATGTGATTATCCATAATTGCAGAGTTAGTTAAAAGCTTGTCTACATACATTATGATCTTGCAACTAAACTATACAAAAAATACAAATAATCTGCATGGCGGAGGTTTAAAAATCAATTCTACAAGGCTACTGTTAACATATTGACATTTCACATTTATCACGTACAAACGTTATGAGCTCATAACATATTGAATCATCACTATGGTTTGTATCTATGTATAACTATTTACAAGACTAAGCATCACAAACTTTCAAACTATACTATACCAATGTATTGGATTAATGCCATACAACCTGTCCTATGCTAATGTATAGGAATATAATTATTATACTACTTCCTTGACACTCTATTTTGTAAGTCACTGGCAATACGATCAGATGCCTAAACGTAACGAAATTCTTAACTGGAACCAATTTAAGAGTGATACAACGAAATACTTCAGTTATCAAAATATCGCTGACATTCAAAATCGTGATATCTGTCCTTTAAAATAGGTATTATGGATATTAAGAGATCTTCCTTTGAAGTATCGCTGTATGCAAATTGTAGATAAACAAATGTATACTTATATGATCAATTTATATGGCATGAGACTTCTAACCGTTTTCTTATTTTAAGATATGGTATATAAAAATGTGTGACCAAGTTGTTGGAGACGGTGTATTGTCTTTAAAGATACCTAATAGTTTGCTAAATTTAACAGATTCAGTCATTGTATATAGCAATTGCGTTTAAATGCAGTTATCGCAAATGACAACCTTACAATATGTCGGGAGCACTGTATTGATTAATAGCGTCAGCTGACATTTTTTCTAGACATGCATACATGTGTAACACCCGCTTGTACAGTGAGAATATACTACCAACAGATGGAGTCGACATTATAAGAAGGATTGTTGTCGCATTTGCTTCATGTTGTTTTTTCCTAGAGTTTGTCATTTAACTGCTTGGTCCCACATAGTATAACAAAAATCCCAATCCATTGAATAATTAATATTAATTGCTTACCCTAGATAAATTAGCGTTTGTCCAATATTAAGGTAAGTAGGAAAACACACTTAGGGCACAAGCGTAGCTTTAATACATATTTCGCCGTGTCGACGATATTAGTAGTAGTAGTCGTATGTGTATTTGTTGTAGTAGTAGTAGCAATAATAATAATAATAATAATAATAATAATAATAATAATAATAATAATAATAATATAATAATAATAATATTTTTTTACTAAGTACAGCGCCTAATCTTCAGAGGATCTAGGCGCTTCACAATATTAGATAACTCATTTAAAAAAATCTTAGATGTCAAGAAGAGCACAAAGCAAACACGAATTCAAAAGAAACTTAAAATATGCAAACAATTAGTAAGGAAATAAACCTTATTAAGTCTTGAATTCTGTAATTCGTGTCGAAACGAGTGAGTTTGAAGATCACTCATTAATGACATTGAATGGCAATTCGTTCTTGAATCCTAGGGCTCGTATGCAAATGTACATTGTCCATATTATTTCGTTTCAACATTGGAACAATGAGAATACCATTGTCCGAAGATGTTTGTAAGTTTCGAGATGAAGTATACACATGGGTGAAGTCAGATATGTATATTGGACTGCAGCCAGTCAATGAAATGTAGCATAATCAACAGATATTGTGTTTAAGCCTGGATGAAATTGGTAGCCAGCGGAGATTATAGAGAAGGGGACGATGTGCTCCGTTCTTCGAACTCTGAACTTATTGTTTGAAGTTTCTGTAGTAGATACTGAAACCAACCAGACAGAAATACATTACAACATTTAAGTCTTGGAAGTACGAAGTGTTCTAGTGACAAAAACCGAAAGAAACATATGAATGGAGCAGATGCATCTCAGCTCCAGATATGCACTATTGCATGTGTGCATGAAATGTTGATGTAAAGAGATGGTATTTTCCAGATTGAAACCTAGACTACGTACTGTATGAATTTAATGTTGGGTATGCTGATACTTATTGTTTAAGGAAAGTGATATCAATGAGAAAGCCTTTGTGTGGTCATCTGGATGGCTTCAGGTTCATAATTACTCATCATCAGCTTGTTATATGTCATACATAACATCACATCAGATATACACCACTCTTCGCTTTGTTTGGTAGCCTCAACTTCAGTCGTGCAACTAGCTTTGTGCATATTAGTGTAGTAAGCTTGCAATTGGCGAGACACCGACGTCGAAATTTGATGCTTGATTAAGGTTGAGTGTATCATAATAAAGACAACGGGGGTGACAACACAGCCTTGTGGAACATCAAAGCATACATCAACTGGGTTTCAATGTTTTCCAATTTACAGACATATATGTGTCTGGTGTCTAAGGAGGACATAAATTATGGTAAGCCTGCATCGTAAATACCAAATAAATACTGTCAATGATGCCGTAATACATCCTAGTATATTGTGTTAAATGTCGCTCATATAATCAAGTAGGGTGAGAACTGCAATTTTCCCCGTATCCAAAGGAAAGAACAGGTTTGTTAACTACTATCAGAAGTGTGGTTTAAACAGTAGAATGGCAGCGGTATCAGGAATGTGTATTGCTAAAAAGACTGAATTCAGTTGATATCCAAGGATAAATCAACTTGTACTTCGCTTTGGCAGGTAAAGGTAAACAGGACCGGTGTTCTGCGCGAACTCCCTTGATGAGATAGAAGTATAGCTAACTTATGTTACTGAAGGCAATATTGAATCTAGGTAGTTTAGTAGCAGTGGTGTCAAAATTGGAGAGAGCTGACATGACTGTAATGTGCTCTTCATCCGATTTGTATGTAGCAGGTTCATAGAGACAGGTTCAAATGATGTTATCTGTAACAACATTATGGCGATTATTAGTCAAATTGTATTTGCAATCTTATATGTAATGGACCGAGCTTTGTCACGACAACATATTTGCAAGCAGTTCCGAAAGGATGAACGGAGATAGGGTCGTTCGACGTGATGCACATGTATTCCTTGACATAATCTTTATCGTAATCACGAAGAGTTCTTTGAAGCTGGAACCTTCAGAGAGAAATCGTACTACCATAACGGGGAGATTTTGAACCTCGTCATAGATCTCCTTATGAACCATAAGGCTAATGAAAAGCCAAATCATCTGGACCTTATGGCGTTCTCGTATATGAGTATGGACGAAACGGAATACTTGTCTATCGAAGTATGTCAATGAGTTATTGTTATTGTTATTATCCCAATGTATGTGCACCATCTCTACACGTGATGCTTATGGATACAACACATCTTTCCGATCACATGAATCTTTAGCTTATAATGGTCCATAGGATAACTTATCAATTATAAAACTTGCGTGATGGCATCAGAAAATACAACGCTCTGAAAGGTTGCACACAATCGGCTGTCACAATATTTCTTACCACTAATTGTTCCTAACACATCTTTACCCTTTGTCGTATTCGATTTGGCATCAATAATTAGTTACACAAATAATTTTCCAGTCAAAGTTGCCAAACTCATTACTAATGTATAATCCGTAAATATAATGAAATAATATAGTTATTAAAGTTATCACGATATATCATCTGCCTCTAGACAAAGCGCGTGACATGAAATCGTTATATACCATTATAAACTTGTTTACAGGACAAAATTATCAAGATATAAGTCTCCTCCATTTTAAATTAATGCTACATATATAGCCGTCCGACATTTCGTTGCAAAATAATAGGTCTCTGATATATTTACTAATTCTATTTCATATCACCATCTATACTTTCTATACCGTTTATACATAATTTAACAACTAACACAGTTAATAAATCGTTATTAATGTCCTTCAAAATAATATAAACTTATATATGTTTGGTAAAATAACATAACACATGTCGTATTCCTAATGCAATGAACATATACAAAACACTAGTCCATTTTACATACAGAGTTCTTTTTTTTTACGTTATAATATTTTAAAAATTTTAACATATTTACTATTCTGCGAAATAGTCTTATGCTTTACCTGTTAAATCCTTTGATTGGTAATTTTGTGTTGTTAAGCAAACTTTCTAATTATGAGAATACGCAGCTATTTCTGTCGTCAATTTCACTATTTCGATCGTGTATTTCTATTTGCCAAAACTCAACTGTTGGTTAAGTTTTAGGATCAGTTTGAGACTATATATCTTCCCTATATTTCCTGTTTTGTTTACTCAAATTGATGGTCGAAAGCACCAATAATAATATGAATTATTTAAAGGGTTTCTAGGCCGCAATATCAGTAACTGCTAATGACGAAATTTGTGTAATAATGGGAAACTGCTGTCATGTATTGTATATTACGAACCCTCGCTTTCGATGGCAAACGTTTTGTTTTTATTGCCCAACATATTGGACCTGCGCCGTTTTTAATTCCTACCTTAATCACTGTTTAGTGAAATACTACATAATCTACAGAATTTGCTTCCTTAGTTTTCATGCACTATGATCTAATTTTTTATTTCAATGTTACAACCAATCCAGCGGCCTAGTGCTTAGACCGTACCTTCGGAATCGGCAGGTCATGGGTTCGAATTCCGACTGATTCATACCAAAGACTTACAAACATTTTCCTAACAGAAGCCTCGCTGGGCGCTCACCATTAAGAGGTCAATGTGTTAGGACTGGTCGGCCTTGTCAATGGATATTGTGCTTGTGTGTGACATCATGTTACATGTCTGTGGCATGCTGTCCTGAGCTAGACCTCACTACAAACTGCCACACAGCAGATATTTTAGCGACATACTAAAAAGAGATTAAATTATAATTTGAACGTTATAATAGATATAGTATGGTATAAGATTGCGAAAGTTATACATACAAATGCTCTGTTCTAATATCATCAAATAATTGTCTGATAATATGAAATAAACTGAACATTATTAACTAATTTAATTTACGAGCCGTGCCATTTTCAAATCAAATCTAGCGCGTATCTCAATAAACCCATTAATAGTCTCATTGACAAAAGCTCGGATGCTCTTAAAAAGCAATATTTTCCGATCAGCTATCTATGGTGAACACATGTACAGGTATAAAGACACTAAACTGTTGAAAGGGGGAAGAAGTTTTCTTTTGTAGTCAAAATATATATTCCCCTCCTCTCTCAAACAGTAAGAAAGACCCATGAGTGACTGCAACTTGCTGCGTTTCCCAGCAACGGTATTTTTCAATACCAACATCGCATGCTGACATTATTTATAAACACTTATAATATTAGTTAATATAATTGGAAAGAATAAATCCATAAATAATCACAATATCCAGTGGTCATCCATTTAATCGGTGGGCACAGATAAAATAATAAAAGCTTTTATAGTAATAGAATGTCCAAGGCCGCGTCCAAATTCATAACTAATTTATCTTTATTAGGCCTTTGACAAAGTTATTATTGATGAAGAAATTGACAAATGTTACACAACGAATTGTAGCGACTATTTCAAATATAGCCCAATGAGCTCCGTTAACCTCTGCTTCATCTTAATAATAAAGACCACCGAATAGTTAATTAGAGGTCCAAAGGAATTCTCGGAGAGGCGTCAATCTTTTTCCGATTTGAAAGGCGAGTTTACCGTTGATGACGCTTCCTACATGTATTTATCATGGTTGAGGTCTCTTTCACCGATGTTAATAATGGTAATCCACGAAGTCTATTACTGCTACGGATATCTGGTCATCTGGAATTTATGGTAGGAATGAAACGAATCGTGATGCAATGTCCCCAATGAGAACTGGTACAATTTATTGCGTGGCCGCACATCTTACTGATCAATTAGCTGGTGTAGCACGCGGTTGTGGTTTGACGTACTAAACGTGGGATGTGTGTATGAGCAATAATTCAAGTACGCGTTGGAGCACAAATTGAAATGTCCAGTTCTTAGCACGACAACAACTGAATAAAATATTCATGATTCTGGTAAATACTGGCATATAAGTATCATCAAACTCATCGAACAAGAAATCAACGCTTGGTCGCCTGCGCTGCAGTTTTCTCTTAGTCGCTATATTACGTTTGATTCGGAAACATTATCCAAGCGATTGCAGACATTCGTCAAATCAATCGAGTATTTCTCTGATTATTTAACAATGGTGAATGTTTTCATCCAATCTTCTTTGACATCAAAAGGTGCTACCCAGGTGAATAAATATAGGTTACCCTCGTTATGAGAATAATCAATTGGTGCAATTTATATCAGGGCACGCGAACTGCAGATAATTCGCAGATTTAGAAGATCTTTGGATACTACAACGAGTACACCAAGGACATAACTTAACATGCAAATATTGTTGAATTTATAAACTACATTGATGAAGTGCTAACAATCTAAGACATTGATCTGAACATTAACAATCTGATTGTGTACGACGATATCATGTTGGGGGTCGTTCTAATCCCGCAAAACGATTGCTCGCGACAAACACAACAATTCAACATTAAATTATCGATCTGACAGAACATTACACGTCGATCTCCAATGTGATATTTGTGTTGAATGGGATAGACTCACACTCACTGAGAAATGTTCGTTCTGGGGATATAGATTATACAACTGTTTCAAAAACTTATTTTCACAGGCACATGCAAACCCACGTGGGTTTAATACCATGTCGATGTCAACTGCTGCCTGATACAGGATTGACATTGATAAAATATGTTCAATAAGAAAGTTAAATGCGCAATTAGTAAAAATCATAGATCATAGGAAGAGAACGACTAGCAAATTGCAGCTGTATTAATTATATGTAGCATCGATCGATATACTGAAACTTCAACAGGTGTTGTATATTCACCAATACCGTCGAATATGGTTTATGAAGGAGATAGCAATTTAGCAGAAAGAGTGCCAATATGGCGCACGCATGCAATTTCGATAGATAACAATAGGCAAAAGGGTCATCACGGTTAAAATTTATACGGCCGTTGAATCATTCAGTAACCGTGATTTCCTGGAAATTGAGAGTAAACTTGAAGAGGGTGAAGAGACAACTTATGCAGCGGTGGAAAGCTCTAAATGTGTCCAATATGGAATAATGGCTCTTTCTAACAGCATCCGATACATCACCAACGCCAAGGAATTCGACGAATGCATGAACAAAATTGACCTGGCAACAATAATACATGGACTCGCCCAATACAGCAACGATTATTTTCATAATACTTGACCCTCAGTGATATTCGCCAAGGATACTAACGATAATGTAGATACCAAACCATTTGCATTGGCAGTAACACTTGTCGATTCAAGCGCCAAAATTGAAATTAGCTCGCAGTAAAGAAACAATGTCGTTTGATAAACGTAAACTATCTGATGAATCGATGTGACTAAATCATCTCAAAAACCAATCAAAGAAATCCAGGTAGATTTTGATCGGAATCGCGTCCCACCTGCTGAAAGCGTTCTAATTTCTTTCAAGATACACCACGTCATCAGCTCACGCTATTTCAGCTCCACGGCTGCTACAGTTCAGGTTCACAGGTACTACGGTAAATCTATGTGATTGGCTTTTCAACTTGTAGCAGGTGGTCCTCGATCGCTCTGATAACATGGAACGCTCAGGTCACTCTAGCCTCTCTAGCCACTCTGGACACTCCATACTCCATGCAGCTCTAAACAACTCTACACATTCCGAACGCTACGTACACTCTATATACTGGACAATCCAGACATTCACCCAACACCGTGTACTATGCATGACACGGGCATGAAACCTTAATGACGTTATACACAGCAATAATTTAAAATACAACGAATTCAGAAGTAAACCTATCCCTGCTCGATAAGACTGTACTCAACATTGCTTAACAATGAAGCTTTATAGTACTAATAAAAATCTCTGTATATGTAACAAACAAAAAAAGAAATTTGTGAATTATGCTGCATAAACAAACACTACATAGCAAACATACAAAAATAGGCGTGGTAGTACCATAGTTAGATCTTTAATACAAGACATTAATAAACTTACATACCTCTACAGCTGAAGATGTGCAAGTTCTTATAGTAGACCTTCTCACGAACAAGACTCTCCGTTATGTAAATAGCTTTAACAACAGTGAGGTATTTATACACATATATTGTCTGTGCACTGAAGGCAATTGGTTTTTCCTATCGAAAGCACTGGACCGGACTCACTATTTGGAAATACAACACAAAATACATTGTACACCGAAAACGAAGCTGGAGTGCATTAATTTAATACATAAATATGGTTTATATAATTCCGTGAAATTAATAGTCGCAGACAATTAAGAGATAGCATAGACATGGCATATATAGGTTTAACCTATCATTGGACCTCGATATGAGCTAGAAATGTAATACAAGCATGACAATAGTCACTTTTTGAATAAATTAATTGTCAAATTTGCACTTCTGAGACAGTGAATTTTTTCCCGAATGATCTGTCACTGATCTTTCCAGGTGTGGTTGGAAATAAAGTAAGCATCGCTATTATCTAGACCAGATGTAATCGTGTTTACTAAACATTGAAAAGGACAAGGGGTACTGTTACGTGCTTACACTCGAATAAACAGTGACATAGAAAGATGGAAAATAACAAGCTTGTAAAACTTAATAAACAATTTATTGAGTACAAATATTTTCATAAAAGAAAATAAATAAACTTACGGTTTTAGAGAATCAAGTCCAAAAATTATTCCAAAAAGAACTCACAATTTAAACCAATAGTGGAAGTGCAAAAGTCCTGATAATAAAATTTCCTAATAGTTCCCAGTTCGAATCTTGACGATGTAATCCAAGATGCACGACAATGTTACGTGATGAAGTCAGTATTAATTTTATGACAGTTTATGAGCGCAAGTAAATTTCAGATAAATAACACAATAAATTCCTCTTGATCCAAATGAATTGAAATAAATTTCCGCACAATGTAATTTAAAATAACTCAAACAATAACACACATCTTTGTATTCTAAAAAGCCCAATCTTCTACTGAAGAGTTAGCTTCTAAAACACAACTATACACTGATTTTTAAGTAAACAGGAAGGGTCACGTGATTTTCAGGAAGCTTTTCGAACAGGTTCACGTTTACCAAGTCAAGTATACCTTGTGAGAATCAGCCACTTGTCACCCCCAAGAACTAAAAGTAAAACGATGTCCTTGGAATCAATCAATCATTTTAGAAGCTTGTTTATAACTCTGAAAACAGGTCAGAAATAAGGTCAACATCTGTTGTTTACCTGTAAAGTGTAGGTCAATCTAATTTTCCAGAAAACATTTCCCAATTTAATGAATTTTATACTCAAAATGACAAATCTGAATTTGACAATTATGAATAAATGATTTAAATCAAATATACGTAACAGTACCTTTCATCAAAAACGGCATAGCTTTATACTGATAAAGTCCATTTATAATCATGAATGCCGAAAGTTCATATGTCTGTGGAATTTCAGTGAATACCGCTCAAACATATCAGAAACATAATTTCTAAAAGTTTGTAATTAGGATGTGTACTAGACTAGAACAGATATATCCAGGTAGAATATTGAGTCGACGACTTAGTTATAATAATAAAGTTTATCATCTACAGAATATGCAAGTACTGAACGTGTAAACTTTCTAAATTTCCGATGTTGTGTTCCAGCAGAGGGGGCGAATCGGACTTCTCTAATTGGGGTAGATTTAAGCAAAATATTTTAAGCCTCCTTTTGCCAAATGGAGCCTTAACGATTTTAGGGCCCTATTTGTCAAATTAAGGGGAACTAGAGAGGGTGCAAAAACCTCTAAAAGAAATTTTAATAATAACCCAGACGGCGGTGGTAGGCATATCGCTCCGTTCAACGTGAATATATCCTCGGTGATTGCGCTCAATTTAGTATGTGATGTTATCGAAGGCAGCTATCAATAAATCTCGAGCGATCAAATCAAGCTCAGAAGGGATATATTCTATATTCATTTGCACCAACAGCTCCACCCGGATTTCTAATAATTGAGTCTCCGGTTAATCCAGTGTATATGCGATGTCATAATGATTCGCTAACGAGAATCAACTTCAAACTCGTTGACCAGTCCAACAATCTAATTGATTTATAAGGTGAGGTTCTACAAATTAGTCTGTTTTTGAATCATAAATGATTTTCATTGTAAATGAATTGTTAATTCATAGCAGCAGGGGGGGGGGGGGGCGACGACGATTTTTTTTTAGAGGTTTTTGCACCCTCTCTGGTTCCTTTCCGTAGAAACCCCTAATTTGACAAATAGGGCTCTAAAATCGTTAAGGTTCCATTTGGCAAAAGGAGACTTAAAATGTTTTGCTTAAAATCTGACCCAATTAGAGAAGTCCGATTCTCCCCCTCTGCTGCTGTTCCTCGAGTTAAGTCATGGATTTACTATGGACGTCATAACTGAACTTTTCAGCGAATATGAATTGTTTGAGATTTTTTAAATATTGACGACATTTCATGGCTACGTACCACATTTTTCCACAACTTGTAAGTGGGATCCAAGTGGAGACGCAATCATCAAAACCAAAGCAACTTTATCCAACGAATTCTCTTGTACAAAATATAATTATTTATTTTTCTTGCTTCGTTAAAGCTGCTTTTATCTCGGAGAGATAATAGTTAGTTGTATATATTCTAAATTTTAGTGGGTATAATTATAAAAGTTCTTTACTTTAGATAACATTGCCTGAGTTTGATGGGTTCGATATAAATTTGTAAAGTGTGAAGTAAAAACTGGGACTTGGAAAATTCCGAAACATGCAAAATTAAAATTGGAAAAACAAAGTTTTTAAAATATTTTGCAGCAATTTAGTATTCCAAGGACAAGCCTCTATTTTGTTAAAAACTGATCATAGCTATAATTAGAGCCACTTTACTGAAATTAAAATATTCTCTATTTTATCATTGAAATAGCAAACCCGAGCACACAATTTTAAAAACAAATAGCTAAATTTGTTGATGATGGTATGTGTGTTGTGATCAGTGAATGCAATAATCGTATACAGAGCGAATTAATATATACTTCTAAGTGTTGAAATCTGTCCCATGTAGACCTTATCGTTAGTAAAATAATTATTCGTGCATATTTGACCATTTTGAGAAACATTATATTGGATTTATCTTCCTGAATCAAACCTTTAACACCAACTACATCTCTCTTTTCAACATATATCTTAAACAGTTGGTTAAATCTAGACCTTAAGTAACTGGTGTATTTTTCGGTATGGCTAAGTAGTTATCGAAATATATCATTTGTCAGATAAATAAATGTTGTCGATCATACTTAATAAATTGGTAAGAAGATCAGCAATTACAGACACAATTCAGATCAATCGCATTTAATATCCAGCCATTACAAAATATCACTTGGTTTCTTGCCCTGGGATACAGAGATAGCTTTAACCTTAGTTGTTTCAAGCTGAACTTGACTATGTTAAAAAGCACAACTTATCGGATCATCATTATTGTACCACGATCAGAGCACACCTCCCCGCTGCTATGTACCCTACATTGGCTATCCATTCGATCCAGAACTAAACACAGCATCAAAGTTTAGTTCTAATGATTTTTCGGGATCAATGTTTAATTTGTCCAAATATTGCTCAATGCTGGCTTGCTGGATTTAAATAATGTATTTTGTTCATTTTTGTATCCTTAAGTTTCTGTTAATTAGTCTTGAGTTATTTGTTCATTTCATTTTGATTTTATGGTAATAAAGTAGAATTTATTGCCTTCATAAGTTTAAGTTCTTCTTCAGGGATTATTAGTAAAATTTATTTACCTATATTCTTGTAATGTTCTCCTGGTTTGGTTTTGATTCAGATGTTTGACTTCCTTTTTGGTTTTTAATCTCTGCGGTTTTTGCTGGTCTCTGTAGTTCATCTGTTAGCCACGTGTTTCTCTTTGTTGTGTAACTTATTGTATTGCTAATGTCGATTTCTATAATATTGTTCTTCGTTAGGTAATGATTTTGTTTTGCTCTTTTGTATCGAAATTAAATTTCACGTAACTCGTCTCCGTTTGATGCTTCTCTAGATCATGTCGTAATCATCGTATTATCTTAATATCGAATATAAGGATTTTGTTAAGCTGGCCTTACCATATTACCATGATACAATATTTTGTCGTATTATCTGTGTGTCTTGGTCTTAGTAAAAAACAATATTACTAACATACATATGAGGATTAATTTAAACCATATTATCATACCGATCATTCGTACAGTTGCATTGATTCATGTGCCAGATTTGTATTGCTACATAATACAAGTTTAAGATACAACATAAGAAATGATGTAAAGTGTTTATCTGTTGCAAACTTTCTTCGGTGCAATATGTCTCAATTAGAAATATCGTGACAATTTCTCTTTAGTCTTAAATTAAAGACGATTAATAATCTGCATTCTTCTAGTATTCCTTTCCAAAATTACATTTGAAATATTCATTCATGACACTCACATTTTGCTATTTAGACAACAAAGAGAAAGAAATACTGGTGAAAATTATCCAGGCAGACACATTAAACTCAACAAATGCATTTTACGATAAAATGCTACATTTTATTTGATGAAATAATTAATTTCTCTGATTATTTTTTATTCTGTTTTGGTAGCATCACCAGGTGGTGTTAACCTTATACAATCCTTCCCAGAAGATGGAGACCTTGGAGTCGAATCAATCACCTTGAGGTGTCAGACAGTAAATTGTACCTTTCCTCCTCCAAATATAACTTGGTACTACAAGGTAAGGGTTGCAAAAGGATGCAAATCATACATGTCAACCAATTTACAATCCAAAGGCATGACAAGTTATTGCCACGGTTGACGAAGAAAATTTGTTAAGTATTATTGATAACATTGGTGTTATATTATGTAATAGCTATCATCCTATTTACGGATATTCATAACCATTTGTGATGTATTATTGATGTCATTGGTTTTACATTATGTAATAACTATCATCCCATATAAGTGTATTCATTTATGAATATTATCCCGATAGGCACATACACGGCGGCTAGAATTTCGTCTCCCTGTATGTATATATGTATGTATGTATGTATGTATGTATGTATGTATGTATGTATGTATGTATGTATGTATGTATGTATGTATGTATGTATGTATGTATGTATGTATGTATGTATTTATAGGTGTGTGCGACCAATAGTCCAATTCTCATAAAATCATGATGTGTTACTTAGCCTCTTATCTCAGAAGTGGTTTATGAATATTTGTTTTCCACAAATAAGTAAAAGGCATTGCAATATTAATTTGTTTTTCTTGAATATTTTTTGAAAATCCAGTTTTATTGAGAACCGTGGAAGTTTTGTTGATATAGCTTTTGTTCATAATTCGGTACTCATGGGTTCAGTGCCTACTTGGCGGAGACACTCAGCATTATACAATTAATGATGTGCAAAATGTGCTGATTTCAGTTCGTGTAGATGGAAGGGTGAGTGGAGTCTCTTAATTAAAACTCACCACGGAATTAAAGAAATCTCTGGACTTTACAACATTATCAATTTTATTCTCCTTCTTCAACGGCGGGCTTGCAGACAGAAAGGTTACCTGATCTATTCTACTAAACTGATCGAATGTAAATAATAAATTGATCAACGGAAGCAAATTACATTGACATCAGCGTCCTCTGTTAAGGCTCGCTCTACCGTATATCCCCATAATTACAACCCAAATTGTATAGAGAACATATAAGTAGAAGAGATACATGTATTATCCTGCGGCATAATTTCACTTATAATCCCTACTTACATGAGGAAGACATTGAAGTATAACTGCTGCTATAAAAGGATCATGTAAGTAAAAAATATACATGTATTATGCTGCGGCAAAGTTTCACTTATGATCCCCGACCTGCATGAAGTTGAAGTATAACCGCTGCTACAAAAGGATCATTATTTGGCCCCATGTTACGTGTTCAGAAGACACCAGCACGGATATGTGTAACCTATACAAAATTACTTGACACACAACAGTGCATCAACAATTATTCCACATGAGAAAGGGCTCAAATTCATAGTTGAGCTAATTTTTGAGAGAATAACTAGAAATAAAAATGCCATACAAGGGCATTTAATATCATATCTATAGAACAATAATAAACAAGAATTTGCACAAAAGCAATAACCTAGTGTGAACTAGTTTTGCTGTAATAACTCAATGTGCAGTGTATTAACAAAATTACGATCTCCTGATTTTCTATCACAATATCCAGAGAGGGCAGCAAATAGAACCATGCAAATTTCAAGCTGAATCACACGTTTCTCCCAACTCTAAACAATATGGATGAATTGCACAAGCTCCCAAGTAGGACATGCATCATATATAATATAGTGCAAATCCATCTATATTCCAAAAGAAATAAAATGAAGTTAATGATGTATAATTTCTCAACATGGAGACACCAGCATTTAAAATAATCATTTCGTAATAAGAAATATAACTGGTGAAGAAAGTGAATATCACTAAGCAATGTTCTAGTGTAGCACGTACGAATAAATACCACCATATACCATCTACACCTTTTGATAAAGGCAATCTGGCAGAGGTAGACTGTAAGGCTGCAATTATTCAAATCTGAGTAAATCCTACTGCAGAAACAATCTGTTGATGAACATGTATGTACATATAGAAATTCGACACAGAGAAGGTCTTTACGTTAATCACCTTCAACAGTTCAACTTGGTAGAGTTGAAAATCAATGCACACATATAAAGTGAGCTTGTAGAAGAAATGGTTGACTGCCTAAGACAGTTCAATATTCCGACGGCTGGGTGAGTAGATCATGCGACATATGGGTCTCCGCAAAACTCCACGTAGACCGACCGCTTAAGAGTCTTTAGCGCATTATTGCAGGGGGACATCTGTTGAACTTTTACGACACCGAACAAGGACCGATTTTGTGATTAGAAAGTGTTTTGTCGGGTCAGGTCAACCTTGACCTTCTCTATCTACGATACTATACTGCATGCAAATTTAACGACGTCCAAGTCACATCTTAGTCTCTATCTCTTGCTGCCTGGGAATGACAGTAACGACCATACATCTGTCGTAACTACAGCTGTGGCACAGCTGTATGATTTACCTGTCCATGTTTGGAATGGTAGATACCGTTGTTGTGGGAATAACCGTGGTTAGCACAACAAATTGCTAACTCGTGAGTCACAATGAAACATAAGCTTGAGAAAACATTCTACAGGATGCGAGGTTACTGTAAGGAAGTAGCAGCTATTACGAAATTGCCAGAAGTCAACGTCTCACCAAATTGTATCAGGTTAGGATTCCAGAAGCGGGAAATGTATAAAGGTACAACACTCAGGACGCCATTTATTGGTTTAGTCCCTAACCAGATTAAAACAATACTTATGTATTGCTTCTTCCTGACATTGGCTGTCTCAGTCTTTAAAATTACGAACACGTTTAGTCGGCAAGTCGATGTTAAACGGTATTCAAGGCACCATTCTGGAGGCGGGTAATCTTTTTGATCCGCATCAAAAGTATTATTTTAATGTTGTAGGTATGGGTCTAACTTTACACCTTCAGTGAACGTTGACCCCACTTTGAGTTTAACTTTATAAATTATAATAGGCACGTATGAAATTATATGGATGGAACGAATGCCAACAAATAGAGGCTATCTGCATCATGATTCGCCTACGAATACTCATAGCTAGCTTCAAAAAGGTATTGAGTTGTTCTGAGTTTGCGGTCGTGGTTAGTATTCTCCTTTCTAATTTTGAAATTGTTAATTAGGATGTGTTTACCAATATGAATATACTCATTTACTTCCAATGACAGAAAGTTTTGATCCACTTTGTGAAACGAAATGCTTCCATACCTTCTTTGCTAGGTTAGCTAAATGTTGTTCTATATTTATGTTAATTACCGACGAATGTTAACCAACAACCCGCCCTTGTATAAAACCTCATGTACTTTACCATCGTGTTTATAACTGCATTGTTTCGTGGATGAATCTGCACCTGACCTTTCCATCATAGTCCCCAATATTGTGCATGGCAAAATATATCTTTATTTGCTTGGGGAAAACAAAACTAGAGACCATAGCATACTGAAATACAGCCTACTTTTGAGAATGACAGCTCTTTTCTGGCAAGGTCAGGCCATAGTATTTAAATAAAGTTCCATATTGTGTCTTTGCTAGCATATAATGGTACTTCAAAGAAAAGGTGTTAATGATGAAATATGGCTGGTAGGTAGCGCTCTTGCTGTGGCTAAAGTAATATAATTTAAACTTTCGTTGTTGATGCCAGTAATGACTCCATGACGTGCTGAAGAATAAAATCTACTTGAATTTACGGCAAATCAATATGATAATGGTTAACAATGACCACAGTAGTGTTGAAAGTGATGGTGATGGACTATTTATATATTGCACACAAAATCACATTAAGGTGTTTCTGCTCCACGGTATTTCATATATTTGGACTTAATGAAGTTTCCTTAAGAATAAACGGACATCAAGAACCGTCTGAATATTCATTACTGAACTCTTATCAAAATTACATGTAAGGGACATGATCAGCATACAGATAATGTTTCGCTGTTGGATTTTATAGCATTGTACCCAATATATTACCTCTCAATGGAGCATCTTTAATTATTTAGACAATATGTCTTTGATATATTATTTGGAGCGGTCCGAACAAATTATCATTAACCAAAACTCCGCTCAGGAATCTTAACAAAACACTAGAATTAAAAACAGGAGTTCAACTTAATTTGTATCAGAGTTCCATTAACAATTCAACACAAACGTGGTTTTTCGACTTCTTGCAGACATACCAGCAATATTAGCCGCTGCGGCTGCATCTATTCCAAAAGGCCGGTGCATTTTGTGATTATAGAACTGCTTCCGGCATGGCATAAAAGAAAGCAACATAACAATTAATTGTACACACAAAACCTCTAAAGAAAGATCATCGTGCAACAATAAGCATACAAATGTCTCAAATAAAACTATAAAGATGTCAACAAAAGTCAATTACGCCTCGTCCGGGTCGTCTAAGCGTGCAAACCTCACGATACGGAAAAGGTCTAAGATTGCCTGGGGGAATAACCCATTAGACAAAAACGTTTGCTTCCTATATCTAATTTTAATTTAATTAAAACGGCTGAAACTTGTCAGGGACGAGAGAGTTTGCACCCAGTAGAAGAAGAATTACATACTGGCAATAAATTGACTCCAAAACCGGTTTATATCAGTAAATGAATTGAATAAAATGTAAATAGTTATTTTTCGTTACCGTATTATAGACATAATCATCGACACACCAGCCAAACCTGAAGTAAAACGGGCTGCATCAAGAAAGGTTCATACGTATGTTTTGGTACACTGCAAAAGTTTAGAGAGGCCTATCCTAAAATGTAGTATATCTCGGCAATAGAAACAAATGTCGTTTGTAGATTAATTACCGAGCATAGTTCTTTCTCATTGTGTTCAAACGAGGCAGCAGTTTGTAAACGCCACTAAGAATGTATTTATTGGGGACATAAAATTACATGAAATAATAATATAGGTAGTAAGAATGTTGCACAGAAATTGATTGCATTTTACTTAATAGTATAAGAAAGCTGTTATTTTTAGCGGTCTTTAGCTAGATAGTGTTAAACAATGTAGCCTCTTCTAAATCAATATAATGCAAACGGTAATTCTCACTTTTACATACATGTGTATGTGTGTGTCCTACGGTCAGGTAAGTATTGCATATAATCGTCGGAGAACAATTGTTTTAGTAATCATTCAATGAATGAACCACATAACATAACAATACTTTCCAGCTAGGCGATCATTGTCGCTCACTTTCTCTTTAAACATTTTCGTAATTTGTATGGAATGTTCTTTTATTGAGCTTAATATGCGGAATAGTATACCTCTTTCATTTTGCGGTATTACAGGCTGATCGAAATATTGAAGTTGTAGAAAATGCCACTAATTTGTATAATCCACAATCATAATGTATGTGTTATTGATTTCACTCATATATCAATATTAAATTAACGGGGGATAATTTCATTAACCGCTGATTCACGTGTAAAATCAATAAGATCTTCATCGTTGACAAAAACATACAATTTATCGCGACGTTGAAAAATTATCCCCGGGGAGAGATACTTCTCATCGCGGTAATTGTTCACTGTTAAGATATCAATCGCGGACTCCTTATTATTGAAATATATCGCGGAGTTATATCGGCGATAATACTCGTGTAAGTACAATAACCCTTGTTTGGCCAAATTAGCTGATTTGTCATCGGGAGTATCGACAAATATTTATATGATTATCGATGGGCTGATTTGATCTAAAGTCGAGTAAATATATTCTTGCATATATATATATATATATATATATATATATATATATATATATATATATATATATATATATATATATATAATAATAATGATAATAATAATAATAATAATAATAATAATAATAAAATTATTATTCAATTGATTATTACTTAATCTACAACTATATTAAATATTAAAAATATCAAATAATTATAACATGACCAAAAACAAACCACCGACATAAAACTAAACCAACTGCGGAAGATGTCATCGAGGTTATTAAAGTTATATACCAGAGCTTCGGAGCAGAGTTTGAACTACAAAGTGATGAATATGTTATAAAATATCCTAAGATAAAACCTCCTCCTATTATGTCATAAATGATAATCAGAGAGTTCTATCATTACTCGCACAACTTCGAATTTCCTTAAATATTATAATTTTCCGAACTTGTGCCACATATTTCCATTGTTGTTTTTCCAACACATGTTTTATATTTAATCTTTAATTGACTAATTGGTTAATCCCAGATAATATGTTTGCGGGGCTGTTAATAGATTGTACCAGGATGGCTGATAAAATTGTCAATAGTTTTTCACGGGGTTTAATCGATTTTATGTCTAGGTTATCTCTTTGGAAATAAGCGACTTTTCCGCGATGAAAAAACAAGACCGTGTCAAACATAATCCGATGTTATCTAATTATGTTAGGGCGATAATTATTGGCCCCTCGGGCAGTGGTAAAACACAACTGCTACTTAACCTAATTATGAAATGGATGAAGAGGGATAAATTATATTTAGTGGCACCAAGTGTAGACGATCAACGATATTATCAAGTGTTAAAATATTATAACAAAAGTGCTACGGAGATAACCGGGAAGGCCATCATTGAGTTTATTACAGATATTGACTAAGCACCTGCCGTTGAAGACATTGATGGAAGTGTTAACAACTTGATTGTGTACGACGATGCAATGTTAGATAAACAACAAAAAAAAAACCAGCTAGGATATTCTCCTGGGGAAGACAAAAATACTGACGTGATATATGTTACTCAACGATATACTCAAACTCCAAAGGTGATCAAAGACAATTGTAATATTCTCTCGGTGTTTAAGGGAGTTGACACTCATACATAGAAATATTTTTCAAACCTGGTGCAACGGTGACATGGACTATGTAAAATTTACAAATTTCTTTAGTCGTGCTCAGGCAACTCCTCATGGATTTAAAACGATAAATTCATCTGTCCCTAGAACAAGATCTCGAATCGGATTAGATAAAATATATAGTTAATTAATCGCTTTCTCTGAAAACACATAAAACACTTAATCCGAAATCCTTCGGATTTTCAGGTAGGTTTTTAACGCAGGAGAAAAAACTTAGCAGACTAATTATTCCCGTAGAGGGTTGAATTTGGTCTAAAAATTTATTATGTTTACCCTTCCTGCACATACACACAAACACACACACATTGAGACGTACGTACGTACGCGCATACACACATACATAAATCCATACATACATGCATACATACATACATACATACATACATACATACATACATACATACATACATACATACATACATACATACATACATACATACATACATACATACATACAAACATACATACATACATACATACATACTTACATACATACATACATACATACATACATACATACATACATACATACATACATACATACATACATACATACATACATACATACATACATACATACAATATAAAAGGAATACAACTCCTATGGCGAATAACAGTCCTTTCAAGTGCATAAAGTACATCCATCTCCTATGGCGAATAACAGTCCATTCAAGTGCATTGGATAAAGTGTATCAGATTGGTCGAGGGGCCTTATAACGAGCTCATCGTTAAGGATCATTGCCATCTCACCTCTGTCAACGTGCTATTACACCTCTGTCAGCATGTATTCGAGTATGAAGTTTGGCCAATGTGGGCAGCTGAGAAAGCGTGCCAATATGCTCTCGTGGGTTGGTGGTTATTTTAAGGCTTTTCACGTGTTCTTCCTTCACCATTCATACTGGGCGCAAGGTATAAGGTATATTTAGATGGAAAATGGCGTTAAATCCCACAACAGCAATACAAACAACGAATAGTGCACAACTAGTATCTAACTAACATGAGGGCTTTCGACTCTTAATGCGTCTTTTTTCAAAGGCAAATACAAAAGATAGAAAAGACAAAAATAGATAACAGAAAAACCGTTTGTGTTTTAAAATTTGTACATATCTGCTTCTGCAGGAATTAAACCTTTAAGTTTATTGTGATTCAACTAGTTTATTGGAACGTCTTGCGGATGGTTGAAAAAATTCTTACTGACTTAGAAATCGATGATCATTAACTTCATCATTCATTTGATGTAAATTTATATAAGTGCAAATTCTATCACGAATATTTCATTGTAGCGACAATAGGCTATTAAGCAAATTTAGAGAATTATTTAAAAGAATATGTATCGGCTGCAAAAGATAATTGTATTTATTAATTACTGTATTTTGCTAGTCTTCTTGGTTTAAACCGCTTGATTTCAATGTTCTAAGGCGGCGTATCCAGTAATATTCCTTTTCATTCCTGGTTTCGGAACTCCAGTTCCGATTGTGACCTATTCCAATTAGTGTTATATCACTGAAAATGATACACACATACACACACGCGCACGCACACACACACACGCACACACACACACATAATTTAGTTTCACTATATATTTTTGTGTTTGACCCAATTTAAGCTTTTTGAATCAATTTTCAACAGATATTTACTGAATCAATGAATGTATTGCAAAGTTTTATTTTGTTGGTCTTTCTACACAAGTCCTTAATGTATTGAGTATAATTTGAAACGTGAAGGATATATAATACTAAATCAGCACTCACCAGCTTACTTTTGGGGATATGTTTTCATTTCAGACAGACGGACGGATCGCTCCGTTTATTGGATTTCCTAGCTACACAAATACTAGTACCAGTCAATGCTTCCAGCCGGAAGCTATTTATACCAGCACGCTACATCTGCCACGGGGAACTAACTTCTCAGGAAACAACCCTTTAACAGCAACGTTCCTTTGTGGAATAACGCATCAATCACTTGGTGACAAAATACGATATTCAAATGTTTCCAATGATGTCATATTTGCAGGTAAAGAAACCACGTTTTAGATTTAAGTACATAAAACAAGCTAGCCTTATATCGGTTAGATTAAATTATATGTTTCAATTAAAGTAAAGGAGAGACGTTAGTTTAAGCAGTTGTAATCGTATATTTGCTTCATTTCAGGCCTGAGAAAACGTATGCTTGCAAGTGTATGTGTGTGAATAATGTATATTCGAATAGTGCCATTGTCAGAAACTAACAAGTCCTGTTCATCTTTGTCCCACAAATCTATCATGTAAGGCTGGATGTTAATGGAATATTCTACTTTGGGAATGTTGTTGTTGTTGTTGTTGTTGTTGTTGTTGTTGTTGTTGTTGTAGGGTTTAACACCATAAGGTTTTGGAGGGAAACTGAAACGAAGTCAGACTGGAAAAGCAAAAGAAAAACAAAGAAAACTATTTCAATTGTGAGATTTGTTCAAAAACGATGTGCATTGTTGAATACATTTACTAGATTATATGCTGCTTTCATCTTATTTATGTAATGTAGATAATAGAAAAATAACTCACTTATAATTGAAAGTATGTGTGTTCATATAATCTCATTACATTTATTATAACAACACATTCCGGAACACCACGATAAAATAAATTAAACAAATGTTGCTGTTAACTTTCTTAATTATTACAAATATTATACTAACATTATTCATTAAGGTGGTAATTACTCTCAAACTCGGACCAAGCTGATTCGGACCATTAAAAATATTATTCAGTTTTGTCTAGGATTGAAACGTGATATTTAAGTTTGTTGTTAAAGATGATTTTCTTATTATGTCCCAAATACGTCGAGCAGTTCAAATATAGCAGCAAGAAGGGTGGACAGACCGCGAAACTATTTCAGACAGACGAAACTAGAGCGAGAGAAGGGTGAATAGACAAGCTTTCTAACAAAAAAGGCCTCTAAAGACCGAAACTAATTCAGACTACTAAAAGAGTGAATAGACCAAGTTTTTTAGCCTCTATGGAGACCGAAACTAATTCAGACAAAATTAAACAACTGACAGTTTTGGTATCAACTAATGTTTTTTTAGGTAAAAGTCTTAAGATGAAAATCGTTTAAGATTTCACATACAGACTAATTTGTAAAGTCTCATTCCTTAAGTCAATCAAATTATTGATTAAAAATCCGGGTGGAGCTGTTGGTGCAAACCAATATAAAGTATATCCCTGCTGGGCTTGATTTCATCTTTCGAGATTTATTTGGTAACTTCCATTAATAGCATTACATACTAGATTTATTACAATCACCGAAGATATAAATTACATTTTGAGAAGCAATATGCCTGCCACCATTTTGTCTGGATCATTATTATGTTTTAGGATGGTTGTTTGTGGTTATGTTATGTCTTTCCATGCGGCGAGTATTTGTGGGAAATACTCATCTATGACATCACTGACGGATTATTTTAATTGGTCTACATTATACTCAGGAAACTTAAATGCTGGAATATCTGCTACACGTATATTATATGCTTTTGCAAACTCTATTCTTGTTTTAAGAAGTGTATCATTTAAGACCGATTGAATAATCCGTAAATTAAACACTTCCATATCAGCGATAATTTGATTACATACTTCTATGTATTTGATGATTTCATCTAGCGGGGATTCTTTGGAAAGTTCTTCTCTTAGTATATGTCTATATTTTTCGAATTCATTTTTTATTTTTATGAAATCTTTAGTAATTCTACTTAGAATTACTTGAGACCACCCACCACCTGGTTCTATCCACCCACGAAAAAATCCCAGAGCTCGAACATTTCCATCGTACTATATTATTACATCATGCTATGATTCTTTTTCTGAAGTATAATCAGACTTTTTAGATTTGGTGGGGTAGATTTTGATAAGATGTCCGGAGTTGGATTTCAGGCAATCCTAGCACGATTCTTATAGAACTCTGATAGATATCTACAGCATACCCGGGTGAGTTTATCTCAATCGCAGATGATAGTGCTGGTTCATGAACTGTTAAAGCGATTTTTGATTCTTTTCCCCGTAATGGATATTATTTTACGCTGTAATTCGTTATTGATCTGTTCGATTTGGTAAGACCAAGATGGTAAGGAAACTATATTCCAGTCTGTAGTCCAGTCTTGTTTATTTTTCCATGCAAACACCAAGGAATTATTCGGTTGCTAACCAACAAATGGTTTTGATCTAATATTTGGCCAACTGTGGTATACTCGTAATTTTGCCAGCGCTATCTCCTTAACTGGAATTGCAGTGGGGAAATTGACACTGAATTCAGGGTTTATTGAGGTTATTGAGAAAATGGTTGTCTTTTCCTGCGTTGTGTTTGTCGCTATCTGCTGAAGTAATTCCGTTGTTGATGTCGACATTGATATTATTATTATTATTGTGCTGTTTTTCTAATTTTCATGTTGTTCTGTGGTAGATATTCATCATCGCGGAGAATTCGTTATCTGATATTGTTGTCTCATCGACACTGGATGATATCAGCGACGATAATTGGGAATACGCGGCTGATGCAATATGTAATTTAATTATATACTCGTGTAGTTTATTTTGACTGCATGTGGATACTTTTTTGTGATTATGCTAAGAATTCATGTAATTGTTGTCGTCGATGACACAAATTGTGACAACTACATGTGCCAGTGCTTTTGTCGCTGATAACAATATACGAGTTCCAGCAATTACAATTGAAACCGAATACACGATAACGTCGACGCTGGTAATTCGCCTGCGGTATTTTTCTTATCTTCGCGGTATATTCGTCAATAAGAGTTTTTAATTTAGTTTGAAACTCACGGACTTGATCATATCGATACCGTTGTACATTCATTATACTATTTACTTAAATCAGTTACAAATTCTAGGTAGTATGTCTTTGATGCCCGAGCTAAATTACCACAGACAGAGGTTATTGTAAATGTTTCACTGGATCCCTTATCTAGTATTGCACTTGCAGTCTTAATTCCCGTAGATGTACGCGATGACACATTAAACTGTACTCCTGAAAGCATGGTCAATCTATAGATACCTCTGACTTCAGCGATAAAATGAATGATATTATTTTGAGGCGTCCAGTCAAAAGATCCTTGATATGTCGAGTACACGGTATAAATATTTTGTTTATGTGGTATTTTGAATTTATCAAACCGGGTCGCGATAGCAGGAAAATCACTAACGATATCGTCATGTGTTTTTTTAATCGTATCGATATTTGTTTTAATATCAGAAAGTTTCATTGGGACAGTCATTGGAGTACCAAAGAAATTATCTGCGGTTCATCAATTTTTCAAACATTCTTACGAAGGTTTCCAAACATGCCTACATGAACATCATATTCAGCTCGCAGCGTTGTAAGTTTATCATTTTGGTTTTATGCTCAGCTCGTATCGTCGTTAGTTTATTGTTTACCACATCTACATATTTTTTGTCACATCATCAGTATCCAATGTTGGATCGCAAAGTGTGGTTATTTTATTCGAGTGCATGCCGAGGAGACCTGTCATTGAGTCACATGATTCTTTTACTCGATGGTTGATATTATCTACCACAGTTGGTAAAATAACTGCTGGTTTTACTTTACCGCGGAATTAAATACTGCTAGGGAATTTTTGGTTACATTTATTTTAACACGAATATCATTCAGTAAAACATCACTCGTTTTCAATTTCCCTTGTTTGTCTTGAAATACGACTATTTCATTTGGATCCACATTTGCGAGGTTTAATATCTTGGATATTTCATCTTCGATTATGATTTTTACATCCTTGGTTGCAGATATTTCCGCGATGGTTTTTTTCAGACTTGAAAGAGATTTTCCCCAAATATCAATCATTATATTTTAAGAACTCTCTAAAAAGCGATTACTCGTATATTCGTGTACGGTTTTATGGGGTGGTTTAGTTGATGATAATATAGCGCTGAGTACATTTAATACTTCTAGGCCGCATATTGGTGGGTCGGTCATTTTCTGTGTTGGTAGCGTGGAATACCAGCGAGGAATTTTTAATTGATGATATATAACGCATACATTCTTCAGGTGGCGCTAACCCATATGAATCAAAATTAACAATTGCACGTGGATCAATCACGTATGCAACCCAGTGAGTTCCAGGTCCGGTACTGTTATCGAGATCAATAATACTGGTTTCAGTGCTGTTTGGTTTTTTTATCGCTAATTTTTAGCAGCATCGAATAAATAAAAATTTGACATTGGAACCATCGGTTCTGGAGTTAGTAAACCGTCCCTGGTAGTCTTTGTCCGTTTCCGCTCTAACATGAATGCAGAGTTCCTGGTAGTCTTAGACCCTTTCCAGCTCGTTTCTTTTTTTTTTGGTTGTGTCCCTGTCCTGTTATCTTCTTTAGAAGAGAGTTCGCACCAAAACCGAGAAGTGAAACTATACCACCTGATTTTATCATGTGTTTGATCGCGGACACAGAGAGAGAGAGAGAGAGAGAGAGAGAGAGAGAGAGAGAGAGAGAGAGTGACCTGAACAACTTTTATATCTTTGATAGCATCATTGAAATGCTTAATCAATGACAGTTTATTTTGACCACCAGACATCTGATTGTGTTTTAACGATATTGTAGTTCCAATATTTTTAGCTGAATCCGATAGCAATTTTCTAATTTGACCAGGAGTCAGAGTAACATTAACATGACTATATATCATTTTATTTAATATGAGATTGATCTAGTTGTCTACATATTTACATTCGAATAGCATTGATTTGTCACTGAGAATGACAGCAACTGCTCTGTAACCACCAGCAGGAGGATCGGTTACACGAGCTCGGAAATGCATGTCAACGACGGGCTGTCTGGTTAAGTCAAGATGTTCCAACGAAAAGTGATAAATCTGTTATAGTTTTCTAAAATCTAACTATGATATTTGCAGACCAGTAGCTACATTCAGATCACGTCCCATAAATGATAGCAAACCATGATACGCGAGTGCTATTTGGTTTTGTCCTTAATCAAGTCAAATATCCTCGGATGGTTCATGTAGGCCGTTTATCCTGAACGAGACTTTAGTAACGCCTAGTTTATCAAATATCATATGGCTGTGTGTTTGTGAATTTAATCGTGCCTGATCCTGTAACGCAACAAATATATGCCGTGGCGCAGAAACTCCTTGTTTTGATGACATGTACCATGTAAATATACCATTAACATAAGTCTCCATAATATCTGTTGTTATCGTTAGCCATTATAGCAATGATTTATCACCTGTATCCATAAATGATAGTAATTTTTCCTCTACGGTGATTGATGGAGTCTTTACTGGCATCCACAGTGAGAATTTTGTAATATTTACCTTACCATCAGCACCACCAGCACCATGCCAGATTGCATCATTATCAACACCTTTTCGCAGGAGGACTACTGTATGTTTCGCTCCAAAGATACCTTTTCTAACATTTCTACAAAATCCAAATATATGATGCAGTGGAAACACGCATGAAAATAATCTACGGTGTCCTTGCAACATTGATACGCGTGTTGCAAACCCTAGGTTGCAATTAGGATTAGTATCTTTTATAACATCAAAGGGAGTATCTGGTCTAGCTTGATGTTCAACGTCGTCTGGTTGATCAGCAACTCCAGTAGCTACTGGTGTCCGTAATTTAACATACTGAATGTGTTACGCGTAAACATTAACATCCTTAGCAAACATCATAGATGGACCTGCTTATCTTGTATAATCATCAGAATATCTTGCTAACCCCACTATTGTTGTGGAAACATCAACATCCTGCTCTATACATTCAATCTCTCTTCCATGAATCATATCTCTAGCACTACTAAATAATGCCATGCTACCATTATTTACAAAGCCAACTCCTACATTTGCGTCATCTGCATATGGCGTATTAAATGCAACATCTGTTACAAGTTCTCCTTCTACTTCGATAAATGCTTCAGCGGGTAGAAAATATTTGCTTGTATCTTGAACTTGAAGTTCGATTCTTGGGCGACTATTTGGTTGTATTGCGTTACAGGAATAAAATTGATAATTTCGTACAGAATCATTTTTGAGAACTGGGGCATCTCAGTCCAATGCGATTTGAACATTTTATTATATATTTATTGATCTAAATCGCGATCTCAGGCCACAACCCGCTATCATATTTTCAGTAATATTCTCCTGAGCATCAAATTCTTCATTTATCCGCGATGCTAATTTTTGATCCACCGCGTTGTTTATCTTCTTGCTAATACTCGCAGGCATAATCTCCATAGATCGTAGTTTTTCTAGTGATTTTATCACCAGTGGTGGTTTCTTTTGTCGTCGAATTAGTGTTAGTAGTTTTTCTTTGGCCGCGGAAAATGCTTTACCGGCAATATCACCAACAAGCGTTGATACCCTTATCAGGAATAACATCAATAGCTTTCATTGATAATTGTTTTGCGATTGGTGCTATTTTTGGAGCCATCCTTGCAAATAACCTTTGAATAACATTACCGAGACCTCTCCATAATACACCTTATAAACAGGCAATCGTGAATTTACTAGGTAGGTCATGGTTGATTTATTGTGGTTGTAGTGTATGATCATACTATTATGCTATTTATCTAATCAGTGAATCAATCACCGGTGACGATCAATCACTATGGTAATCATCAACTAGTTCATCAATAAATTTTCGATATACACCAATATCCATGATACCACCTTCAAATAGTCGTCTGCATATATCAGCGGCTTCTTTAATTATTTCCGGTGAGTTATTTTCAGCTCGTTTTCCCCCGATGAAAATTTCTAATCGTGCTATGTCTACGAGAACATTATTAGGACAACGAACAAGACCACTACCCCCAGCTCCACTCTGAGAAAATACACTTCCAGTTGCGCCTTGTGCATCATTATCTTCTTCTCGATCAGATGGGATATAATACTCTTCTTGTTTATTTTGTCTTCGTGTTTGTCTCCGTGTTGGTGTTTGACGTTTCTTCTCTTGTCTTTCTTCGTTTTGTCTTTGTCGTTCTTCTTCTTAATCAGTCATCCCAATTATTTTGTATTTATACGACTAATCCCCTTGTTCCATTTATATAACCAATCAATCCATTCATCTCGCTTTATTCTATTTCTCTTATATTCTTATTTTAAAAATTTATTTCTTGAATCATAGCTTTTAGCAGCAAAATCACTAAAAGTGTGATAATCCTTTGGTTTTAATATTTGAAATTGTTTTATTAGTGTTTTAGCCTCATCGGTAAATTTATCCATGAAGGAGAAAACACCCTTTTGAGTTTTACCAACATAACTTTCCTGTTCTTCATCATGTAATTTAATTGCAGCTATCTGTTTTAACAATGGGAGAATACCCTTTTTGATATCTTCTTCGTCAACAATATCTCCCAATATAGCTTTTTCAGTGGTCAATGCAGCTTTCTCAGTAGCTGAAGTTACCGGTTGAAATAATTGTGCCTACAGGTATAAATCTCTTCATTGCTTCTAACCGCTTGCGAGCCAGTCTAGTTGTTAATGATTCTCCTACCATTATTCTTAAATGATATAATTTAATTGTAAACAGGTAAACCCACCCCCCACACAATTTCATTTCTGGGTTCAGTGATAAAATTACCGCGTAAAAAAATATAACACTGATCATACCTGTCCGCCCTACTAGTGTTATAGAATTTCAAATCCATACAAATTGTCAAAAGGACTTCGTTGTGTGTGATGGGCCATAACTGTATTGAAACTAACTTTAGAAATTTCAAATCACATGTCCTTTTTCAAAAGCATGTACATGTGTTATATTTTCAAAACAAGTAGTGTTATATTTTTCATGGCAGTGTATTGTTCTGTTTATCATTTTAATCCTGGAATGTATTGTACGCCTGAAATGGTATTGTTGGCCGAGTTCAACTCTAACCTTTTCGACTACGGTCAATAACGGAAAGAATTTATTTACTTCACTTTTATAGGCTAATGATTTTCAAATAGCATGTTGTATCCTTTTAATTAGTGCATATTGAGAAGGTATGACATATAAGTTTGAGCGTTCTCATCGAGATCTTGAAAATCAGAGAGAATCTGATTACAATCTAATTTATCTAATAATTGTATTTTTTTTTACTTTTTAAATCTGAAATTTCATTTATTAAGTCATTTATATTTTCGAAATTCATTATATGATATATATATATATATATATATATATATATATATATATATATATATATATATATATATATATATATATATATATATATATCAAATACAAGAAATGGGGGTCAATTTTAACCCGTTATGTATATATGACAGCACCATCTCCATTCGCATTAACATGCCTTCGCATATTATTACGCTTAGAGACATACATGTAAGGTATATCTGACAGCACGAACTCCATTCGCGTTAAAATGCCTTCGCATATTGTCACGTCTAGAGATATACATGAAAGACCCCATGTGAACTCCTAAATGGCTTCACACGTTAGAATTCCAGAGGTCACATATATTTAAGACAACACAACCCTATGTGGTCCCCTCAAGTGCCTTCGCATCTGAGCAGGCCCAAGGGCAACAAAACACAGTCCCCATGTAAGGATCTAACCCGCAAAATAACGGTCTAGAACCCCAGAGGGTATGCTTAGTGTATGACGTCACAAAATATATTTCTTAATTAAGGTATATATAGAGACGGCACAACTAAGGATTATATATGATGATACAACCTTTAACCTCTTGGTTCGAGTTTTCTAGCATGTTCAAGGTACATTAAGGTATATAGAGACGGCACAATGATGATATATCAGATTACCTAGCCTGTCAACACAGTCTAGCGAATTCCAATAAGGTGTGGTTTGTATTATATACATATATACATATATACAAAGAACAATACAACTATTTATATACATATATACAATGGACAATACAACTGTTTATATACATATATATACAAAGGACTATATACATATATACAAATGACACACATGGGCTATAATCTACATTCAACCAAACCACTCTACCCCACAAAATCACCCCGAGTAAATGCAAAAACAGATTCACACCGTGTGACGGTGTGACGTAGAGTGGTTTTTCAGTTGAACTTCAAATCAAGGCCGGAGCCCCAATAACAAAACCGGTTGTATACTATATAAGCTGCCTAATTCATGAAAATCAATATCAAGAGTGTGTGAATTTTACTCTCTCGTAACTTAATTGTGATTATTCGCAGCATCTATACAAATCAAGATACATGACAACGGTATAAAATAAGAATACCATATTTGTAAATACTCATTTATTTGATTCGTTTCCTGACAAATAAGATCAGGGAACGAACACGTGATTATTTCCATGAGATCATATACGGTATCTCCGTAACAACAAGAAAGGAGTTATCTCTCTTTCAGGACCATACACACATGCCTACACGAGTTATTTCCCTTGGTGTTATAACACACAGTACAAAATGGAATTTTGATGTATGTAAATTGAATTTTGTGCCCATTTTTCTTTGAAAGAGTTGATTTATATATTCCCTCTGCTACTTTTCGTACCGAGGGCATACAAATATCAAAATACTTTCCGGTCACATTCATTGATTGAAATATGTTTTCTTCGCCGGTATCAACAATTATAGATCTGACACTTCTTGCAATTTTCGGGTATTTTCCAATACAATCTCGTTTGGTATTCTCACTCTGAGTAATCGCCTGAAGATTTGTAATTTGTTATTTTATTGGATATCCATCAATATGGTCAATCACAAACCCATCTTTGATCAATCCATTGTAACATTCATATGTGAATCTGGACAAATAATGATCTTTCCCTCCAACACAAAACATCAAATACCTCCTGGCCGCTGTCAAACCCTACTGGTTTTTTCAGCCTGCGGTGTATGACTACACCATCACGAGACGCTTCATAATCGATGATCACAGGAAGTAGTTGGAATTTTTGGCTCATTTATATACATATATACTATTTGTCTAATTAATTATTTGGTTTAATTATTCCTTTTTGAGAATCTGTTATTGTAGTTTTGAGGTGTTCCATTGATTTTGTCCTTGACGCTGTCAAAGACGTTGACAGAGTCAGGGTTAGAGTTTATAACTCTTTTATCATAATAAAGCTTACCACCACAATTGAGACACAGCTGCAATTTTCCTCGCACACCAACCCACATCGTATGCATGGTGGTATACCTAAGCTTCCACGTCGCACACTATGTGAATGATATCCACAGAATTCATTTCTGCATGATTTGTTACAAACAGTTACTGGTCCTATCATAAGCAACTAACAGTGGTTCATTATATATAAATTTGTTATTTAAATACTTGTTTTAATTATAATATGGAGGAGTACGAGAGTTTATCCAAAATAAAACCCTGGAAAAATGCTAAATTCGATCTCGATAGAGTATCCATAGATGTGCCAATTAAGGGTCTAATAAGTGATAGAAGCTTGACAGATAAAATCCATGAGGGATTTAACGAATTTAAGCGCGACAGAGCACATCATTGTTGGTTAACATTTCGAATCGATGGTAGTGTTGATGCTACCTTTGACGACGAAAGATCAGCAGTGATAATATCACATCTTGACAATAGAAAGTATTTTTTTAGAATGAAATTCATTATCCTTTCAGAAACAGGATATTAGATTATACGTGACAAATTTGACCCATCTTGAAAAATAAGCAAACTCACTGCGAGTCAGGATTCAAACCCAGGAATGCTGACTGGAATTGACAAACCATATTACGAGAAAACGTATCCTGTAACCGCGGTTGTTAGTGAGATATATCCGTTAAATGACCAAAGGAGTATTAAGAAATTTAAAACCATGAAACAGTCGTCTTTGAATTGTGTAGCCGAACGAATAATAGAACATTTTACAAATGCGTTGCGTGGAAACAAGTTCACGGCACTAAGACGCAAGAAAAATATATGAATCGGCCTTAACAGTTAGGGACAATAGGGTCACAATTCAAAATGCAGCTGAGCTAGAAAAGATATTAAATTTTCCAATAACCGTAGAGACAATAACAGGAGAAGTATTATACGAACCAAAGTATAAATCGAGGGGATCTCCAATCAAAATTATCGACCATAATGCACACGCTTGGAGTTCTCCACAAAGTTCTCTGGGGAGGAGAAATAATTTGACTTTATTTATGACTGAAGTAAAAACGATCATGTGTCAGTGTGGTTATTTCAGAGTTTTGAAAACGAAGAGTGTAAATTCGATCAATTTGTAAGACCTAATGGTGAAATATACCGTACTAAATCTCTCCACGACGCGATGAGAAAACTAGCTCGTGATTTTTCAACGGATAACGACGAACAATTACTAACAAATTGTTTTACAATCCAGTCAGTTGCAGCTCATTTCGCGAGAAAGAAAAATCTATGGAAACCAACAAGAGCTGCATTTCTCTCATATGTCGAAGCAAGCTGTGTGGAATACTTAAATGGTGGAATATGGAATACCAAATATGATCCCAAAAGTGTTATTTCGGTTGATATGTTTGCGTGTTATCCGGCGAGTTTCCTCGGAATGGGTGAATGCTCTGAGTATTTTAAACGATTTGGACATCCTACACGCGAGATAACCCGTGTTGCGATTAATGGACCGCTACCCGATTTTGATCTAACCGGATTCGCTCGTGTAGAATCATTCGAATTCGCTAAAGGACTTCATCCGTGTTGTTATGTTTGGTTTGGTTTGGTAGACAAAATATCTGAAAAACACTGGATGCCAATAGTGTTATTACGGTATATGATCGATTCTAAAATACTGATATCGCTGATTGTCAGTGAAGCAATTATATCATATTGAAAAAACAGACTGATATTTGGTTACCAAACACAAAGAAAATTACCTGATCTCGACAAAGAAAATATCGTTAAATAGTCCAAGGGGATCTTTGAAGTCAGAAACAATCACGCAAAGAAGTTCGGTAGAATAATAATTAGTAAATTCACCCAGGGTGGAAAATAATATGATCACAAGCGACATTGTTCACGATTAATTTTAGATGATGCTGAATACGATTTTATACTTGCAGATGCACCATCAAGAGGTATATATGTCAATCGTAAAGACGCTTCTATGTCCGATGGAACAAAATTCGATACAACTGTTACTTACATAGAAGGAGATAATCCCCAATACACATATTTAAGGGCATCTATTTTGGCTTATTCTTCTATCAATTTGCTATCGATGATAAATAGATTTCTTGACATCGCAATTAGAATCGCATTTGATTCATTTTACATAGATGTAAAACGTAGCGAAGCAGTGGCTGTATTTACAAATTCCGACGAGTGTTGAGGATCATGGAGAATAAAAAAGGAAATATTGCGTGATTATTCTAAATCAGCAGATGTTACAGTTGAAAACAATTTCATAAAAAGTAATCAGATATCTGAAATATCGAAATCCAATTCATTATCCGATCCAATGTGTAGAATATGTAGATATAAAACCAGTTACTTAAACGGTTGTCTTGGGTTAGGGAAGACGACTCGTATGAACGAATTATTTCGAGGAAAATCAAATATGATTATGCTAACACCCACACAGACTTGCAAGATAAATGAAACAGCGATGAGATAATGCTTGCGCTTATCATAGTTTCTTTCGATGGAAAGGTGACCATGGACTCCTGATCGAATGGGCGAGAAATATAGTCCTGAAATTATTATTTGGGATGAGATAAGCACAGTATCGTTAGAGATATTAAAATGTTTCTTGATTGGCTATTGTAAAGAATACAGCGGTGATAATGTGTGACGATCATGGTCAATCACCATAATTTGGTGGGTTATCTCCACAGGATTGGCTGAATAATTTTGTAGATTATTATGAAGAAATTAATACTGATCAAGATCGCTTGATCCAGAATTAAGTGAATTTAAGAATTTAGATTACAACCGGATAAAATCCAGTGTGAAATAGCCCGTGAAATAATGTCGAAACCTATTTAAATGATTTTTGGGAAGCGAATAGACCAAACGATTTGATAGCAGCAAATAGAAAGATAATCAGAGATACAATTCAGATGAAGTTATTTGAAACACACAAAGACAAATTCGCAACACTTCCAAGGCCATTGTTTTATAGGCCTACGGATACGCGAAGACTGAACATGGAAATTGATATTCCTGGACAAACTGAGAAACAGATTCTAGTGTTAAATGATATTGTGTCGGCTGATATCAGTGTTGTCGAAGATGCCTTGCGCGCTGATAAATCCCCATCGACGCCAGGATACGCAATGACGATACATTCTTCACAGGGCTCGACTATATCCGATACAATTGTTTGGATCGTGGATGATCGCATCGAGTGATCGAATTTAATTTACGTTGCAGTATTCAGAGAACGAAAAATAAATCAACTTTGAAGAGTTGTTTAGATGCTAATGACACTACAATCAGTGACATTGTCTGCGATGACCTAATCAGAAAAAGACTCGCTGGCTATAAACAACAAGATAAAAAATAACAGAAAATTTGATATTGATGCTGAATTTATAATTACGCTGAAATAACAACAAAATAATCACAGCGCGAGTTCTAATTGTATAATGCGTTGATCATGCTCGGATACAGATCCTCGCCAATTTACCGCAGACAGAAAAGATAATAGTTTTGGTCATACCAGAGATAATGTGATGCTGACTTGTCTTGAGTGTAACAGGCGCAGTGGTGCCAGTTAAGATCACGCGGCGGTAATTGAGTATCCTCGGGTATCACTTGTAATTGTTCACGTGTAAATCCGCGCTGAGGAGCAGTTGAATCTAATCTATAGATTGCTTGTCTACCCGTGGATCTTGTTATGTTATATATTTTATGTGTAGTGATACTACAAATAGAATCAGTAGCTCTTTTTTACCGCCTTCAAGTTCTCCTGGTTCATATAAATATCTCACAATGACATTGCCGAATATTCGTTGTTTTGAAACATCATTTTGTGGTTTTTGTTCACGAATATACTTTTTTATGGCGTTAATAGGTTTCAAATTAATTATTCGAGTAATTTCATTATTTAGCGCGGTAATTACACCCAGTAATCTCTTGACCCATTCATGAGATCGTGTATCCTGGATAAATTCCTTCGCGTATTGATATCCAAATAACTGCTCAAGAAGTGTCCGATTCAATTGTTCAACAATTGCCTGATCACGATGTAATGCATTATGTCCTCGTCTGATGACACCCTGATATTCCTTGCTAGGATCAACTTGTAATAGATTTGGCCACTGCAGAGGACCTCGTTGATAACTCCTTTCAAACGCAGCGGCTACTTCAGTTTATGACTTTATCTTTAATGGTTCAGCTTGTTTGTATCTACTAGCAACATCAATTACGGTTAGCGCATACTTGTATGTTTGTTTATTAACAGTATCATGCAGCAGAAATAATATATCAGTCTGATGAACTTCATTAGGGACGCTGACATCAAAATGTGAGAAGTTAATTTGTTTAGGCGGTGGTAGATAAATCTGCCATATCGACTATTTGGATGTTCAATCCGCCGCGGTAGTATTTTTACTTTTGCGGCGTTAGCGAGTTTACCGATTGCTGGTATACCTCTCCAGTATACTCTTTAGGAATAATAAATATATTCCATTTTGTTATTAATTATCAGCACCTAGCATTAATTTGCCTTTCATCGCCGATTTTATCAACCACGAAGCTAATTTTTCTTTGAAGGATTGGTCAGTGATAGAATTTAACGCATGAATCAATTTCACATCTGCGATATATCTGTGTTGCAGTCTGCTGCTTTTAAAAGCAACATCTTGAGCATGACATGCCTTATCAATAGCGTTTATTGGATATTCGCTGGGTCGGCTTGGTCTTGATCATCAAGTCTGATGTCGAGTCTTGTTCCAGGGCCACAATAACTATACCCTGGAAGGTTTTTTTTCTCCTGGATATTTTACCATGGAGTCCCGGGAAGTTTTGATAGTTTGGCTTCAATATCACCTCCTCGCTTTTTTTTAAATCCTTAGAAACAAATCTAAATTTTTTGGTACCACATTGTACACACTTACCAGCAAGTGCTGATCTGTTATTGCTTGTTGTAATTGTTGTCACGTCGTTTGTGCTGGTATGCTTCTTACATTTCACACAATATAGATCCATAATTTATTTATAATAACATGAATGTAATTGATTTTTCGGCGAGAAAAACACGAGAACTCGTTAAGCATCGTGCAGCGCTACCAAGTTATATTCGCATGATTATAATTGGACCATCTGTAAGTGGCAAGACGCAGTTGTTACTTAATTTGATAACCAGATGGGTGAAATTGGACAAAATATATTTGATAGCCACAAGTGTACACGATCAGAGATAGTGTTAAAAGATTTTAAGGAGAAAGCAAAATCGGAAATCGATTAGGATATTATTGAATTTATAACCGATATCGAAGAAGTACCGAGTATTGATTCTCTTGATGGAAGTATTAACAGTTTAGTCGTATATGATGATGTGATGCTGGATAAACAAGCAAACCATGCCAGGATTTTTTCCAGAGGTAGGCATAAAAATGCTGATATGATATATGTTACTCAGAAATATACACAAATACCAAAAGTGATCAGGGATAACTGTACAATTCTTGCTGTATTTAATGGAGTTGACACACATACGCTACGAGATATACACTAGACCTGGTGCAGTGGAGATATGGATTATAATCTCTTTAGAAATTTCTTTTGTCACGCTATGTCGGTCCCACATGGATTTATAACGATACATTTGCATGACCCTAGATCAAGATATCGTATCGTACTTGATAAAGTATTCGGTTGAAACCATAACAGTTTCGGTTTGTCTGAAACAGTTTCGTAGAGGTTTAAAAACTTGGTCTATTCACACTTTTTAGCTTCGTCTGAAATAGTTTCTATCTCCGTAGAGGCCTTATTGTTTGTTTAAAACGTGTCTATTCACCCTTCTCTCTCTAGTTTCGTCTGTCTGAAATAGATTCGGTCTGTCCACCCTTCTTGCTGCTAATATGTATATAAGGTAATAAAATCACGCTAGTGTGCGTGATCATTATGTTGTTATATATAATAAAAAAACGTAAAATTGATTATTTTGCATCGGTAATTTTAGTAGTGAAATAACTTCTCGTTCAACCTTAAATAGTTTGTTTTATTTAGAAATAGTAAAATTAAGAACACTAACAAATAGGAAGAAATAAACTAAACGATGTTGAACTCAGTAGCGACAGCATTTCCTGAGTATGCGTCAATGCTGTTTGTTATTAAGTTCAGGTATCATTCATTATTAGGTTGGTTCTAGGTGCTTTGACCACAGGTGCTTTGACCATAGGTGGTTTGACCATAGGTGGTTTGTCCACAGCGGGGGTTTGACCACCGGGGTTTTGTCCATAGGTGGTTTGTCCACATGTGGTTTTTATAATAATAATAAACTGTTATTTAGAGTTTAAATTTATGGTTCCATTAATGAAATTTTATGTGACAAGTTTTCTTTGAGTTGCCAATAAGTGAATGATAAATAGTAATTAACATGTCAATAACAGCTTGTTTTAAGTCCACATAAACGCCGGTGCCAGGCCTACTCAATTTATTATTAAACAGAAAATGAACACAAATTAGGCAACAAGTCTAACGTTTCACAAATTAAGTCATTAGATCTACTAGAAAATTACACTCAGTCCAACAAAATACATACCGCATATAAATGATAAAATCAAATCAAAACATTAATGCCATGCAAATATTATAGTTAAAGTAATAACAGTTTTATGGTTAACTAAATGACAGATGTGCAATAGCACCCAAATATGTCAGTACATCTGTTTGACCATATGTCTGAACAGCACGTTGTACTTTTTCATGCAGGATCCTGTATCGCTTCTCGGCTGGATGGTTTGCTCCTGCGACACCTTGCAGTAAAGTTTTCTTCTGTTTCGTGCAGTATATATGCCGACCGTCAAGGTCTTTTCATATTATTCTTACCACCTATGGTCAAACCCCTGTGGAAACACCACCTATGGTCAAACCCCCGCTGTGGACAAACAACCTATGGTCAAACCACCTATGGTCAAAGCATCTGTGGTCAAACCTCCGCGTACCATTAGGCTGGAGCCCTTTCATTTATAAAACTGCAGATCATGCTCTTTTTTCCCATTTAAAATGTATCGAATGATTTTGATTAGCAGAGCAAAAGTGACAGATGCCACTTCTGTTTCGTTAAGTACTGAAGCTGAGTTGATCAATTGGAAAAGCTGAAAAGTTACAAATTTGTATAACTTTAACAAGTTATTAAGTTGAATAAAGACAACAATAAATAAAATCTTAACAACCATGTGGCAACATCTCACACTTAGCATATAGGATCCTTCTCTCAGTTCTCTATAGGGCAAGTTCTCCATAATTCATTATCAAAAATGCCGGTGTGTAAAGTATCTCAAATGACGTCACTTCCGATATTTATGAGAGGGGATGGAAGCGTTTTGTCTTATTCAAGACGGATCGGGAGAAAATGGTCGTTTTTTTCATAAATTTCATCGTAACGATTAGAATGAAAGGTACAAATTTTCAGAACGTGAACAATATACATATAGCCAATTATGTAGAAAATTTGAGCGAATTTCATTTTTGCATGTTTGTCCCCTTAAATGTCATGCCTACATGTCAACCAAGCGACTCACTATTATGACTGTCATTGAGGCGATATGGGCTGACTAACAAACGACTCAATATTAGAATTGTCTTTGAGGCGATATGGACTGACTAACAAACGACTCAATGACCAGAACTTGATTGAGGCTGAATTGTCCCAAAACAAAATGACCTAACAGATCCCAAAGTAACATGTTGCAGATTGCGACAATTGACATCCAGATTGAAGCAGCTAAAGATAGGTACTGAACTTAAATGTGACAGACTTTTAACGAAAGAACGCATACTACTTTCATACTACTTCCAATTAAAATTAAATCTTTCTTAATTTAAGACATGTAGGGAAGACAAATGATATAATATTCAATAACGTTTGAAGCAGGCTGACTGGCAAGACGGGCAAACCAAGAAAGTTCAGAAAACAAAGACTATTAACGGTTCACTGACAAAAGTGCCGCCGTGATTAAGAAGCAGTCACAGGAAGTATATCAGAGAATATTGCAAGGAAGTTAACGAATTCCTAATAAGAATGCATTTAAAGCGCCTTGTCAATTAACACATATAAAATGAATGACTAATGGAGAAAGAAACTCACAAAGAATGCCTTAAGGAAGGAGAATAGAAGTGTATCGGTAGTTTGTAAGGTGAACCTGTATAACTGGTAGCTCACATTGGAATGGCTTCAGCTGCAATAGAAACTGAAATTCAGTAATTGATATTGAGGGTCAGGCATTTATGCCGAAAGCAGTTTGAAACGAACATGTGCATAAAAATAACGTATCAGCACAGTCCAGAGGTAACTATGCCATCGCACAGGAAGACAATACAGAAAGAAAAGGTGTCAAAACTCATATTCGATTTTAATTGTATCTTTTTTCTAAGGACACGATACGATCAACATTGGGTTCAGATTAGCTCTTTGTCCAAATATTCCTTTCATATATACCAAAACTTACAAAATATAAATAATGAATATGTACAATTGTTGCTGATCTTTTGTTAGAAATATGAAAGGCGTAGACCTTGCTGAAAATGTATTTTGCTATATCTGCTAACATCGAATGAGAGGACGCATTCGCACGTATAGTAGTTTTCGCTAATGTATAATGAGAGTACTAATTTTACAATGTATAGTCTGTTTTAGCTATGGTAGAATGAGATGACTAATTTTGCAATGTATAGCCTGTTTTTGCTAATGTGGAATGAGAGGAGTCATTTGCAATGTGTAGCCTGTTTTGCTAATGTAGACAAAGGGGATTCATTTTGCAATGTATAGCCTGTTTTGCTAATGTAGGATATAGGAATCGTTTTACAATGTATAGCCTTTTTTTTGCTAATCTAGAATGAGATGGCTCATTTTGCAATGTATAGCTTGTTTTGCTAATGTAGCAAAAATGGATTCATTTTGCAATTGATAGCCTGTTTTGCTAATGTAGAACGAAAGGACTCATTTTTCAATGTATAGCCTGTTTTGCTAATGAAGACTGGGAGGACTCATTTTGCAATATATAGCATGTTGTTGCTAATGTAGAATGAGAGGATTCATTTTGTAATGTATAGCCACTTGCTAATGTAGGAACGAGGTCTCATTTTACAATGTATAGCCTGTTTTTGTTAATGTATATACATCTTTTCGCTGTTTGCAGTTCATGTGAGTAAGGTCATCGTTGTAAATTCAGAAGATGGAAGAAAAGTATGTTACGAAGGAGTTCCCCAAACATTGAAATGTGTCAGTAGTCCAGCACGACCAGTACCTATCATACAATGGTTTCTTCAAACCAATAACGCAAGTAATGCAACGACATTTATTGCTAACATCACCGAGATGAACAAAACCAATAACGATGGGCTGCATGTGAAAGAAAGTGAAATTACCATAATCCCGAAAAGAGACCAAATATATACAATCCACTGTGCTGGGAATATCGACGGTCAGCAAGCATTTAATTCAAGAATTGTTGACATAGACGTCTTGTGTAAGTTGTCACAAAAGTAAATCGTTTAGCTATCATTACAAACCACTTTTCTTTGGATGAATAGTGCACTCTTTGGTCCATTCCGTACGCATGACAGGTTGTGTATTTTCCCATGAGTTTAATGAATAAATGTCGTGCACGATGTACACAATATATCAGCACATATATATTCTTACCGCTACATTTTTAATGGTACTGATTATGTTATGAAACGTTTCTTGTGTCGAAATAGTGAAATAGATCTTCATTTTTATTTATACGAAAATATTCATCCTAATGTTAATCTAGAATTTGTTGAGAGAGGAATATTTTTACAAGATTGTTGGAATAATAAATATCGTTTCAATGTAATGTTGAATATACAATTCTCAGTACTGTCGATAGGAAAATGTGCAAGTGTTATTACTGTTATTATTAGTATTATTAAACATTATATTATCTACAGCTAGTGTTATACCATGTCTCCTTTTCTCCATAACGAAATAATGGTGAATGTTTCATATAGATTATTATGTGTTGTGATGTGATTTGAATTACTAACGTAGCATTTAACAATGTTACAGTGATACCGATTCCATGTATGCAATGTGGCAGTATATAGTGATGTCTAATACTGGGCCATCATGGCACAGGCAGGTAGCATGATGTCCATTCCAGTCACATTATTTCGACCAGTCATAACATTATCTTCTTAATGCTGAACGCCAAGCGAGGCAGCTGTTAGTAACATTCATTTCTGTAAGTCTTTGGCATAACTCTGCCATGGATCAAACCCACAATATTACGCATCCGAGGCGGACGCTCTAACCACTAGACCACCGGAGCGGTAGATTATTTTGTTTTAGAATATATCGAATAAGCAACGAAATATAACAAACTAGTTATTTCAAGCACTGGAAAAGCAATACTAGTGTTATCATGAATTTGGGACATTAGATACCACCATTATTAAAGTAGTTAACGACAGAGTTTACATTTATAGTGGATTATGTGCTGTTTTTTGACTTGTGAATTGGTGTGTCTTATTTTTATTTAATTAATGATTTCGATAATTTAGCAATGTAGTTATCGTAAAAAAAATGTAAATCAATCCAAACTGATAACCTGCTTTCGTACTTACGTGTCCAATTTGTCAGTTGGCGTCTGTATTATTGGCAAATTTGTATAGTATAGTTATCATTCGGATTTCCTTTGGAGCTTATTTGTATTGGTTGGATCTGTTTGAATGCATTAAACATTTAGGAGTTTAGGAATTTTCGCCGCACTGTAAGTTAGTTTAATATTTTAACTTTGTATTGTAGGAAAAAATAATAATATTTTAAACATTTTATAAACTTATTGATTATCGTTTTTTCTTGGTCCTTTGTCAAAGCTGGTCGATATCTTGGCAGTTAAAGACTAAACTGTATATAAGTTCAGCTTATCTATACATTATGCAGAATACAGTTTTATTAGATTCAACATATGGTTTACATGAATGTGTTTTCAGATGCTCCTGAGATAAATGTTACAGTCAGTGGTTCAGATCAGCTAAATATGACGTGGAATGTAACATGTGAAGCGAGCGGATTTCCCACAAACTATACATTTCATCCTTGGAAGCAAATGCTTGGAGAAGTGACAATTAGATCCGATCTCCATGGTAACCATGAAGGCATCATCAACTCCAGTAAAAATACCTTGACCCTAAATAGGTTGTCACTGCAGGATATAGGGACATACGTCTGTTCCGTCGACAACGGAGTACGAGGAGTCAATGGGGATATTATACAAACTAGTGCTACGGTTCTTAATGTCACAGGTACATATATATTAGTGCTAAGAATATATGTCTAGTATATAAAGCATTATATATATATATATATATATATATATATATATATATATATATATATATATATATATATATATATATATATATATATATATGTTGTATACTCAATCAAGACAATATGCAAAATATAGAATACAACATAATGTATAGTGTATAGATTCAAGCAAATATGCCTAATATAGAAAGCATCATTCATGAACCTGCATTATAAACGTCGCTAACGCCATCAATATGCTTGTCAATATATATATATATATATATATATATAATAATAATAATAATAATAATAATAATAATAATAATGGGGACTTTGTATAGCGCCTAATCTTTCAAAGCTCGAAGCGCATTACACCATCAATAATGATATGACTACACTACAGAACAACAAATGACTGAAACAATGAAATTGGAAAACATAAAAACATGCTGAAAATATATGATACAAAACACGATTAGGTCGTTAAGTTTGTCCCTGAAGTCGAAACAGGTGAGTCTTGAGAGCACTCTTAAAAGGGACCACTGTGTCTTTGTGTCTAATTTCAATGGGCAATTTGTTCCACGTCGCCGGGCCCTGGTATGCAAACGAACGTTCTCCATATGACTTTGTTTTCACCTTGGGAACAATGAGTATACGATTATCAGAAGAAGAGCGCACGGATCTAGCTGGTGTATACACATGGGTGAGGCTGGATAGGTATGTTGGACTGGAGTCTGTCATTGAAATATAGCACAGAGAACAAATTTTGTGTTTGATTCTGTATTGAATTGATAGCCAGTGTAGGGTATAGAGCAGTGGTGAGGTGTGCTCTGATCGAGGTACTCTAAAGGTGATCCGTGCAGCTGTGTTTTGAACTTTCTGAAGTTTCTGGAGTAAATATTGTGATGAACCAGACAGAATTGAGTTACAATTGTCCAGTCTTGAAAGTACTAATGAACACACAAGTGTTTTCGTGGCATCAACTGAAAGATATTTACGAATGGAACTGATGCGTCTCAATTCAAGATATGCAGTCTTGCAGATGTTCATGACATGTTGGTGCAATGTAAGAGTACTGTCTAGAGTAACACCTAGATTCCGAACTGACTGTGAGAATTTAATGTTGGTGTTGCTGATATTTATTGTCTTAGGTAAAGGTTGTGAATGAGAAAGTCTTTGTGTTGTGATCAGAATAGTCTCAGTTTTATCATCATTCATCTGCAACTTGTTACATGTCATCCATGATTTCACATCACAAATGCACTTCTCTACTCCATGGATGGTAGCATCAGCTTCAGTTGGGTGGCTAGACTTGTATATTTGGGTGTCATCAGCTAACAATTGGTGCGACACTGGGTGATGAGTTATGACACTTGAGAGATGCTGAGTGTACAGAATGAAAAGAACAGGTCCAAGAACAGATCCCTGTGGAACACCACAACATATGTCAACTGGGCTGGAGTGTATTCCATTTGCAGATATAATTTGTGTCCTGTTGACTAAGTAGGACTTGAACCACTGTAAGGCTATATTCTGAATGCCAAATACATGCTGGAGACGGTGAAGTAATATATCATGGTCTATTGCGTCAAATGCTGCAGATAAATCCAGGAGAGTGAGGACTGTAATCTTTCCACTATCCAAAGCAGAGAGAATGTCACTAAATACTTTCAGAAGAGTAGTTTCCATACTGTGGCGAGGGCGATATGCAGACTGTACATTACTAAAAAGACTGTTTGAATTCAAATGAGATACAAGTTGAGTTAGAACAACCTTTTCTAAGATTTTTTATATGAATGGGAGATTAGAAACTGGGCGGTAGTTCTTTAAATTGTTTTGGTGCAGGGTTGGGTTTTCAGCAGTAACTTTACGATGGCAGTTTTGAAAAATGATGGGAATTCCCCTGATGAGAGAAAGATATTAATAACATCAGTTAGTGAAGGCAATATTGGTTCAAAGCACTCAAGCAGCAGTGATGTCGGAATTGGATCAAGTTCACATGACTTTGGTGCAATTTTCATCACGATTGTCCGTACCAAAATCTATAGAAACAGGTTCAAATGCTCCTAACGGTTGTCGCTGAAATTCTGCATCATACCTGTATCGTGACGAATCAGTTGAAATTGTGCTGTCAAGCGAATCTCTAATGGTTTTAACTTTGTCATTGAAGAAATTTGCAAATTGGTCTGGTAGGTCGATTGAAGAGAAGATCGTTGGAAGTGGTGTACATTTGTTCCTTGACATTAGTTTGTTAGTTATCTCAAAGAGCTCTTTGCATCTGGAACTCTCCGTGATCTTAGTACTGTAGTATGATGATTTGGCTAAATGGACTATGTTTGTGACGTTCTTCTTAGCGGCTTCGTAGATTTGTTTATGAATAGTGAGTCCGGTGGAAAGCCAAACCCTCTCTGCTTTTCGGCGATGTCTTTTAGCAGTGCGAAGCTGGTCTCTAACACTGCTATACCGTTGGAGAACACTTTTTATTGATACTCTGCATTTGGTGGCTGGGGCATGTTTTCAAGCAATGAACGCAGGCAGTTATCAAGTTGTTCTGCTGTTGGATGTAAGAAAGTTGTTAGGTTTTCTTGGATATCATGCATGAATTTGGTTCTATTTATCATACGGAGGTTTCTCTTAGTAGCAAATAGAGGTGGAGGGTTAGGGACTGATACGTCGAGATGGCATACAATGCAGAGGTGATCCGATGCAAGTTCTTGGGATACAAGGGTTGATTGCAGAATATTATCATCAGGTCTATAAAGAAACCAGTCTAAAATATATCCAAGTTTATGGGTAGGTTGGTTAACTGACTGTTTAAGATTGAAAACACGAATGGAATCTAGGAGTTTTGACGTGTTTGGTTTACCAGGACAGTCATAGTAAAATTTGAAATCTCCAAGAATAATTAGGTTGCCACCTATAGAATTTCCATACTCTAGAAGATTTGGAAACTGCTCCAAAATTAGAGATTCAGTCATCTTGTTTTTTCTACTAGGAGGAGGTCTGTAGAGACAGAAAATATGTACTGACCTTTGTTCCAGTGAGAGCGTTGTTTGGACTAGTTCAAACGATGTGTGGCAGAAGTTGAAGGTTGTGTTGTACTTGAGGCATTTGATCATGGAATTCTTTGTAATTACAGCAATTCCACCTCCGCGAGAGTTGCGAGGGAACGACTTGATGGAGTAGTCGCTGGGTGTTAAATCCGCACACTTACTTTCATCACCTGCAGAATGTAACCAAGTTTCTGTCAGGAAGAAGATGTTAATATTCTGGTCGTTGATAAAATTAACAATTTCTGTGCTCTTTTCCGGTGATCCTACTGATTGAGCGTTGAATAATGCAATACGTAGTGGTATCTCTGAGACAGTTGACGATTTAGGAGGAATTTGAACCAGGTTATTAAAGTTAACGGCAGAATTTTTAAGTTGTTTATCCGTTACGGGCGAAAGGGAGATAACTGGAATCCTTCTTCCTGTTCTACGATGGCCAGCTTTAAAAGAACGTTTCTTTTCTCGCTTCCAATATATATATATATATATATATATATATATATATATATATATATATATATATATATATATAATGAGAATGCTCGAATATATATATATATATATATATATATATATATATATATATATATATATATATATATAGTGAATGCTCGAAAGAATTTTAAGGTAAGAGTATAAAGTGAAATCCATGTCCACCCATGTATAATTTCTCATTTTTATTGTCTTTAGTCTACTGAGGAATGAAGACTAGACATAACACACCCTGAATCGTGAAAATCGTCGATTTCATGCGTAGCAAATAAAAATGTTAACGAAAGTTATTAAATACATGTTGAACATATGTTTATTAAAATAGACACGAGTATCTATTATACTAATTCGAGTTTCTAGTTGATCTGCATGAATGGATAAGAAACCGCTATAAAGTGAAAGTGTTGCAGAGAGAAATGGAAAGAAATGGAATGGCGAATAATATACACACATTTGTTTCCTTTCATTTTAGGGAAACTAGAAGTCATAAACCGGAAACAGGAAACATTTACTGGAGAAATTGGTTCATCCGCCAATATATACGTAGTCTATTATAGTAACCCAGTCGTTACTGACTTTAAATTTCAAAGAAAGGGTTCAAACGTCGAGAACACAAGCAGAACACATCTATATCTCAGCACTAACGTTGTTGAAGTACTGTTCCATAATCAGAATGTAAACCTGACAGTTTCGATGGCACATCTGTTGATTAAGAATCTAACAATAGATGATTTTGACGATTACAATCTTGTCTTAGAAAATTCCCTTGGTAAAACAGAATTTAAAGTGCAACTGAATCTAACAGGTACTATTCTGAATATTTCTTACATTCTTCAATAAATACATGTTATTTGCAGTAAAATTATACATTTTCAATTAAACCTCGATCCCAAATTCAACATCAAGTTTAGTATACATTTTATAATTTTATTTCGTAGAATTAAATATTTATTTGGAAATATTTATATTAATGATATTTAACCTTTTATAATTTCATTTCAAATATTTAAAAATGTAACTGGAAATATTTATAGGTATGATATCGTTTGATAAACCATGTAACCAAAAGGTGAAAGATTGATTATCAAGTTGAATATTTCCTGTGTTTGGGTAGGAGTGAAAGCATGAAAGTTTCATTAGCAAGTTGAACGTGTGCTGTGTTTTGGTAGGATTGAAAGCAGGAAAGGTCCATTATCTAGTTGAATGTTTCTTGTGTTTAGGTAGGAGTGAAAGCAAGAACGGTTCATTAGCAAGTTGAATGTTTCCTGTGTTTGGGTAGGAGGGAAAGCAGGGAAGGTTCATCATCAAGTTTAATGTTTCCTCTGTTTGGGTAGGAGTGAAAGCAGGAAAGGTTCATCATCAAGTTGAATGTTTCCTGTGTTTGGGTACCAGTGAAAGCAGGAAAGGTTCATCATCAAGTTGAACGTTTCTTGTGTTTCGGTTGAAGTGACAGAAGGAAAGGTTCATTAGCAAGTTCTATGTTTGCTGTTTTTGGGTTGGAGTGACAGACGGAAAGGTTTATTAGCAAGTTGAATGTTTTTTTGTGTTTGAGTAGCAGTGAAATCAGGAAAGATTCATTAGCAAGTTGAATGTTTCCCGTGGTTGGGTAGGAGGGACAGAAGGAAAGGTTAATTAGCAAGTTGAATGTTTCGTGTGTTTGGGTTGGAGTTGAAGCAGGAAAGGTTCATTAGCAAGCTGTAAGTTTCTGGTGTTTGGGTAGAAGTGAAAGCAGGACAGGTTCATTAGCGAGATGAAAGTTTCCTGTGTTTGGGTATGAGTGAAAGCATGAAAGGTTCAATAGCAAGTTGAATGTTTCCTGTGTTTTGATAAGAGTGAAAGTCGGCGGTAAGAGAGTAGTACTCTAAAAGGACAAGATATGCGATGGGTTAATGTACTAATGTACATAAAAACTTATCAGTTCAAATCGTGACGAACATAAAGAATCAAAATCGTCCCATACAGAAAGTATTCAGACAGTGCCACACTGAAAGTATTCAAATCGTGCCATACTTAAAGTATTCAAATCGTTCCATACATAAAACATTCAAATTGTGCCATACATAAAGAATACTACTCGTGCCATAATGAAAGTACTCAAAGTGTGGCATACTGAAGTAATTTATAGCGTGCCATACTGAAAGTATTTAAATCGTGCCATACATAAAGTGATCAAAGCGTGCCATAATAAAAGTATTCTAATCGTGCCATACTGAAAGTATTGAAAGCGTGCCATATTTAAAGTACTCAAAGCGTGCCATACTTAAAGAATTCAGATCGTGCCGAAAGAAATCAAATCGTTCCGAACTTAAATTTAAGCGTACCATTCTAAAAGTATTCAAAGCGCCCCATACTTAAAGTATTTATAGTGAACGTATTCAAAGCGTGTCATTCTGAAAGTATTTATAGCGTGCCATAGTGAACGTATTCAAAGAGTGCGAAACTGAAAGTGGCAAAGCGTGCCATACTTAACGCATTCAAATCATGCCATACTTAAAGTATTCAAAACATGCCAATCTGAATGTATTCAAATCGTGCTATACTTCATGGATTCAAAGTGTGCCATTATGAAATTAAAACGTGCAATTCTCAAAGTATTCATATCGTGTCATACCGAAAGTATTCAAAGCGTGCAACACTGAAAGTATTCAAATCGTGCCATACTGAAAGTATTCAGATCGTGCCATACTGAATGTATTCAACGCGTGCCATACTTAAAGTATTCAAAGCATGCCATATTTAAATTCAATCGTGCCATTCCTAAATTATTCAAATCGTGACGTACTGAACGTTTTCAAATCGTGCCATACTTAAGTATTATAATAGTGACATACTTCAAATATTCAAAGCGTGCCACACTGAAAGTATTTGCATCGTGCCATACTGAAAGCATTCAAGTGTTCCATTCTGAAATTAAAACGTCATATTCTGAACGTATTCAAATCGTGCAATACTGAAGGTATTCAAAGCATGCGAAACAAATTTTTCAAAGCGTGCCAAACTGAAGTATTCAAATCGGACCATACTTAAAGTATTCCAATGGTGCAATAATGAAAGTATTCAAAGCGTACCATAATTTATTCAAATCGTGCCACACTGAATGAATTCAAAGCGTATCCAAAGAGAGCCAAAGTGAAAATATTCAAATCGTGGTATACTGAAAGTATTCGAAGTGTGCCATACTGAAAGTATTGAAAGCGTGCCATACTTAAATTAAATCATGCCATTTTTAAAGTATTCAAAACGTGCAAAACTGAAAGTACTCAAATCGTGCCGTGCATAAAGTATTCAAGTCGTACAGAACTGAAAGAAGTTAAAGCGTGCCATCCTAAAATTATTTCGTGCCTTAGGTAAAGTATTCAAAGTGTGCCAAATTGGAAGTATTCAATGCGTGCCATACTTAAAATAAATCGTTCCATACTTAAAGAATTCAAATCGTGCCATATTAAAAGTATTCAAAACGTGCCATAATCAAAAGATTCAAATCAGTCCGCACTGAAAGTAATCAAACCGTGCCATACTAAAAGTATTTTTCTTGTCAAATCGTGCCAAACTGAAAGTATTCAAATCGTGCCATACTTAAAGTATTCAAATCGTGTGTACGTAAAGTATTCAATGCGTGCAATATTAACGTATTAATGCGTGCAAAACGAAAATAAAATCGTGCCATTCTTCAAGTATTCAATGCGTGCCATATTGGAAGTTCAAAGCGTGCCATACTGAAAATATTCAAGGCGTGCTATATTTAAAGTATTCAAAGCGTGCTACACTGAAAGTATTCAAAGCGTCCATTACTGGAAGTATTTAAATTAAATCGTGCCATACTGAAAGTATTCAAACCGTGAGATACTTAAACTGTTCAAAACGCGATATATTTAAGGTAGTCACATCGTACCATACTTAAAGTGTTCAAATCCTGCCATACTGAAGTTATTCAAATCGTGCCATACTGAAAGTATTCAAAGCGTGCAATGGATAAAGTGTTCAAAGCTATTCTTAAAGAGCAAGCCTATTCTTAAATTAAATCGTGCAATACTTAAAGTAATTCAAATCGAGGCATACTGAAAGTATTCAAAGCGAGCCATTGTCAAAGTGTTAAAAGCGTGTCATACTTAAATTAAATCGTACCATATTGAAAGTATTCAAAGCGTGTCGTAGATTAAGTGTTTAATGCGTGGCACACTTAAAAAAAATAGTGCCATACTTAAAGTATTCAACACGTGCCATATTTAATTTAAATCGTGCCAAACTTAACGTATTCAAACTTAACGTATTCACAGCGTGTCATGCTTAAAGTATTCAACACGTGCCATATTTAATTTAAATCGTGCCAAACTTAACGTATTCACAGCGTGCCATGCTTAAAGTATTAAAAGCGTGCGATGCTTCAATTATTTCCATTATTGCCATATTAAAGTATTCAGTTCTTTCCACACTTCAAATCGTGCATTACTGATAGTATTCAATGCGTGCCATACCTCAAAATGTTCCAAGTGAGCCATACTTAAATTAAATCGTGCCATACTTAAAGTATTTAAAGTGTTCCATACTGAAAGTATTCAAATCGTGCCATAATGAAAGTATTCAAAAGCTTGCCATACTGAAAGTGTTCAAAGCGTGTTATATAGAAACTATTCAAAACTAGCCATACTGAATGTAATCAAAATATTAAAAGTATTCAAAGCCTCTCAAAAAGTATTTATAGCGTACTATGCTCAAAGTATTTAAAACGTGCCATACTGAACGTATTCAAGGTCAGCCTTATTGAAAGTGTTAAAAGCGTGACAAACTGAAAGTATTTAAATCGTGCCATACTGTCGGTATAAAAATCGTGCCATACTGGAAGTATTTAAATTGTTCCATACTGAAAGTACTCAAAACGTGCTATGCTTAAAGTATTCAAAGCGTGCTAGTCTTAAACTATTCAAAGCGTGAAATGCTTAAATTAAATCGTGAAATTGTAAAGTAGTCAATGCGTGCCATACTTAAAAACTAATCATGTCATACTTAAAGTATTAAAAGCGTGTCATATCAAAAGTTTTCAAATTGTGCCATGAAGAAAGCATTATATGCGTGCCATACTGAAAATAATCAAAGCGCGCAATACTGAAAGCATTCACAGCGTGCAATACTAAAGGTATTTATAGCGTGCCATACTGAAAGTAATCAAAGTGTGCGATACTAAAAGTATTCAAAGCGAGTCATAGAGAAATTATACAAAGCGTGCAGTATTAAAAGTATTCAAAGTGAGCCATACTAAAATTATTTATAGCGTACAATGCTCAAAGTATTCAATGCGTGCCATACTGAAAGTATTTAATCGTGGAATAATGAATGTATTCTAAGTGTGCCATATTGAAAGTATTCAAAGCGTGCCTTACAGAATGTATTCAAATTGTTCGATACTAAATGTATTTAATTCGTGCCATACTCAAAGTATTCATATAGTGCCATACTCAAAGTATTCATATAGTGCCATACTCAAAGTATTAAAATAATTAAAGTTTTTAAAGTGTGCCATACAGAAAGTCTTCCAATCGGTCCGTACTGAAAATATTCAATTCATGCCATACTTAAAGTATTCCAATCGTGCCATACAGGAAGTATTAAATTCCTTTCATGCTGAAAGTATTAAAAGCGTGCCATACTTAAAGTATTCAAATCGTTAAATACTTAAATTAAATGGCGCCATACATAAAGTATTCGAAACGGCCATTATGAAAATGTTGAAATCCTGACAAACTAAAAGTATTCAAAGCTTGCCATACTGAAATTATTTGAATCGTGCCCTTCTGAACGTTTTCAAAGCGTGAAATATTGAATGCATTCAAAGCGTGCCATACTCAAAATATTCAAAGCCAGCCATACGTAAAGAATTCAAAGCGTGCCATACTTCAAAAATCGTGCCTTTCTAAAAGTATTCAATGCTTGCCATTCTTAAATTAAATCATGCCATACATAAAGTATAAAAATCCTTCCAAACTGAAAGTATTCAAACCGTGCCATATTTAAAATGATCAAATCGTGCCATACTTAAAGTATTGTATGCCTGCCATATAGAAAGTATTTAAATCGTGCAATAATGAAAGTATTCAAAGCGTGCCATACTAAATGTATTCAAAGCGTGACATACAGAAAGTATTCAAAGCATGCCATACTAAATGTATTTATAGCGGGCCATATGAAAATATTCAAAGCGTACCATGCTGAAGATATTCAAAGCGTACCATGCTGAAGATATTCAAAGCGTGATATATTGAAAGTATTCAAAGCCAAGCATTCCATACTGAAATTATTTAAATCATGTCATACTGAAAGTATTCAAATCTTGCTGAACATAAAGTAGTAACATCGTGACACAATGAAAGTATTCAAATCGTGCTATACTGACAGTATTCAAAGCGTGCCATACTTAAAGTGTTGAAAGCGTGACAAACTTAAACTAAAGCATACCATGCTCAAAAGAATTAAAGCATGCCAAACTTAAATTAAATCGTGCCATACTGAAAGAATGTAAATCGGGACATACTGAAAGTATTAAAAGCGTGCACTACTTAAAGTGTTCAAAGCGAGCCTTACTTAAATTAAATCATGACATACTTAAAGTATTCAAAGCGTGCACTACTTAAATCATTCAAATCGTGCTATACTTAAATTAATTGTGCCATACCTAAAGTGTTCAAATCGTGCCATTCTGAAATTATTCCGAGTGTGCCATAATTAAAGTTTTCAAAGCGTCACATACTTAAAATTAATCTTGTCATAGTTAAAGTATTCAAAGCGTGCCATACTGAAAGTATTCAAAGCCTGCCATACTTAAAGTGTTCAAAGCGTGCGATACTTAAAATAAATCGTGCCATGCTTAAAGTATTCAAAGCGTGCACTACTTAAATCATTCAAATCGTGCTATACTTAAATTAATTGTGCCATACCTAAAGTGTTCAAATCGTGCCATTCTGAAATTATTCTGAGAATGCCATAATTAAAGTTTTCAAAGCGTCACATACTTAAAATTAATCTTGCCATAGTTAAAGTAATCAAAGCGTGCCATACTGAAAGTATTCAAATCGTGCCATACTTAAAATGTTCAAAGCTCGCCATACATAAATTGAATTGCGCCATACTTAAAGTATTTAAAGAGTGCCATACTGAAAGAATTTCAATCGTGACATAAGGAAAGTATTCAACAGGTGCCATGCTGACAAAATATTGAAAACGTGCCAAACTGAAAGTATTCAAAGCGTGTCATAGTGAGCGTATTCAACGTCTGCCATGCTGAAAGTATTCAAAGCGTTCCTTACTGAAAGTAATCAAAGCGTGATATATTGAAAGTATTCAAAGCGTGTCATATTAAAATTAATCAAAGCGTAAAATATTGATAGTATTCAAAGCGATCCTTATTGAAAGTGTTCAATGCCTGCCAAACTGAAAGTATTTAAATCGTGCCATACTGAAAGTATTCAAATCGTTCCATTATGAAAGTATTTAAATCGTGCCGTACCGATAATATTGAACAGGTGCTATACTTAAAGTTTTCAAATCGTACCATACTTAAAGTATTCAAATCCTGGCATACTAAAAGTATTCAAATCGTACCATACTGAAAGTATTCAAATCGTTCCGTAGATAAAGTGTTTAAAGCCTGCAATACTTAAATTAAATCATGCCATAGCTAAATTATTCAAAACATGCCATGAAGAAAGTATTCAAAGCATGCCATAATTAATGTGTTCAAAGCGTGTCATCCTTAAATTAAATCGTGCCATATTGAAGTGTTCTATGCGTGCCATACTTAAAATTATTCATGCCACACTGAAAGTTTTCAAATCGTGCCATACCTAAAGTATTCAAATCGTGTCATTTTGAAAGTATTTAAATTGTTCCATAGAGAAAGTATTCAAAACGTGCCATACTTCAAGTGTTGAAAGCGTGCCATACCAACTGTATTTAAATCGTGTAAAGTATTGGAAGCGTCCCATTTCGAAAGTATTCAAGTCGTGCCATAATGAAAGTATTCAAAGTGTGCCATGCTGAAATTATTTTAAGCGTGCCATATTGCAAGTATTCATAGCGTGTCATACTGAAAGTAATTAAGCGTCCATAGTGAAATTATTCGAAGCGTGCCTTAAGAAAGTATTTAAATTGTCCCATACTGAAAATATTCAAATCGTGCCTTACGTAAAGTATTCATATCGTGCCATACTTAAATTAATTGTGTATACTTAAAGGATTCAAATCGTGCGATACTGAAAGTATTCAAAGCTTGCCATATTTAACTTAAATCGTGCCATAGATAAATTAATCAAAACCTGCCATTATGAAAGTATTCAAAGCGTGCCATACTGAACGTATTCAATGCGTGCTATACTGAAAATATTTAAATCGTGCGATACTGAAATAATTTAAATCCTGCCATTCTGAAAGTATTTAAATCAGTCCTTAGTGAAAGCATTGAAATCGTGCCATACTTAAAGAAATCAAATCATGCCATACTGAAAGCATTTAAATCGTGTCATATTGAAACAATTAAAAGCCTGCCATTCTTAAATTAAATCGTGCCATACTCAAATTATTCAAATCATGCCATACTAAAATTTAATCGTGCCATACTGAAAGTATTCAAATCGTTCCAAACTGAAAGTATTCAAAGCGTGTCATAGTTAAATTGTTTAAAGCGTGCAAAATTTAAATTAAATCGTGCCATCTTTAAAGCGTTCCATATTGAAAGTATTCAAATCGTGCCCTACTGAAAGTATTCAAATCGTGCCCTTCTGAAAGTATTCGAAGCGTGCCAAACAGAAAGTAATTATCGTGTGCCATGCTGAAGTATTCAAGGCGTGCCATACTCAGACTATCGAAAGCGTGCCATATTGAAAGTATTCAAAGGTTGCAATACTGAAAACATTTAAATCGTGTCATGCTGAAAGTATTCAAATTGTGCCCTAATTAATGTATTCAAATCGTCCCATCCTGAAATATTAAAATCGTGCCTTACTGAAATTATTTAAATCGTGCCATGCTAAAAGTATTAAAATCGTGCCATACTTAAACAAAATCATGCCATACCTGTAGTATTCAAATAGTTCCATCCTGAAAGGATTCAAAGCTTGCTATACTTAAAGTGTTCAAAGCGTGTGATACTTAAACAAAATGGTGCCTTACTGAAAGTATTAAAAGCGTGAAATATTTAAAGTATTCAACGCGTGTCATACTAAAATTGAATCATGCCATACTGAAAGTATTCTATGCGTTCCATACTTAAGATGTTCAAAGCTTGCCATACTTAAATTAATCGTGCTATAGTTAAAGTATTTAAACTGTGCCATATTAAATGTATTCAAATTGTGAAATACTGAAAGAATTCAAAACGAGCCATACTGAAACTATTCAAAGCGTGCAATACTGAAAGTTGTTATAGCTTGCCATGCTGAAAGTATTCAATCCGAGCCATACTTAATGAGCTGAAAGCGTGCCACACTTAAATCGTGCTATGCTTAAAGTATTCAAAGCGTGCCATACTGAAAGTATTCAAAGTGTGCTATACTTAAATTTTTCAAAGCGTGTGATAAATTAAATCATGCCATGCCTAAAGCATTCTAAAAGCGTGACATAATGAAAGTATTCAAATCGTGCCATTCTGAAAGTATTCAAAGCGTGCCAAACTTACAGTATTCAAATCGTGTCATACTCAAAGTATTCATATAGTGCCATAATTAAAGTATTTAAGGGTTGCAATGCTGAAAGTATTTAAATCGTGCGATACTGAAAGTATTTAAATCGTGCCTTACTGAAAGTCTTCCAATCGGTCAGAACTGAATGTGTTCAAATCGTGCCATATTTAAAGAATTCCAATCGTGCAATACTGAAAGTATTCATGGAGTGCCATACTTAAATTAAATCGTGCATACTTTAAGTATTCAAATCATGCCATACTTAGAGTATTCAAATCGTACCATACTGAAAGTATTCATAGCTTGTCATACTTGAATTAAACCGTGTCATACATAAAATATTCAAAACGTGCCATTCTAAAAATATTCAAATCGTGACATACCGAATCTATTCAAAGGTTGCCATAATGTAAGTATTTATAACGTTTTTACGATGAACGTATTTAAAGCGTGTCATATTAAACGTATTCAAAGGGTGCCATACTGAACGTATTCAGTGCGTGCCGTAATAAAGATATTCAAAGTTGGCCATACTTAAATTAGTATTTAAGGCGTGCCATACTGAATATATTCAAAGCATGCCATACTGAAAATATTCAAATCTTTCGTCACTAAAAGTATTTAAATCGTGCCACGCTGGAAATATTCAAATCGTCCCATACTTAAAATATTCAGTTCGTGCCATACTTAAAGTATTCAAAGCTTGCCATAATAAAAGTATTTAAATCGTGCGAAACTGAAAGTTTTTAAATCGTGCCATTCTGAAAGTATTCAAATCGATCCTTGCTGAAAGTATTCATATAGCGCCATAATGAAAGTATTCAAAGCGTGCAATACGTAAAATAAATCGTGCCATACTTAAAGTATTCAAATCGATCCTTGCTGAAAGTATTGAAGTCGTGCCATGCTGAATGTATTCAAAGCGTGTCATACATAAAGTATTCAAATCGTGCCAATCTGAAAGTATGTATAGTGTGCCTTGCTGAATGTATTCAAAGCGTGTCATACATAAAGTATTCGAAGCATGCCAAACTGATGTCATTTTAAAATTCTAATAAAAATCGATAATTATACCAAATAAACTGAAATACAATTTACAAAATTATGTTTAGTAATAGTTGCGTTTAATTTAATGTTTGCCTTTATTTAATAGAAGAGCATTTAAGTTTAATGTGAATCACCTGAACAACATGTGCATCAATGATTGTCCTTCACTACTTTAGATATTTAAGTGACTTGATTAAATTAGTATAAACATTTATATCTTTAAAATCTAAAAGTCATCGTGTTGTCAAGATCACTAGGTCATAAGTTGGTAACCTTTACGACGTTATCAATATGAAATATGTTTACGTTATATCATACTAATTCCGGTATCCTTTGACTATGTGAAACATCTGTAGGTTTAACTTTGATTGCACGGGAAAAAGAATGCATTTAGCTCATATTTGATCATTAACTATAGCAGCAAATTAAAGATGATGCGAATCACTATTTTGTGTTGGTGTTGTTACCGCACAATAAAAGAGTCCAAATAAAGTTGTTCTTCGAGTATAAGTCATTTCAAATCTGAATTTAATTTCAACTTCTCAATCATAAATGGTTCATTGTACTCGGTGTTAATGACTTCATATTGTTCTCGTATGATATCCAGTGTACGTTGGACTGAAATCGATTATTTTCAATGATATTTGCCATTGAAGGACAGCCGTGTTGTAATGTTGACGATTACCACAACATATTTTGAAATCATTTTACGAATATCTAAATATTAAAAGAATAATTTTGCTTATGTTTTCTATATTTATTTGTAGTTTACTACAGATTATTACGTTTGAACAAAAGGATACTAAACAAAGTATGCACATTTATATCGCCTGATTCGCCTTCAATATAAAAGTATGAAAATATAAGGCCGTAGTCACATCTGCCGTCCCTTTAATATTATCTGTATGAAGTTATCTTTATAGGTTTATTATTTGAGTATCGGAAGTAGAGTGTGTTTGATCACATTTTGTCACTGTCTTCTCTTTAATATTGCTATCTCACGTTTTCCGATGACTTTATAGGTTTATTATTTGAGTATCGGGACTAGAATGTGTTAGTTCACATTTTGTCACGGTCGTTACATGCAAATATTGAAGATGCCATGTGACGCTACAATCAGATAATACTCTCACCTGCATAAGATATTGACTGTATGAATAATATGAATTTACTTAATAATCAAGGTTTTTTTTAAAAAAAAATCCTTAACTAAGGTATTCACGCGAAAGGTTTCAATGCTCTTGACATGCAAGTCGAATTGTGTTTGACGTCAGAGTAATTTAGTTAAGCACCATGTACGATTTTGAATATAGTGCCAGACATCACACTTGCGGTGATTTCTTCCAAGCAAGAAGAAATAAATTTTAACATTCTGAACATATTTTATAACATTAATAATATCAAAATGTAAATCATGTATGATATTGGTTTATAGGATATCTGTAAAATTACGTAACACCGCTACCCAGGTCATGTTATCTCTAAGGTTGCAGATTTAAGCCTGTGTTCATCAGTAACGGAAACAAGCTGGTTTACATTTCTAGTTGAAACGAAATGCGAACATAATATTTTCAAATCAGTCTGATACATTTTCTAAGCAAGGTACCACGTGCTATGACAATTTTTAAAAACCGTGCCAACAAGTACACAATTGTATAGCGTCACAACATAGATAGGTTTGTGTATGAGCGACTGAAACAACTAACTTGTACACGTAGAGGGCAAACAATAAATCATATGCAAATAGCGTCCGATACGTATAATATTATAAATAAACATCGAACATGTACACGTAGAGGGCAAACAATAAATCATATGCAAATAGCGTCCGATAGTACAATATTATAAATAAACATCGAACATGTACACGTAGAGGGCAAACAATAAATCATATGCAAATAGCGTCCGATACGTACAATATTATAAATAAACATCGAACATGTACACGTACAGGGCAAACAATAAATCATATGCAAATAGCGTCCGATAGTACAATATTATAAATAAACATTGAACATGTACACGTAGAGGGTAAACAATAAATCAAATGCGAATAGCGTCCGATACGTACAATATTATAAATAAACATCGAACATGTACACGTAGAGGGCAAACAATAAATCATATGCAAATAGCGTCCGATAGTACAATATTATAAATAAACATTGAACATGTACACGTAGAGGGTAAACAATAAATCAAATGCGAATAGCGTCCGATAAATAAACATCGAACATGTACACGTAGAAGGCAAACAATAAATCATATGCAAATAGCGTCCGATAGTACAATATTATAAATAAACATCGAACATGTACACGTAGAGGTCAAACAATAAATCATATGCAAATAGCGTCCGATAGTACAATATTATAAATAAACATTGAACATGTACACGTAGAGGGTAAACAATAAATCAAATGCAAATAGCGTCCGATACGTACAATATTATAAATAAACATCGAACATGTACACGTAGAGGGCAAACAATAAATCAAATGCAAATAGCGTCCGATACGTATAATATTATAAATATACATCGAACATGTACACGTAGAGGGCAAACAATAAATCAAATGCAAATAGCGTCCGATACGTACAATATTATAAATAAACATCGAACATGTACACGTAGAGGGCAAACAATAAATCAAATGCAAATAGCGTCCGATACGTATAATATTATAAATAAACATCGAACATGTACACGTAGAGGGTAAACAATAAATCATATGCAAATAGCGTCCGATACGTACAATATTATAAATAAACATCGAACATGTACAAGTAGAGGGCAAACAATAAATCATGCAAATAGCATCCGATACGTACAATATTATAAAGAAACAACTAACATGTACACGTAGAGGGTAAACAATAAATCAAATGTAAATAGCGTCCGATAGTACAATATTATAAATAAACATCGAACATGAACACGTAGAGGGCAAACAATAAATCAAATGTAAATAGCGTCCGATAGTACAATATTATAAATAAACATCGAACATGTACACGTAGAGGGTAAACAATAAATCAAATGTAAATAGCGTCCGATAGTACAATATTATAAATAAACATCGAACATGTACACGTAGAGGGCAAACAATAAATCAAATGTAAATAGCGTCCGCTAGTACAATATTATAAATAAACATCGAACATGTACACGTAGAGGGCAAACAATAAATCAAATGCAAATAACATCCGATACGTACAATATTATAAATAAACATCGAACATGTACACGTAGAGGGTAAACAATAAATCAAATGCAAATAGCGTCCGATACGTACAATATTATAAATAAACATCGAACATGTACACGTAGAGAGCAAGCAATAAATCATATGCAAATAGCGTCCGATAGTACAATATTATAAATAAACATCGAACATGTACACGTAGAGGGCAAACAATAAATCATATGCAAATAGCGTCCGATAGTACAATATTATAAATAAACATCGAACATGTACACGTAGAGGGCAAACAATAAATCATATGCAAATAGCGTCCGATAGTACAATATTATAAATAAACATCGAACATGTACACGTAGAGGGTAAACAATAAATCAAATGCAAATAGCGTCCGATACGTACAATATTATAAAGAAACACCGAACATGTACACGTAGAGGGTAAACAATAAATCATATGCAAATAGCGTCCGATAGTACAATATTATAAATAAACATCGAACATGTACACGTAGAGGGTAAACAATAAATCAAATGCAAATAACATCCGATACGTACAATATTATAAAGAAACACCGAACATGTACACGTAGAGGGTAAACAATAAATCATATGCAAATAGCGTCCGATAGTACAATATTATAAATAAACATAGAACATGTACACGTAGAGGGTAAACAATAAATCAAATGCAAATAACATCCGATAGTACAATATTATAAATAAACATCGAACATGTACACGTAGAGAGCAAACAATAAATCATATGCAAATAGCGTCCGATAGTACAATATTATAAATAAACATCGAACATGTACACGTAGAGGGCAAACAATAAATCATATGCAAATAGCTTCCGATAGTACAATATTATAAATAAACATCGAACATGTACACGTAGAGAGCAAACAATAAATCATATGCAAATAGTGTCCGATACGTATAATATTATAAATAAACATCGAACATGTACACGTAGAAGGTAAACAATAAATCATATGCAAATAGCGTCCGATACGTATAATATTATAAATAAACATCGAACATGTACACGTAGAGGGTAAACAATAAATCATATGCAAATAGCGTCCGATACGTATAATATTATAAATAAACATTGAACATGTACACGTAGAGGGCAAACAATAAATCATATGCAAATAGCGTCCGATACGTATAATATTATAAAGAAACATCGAACATGTACACGTAGAGGGTAAACAATAAATCATATGCAAATAGCGTCCGATACGTATAATATTATAAATAAACATCGAACATGTACACGTAGAGGGCAAACAATAAATCATATGCAAATAGCGTCCGATACGTATAATATTATAAAGAAAAATCGAACATGTACACGTAGAGGGCAAACAATAAATCAAATGCAAATAGCGCCCGATACGTATAATATTATAAAGAAACATCGAACATGTACACATAGAGTGCAAACAATAAATCAAATGCAAATAGCGTCCGATACGTACAATATTATAAAGAAACATTGAACATGTACACGTATAAGGTAAAGAATACATCTTATGCAAATAGCCTCCGATACGTACAATATTATAGTCGAACACATTTCTTTTTGTCACTCTGTTTGACAACAAATTTCGGCTGTTGATATGATATAGGATTGGTCTTGGAGTACAGTTATTACGGATTCTTAAATGTAGAATAATTCTATTTTAAAAAGGGTGAAATTATTATATTGTGATATATCAACTTAATATATTTTCTCTGTGAGGTGAGACTATGACTATATTTATCGCACATAAATATTTATTGAATACATTTCCAAATAATTATGTCTACTGCAGATTCATATTATTCTTGGGGTACGTTATAGCATAGTTGATACAAACTACGAAATTAACGTTCCAGGAGAAACATCACTTTACGTATCTATAAATTAACGAGGCTGTCCTTTTCATCTATCTTATATTTGATATCACTGTTCAATAAGTATAACATGTTCCGAATGAATTAGTTATTGTTAATGTCATGAAGTACCAACAGTCTTCAATGTCCTGATGTACCAATGGTCTTGAATTTCATTATAAACCATAATGCAATTCAGAATGTCGTGAAATAAGTTTAATAATTCCAAAATAACGTCTTAATCAAGAGAAAAAAATAATTTAAGTAATTCCAATAATAAAAATTGAAATAACTTCCCTCCACATATATCTGAACACAAGTGCAAATATTTCCTAAACACAATAGTATTTTCTAGAAAGTTAATGAGACATTTCAGTAACCGTAAAAGAAAGCTAAGCTTTGACTAAACGTTTAGTGGTCTTTACACGTACCATCATGACAAAAGTCTTAAATACAAAATTATATCCACATCGATTAAACATGACCAAAACCGATCACACAGTAAATATTAGATATAAATAACAACATAGGGCCAAGTTTCTTACATACTTTATACGGTATATGTGCTTAACAGAGGGGCATTTGGTTTAATTCATGAATGGAAAGCTATGTTTTACTAGTTAGCGAACGGATATTAGGGTTATGTTTGGCAAAAATGTTCGTTGTTAGGGCATTTAAACTGTAACATATTTATACTTCATTACAAAGTCACTCTACAAATAGATTTCTAGAGACGAGTATTATTAGACATTATATTTATTGCACATATTTTTTTCTAGGTCGTCCATTGATGGTTGCCACATTTTACTACAATAGATTTATAGAGGATGGAATTGAGTTTCACTTTGTTCCCGGTTATGATGGAGGTCGAAAGCAAACATTTGTCATTGAGTACAGCTCAGTGACCAGCCTTGTCTGGGCTAAAACCGATATTACAGATTTGCAAGAAGGCCAGACTGAGTATCGACTTCCTAATGGAACATATGTTGTAGTTGTCACAAAACCTTCACCTGGAGATTATATCTACAGCATTTATTCTAAGAACAGCAATGGAAGAAGCCCATACTCCATCAATGTTTCAGTTTTTATTCCGCAAGGTACAAAACCGTTTTCCTCACTTTTCTGGAATCACTTGAATCGTTTTTTATCTGAATTTGATATATATGCTCCATTGCTAATCTCACATAACTGGGCTCTGTTACTTGCATGCTTTCTATAAGAGTAAAATATTTAATGTTGTGTACCTGAGAAAATTATTCAAAGAGACCGACATATTTTCATTGTTAATATTAGATCTAGACAAAAGCTAAACGTCTGCGATTCCACAAAGATGCAAAATGTCATAAGTCTATGCAAGAAAAAGTAATTTAACAAACATGAATTTGCATCGTAACAAGAGCAAACATACATAGTAAATGTTGGCAAAACGAGTCATGTATTTAATACATCTAAGATACAGGTTTTGTTTCACTGAAAACATTCAACAATAAGAAACGCGTAGAAAGAAAACTGATTAGTTTAGTTTGAACATTTGACCAAAATTAGTTTAGTTTTATTTAACTTGCTTCAGTTGCATACAAGCCAACTAGATGGCGTCTAGTACCTGCAAGTCAATATGGTGTACAGACAAGGGTTCTTCGGGATAAATAATGATTATTGTCTTAACTCAGTATTGCGGTCATTACAGTGACATGTTCTATATAACAAACAAGCAATTATATAGATACAGCGTATAATTAAGCAGTGCTTAAATGATTCCTCTGCTGACATATTTCTCCACTAGTACCCTCGTAATAAACAATTGCCTTTCCATCTATGCCAATAATACATAAATATAACTCTTCTATCACCACCAAAATGAGAGAGGAAAAATGTTCTGAAAATAGACTAGAACTAAATTCGTGGGAACTGATCTGGAAATACTAATTGTGATTCCTGACAGCCCCAACTATTTTGGCCAAATTTTAGAAAAACTTTAATATTTGTATGCCACACCTATTTGAACTTTATACATAAAGTCTTTCTGAATTTCCTTCCAAACTAGACGTGTAACACCTGTTGGAAAGTGTTTGGTGCTGATATTTCAGTGGGTGCACGTGTTGGTCAAGGTGACTTTGTGAATAGTGTCGACAGAATGAAATTATGAATTGTATTAGCAGTGAGGGCGAACCCTACAATTTTACAGAGGTGTGTATTTGTTAAACCAATACCTCCTACGCAAACAAATAAAAATAACGTCAAACAACAGAAATAAGGCTTCTGACCAACCGAGACGAATATGCAATGTCGCGCCCTCTCTGCTGCTATGGTTTTATCCAAATATTGTATCAAGTCCGATACGATTTATTGATATGGGGTCATGAAGATTTATTGTTATAGATCCATTTGTAGTTGATTTAGCATGACTAAAGACATTTCTAAAAACATTATAATCCATATCACCGCTGCGCCAGGTCCGATTATTATTTCTAAGTGTATGTGTCTCAACTCCATTAAAACAGCAAGAATTTTACACTTATCTCTGATCACTTTTGGTATTTGTGTATATCGCAGGATAACATAAATCACATCTGCGTTTTTATGACTACCTCTGGAGAATATCCGATCGGAATTTGATTGTTTATCCAGTATCACATCAGCATACACAACTAAATTATTAATACTTCCATTTAGGTCATCAACACTCGGCGCTTCATTGATATCAGTCATAAAATTAACAATATCATCACCATATTCGTTTAACGATTTCGCGATTTCATTAATAAAATATTTTGACACTTCGTAGCATCGTTGATCATCTACAGATGGTGCTACTAAATATAACTTATCCCACTTCATCCAACTCATTACAAGATTAAGTAGCAACTGCGTCTTGCCACTAGTACGTGTTAACTGTAGTTGATGTTGCTGGTAGATACAAAGAAGCTTTTCTACAAACACGTCAAAAGTAGTTGCTTCTGCGTTTGAACGAATTTTATCGACGAGGACCTTCGCAATGGCCAAATATATTTCCGGCGGATCTCGGCAAGGAATTTCAAGGTGCAGTGTTATCATTAATGAAGCAACATAACGTCACCATCAGACGGGGACATACAGCAATACACCTTTATCAGGCAATTTGTGAACGATTTAACCGTACACTTACTGATCGGTAATTTGGATATCAATACGGAAATTAGTTTTTTCAAGACACAAGATGAATGGGTTGCAAGATTACCAAGTGTGATAAATGCATTAAATAATGAAATTACTATAACAATCAATTTGAAACCTAATAGTGCGATCACAGAAAATATATATACCAGCACATAATGATTTTTCAAAACAAAACATACTTAATAATGTGACTGTCCGATATTTATATGAACCAGGTGAGCTAAAGGGATGTAAAAGTAGGGCTTCTTGTCCTATCTGGAGTGTTAAATCGCACACAATATTTAACATAACAAGATCCACGGGTAGCCACGCAATCTACATATTGGATTCACCTGCTCCTCAGTGTGGATTTCCACGTCAACAGTGATAACTGAGGATACATAATTACCACATCGATCACATAACTAGCGCCTCGGCGTCTATTACATTCAAACAGGCCAGCATTGTATTTACTCGTGTATGATCAAGATTGCTATCCTTTCTAACTGGCGTGAATTTTTTTCTTTAGACCAGGACCATAACATTATACAATTACAGCTCGTACAGTGATTATTCTGCTGTTGTTCCTGCATCATTATACATTCAACATCAATATCAAAAGTCTCGATTATTTTGTATTGTCACTTTGTTTATAACCAACGAAAAAAATTCTTATTATATCATAAATGACAATGTAATTGTTGATGTTGTCATTAGACTGTAAAATAACTTTCCGAAGTTGATTTATTCTTCTAACTCGTGGCACTGTCAGATAAAATAAATTCGACCACTCGATGCGATCATCTAAGGTCCAAACAATTGCTACTCAGATGAGTGTATCGCTATTGCGTATCCTAGCATCAAGGGAGATTTCTCAGCTCGCATTGCATCTTCAACAGCATCAATATCGAACAGAACAATATAATTTAAAACGAGATTGTGTTTCTCAGTCTGCCCTGGAATATCAACTTCGGAATATATTTCTCACCCATTCGATCAGGAGTCCATGCGTCACCCTTATACCGAAAGAAACTGTGATAAGTGCAGGAATTAACTTATCGTTATTTCATCTATCTGGTAAGTCAGTGCGTCGGTGTTAAGACAACTAAATCCGTCTTCTGCCGAAATAATTCGATAACACGAGAAGTCTTTCCAGACCCGCCGCACCCGTTCAAGTAAACGATCTTATATCTACACATTGGATCGGATAACGAAGGTGCTCATGATCATTCTGATTTTGATTATTTTACAGGTAATTATCTTCAACCGAAACATCTGACGATTCAGAATAATCATGTAACAATTCTTGTTTTATTATACATGCTCACCATGGTACATCAGAATTTGTAACACAAGCCACTGCTTTTTTATTCTTGCTATGTATATAAAATGAATCCGTGGCGACTCTGACTGCGGTGTCAGTGAATCTAGTTATCATCGAAACATAAGCCAGCATATTTGATTTTATATGATTAAACTGAGGAGATTCGCCATCGATGTAACTAACAATTATACCAATCCGTGTTCCATCAGACAAGTAGGCATTTTAACTGCTGATAAATATATGTTTCGCTGTTGTATCTGCGATTATGAAATCGTATTCAGGGTCATCTAGAATTAGTCGTGACCAATGTCGCATTTTATCATATGCTTCTCCTGTTACAGTTGCTAAGGTTATCGAGAATGTTAATTTTTTTTTTCTAGCTCAGCCATATATTTTATTGTAGCATCGGTATCCTTGACTGATTCAGTCCACTAGTTTATTTGTTTACGTCTTAGATCTGTTAGTTTCCACTCATTACATTTGTAAAATGATCCGTTACTCGTTCGGCTACACAATTTATTCTTGACAGTTTCATCGGTTTCAGATTATCAATACTTCGTTTTTCATTTATCTGATAAATTCCATAAAAAACCGCGGTCACAGGATACGCTCGCTCATAATACGATTTGTCAATCTCGGTCAATATTCCTGTTCTGGAATTTTGACTCACAATGACAGTTTTTTTATAATAGCGAGGACAGGGTCTTATTATCACAAATAATCCTTTTTCCTGTTTCTGGTAGTATAATAAATTTAAGTCTGACAAACTACTTTTGATTGCTCGTTTATCGTTCGATGTAGCATCAGCACTATTATTGATAAACCGCTCGGTGTCCTAGTGGTTAGAGCGTCCACTGCCGAAGCGGGAGGTCGTTGGTTCGACCCCCGGCTGAGTCATATCAAAGACTTACAAAAATGGTACAAACAGCTGCGTCGCATGGTGCTCAGCATTCTGAGGTTAGTGCTAGGATTGATCGGCCTGGTGTCAGGATAATGTGACTGGGTGGGATATTATGCTACATGTCTGCGGCATGACGCACCTGTGCTAGACATCACTATAAATTGCCTCACTGCAGAAATCGTTGCGATATGACTGAAAAAGTGTTAATGCTACGTTACAACTCCTAATCAATCAAACAAACTATTATTGATTCGAAATATCGACAAGTTGTGAGGTGCGCCATTTTTCTTAAATTCAATTCTTCGCAGAGATTCTATCGGGATCAAATTCGAAGTTTTTCAGGGTTTGACTTAGGATAATCTTTCAAACTCTTCCATACTAAAATTAAGACAAGTATCTAAATAAAGATATTATATATAATGAATCATTGCAAATGGCTGAAGGTAGGATCTGCAACTGCCTGTAACAAGTCCTGCACAAAATAATTCTGCAAATATATATCACAAAGTGTGCGACGAGGAAGCTGAGGTCTGCAACCTTGTATAAGATGTAGTGTTGGAGTACGTAAAAAAACACAGTAGTGTCTCCAATGTGGCGGTTAAAGATAATTAGAGCTTATGATAAAACAAATAACGACCTTGGCAGAGTCCTTGATAAAGTACCTAAAAAGGAGATAGAGTTATAAGAACCCCAGAAGATAATAGTGCTAGATGCTCAATTAACAATCTAGACAAAAAATGGAAACAAAGATGTTTAAAAGTGAATGACGATATGCTTTGCGCATATTTGATTCTGTCTTCGAGTAGCTGAAAAAGTTGATATCTGCAGTTCTTCTAACTACAAACTAGAAATTGGAAACTTCAGAAAGAAAAGATTTTTTTCTAGACTTCATTGAAAGTAGCGGTTGTTGAAGTGACATATAAGTGAGTGATATTTCAGTGTTTGGCTGGACACAATGTAGACCCAGAACAGACATTTAATGTTGTAGTGTTTGCAAGTGACTTCACACGAAGTAAGTATGTGCTGGATACATAATTATTAGGACTGCTACTATAGAGGCTCTAAGCCCTAAAAAAGCCAATTAAAAATATCAGACATTATACACGCAATGTTACAGAGGCTATCATTGTGTATACGCCCAGTGTTGAGATATGAAACAAAACGCACGCACACAGTCCCAGATTTCATGCACACGCACAAACAGTGTTTCAACTGAGTGTTGTCTCCGACTTCATTACCTACGAATTAACTTATTCACTGACTAAGTAATCATTTTTTTAACAAATGGAGAAATTGAGGACTGCATGGGATATTACTTCTTTATTTAACATAAAGAAAAGACAGAGAGAAATCATGTCAATTATAAAGAGAAATACAGCGTTTCAGATAATGCGTTATTACTCTTTACATTGTTAATACAATACGTAACACTGATATATGACGTTTTCCTCAAGTAAATTTTTACTACAAATTCAAGCTGCGGCATCGTCAAATCTTTTTAACATATTTAAGCAACTTCGTGCTAAAATATATCAAAGGATATGAATATGTTGGGAAACAAAATTTATGCATGCTGTTAAAATATTCGTGTAAGCAAGAATTGCTTCATTTAATTTCATGCCCAAACATGTTCAGTCTTTGCACCAGTGGTGTATATATATATATATATATATATATATATATATATATATATATATATATATATATATATATATATATATATATATATATATATATATGTATGTGTGTGTGTGTGTGTGTGTGTGTGTGAAAATCTTTGTTCTTCTGTCTTTGGAACATTATTGAATGATAGGAAAATTGCATTTATTTCATTTTCAGAACGAAATGAAAAAGAAATGAGACTGTCGCTTGTCGGAATGATTGCAGTAATTGTTGTTGTACCTGTCGTGGCAATAGTTGTTTTCCGTGTGAAGAGATCACGGTATCGTAATGGTACTGAAAGCCAACAAGGTGTGTGAATTTATTAATCACAGAATTGGCCCTAGTATATTCTACAAAAAATTACCTTTTTTGAAAGATCTAATCAAAAATTCCAAAACTGGAAGCCTGACAATATGAATGACTCGAGAAAATCTAAGGTCAAGGTAATGATCCCCAAATCAGTAACTTTAATATTTACTCCCACACGCATTATCATGCTGATGACGTGGTCTTCAAGTCAGTCAGACCTTTTAAGCTTTCTGCAATGTTTGAAAAGTTGCATGACGTATCTAAATTTGTTAAGAAATATACATATTTCAATTGTTTAATGGTTATGAATTATATAAACAATTTTCTGCACTATATTTATAAGACTTGTGCATCATACATGATCCATGGGGTGAAGGAGATGTTGTCTAGGTCATTAAAGAAACACAAAATATAACAAAGTCAACAAATAAAGCAACGTAGCAATGTCTCTTATTCTGCATCACCTATGGTTTGAAATACAAAAACTTGTTCTAAGCGTTGCGTGTCTTAATTTCATAATCCAAATTATTTTGGTATTTGCAGGCAAGCAATCAAGACAAAGCGACGACGATAGGTAAGATTGATTGTGACAATTTGTTATTCTCTTGGCGTTCAGTATCATTTCTCTGTGTTGTATGTACCTTTACGACGCAAAATATAAATATTTGCATTGTTGATATTTAAACAGCATTCGACCCGTGCTAATATAGGCAGGATTTCAACCCACCACATTTGGTTGAAGAGTACTTCATTTAAAGTCAGTAAGCAGCGACACAGCTACGAAAATACATCGTTTTCTTTCCCAAATGCAAGAAAATTTATGTTAGTATTAAATGCAAAACTGTTTATCAGTTAGTGTTAAATATATGATAATGTATCACAGTTAGTCTTCAACAAAATATCACTCGATAAAGCGGTAATTTCCTTTCGAAGGAAACTCTCTTACATGAGAAACGTTTTAATGATCCTTGACTTTGGATTAAATAGTAAACATAGGACTTTAGGGAATTATCTTTAAGGCGAAACAAATCTAAATAACTTAAATACGTATGAAGCTTCTTTTACGTTTAAAAAATTGGATAAAAATTCGTCATAAATCTAGTTTTTGGAACGTAATTAGGTCAGTTTTTACATTAATTTTCTCGTGTATATGAGCAGTTTTGTCTTGCGGACACTTTACAAAATAATTAAGTATAGATGCTAATGATATGTCTCACTTTATAAATTAATCAATGCATTACAGTTTGTTGCAAAATAATTGTGACTGAAATACATAATAAATTATGCCAGGCTACACCAGAACTTGAACTAACATATAGTTTGTACAAAAAATTCTGTAGATTTTTCACCGTAAGCACAAAACTACATCCTGTTGCTACCCATTAGGTACTTATTAATTCTAGAGTTAACATCCATAAATATTAAAGCCAAATAAACACACTTTACATTTTTCATCCTCAACACTGCATTGTAATTAAAAGCATTATGCATTTTAAAAATATATAAACAGTATTAATCGGATTCAAATGAGATGATATAAAGCAGCTTTTGCAAAGTTTTAGGGTTTCAAGTTTTTAATATTGATTAACTGTAATAAACATTTTATTCCTGTACGCTTAATCTTCAGTTTTGATTCCAGTCTTGCCAAAAACTTGTTTTTCTTTAAAACCCGTTTAGCGAGAAAACGCGACCTAATTTCTTCTTCAATTAATACAATTGCGTGATTGTGAGATTATGGTGTACACATGTATAGTTTACTGCTCTCATATTTTAGTATGTTGGTAAGGGACCTGCTACACTTTTACACATTTGAGAATTGTATATGGCTACATAATTTTACATAGTACAATAGAACCTGCCTTGAAAGACCACCTCTTTTGCCAAAACATTTGGGTCTTTCAAGACAGGTGGTCTCTCCTAGCAGATTACAATGCTATATAATCAATAAATTTTTGTATTGAGAGTGTGGTCTACAAACTGAATTAGGAATAAGGAGTACATAGTTCACTGTATGTGAATGAGGAATAATGTATGTAAAATTGATTGAATCGGGATCAAGTAACTGGTTACTTATTCCTTATTGAATAGGAAATAAGAAATAAGGAATAAGTAACTAACTTGATTTCGCTCAGTAATACTTGGGTCTTTTCGACCGGATGGTTGTGGTCGTTTCAAAATAAATAACCTACATTATATATTATGAATGAATTCATGGTATCTTGGCGTTCACGGGCACTATGTATAAATCAGACGATTTAATTAACGTACTGGAGATATGAACATGCAAGAGGCAAATAAAATCGTATTTATGGTGAGAGACTTAGTGAACGTAATTCAAGACTACATATATTCATTATGATTTCTTTTCGTCCGTAATATACCAACTGAAAATCTAATACACCTTGATTTATTTTTTGTTAGTAACCTTATTCTTCTTATTATTATTAGTAGTAATAGTAGTAGTAGTATTATTCCTATACTTTTTGTATTGACACTTTTCAAAACTTATACAAAACTATGGGGTGGTGATGACATGGCTCATAATTATTCAAAATATAGCAATTGCATCGCTATAATTATTTTTATTTGTTTTATGCAAATTACAAAACTTTATCCATCTGTTTTTACAGCTTTTAATTTTGTCTTTAATTTTAGTATGCAATTTAATAAAATATTTGTTTTATTTACTGCACTTTTGGAATTTTCTACTGATTTGTAAACATTTGTCTGATACAATTTTTGTACTTTATATATATATATATATATATATATATATATATTTATATATATATATATATATATATATATATATATATTACTTTTGTATTCGATTTTGTCTTTGGTAAATGTTGAACAATTATCTAAACATTCTTTGCTATGTTACATCATCGAAGATATAGATATCAAAGTTAACTAAAACCCAGGCCTTAATTAAGAGTTATGTTACAATTGTAAATTCCTGTATTCTTTAATTGCTGCATATGCATTGATTCTAGAGGAAAAAAGTTACCATGTACTAAAAGAGAAACCATCATGATATATTTTCTTGCTTTGCTTACGTTTGTCAAATGAAGTTTATTACAAAAGGATGTTGCTCTGTGAAACGATTATTTCGTTATGGTTTCATTAGTTATTTATTTTAACTCTTACCTATTACACTTTCATTCTCTCTTTTGACCCATTCTCTAGACGCTGTAATGAATAATTTTCTTTACATCAGTGTGACTCATTGTCATCTCCCAAACAAATAATTTTAATTGAATTGGTTTGGTTTAAAATGTGTTTTATTTCTTAAATTTTATTAAAATATGATAATATTTTCTATTCGTATAGTACTGTTACATTTATCATGTTATAGCACTGTTATCCTTCGCCTGTTATAGTACTGTTATATTTAGCCTGTTATAGTACTGTTATCCTTCGCCTGTTATAGTACTGTTATATTTAGCCTGTTATAGTACTGCTATCCTTCGCCTGTTATAGTACTGTTATATTTATCCTGTTATAGTACTGTTATATTTATCCTGTTATAGTACTGTTATCCTTCGCCTCTTATAGTACTGGTATCGTTAGTCTGTTGACTGATTTCCAAAATCTTATTGTACGTAATTCCTTTCTTCTTTTAAAAAAAAATATCGTTTGTATTTTTTGTACGTTAACTTTGTTAGTTTCTATAATTCTCATGACTGTTTTAATGTCAATGCAGTGTTCAATTATTTGCAGGTTCTAAAATATACTTGACTGTTAACTTTGTTAGTTTCTATAATTCTCATGACTGTTTTAATGTCAATGCAGTGTTCATTTATTTGCAGGTTCTAATATATACTTGACTGTTAGCTTTGTTAGTTTCTATAATTCTCATGACTGTTTTAATGTCAATGCAGTGTTCATTTATTTGTAGGTTCTAAAATATACTTGACTGTTAACTTTGTTAGTTTCTATAATTCTCATGACTGTTTTAATGTCAATGCAGTGTTCATTTATTTGTAGGTTCTAAAATATACTTGACTGTTAACTTTGTTAGTTTCTATAATTCTTATGACTGTTTTAATGTCAATGCAGTGTTCATTTATTTGTAGGTTCTAAAATATACTTGACTGTTAACTTTGTTAGTTTCTATAATTCTCATGACTGTTTTAATGTCAATGCAGTGTTCATTTATTTGTAGGTTCTAAAATATACTTGACTGTTAACTTTGTTAGTTTCTATAATTCTTATGACTGTTTTAATGTCAATGCAGTGTTCATTTATTTGTAGGTTCTAAAATATACTTGACTGTTAACTTTGTTAGTTTCTATAATTCTCATGACTGTTTTAATGTCAATGCAGTGTTCATTTATTTGTAGGTTCTAAAATATACTTGACTGTTAACTTTGTTAGTTTCTATAATTCTTATGACTGTTTTAATGTCAATGCAGTGTTCATTTATTTGTAGGTTCTAATATATACTTGACTGTTAACTTTGTTAGTTTCTATAATTCTTATGACTGTTTTAATGTCAATGCAGTGTTCATTTATTTGTAGGTTCTAAAATATACTTGACTGTTAACTTTGTTAGTTTCTATAATTCTTATGACTGTTTTAATGTCAATGCAGTGTTCATTTATTTGTAGGTTCTAATATATACTTGACTGTTAGCTTTGTTAGTTTCTATAATTTATATCACTGTTTTAATGTCAATGCAGTGTTCATTTATTTGTAGGTTCTAATATATACTTGACTGTTAACTTTGTTAGTTTCTATAATTCTTATGACTGTTTTAATGTCAATGCAGTGTTCATTTATTTGTAGGTTCTAAAATATACTTGACTGTTAACTTTGTTAGTTTCTATAATTCTTATGACTGTTTTAATGTCAATGCAGTGTTCATTTATTTGTAGGTTCTAAAATATACTTGACTGTTAACTTTGTTAGTTTCTATAATTCTTATGACTGTTTTAATGTCAATGCAGTGTTCATTTATTTGTAGGTTCTAAAATATACTTGACTGTTAACTTTGTTAGTTTCTATAATTCTTATGACTGTTTTAATGTCAATGCAGTGTTCATTTATTTGTAGGTTCTAAAATATACTTGACTGTTAACTTTGTTAGTTTCTATAATTCTTATGACTGTTTTAATGTCAATGCAGTGTTCATTTATTTGTAGGTTCTAATATATACTTGACTGTTAACTTTGTTAGTTTCTATAATTCTTATGACTGTTTTAATGTCAATGCAGTGTTCATTTATTTGTAGGTTCTAATATATACTTGACAATTTTTCAGTGTTTTCAGTCTCAATTTCCTTTGCTTCATAAATCTAGTATTTTGTGTCAATCTCGGCCATTATAATAACATATGACAGAATTCGGCTACACTAAATTCCGTGTAAATATCGAAATATTAATTTTAAACTATGCGTTGATCCCTTTGATTACTGCTGTACATAGCTTTGATTCAAATCTACCAGCAGACGTACACTAGTATGCGTTACAGTACTACTTTATCAATAAAGATAGAATAAATATATGTAGACGAATGGCATCATCACATATATTTATGAGAGCAGATACCATCTAGAATGATAAATACAAAGTATATTTACTGCGAAATGGTGGAGAGTATAGTCCTTTATTTTTATTAGGACTTGTAACGTAGCTTTAACAATTTTCAAGTCATATCGCTACGATGTTTGCTGTCAGGCAGTTTATAGTGCTGTCTAGCACTGTTGCATCATGCCGCAGACATATATAACATGATGTCCCACCCAGTCACATTATCCTGCCACCTGGCCGACCAGTCCTAATACTAACCTCTTAATGCTGAGCACCAAGCGAGGCAGCTGTTTTTACCATTTTTGCAAGTCTTTGGTATGACCAAGCTTGTGATTCAACCTACGACCTTACGCTTCCGCGAAGGACGCTCTAACCACTAGGTGTCACGGAATGTTGTAGTTTTTATTTAGGAAAGACATGTACTCGGGTTTTGTTTATCGTGTGCAACGATACCTGAGGGTGATTTTTTTATATATGGGCAGTTGTACTTCGGAAATCGTGAGTACAATTCGCTTTATGCCGCACGTGCAGAATGTTCTCGATACCGAGAACGGATCCGTATAAATACTTTGCTATATGGGAAGGATCTTTACATTACTAAGGGTTTTGTCAACAAGCGGCTGGTTTCAAGGACTGTAGCTATAGAGTTATACATCCGAGGGAGGGAGGATTGCACAACTTTAGCTGTAGGGGTAAGTACATGTTTGGTACTGAGTGATAGCTTTTGTATTACTATATTTACCTTTGCATGTTTGTTATATAGTTTTTACACAGCATAATGCGTGCAGTTTTTACTATTGTTTGCATGGCATTTAGATTGGTAATGTAAAGCTCTAATTTGTTAAAATATAATTGTTTACTATTCAGCATTATCGAACAGGGAAGGTTTACTATAGAACCTGTCATTTTGTTATTGTGATAATATTGATAATTTAGTGTGTATAACGTCATTACGTTATATCTGTATCAAGGTTAGTACACGGTGTCGGGTATCTTTTCAGCTATTGTACGAGGGTGTTAAACGTCCTGGGTGTCCGGAGCTGTCAAACGTCGGGAGCTGTGATTAAATGCACTGGTGTGTCCAGAGCTGTTTAATGTGCCGGAGTGTCTAATGTCAAGGGTGACAAGGGTGACCCAGCTGTGGAGCTATCTAAATGACCAGAGTGTCTGGAGGGTCTAATGTTTCGTAGTATTCCGAGGGTCCGGAGTCTGTAGAAATTGTGAAGTTCTATTGTACCAGCTGTGGAGCTGTATACTAATAGTTGATTATATATATTTATTCGTAATTTGTTAGCCGTGGGCTAATGTGGGTTTGCGGAACCCAGTATATGGTTTGGGACTGGAAAGATAAGTTATCTGTCCTGTTATTATTTTTCAAATATAGTTTCGCTACTTGAGCGTATACATTTTTACTATATGAGTAATCTTGCATTGTTTACTACGTGAGTAAACTGTATTCATCTTCTTTTTGTATATTGTTTTCGCTGGGGTTTTGTATCATTGTTTTTGTATCACTGTATCATTGATTCATTTCATTGTTTTGTATCATTGAATCATTTATTTGTATCATTATATAATTCGTTTGCATCTTCTAGTATGTGCGTAATTATGTATAATTAAATCCAATATTTGGATTACAAAACGCACTCATTTCATTATTTTGCTTATATATATTATCACCACATTAAACCATAATCTTTATATCTGTATCATCAAACGTGTTCTGTTATCAATCCGAAATATCCGTCCCGGTTATCTTGTTACAAATGGTGACAGAAGTGGGATCATTTCGGATTTAACAGAGCACTGAAATTGTTTTGTAGCTTTTTGTGTTTCATACGCGCTTGATAAAGCATAGAGGGGTTAGGTAGATATCTAATGTTACTTTATTTCTTTGTATTTATTTAATAATTGAGTTGCAATTTTGAGAAGGGAATTACGGTTTACTGGTAATTGCGTGTTTTGTTAAGCCTGGACATTAAGGTTGGTCACCACCAAACATATGAAATGTCTTCTATGAAAGAACTGGTAGAATTGGGGAAACAGTTCGGTTATGAGGGGGAGTCCCTTAGAAATTTCGTTCGTGAGGAACAGGCTAGGGAGAGGGACCAAAAATTAAAGGAAAGGGAATTAGAAAAAGAAAAGATAGAATTAGAAAAACAAGCAGAAGAAAGGAGAATGGCTTTTGAAAAAGAAAAGGTAGAATTAGAAAAACAGGCAGAAAAAGAAAAGATAGAACTAGAAAAACAGGCAGAAAAAGAAAAGATAGAACTAGAGAAACAGTCAGAAAAGGAAAGGATAGAATGGGAAAGGGAAGCAGAGAGGGAGAAGATAGAAAGGGAAAAACAGGTAAGGTTAGAAACTTTGGAGATAGAAGATAGAAATAGGCAGAGGGAGTATCAAAGGAATTCTGAGTTATTGCAAGCTAAGAAAGGGGGGGAACATGATGTTAAACTGAGGGGTCCAAAATTACCCCCATTTGAAGACGATAAAGATAATATGGATAGTTATCTAAATAGGTTCGAGAGCTATGCTGCGGTACAAAAATGGCAGAAAGATGATTGGCCGCTTCACCTTAGCGCGTTACTGAAAGGTAAAGCGTTAGACGTGTATTCGCGTTTATCCACGGCCGATTCGCTCAATTATCCCGTGTTGAAAGAGGCACTTCTCAAGAAATATGAACTAAATGAGCAAGGTTTTCGCAAGAAGTTTAAGTATAGCAAACCCGAGAGAGGCGAAACATTCACCCAGTTCGTCAGTAGGACTTATAATTACTTGCAGCGATGGGTGGAATGTGGTAAAGTCGTCAAGACATTTGAGGGTCTGGTTGATTTCTTGCCTCGTGACCAATTATTAACAACATGTGGCAAGGAGCTATATTTATTTTTGAAGGAAAGGTCCTTCACAAATATACAGGATATGGCCACACAGGCGGATTTGTTCGCTGAAGCCCGGGGAGGTTCGCAGAATGTCGTAACGCGAGATATCCAAGGGGGAAATCAGGTCGAAGACAGAAAACCCAGGGAAGCTGATAAATCTGGTAGGCGTAACCAGGGGAAGCATAGTGACGCGAAATGTTTCATTTGCAAGGAAGTGGGTCATATCTCCCATTATTGTCCTAAGCGGAAGGGACCAGTCCAGAAAGTCGCGGTAGCCATTAGAGGCAGAAGGTCGGTAAACGGAAAACTCGATGTTTCTCAGCAAGCTAAGCGGGAAGCAGTACGCGAACCGGTGACGCGTTTAGAGACCAATTGCGATGCAATCGAATCAATCGGTACATGTATTTTTCCAGAGGCACGGGTGCCGATCGCAAACGGCACTGTTAATGGACAAGAGGTCACAGTTCTACAAGACACTGGATGCACTACTGTAGTCGTGAAACGAAGCTTAGTCCGTGATGATCAATTGCTTGGGTTTAAATCACCTTGCATGTTACTTGACCAGACAATCGGCCATGTTCCAGTCGCCAGGATAATGATAGAAACACCTTTTTTGACAGGGACCGTGGAAGCGTTGTGCATAGCCAACCCGATATATGAACTTACTATTGGCAATGTACCGGGTTCGAGACTTCCATCCATAGAAGATTTCAGATTTCCCATCATCCAAGCTGTACAAACTAGAGGTCAAATCAAGGAGCAAAATAAACCAGTACGTAAATTGAAAGTACCAGAAGCCATTACTGATATCTCCCGCGAAGAATTTCGAAATGAGCAAAAACGTGACGAGTCTTTACGTGCAATTTCAGAGAAAACATTAACGGATACCGTGAAAAAGTGTAAGAACGGGGGTTCCTCTAAATTCCTTACTCGAAAGGGTTTAATGTACAGGGAATATTCTATATCAGACAGGAAGTTCCTGCAACTAGTGGTTCCCCAGACTTTGAGGTCACATGTACTCAAGGTCGCGCACGAGTCGAGTATGGCGGGTCATTTAGGCGTAAAGAAAACAACGGATAGGGTATTAAGGGAATTGTATTGGCCTGGTGTCAACAGCGATGTAGCGCGGTTCTGTCGCTCGTGCGACATTTGCCAGAAGACTACCCCTAAAGGTAGGATAACTAGAGTACCGTTGGGTCAGATGCCGTTGATTGATACTCCGTTCAAAAGAGTAGCCATCGACATTGTAGGACCAATATTTCCACATACAGATCGAAAAAACCGATACATTGTGACCCTGGTAGATTATGCTACCAGATATCCCGAAGCCACAGCTCTGCAATCAATTGAAACCGAACGTGTAGCTGAAGCGCTCGTAGACATATTCAGCAGGGTCGGAGTGCCCGAGGAAGTTCTTACAGATTGTGGAGTACAATTTACCTCAGATCTCATGGCAGAAATTAGTAGGTTGCTATCCCTTAAACAATTACGTACAACACCCTACCATCCTATGTACAACGGGTTGGTCGAGAAATTCAACGGGACACTGAAGCAAATGTTGCGGAGGATGTGTGCGGAAAGACCGAAGGATTGGGATAGATATCTGAATGCCCTTCTGTTCGCATATCGTGAGGTTCCTCAGGAAAGCTTAGGTTTCTCCCCGTTTGAACAATTGTACGGTAGGACAGTCCGTGGTCCTATGCGTATACTTCGCGAACTGTGGTCGGACGAGGTCGTGGACGAAGAGGTTAAGACAACTTACCAATATGTGGTTGATTTGCGCGAAAGATTAGAAAGTACATGTCGGCTGGCTCAAGAAGAACTCGTGAAATCAGGTCGTAGATACGCAAAGTATTACAACCGAGGAACGCGGAGGAAAAAGTTTGACGTAGGAAATCAAGTGTTGGTGCTTCTTCCAACGAATAACAACAAGCTGCTAGTTCAGTGGAAGGGGCCATATGAAGTCAAACAGGTAAAGGGCGAAATGGATTATATCGTTGATGTAGAGGGAAAATCCAAAACGTTTCACGCCAATATGCTTAAACTCTACGTAGCGAGACCTGGACAAACAATTGATAAAGGGATCTTGAATGTAGTATGCGTAGCGATGATAGAAGATGGGTCTAATGATGAAGGGGAATTAGTCTCCAGTAAAGGATTGCCATTTGAATACCCTATTGACGTAGGCAAAGAAAGTATTGACCAGATAAATATATGCCCTGATTGATCGGAAAGTCAGCGTACACAGATCATGGAGGTTTTTTCTACATACCCAGAGGTGCTTACGGACAGACCAGGCCGTACGAATCTAATTCGACACGAGATAAAATTGAATACATCTGAGCCTATCAGGATTAAAGGATATAAGATACCCTTTAATGCACGAGAGACTATCAACGAAGAAGTGACAAAAATGTTAGATCAGGAAGTGATCGAACCGTCAAATTCCCCATACTCGTCCCCTGTGGTGTTAGTCAAAAAGAAAGATGGGACCAACCGGTTTTGCATCGATTTTCGACAATTAAACAAGATCACCGTATTTGACGCAGAACCAATGCCTGATATGGAAGATGTACTTTCGAAATTGGCAGGCCGCAAATACATTTCCAAATTGGATTTAAGCAAGGATATTGGCAGATACCAATCTCTGATAATGCCCGCAAATTAACGGCATTCACGACTCCAAAAGGACTTTTCCAATTTAAAGTCATGCCGTTTGGTTTAGTAAATGCCGGAGCGTCGTGCGTCCGTCTTATGCGTAAACTGTTAAACGGAATGGAAAGCGTCGACAGCTTTGTTGACGACATTTTTGTTTACACACATACATGGGATGAACATGTTAGGGTATTGCGGGATTTGGTCGTTAAACTTCACACTGCAAAACTTTCAGTTAGGCCTAATAAATGTAGTATAGGGTATTCAAGTTTAGAATGTTTGGGACATCTGGTAAGTGGACTAGGCCAGTTGAAACCTCAACCAGATAAAATAGGAGCAATCAGGGATGCACCTAGACCAGAGACAAAAAAAACAAGTGAGATCATTCCTAGGTCTAGTCGGGTTTTATAGGAAATTCGTCCCTAACTTTGCAGCTATTGCAAGCCCATTAACAGATTTGACTAGGAAGGGGGAACCGCATAAAGTTTCATGGTGTGCATGCCAGGAAAAAGCCTTTAACGCTTTAAAACATAAACTGGTGAGTGCACCAATTTTAAAGTTGCCAGACTTAGATAAACCTTTTGTACTGAGGACTGATGCGTCCGATACGGGTCTTGGGGCTGTTTTGCTACAGGAGCAAGGGGGTGTGAAATTGCCCATTGCTTATGCAAGTAGGAAATTACTCCCTAGAGAGAAAGATTACTCCGTGATTGAAAAGGAGTGCTTAGGCTTAGTATGGGGAATAGGAAAATTCCACACGTACCTTTTTGGGAGGGAGTTTACTTTGCAAACGGACCATCAGCCACTCTTATATTTGAATAAAGCGAAGGTTGCCAACGCAAGACTGATGCGTTGGGCGTTATCTTTGCAGCCGTATTGTTTCCGAATCGAGGCGATTCGAGGCTCAGAAAATGTAGGGGCTGATTTTTTAAGTAGGGTGTAGTGGGCAGATCATTTCGTTCAGCCTACAAATTTTGGAGGATTTTATAATGGTTCATATCTCACATTCCGTGATTGTTCTAAAAGTGTTACCACTTTTTTTTAGGGGGGAGGTATTGTCACGGAATGTTGTAGTTTTTATTTAGGAAAGACATGTACTCGGGTTTTGTTCATCGTGTGCAACGATACCTGAGGGTGATTTTTTATATATGGGCAGTTGTACTTCGGAAATCGTGAGTACAATTCGCTCTATGCCGCACGTGCAGAATGTTCTCGATACGGAGAACGGATCCGTATAAATACTTTGCTATATGGGAAGGATCTTTACATTACTAAGGGTTTTGTCAACAAGCGGCTGGTTTCAAGGACTGTAGCTATAGGGTTATAGATCCGAGGGAGGGAGGATTGCACAACTTTAGCTGTAGGGGTAAGTACATTTTTGGTACTGAGTGATAGCTTTTGTATTACTATATTTACCTTTGCATGTTTGTTATATAGTTTTTACACAGCATAATGCGTGCATTTTTTACTCTTGTTTGCAAGGCATTTAGATTGGTAATGTAAAGCTCTAATTTGTTAAAATATAATTGTTTACTATTCAGCATTATCGAACAGGGAAGGTTTACTATAGAACCTGTCATTTTGTTATTGTGATAATATTGATAATTTACCGTGTATAACGTCATTACGTTATATCTGTATCAAGGTTAGTACACGGTGTCGGGTATCTTTTCAGCTATTGTACGAGGGTGTTAAACGTCCTGGGTGTCCGGAGCTGTCAAACGTCGGGAGCTGTGATTAAATGCACTGGTGTGTCCAGATCTGTTTAATGTGCCGGAGTGTCTAATGTTTAGCGTCCGGAATTTCTAATGTCAAGGGTGACAAGGGTGACCCAGCTGTGGAGCTATCTAAATGACCAGAGTGTCTGGAGGGTCTAATGTTTCGTAGTATTCCGAGGGTCCGGAGTCTGTAGAAATTGTGAAGTTTTATTGTACCAGCTGTGGAGCTGTATACTAATAGTTGATTATATATATTTATTCGTAATTTGTTAGCCGTGGGCTAATGTGGGTTTGCGGAACCCAGTATATGGTTTGGGACTGGAAAGATAAGTTATCTGTCCTGTTATTATTTTTCAAATATAGTTTCGCTACTTGAGCGTATACATTTTTACTATATGAGTAATCTTGCATTGTTTACTACGTGAGTAAACTGTATTCATCTTCTTTTTGTATATTGTTTTCGCTGGGGTTTTGTATCATTGTTTTTGTATCATTGTATCATTGATTCGTATCATTGTTTTGTATCATTGTATCATTTATTTGTATCATTATATAATTCGTTTGCATCTTCTAGTCTGTGCGTAATTATGTATAATTAAATCCAATATTTGGATTACAAAATGCACTCATTTCATTATTTTGCTTATATATATTATCACCACATTAAACCATAATCTTTATATCTGTATCATCAAACGTGTTCTGTTATCAATCCGAAATATCCGTCCCGGTTATCTTGTTACACTAGGCCAGCGGAGGGGTTGGAGCGTATGGTCTGATGTATCTCGCAGTCATGGTTTTGATTCAAAGAGGCATATATCTGTAATTGAATTGCCATTAAGTATTTTAGATTCCTATTTTAAGCCAAAATGTTGAATCACTTGTTGATGAGATCACAATAAACGCAATGTTAAATTCCAATATCCTCTTTAAAATAGATGATCTTAATCATTTGTTGGTTTTAAAATTAAATTTTTATAACAGCCGTATCCATACAATCGTAATGTTAAATTCGTATATCCTCAATAAACCCATAGGGTTCATCCAATAAATCTTTACAACACAGTATTATATAGCTAACATGGTAACCACATTCGGAATGGCGCCTTAATGTTAAATTCAAGTTGTGCCCAATTTGCCGCTTAAGGAGCCTGATACTATTATATGTGTATGCGTCATAAATAATCTTGTAGCAAGTTTTATTTCTTCTTTCAGACTTCCCGAAGGCGAAAATTATGAATCACTGCACATATATTCAAACAATCTAGAGCAGACTTATTCCTGCGTGGATCCACCACAACGACAGGCATTGGTATGTGTTACATACTAATCATCATCGTTACTCTTTTAGTTATTATAACAAATATAATGGGGACTACATTCAACATTATTTAAATGTAAACGGAAGCTAAAAAAGAAACGTAGTTTCAAGGCTGGAGGCATAGAAGAGAAAGAAGAATTACAGCTATTCAACTTCCACCCTTTCGTGCTCAACAATGTAAACATTCGGCCGTTAATTTAGATATCCTGATTAAAATCCATTTTAAATATACCAACTTTGTGTCAAGTGTCCATGATATACCACTAAGTATTGCATTACCCAATAATGAATCAGTAGGACCACAGGAAAAGAGCACATAAATAGTTAATGTTATCAACGATCAGAGACCTGGCTAGAAACATCAGGCGATGAGCCCAAACGTGCGGATCTAACGCCCACCGGTTACATCAGCTAGTCGTTCTCCGGTCCACTCACGCATAGGTGGAATTGCTACCATCACAAATAACAACATGATCAAAAGTCTTAACCACACCACAACCGTCAATTACTACCACACATCGTTTGAACTAGTCCAAACCACACGCACACCTGAACAAAGGTCAGATTATATTTTCTGTCTAGTAAAAAAATTAAACTGACTGAATCTTTTTGGTACAGATTCTGAATCTCCTGGATGATGGAAATTCGGTTAGTGGCACCATTCTTTTTATGGGATATATCACTTTCACTAGGACCATCATGGAAACCATACACCTAAAGACTCCTAGATTCCATTAATGTGTTTAACATCAAATAGTGCGTTAATCAACTCACCCATAAACATGGTCACAATTTCGCCTGGATTGTTCATCGACCCGAAGATAATGATATGGTCCTCGATGGTACCCCATGAACTTGCATCAGACCACCTCTGCATTATGTTATTTTGACGTTTCAATCCCTAACCACGATCCCAACCTTTATTTGCTTGTAAGAGAATCCTCCGTATGATAAATAAAACCAAACTAATGCATGGCATACAAAACAAACCTAACAACTTGCTTACTTCCTACAGTGCATGCGTTCATTGCTTGAAATACGCGCCATGGCCACAAAGCACAGAGTATTAATTCAAAAATGTTCTTCGTGGTATAGTAGTATTAGGTATCAGCTTCACGCTGCTAAAAAGACGGTCGTAAAGCTGAGAGGCTTTAACATTAATCTAGACTAACTATTCATAAGCAAATCTTTGAAGCTCCTAAGAAGATGGTCACACTATTACGGTCATAGAAAGTTTCAGCTGCAAAGAGCTCTTCAAGATTACTAACAAGCTAATGTCAATGAACAAATGTGCATCACTTCCAACTACATTCCATTCAGTCCACCTTCCGGATCTATTTGCAAATTTCTTCCGTGACAAAGTACACACCACTAGATAAACGCTTGAATACACAATTTCAATTTGCTCATTGTCACCATACAGTTGTGATACAGCATTTGAGTGGCAACTGTTAGCTTCATTTGAACCTGTCTCATTATATCAAATACGTAAGGTCATTGTGAAGAGTGCACCAAAGTCAAATAAACTTAATTCAATTCCAATATACCCATCCGATCTCACTGATGTGTACACACCAGCAAGATGCATACATTCCTCTTCTGACAATGGTGCACTCATTATTCCTACAATGAAAACAAAGCCATGCACACCATTGCGCAGCAACGTGGAACGAATCGCCTACTGAACTCAGACAGAACGACACAGTGATTCCATTCAGGAGTGCTCTTAAAACGCACATATGTTGACTGCAAAAACAAACTTAAAAACCAGATACTGTTTCCTACCTTTAATATTTCAGCTTGTTTTGATATGCTCTAATTTCACGGTGTTTTTATTTATCATATCATTTAATATACTTTTATGTCAAAGGTGTTTTATAATGTCATAATTGCTCTAATAGCTTCTTGAAATAAGGCGCTATACAAAGTCTTCATTACTATTGTTATTTATTATATAACAAATGGGGACTACATTCAACATTATTTAAATGTTAACGGAAGCTAAAAAAGAAACGTAGTTTCAAGGCTGGAGGCATAGAACAGAAAGAAGAATTACAGCTATTTATCTTCCACCCTTTCGTGCTCTACAATGTAAACATTCGGCCGTTAATTTAGATATCCTGATTCAAATCCATTTTAAATCAACCAACTTTGTGTCAAGTATCCATGATATACCACTAAGTATTGCATTACCCAATAATGAATCAGTAGGACCACAGGAAAAGAGCACATAAATAGTTAATGTTATCAACGATCAGAAACCTGGCTAAAAACATCAGGCGATGAGCCCAAACGTGCGGATCTAACACCCACCGGTTACATCAGCTAGTCGTGATCCGGTCCACTCACGCATAGGTGGAATTGCTACCATCACAAATAACTCCATGATCAAACGTCTTAACCACACCACAACCTTCAATTTCTACCACACATCGTTTGAACTAGTCCAAACCACACGCACACCTGAACAAAGGTCATATTATATTTTCTGTCTAGTGCAGAAAAGAAACTGACTGAATCTTTTTGGTACAGATTCTGAATCTCCTGGATGATGGAAATTCGATAAGTGTCACCATTCTTTTTTTTGGGATATATCACTTTCACTAGGACGTCATGGAAACCATACACCTAAAGACTCCTAGATTCCATTAATGTGTTTAACATCAAACAGTCCGTTAATCAACTCACCCATAAACATGGTTACAATTTCGCCTGGATTGTTCATCGACCCGAAGATAATATTATATGGTCCTCGATGGTATCCCATGAACTTGCATCAGACCACCTCTGCATTCTATGCGATTTTGCACTCATTATTCTTACAATGAAAACAAAGCCATGCACACCAGGGCGCAGCAACGTGGAACGAATCGCCTACTGAACTTAGACAGAACGACACAGTGATTCCATTCAAGAGTGTTCTTTAAACGCACTTATGTTGACTGCAAAAACAAACTTAAAACCCAAATACTGTTTCTTACCTTTAATATTTCAGCTTGTCTTTATATGATCTAATTTCACGGTGTTTTTGTTTATCATATCATTTAATAACTTTTTATGTCAAAGGTGCTTTCTAATGTCGAAATTGTGCTAATAGCTTCTTGAAATTAGGCGCTATATAAAGTCTTCATTATTATTATTATTTATTATTGACAAGAAAAGAAACAAAATCAGTTAAAATTAGTATTAATATTACTGACAGTATCAGTATTAAATTGATAATTTAAGATTATTTTACAAATGGCTCCACTTGCTGAAACTTGATGTTACTTTCCTGCGTTGTAGATTTATTAATCGCATCGTTGATTAAAGGTGTAGACAAAGGTGTTGATTAAAGGTGTAGACAAAGGTGTTGATTAAAGGTGTAGACAAAGCGTGGAAAAGTATTAAATATTAGTATACTATACAAATGTAAACCGTTTCTGCTTTCGAAAAAGCAATTAAATCGGTATAAATGATCTTGTGTTTGTTTTATCGTCATACATGGTCTTTGTGGCTGCTTTTGTTTTGTTTCTGAATTAGCAAGTTGAAGTAATATTTTATTCATAATTCATGATTGATATATATATATATATATATATATATATATATATATATATATATATATATATATATATATATATATATATATATCCCTTTAATATCCAAGAATCGGAAAGGATTAGCAGGACCTACATTCGATCAATATTCAACACAAATTCATTGTGCTCCTTCTTCTGTATACCACATTTCCCCACCTATGTTTGTTGTTACCTCACTTTTGATGCACTATTCTTATATTTGTTTGTTTTGCCCTTTACAATAATTGTCTGATTTATTGACTAAACTATTTACCCCGAATCTTGAGTGTTTAATCAAAATACTAAAATTGTTGTATAAAATAGTACTGTCCCTGTCTATAGCTATGTAACATGGTAGCAGCAAGACATTAGCCATAAATACAATTTGGATCTGAAAATGTTCTGTATAGCTAAATGTTTACCTTGAATTTGTGATATCCTAAAATGAATACTTTCATTAGCTATTGACAGTGTCAGATGTTGTTGAAATAAGATTTGGTGATTTTAAAATATGCGCCTAAATAACACCTTAATTATATAAAACCCGTCCTTTCATTAAAAGTATATATCCCTAAAATAACAAATGCAATGATCTTGTTGCAAAGATATCTAAACTGTCTGCTAGTCTTTGTTTACTGTGGCATCAGTTGACAATGTCATCGTGTATTCATATAAAAAGCATCTACTTTGCTAAGCCGCTAACAATAGTTTGGCCCCCTGCGGGATCGGGGTTGTAAAATTGGCCCGATGTGCCTCACTACGTGTCGTAAGAGGCGACTAAGTAGAGGCAACCTGATTGCCATGGGTAGCTACCCGAGTCGGAGGGGGGATCCTGGTAGTTGAGCGGTGGCTTTCCCGATGCAATACACTGCTTTGTACTCTACTTCTCCTAGACGGGTGGCCGGGATGGGCCCCGTATTGACAATCGGTTGGTCACGCCGAGCTCTAGGAAGTCTTTATTTACTTGCTCACCTTCTCTATATTTCTTGTATCTCTCTTGATACCACCGTTGCTCCTACATTTTATCCCTTTAGCTTTCTCTTTCCCTAGTTTTAGAAGGCGATGGCTTAACGGGTCAATCAGGAAGTAACTGTACCGACCCTAAAAGGAGACTTCACGGGTTAATCCTATGTAGTTTTGTCTACTGAGTATAGCATCTGTGTTACGCTGGCACTTGAAAAGTGTCCTCATTTTGGGCTCCATGGTGAGCGGGGAGTCTGGGTGCTGAATATGTAACAAACAATTATGGAAATTTCAAAACAAAATCAAAACAAACGCACCAAACCATTGTCTGACTGTAATGACGAACTATGTAGTTTGGAATCGTTTCCATGCTTCGTGGTTATTCAGTCAAAGGATGACTCAAAACCACTTGCAGCACTGTCACCATTTGTAATAGAAAAGAACATTACATGATCAATTGGCACACCAAGAAGCGTTTAAAAAATGAAATCGGGTTGCCCTCTTCTTGAGTGTGAGGAAAATGGTCAAACGGAAAATATAAAAAAATGAAAACATTCTTCAACATTACAGTGATCTCATTTGCTGACACTACACTCAATACGTCCAAAGGCGTGATGAGGTGTCGTGCCTTGGTAGTCAACTACACATATATCATCGAAGGGATGAAACATGAATTTGTCACTGCAGTGCGTCGAATACGTATGAAACGTAATACAAATCTGCAGGATATCAACACATTTGCACTCATCTGTATCAAACCAACAGTTTGACCAAAGTGGTCAAAGTTGGGTTTTCGCAAGTAAAGGTCGAGATATACATTCCAAACCCCCTTCGATGCTATAAGTGTCAAAAAAAAAGGCCATCTCTAAGACTGATGTTCCAAAGTCAAAGTATGTGGCCGATTGGGAGACCATTCTCGTCCGGAATCTGATTGTAGAGCAACTCCATATTGTGTCAACTGTGGCAAGGAACGTCACGCTAATTCCAAGGATTGTTATACTTGGATACAAGAGAACGAGATTCAAAAGTAAAGTTTACATCAAACATTCCCTACCCAGAGGCCAGACAACTTGTCCAAAAACATCCCTTAATGGCCCATCCTTCTCCACTGTCGTGAAACACAATCCGAAAACCACGATGGACACCCAAATACAGACGGATATACCCCTTTCAACAAGTGCCAATATCCCCCATTACCAACCACAGACAAACACAGCATCTACACAAACAACATTCAATAACACCCTACCACCGAAATCAACAAAAAAATAAACATAAATCCCAAACATAAGCAACAAAAGGGGTCAGATGATCCCATCAAACTTTACAACAGGTTTGGAGACATGAATAACATGGATGCAGAAGAAACTGCTCCATGCACTTAAAGTTGCTCCAAACCTACTAAACATAAATACACTCTCGTACTTCCTCCAGACAAATAACAACACAAATTGCCTCCACAAATGATCTAACCTAGCTCCACAATCTCCAACTTAACTTTATAATTAAGAACACCATAATACAATGGTACTGTCCAGGACTTAAAGCTGACTACAATGATATCCTTCTGTTTTTAAATGAACACGACCCTGAAGTACAATGTTTACAGGAATATTCCTTAAAGAGACGGATAACATTACATTTAATGACTTTTCCCTGTAACACACGTACTTTCATAAGGCTGACAGGGCCTCAGGTGGATTCTCTGTTGTTGTGAACAATAGAGCCACTGAGAGAGTCATCCCTTTAAACACAAATTTACAAGCCATTGCAGTATGAGCTACTCTACATCGAATGATTACATTTTGCTCTATTTATCTACCACCAAACACCAACCTAGTACCAAAACAATTAGAGAATTTAGTTCAACAACTTCACACGCACTTCGTTTTACTCGGGGACGGTGACATGGATTATAATAAATTTAGAAATTTCTTTAGTCACGCGCAGATAACTCCACATGGATTTGTAACGATACATTTACGTGACCCTAGCTCAAGATATCGTATGTCTTGATCAAATATTCGGTTAAAACCCTAAAAGCTTACAAAACCGCGACAAGAAATATGTCTGTGTATGACGCAACAGTCCTGGTTTGACAAATATAAACCTCGTACGAAAGCGAAACTGTCACATATTAGTTTATCTGAAATAATTTCGGTCTGTTCACCCTCTCCTAGTAGAGTTTTTATTTTTGTTTGTAAACTTGGCATGTTTACCCTCTCTACTTCTTGTTCAGTCATAAAAAAATACAGCACAGAAATAAACCGATAAGCATTTGTATCTCTTTTCTTCATTCATCGAGTTAAGACTGAAGAAGGAGGATGACAAAACATATTTGATTTTTTTCAGTGATAATTAGTTCCTCTCCTATTAGGCACACGAAGCATATGCGTTCATAGATACAAAAACATTACGACCAGTGATACTTTCGAATAGCGAAAAGTAAGAAAACCTTGATAACAGCTTTTATTTCTAAAACTTTCATTTATTTGGTTATAGGTTATTTGGTTATTGGTAACTAAAATACATTATTCATTGATTGCTGTGACTATTGGTCTAAGAAAATAGATGAATTCAATATAACTAATGTATCTATCATACTAAATTAACATCGCTAGTGAATATAGCAGCATGTTAGCATATAGTACAGCTAACCAGTATTTATAAATAATTCAATTTACTACTAAATGGAAACTAATCTACCTGGGTTTTACTAGCGGTTTTTTTATATGTGAAGTAAACTAATTTTTCATTTAGTTTAGCTTCGCTTATTTCATCTTTCAGGTGCGTGTCAGTCAAGGAAGCCTACACTCAGGTATAAATTTAATTTTCATTTGAAAACGACACACACACACACAGCAGAGGGGGCGAATCCGGCAACTTTTTTGAAGCATCCATTTGGCAAACCAAGGCTTCCTCCAAAATCGTTAAAAAAGCGTCCATTTGACAAACCATGTCTTCCTCCAAAATCATAAAAAAGTTTCCTTTGGAGACGCAAGGTCGTTGTCCCACCCTCTCTGCTGCTATGGGGGTAAAAGTCTTTTTTACGATTTCACAAACAGACTAATTTGTAAAACCTCGTAAATAAATTAGATTATTGGACTGGTCTGTGAGTTTGAAATTAATTCTCGTTAATGAATTATTATTACATCGCATATAGACTGGACTAGCTGGATCCTCAATTATAAGAATTCCCGTTGGTGCAAATGAATATAAAATATATCCTTGTTGGGCTTGATTTGATCTTTCGAGATTTATTTGATAACTTCCTTCGATAACATCACATATTAAATTCAATGCAATCACCGAGGATATATTGACGTTTTGAGGAGAAATATGTCTCCCACCACCATCTGGGTCATTATTATGCTTCAGGATTGTTGTTTTTTGTGGTTGTGCTATTTTATTCCATGCGTCGTGAATCCGTTTCCAACCATCACTGATGGTGTCATTGAGAGATTTTTTCCATTCTTGTGACGTTATATCCTGGTAATTTAAAATTTAATAACTCTTCTTTTCTTAAATTATATGCGGATAGAAATTTTTGTTTTTCTTCTTCTTCTGTGTTGTCAATAGATTCATCAAAATATTTTATAAACAAATTCATTTAATTCTTTCATTTATTTCATGTAAGTGTTCGTATCTTTTATTAGTTTTATGATTTAACACGTGAACCCGTTACATCCAAAAGATAGCTTTGAAAACTTTGCCGTAGTCTCTCTCTAGCAAAGTCAAAATATTCATTTATTTTTTTCAAAAACACATTAATATGTTCATCTAATAGAATCAAGTATGTACTTTGTTTATCACCGTATTCAAATTCAAAATGTAACCTAGAGAAACCCTTCAGCAGCAAAGAGGGTGGACAGACCGAAACTATTTCAAGCAAACCGAAACTATTTCAATCAAAATGCTAAAGGATTTCAAACCGAAACCAATTCAGATAGACAAAAGAAAAGAGAAATGGTTTCGGTTTGTCGCGCTACAGACCCGGCGCCGATGGCGCTGCGGAGACGAATTGATAATCCTTTACAATTTCAACAGAATATTTTATCAAGTCCGACACGATATCTTGATCTAGAATCATGCACATTTATCGTTACAAATCCATGTGGAATTGACTGAGCTTGACTAAAGAAATTTCTAAAGAGATTATAATCCATATCACCGCCGCACCAAGTTTGCCAAATGTTTCGTAGCGTATGTGTGTCAAGTCTGTTGAATACAGCAAGAATATCGCAGTTATCTCTGATCACTTTTGATATTTGAATATATCGTTGAGTAACATTTATCACATCGGTATTTTTATGCCTACCTCGGAAAATATCATAGCAGGATTCTTTTGATTGTCTAACATGACATCATCATATACGACTAAATTGTTAATACTTACATCAATGTCATCAATGCTCGGTTCTTCCTCGATATCGGTTATAAACTCGAAAATATCCTCATCGATTTCCGATTTTGCTTTCTCATTAAAATCCTTTAACACCTCGTAACATTGCTGATCGTCTACACTAGGAGCAATAGGAGTAATCAAATATAGTTTATCCCATTTCATCCATCTCGTTATCAAATTAAGTAGCAGATGTGTCTTGCCACTTCCAGATGGTCCGATTATAATCATGCGAATAAACTTTGGTAGCGCTGCATGATGTTTAACTGGTTCTCGTGTTTTAGTCGCCAAAAAATCAATTACATTCATGTTATTATCAATAAATTATGGATCTATATTGTGTGAAATGTACGAAACGTACTAGCACAAAGGACTTGACGACGATTACAACTATAAATAACAGCTCTTACTGGTGAAGAGTGAACAATGTGTTATAAAAAAATTAGATTTGTTTCTATGAAATCTCCAGATGTTTTAAAAAAACCGAGGTGATATTGCAGCCAAGTTAGTAAAACTCCCAGGAACACCATGGGCAAAATATACAGTAGAAAGACACCTTCCAGGGCATAGTTATTGTGGACCAAGGGACAAGACTCGATGATCAAATCCAACCCCGACCTGGTGAGCATCCAATAAACGCCATTGATATGGCGTGTCATGCTCATGATGTTGCTTATAAAAGCAATAATCTGCAACAGAGACATATCGCAGATGTGAAATTAATTCATGCGTTGAATTATATCACTGATAAATCCTTCAAAGAAATATTGGCTTCATGGTTGATAAAATCGGCGATGAAAAGTAAATTGATGTTGGGTGCTGGTAATTAACAACATCAAGGAATCTATTTATTATTCTCCAAGGGGATACTGGAGGGGTACATCAGTAATCAGTAAACTCGCCCAAAGGTGAAAAATACCACCGCAGCGGATTGGTTATCCAAACAGGCGATATGGCAAATTTATCTACCACCGCCTAAACAAATTAACTACTCACATTTTTCATTTCAGCACACCTAATGAGGTTCGCCAGGCTGATATATTATTTCTGCCACGTGATGGTGTTTACAAGTGCGTGCTAACCGTAGTTGATGTTGCTAGTCGATACAAACAAGGAGAGCATGTAAAGACAAAATCATCAACTGAGGTGGTTTCTGCGTTTGAACAGATTTATCGACGAGGTACTCTGCATTGGCCAAATATATTACAAGTTGATCCTGCCAAGGAAGTTCAGGGTGCAGTGGTATCAACAATGAAGCATCATTATGTCACCATCAGACGAGGACATACTGCACTACATCGCGATCAGGCAATTGTTGAACGAACGATTTAATCGGACACTTGCTGTGCGGTTATTTGGATATCAATACGCGAAGGAATTTATTCAGGATAAACGATTTCGTGAATGGGTCAAGAGATTATCAGGCGTAATTACCGCGCTAAATAATGAGATTACTCGAACAATCAACATGAAACCTAACAATGCGATTAAAAAAAGTATATACCTGTAAAACCGCAAAATGATTTTTCAAAACAACCAATACTCGGCTATTTCACTGTTAGATATTTATATGAACCAGGAGAGCTCGAGGGTGGCAAAAAAAAAGAGCTACTGATCCTATTTGGAGTGTTACTGCACATAAAATATCCAGCATAATGAGATCTACGGGTAGACCACCAGTCTATAGATTGGAATCAACTGCTCCTCAGTGGGGATTTTACTCGTGAACAACTACAAGTGATACGGAAGGATACTCAATTACCGCCGCGTGGTCTTAACTAGCACCTCTTCGTCTGTTGCACTCAAGACAAGTCAGCATCACATTATCTCTGCTATGACCAACACTGCTAATTTTTCTGTCTACGGTAAATTGGCAGGCGTCTTTATCCGACAAACACCAACTCATTATAAAATTGCAACTCGCGCAGTAATTATTCTGTTGTTGCTTCAGTGTGATTATAAACTTAGCATCAATATAAAATTTTCTGTTATTTTTTTTGTCTTGTTGTTTATAACCAGAGTGATTTTTCTGATTATATCATCGCTGACAATATCACTTAACGTAGTGTCGTTATAGTCTTAAAGAACTCTTCGACGTTGATTTATTCTTCGTACTCTGAACACCGCAAGATAAACTAAATTTGACCACTAGATGTGATTATCTATGATCCAAACAATTGTATCAGATATAGTCAATCCCTGCGAAGAATGTAACGTCGCTGCGTATCCCAACTTCCATGGGGATTTATCAGCGCGCAATGTATCTTAGACAACACTGATATCAACCAACAAAATATCATTTAACACGAGAATCTACTCTGACTATGTCAGGCCTGGAATATCAACTTCGATATTTTGTATTCGTGTATCCTTGGGTCTATAACGCAGTGGCACTGGAAGTGTTGCAAAATTTTCTTTATGTGTGTTAAATAACTTCATCTGAAGTGTATCTCTATCTTTCTACTTGCCACTATCAAATCGTTTGGTCTCCACGCTTCCCAAAAATGATTTAATGGGGTTTCTGAAATTATTTCACAAGCAATTTCACATTGGATTCTATCCGGTTGTAATCTGATCAGTTTCTTGAACTCGCGCAATTCATAATCAAGTGATATGTGATTAGTACTCATTTCTTCATCATAGTCTATAAAATTCTTAAGCCAATTATGTGGAGACAAACCGACAAATGTTGGTGATTGACCTTGATCGCCAAACATTATCACTTTTGTATTCGCTAGCAGAAGCCAATCAAGAAACCTTTGTAATACATATAACGACTCTGTGATCTATGATCAGTAATAATTTCTTCATAATAATCTACAAAATTCTTCATCCAATATTGAGGGGATAAACCGACAAATGGTGGTGGTTGACCATGATCGCCACACATTATCACTTTTGTATTCGCTAACAATATCCAATCTGGAAACTTTTGTAATACATCTAACGACACTGTGCATATCTCATCCCAAATAATGATTTCAGGAATATATTTTTCGCCCATTCGATCAGGATTCCATTCGTCACCTTTCCATCGAAAGAATTTGTGAGAAGTGCAAGCATTAATTCCTCGTTGTTTCATCTCTCTTGCTGGTCTATGTGTTGGTGTTAGAACAATCATGTTTGATATCCCTCGAATTAATTCAATCGCACGAGTAATCTTCCCTGACCCATCACAGCCGTTTAAGTAACTGGTTTTATATCTACATATTGGATCGAAACACGACGGTGCATTAGATAGTTCTGATATCTGATTATTTTTCATGTTATTGTTTCCATTCGTAACATCTGCTGATTTGGAGTAATCACGCAGTATTTCCTTTCTAACTCTCCATGATCCCCAACTCTCGTCTCAATTAATGCATTCGGCTACTGCTTCGCTATGTTTTACGTCTGTATTAAATGAATCAATGGCATCGAAAGTAAATTAATAGAAGCATAATCCAGCATAGACGACATTAAGTACGTATATTGAGGATTTTCTCCATCTGTGCATGTAACAACTGTACCCAATTTGGTTCCATCGGATAAGAAAATACGTGCTCTTCTCACTAGATCTCAAAGATCAATGTCTGGGTATACCCTAATCTTGCTTAATTCATAGGACAGTAAGTAATATTCAGGGTAAAATACCCGTGCATATCGTGATAATGATGTCCGTAGCCGCATGTAGTTTACGATGGCGAGACATGTTTGTTCCGTCGCTCGTCTGACACAAAAGCACCTGTTACTCCCAGACAGCGCTGTACACACGCACATCAGAAAAAAAATCAAATATTTCTCAGACAAAACAAAAGTTATTTTTTTCTTTCTAATTCCGTGATAACATCCACACAAATCCTTTCTGTGAGCCTCAGTTTATAACCAGCGGTCTAAAAAAAAAACTTGTCTTTTGGATTGATTTTAAGGTCATATGTGCATGTGCTAAGTTGACACTTATTATGTTCACACATCTTATACCTTTAAGTCATATAATACGTTATGAATTTAGTACGCCATTTGGAGGTTAACATAATTAAATTATGTACGCTTATATGTGGTCGATGTCATCTTAAACTGGAAAAGTAAATGTTGTATATAGTTGTTTGTCTACCTATAAACGATTGTGTATTTGTAACCAGTCATATTTCTCCTGTTATCTTTTAACGGTAATAATATATGTTAAGTCTACTGTATCGTACATATACGTCAGAACTACTGTATTCTGTTCAAAATATGAATTATTGATCCATTATGTGACGCTCTGTTTTTAACCAGCGGTCTAAAAAGCAAAACTTGTCTTTTGGATTGATTTTAAGGTCTTATGTGCATGTGCTAAGTTGACACTTATCCAGTTCACATATCTTATACATTTTGGCAGGTGTCGTCTATCAAAACATGCCAGTGCAGAACGCTAATATAAACGTAGATAATGAATACGAAAAAGCTTCAGCAGTTAGAAAAGTTGGGGCAGATGTCTACGATGACGATAAAAATGTGTATGAGTGTATCTGAGTCTTTTGGTAAGTAAATGCACAAATATTAACATTTTGTATAAGAAACAATATTCAGGACTAACTATAGTTAGTAATTAACAGAGTGCTATATTGAGTTACGCATAATAAATTACTATTGCATTTATAAACCTAAAGATTACAATATAGATAATTTGGCAATATGAAACAAAATCATGCATTCAAGAAAAAAGGAATCATGTATTTAACCGTAAATGAATCATGCATTTAACCATAAAGGAATCATGCATTTAACCAGAAAGGAGTTATGCATTCAACAAAAAAAGAGTAAAGAATGTCAGGCTTTTATTACTTTTAATGAAGTATGTCTTTAAAGATTTATTAGATTTGTAAACATCATGTCACAACTTATCAAGTTTAATATTACTTGCAACGTGCAATTATTAATATTGGATATAATATAAACTATCACCTTATCATTAGTCAAATTGTTCCGTACCAATATAATTATGCTAAGAATGTCTCGCCATAATTAATGTTTCTAGAACTAGACGGACGAAAGTAACACTAAACATCAAATGTTATACTGTTTAAACTAAAACGCGTCTTTTATATCGAATAATTACGTTTTAAATTCATAATTACAAACTCCAAAAAATGTATTTCTCTTTAATGCATTTGTTCTCTCTTTGTCGTGAATGTATTTGTTTTCTTTACGTCCATACCTGGTACATGCGGATGGATATATAGTCGCTCAAGTACATCGTCACATTAACATGTATGCCGTAATCACTTAGTTTGATTCATTGTCTTTCTTTCATCATTCGCTCACCGAATCAATGTATTTAAGGTATTGTACTTGTCTTGTTTATCATGTGTTTTGCAGTACAAATTACAGTATAACATTATAATCTGCATCTCATTAACAGTGTTTTATACAGAGAAGCAATGGTAACCTTGTATACGCGGACCTGGACCTGGCTTATCCAAAGACAAATAATGGTAAACCAGTAATCCATGGACATCAAAGCCGTACCGAATATGAGGAATTGCGTTGGAGTAGCGGGTAGAACAATTGCCAACAACGATGATGAGAAAGAATCGTTAGGAGCACAATAATTGGAGAATACATATCGACACTTATTCCATAAATAGTAATAGTATTTATATTTTCTAAATTGAATTCTTCCTCACATCAACTAGCGCATTTTACTAAAATAGATATAGTAGTAATCAAGTTGTATAAAGGGATATAAGCCATACATATGTTGCTTTATGTCTGAAAAGTAGCATTGTGTTCTCCAAATGCGTTAAAAACACTTTTATAATTTCTACATATAGCACAACCACAGCTGTAACATAAACCTGTCAGTTAATTTCGGAAACAGAAACAGTAATCTTTATACTTTTTTCATATTTGTAATACATTTCGTTTCATGTTGTTCAAAGATTGTTTAATGATTTCAAGCATTCTGGAAGCTGTCATTACATTTGCAGTTGCACTCGCAAACACACACACACACACGCATATATCTAACTTTCTATCTACCTATTGATATATATATATATATATATATATATATATATATATATATATATATATATATATATATATATATATATATATATAGCAGATATGTTCTTTACGCAGATACTAAATAATCGTATAGCGAAACATGCACGTATAATCTGTTTTAAACTATTTGTCATTTTGCAATTATGATTTCGAAATTAAGTTATCAAATGCTTGTAATTTGTTACTGTAGGGGGCGGGGTCTTTCGTTGAATTACGTTTAATCTTGTCAGGGTTGACATAGAAGAACATCTAGAATTTGTGAAGAAAACTATATGTTAATCATCATTTCAGATTATACAGATTTTTAAGCCTTTTTTAGCTGTAGCAATACATACTAATAATGACCCATAACGTGTCTAAATAAAATAAAGATTAATACAGTCACAAGTCTCATGCACCAAATTCTTTTTTTTAAACAATTTTATCTACATTAAGTTCTTCTATATATAATATTATTAAATATATCGTTTACTTTGTGTGTGATGTACTATATTTTTATTATAATGTTCAACTAATTAATTTAATTAATGACAAAGAGACGTATGTGTATATAACAGTAACATCTTTTCATTTTTGTTTTGTTTTGTTTTTTTTTTTCATTTAATGCCATAATGCAGCAAATATATTGAAATATGTACAGTGGGGCCCCGATTGGCCGTGTGGTCTAAAGCGCTGTCCGTTACGAATCACTACCATCTCACATATGTCTGCGTGGTTGCGAGTCTAAGATTCGGCTAATGTAGTTATTTGAGAAATCTTGCCATTAGCTTATCGTGGGTCGGTGGTTTTTTCTGGGGATTGTCCGGCTTCTTCCTCCACCAATAATTCTGAACGCAATGTATAGCCTATATTGTTCTAAAAAACTATAACAGAAAGAAATATTTATGGACAGGTTAAATGCAATAGGCAATAATTTAAAGACATACTTTTCTTGAGAAACCGCTTGTTTAAATTAAATGCGTTGGATGTGCACGTGGAAAATGACATGGAATGTTGTAATATAACCGGAAAATTAATACTTCGAACAAGTAGCGACTGACTGCATATAACTGTGGCTAATACGTAATTTGGAAAAAGACAATTATGTTATTTGTTGATAATAAGAATAAAACAACTTGACATCATTGTGCATATGAATCATATTCTAACGGTTTGAAAGTCACCTTTTCAAGTAGCAAAACTGATATAATGTGCTTTATATATGTATGAGTTAAATGCAAACAAAATTCCTCCATTCCTTTGCTTCATTATTTCGAATTTGAAAACTATGTAAATACATGATCAATAAATTATATCAAGTTCTAAACAATAACCGCATGAAGAGGCATATATTTTCCATGGTAATGAAACTATAATGGTTTAGGAACGTTTAGAGAAATTATCATACATCCATAACAACATGTAATGTAGCAAATATACAATCACAACGACATACGTATTAACCATAATATATTATAGTTTTAATAAACTGTTTTAGTCTACTTGTATTTTTTCAAGCCACGTGGTCATCGAACTAGAACAGTTTTCATGAATGTTAAAAGTGCTAGTTATTTTTCATTTGCAACATTTAAAGATAGAATGCGTTTCTCTTGGATAAAGTTGGGTTGAAATCCATCGTACACCTTTGAATTATTTTAATTGGTCAGGATATATAGATTGCACCAGTCAGTTACCAGTTTTAGTCAGAAACCATATCCTTCTCTGCAACCGTACCTAAATCAATTTTTAAAAAAATATTTTGCTACCATTGGTAAAATATTCAGCGTCAAACATAAACACAGATTGATTTTAACTTGTACAACTTACCATGACGTTTACATTTTATTTTATTAAGTTTGTATATTATGGAAATAAAAATGGAGAGTGGTATTTTCTGTAACGTATCTCGATTCAAGTTACGATACATCCATAATGCGACTGATACAATTGTCATGGGACCTATTTCGTGAATGTTTTCAAAAATGCTACCAATAAGAAATAAAACCAAATGTGACTGCCAGGTATTACATAACATTTCTATATAAGATTGAATAATAGTCATAAAATGCTTAGGTTTTATAGCGAAAACTATTCTTAATTTTCGCTATCAGATTCATCTTGTTAAAAATGGTTGCATGCATCTACGGAAGGATAAGGTGTTACTTTATTTTAAATTGCATAGTCTATAGATTTGAGGTGTTTGCGGTAAATGATGCAAAGTAATATATTTTAGTGTTAACATGTTTTACGGACAATAACACTAGTTATACATTTAAGTTGCAATATAATATACGTTAATGTTAACATGTTTTACGGACAATAACTAGTTTACCATAATTTGCCTCATCAGCATGAAAATAACAACGAAATCTTTATATTTATATGTATTTATACTATCGTGATTGTAAGTAATCTATGGTAAGTTTGATCTCACTCTGAAAAATAATCATAAGTAAAGTCTTAAAAGTAGTAATATTATTCAGACAAATTGAAACTTAATTTTCAATTACGAGCAATTTGTTTTGTACATTTCTATGTTTGTTTCTAGAATTAATTTGTTTGACTGATTGTTTTGACCTTTTCTAACTTTTTAAAAATAGTGTCTTGGTATTTTGCTTTACCATTATATCGGGATTGCCATTTAGTCACTTGGTAATTGAACGCACGACGTGTGTATGGTATCACATTGGATCCTTCTAATATAGTATAGTAAAAGAACATATGAGCGGTTAAGTATTTGGATCTAGGGCCAGAAGTATACTTCTTATTAATTACTTCAAGGCAAAATGTTTGATGTAAAGAGGATTACAAAACAAAGATAACTCGATACCATCTAGATGCATGTCATACCAAAAACATCCAACTGGTCAGAAAAGTAAAGTTTAGAAAAAGGCTGAAATTTTTCTGGTCGTTTGTTTTTTCAGAAATGTGCTGATAAAATTAGCTTTTAATTTATATTTCTGACCTTACACATATTTTTCGTTTTGTAAACTGATTTACGATTATTATTTTTGTACATATTTTATTTCTTTAAAAATAAACTTTTCTCGTAAGTTCTTCCTTCGATGTATTTATATTTGTTATATCTAGTTATCGACATCTCTGTAGACAAAAACTATCTGACAAATCGAAGAAAGTATTGAGATAATTCTAAACATTATTTCTTGCAATCCTAGCAATGGTTTGCTTGCCAGTGTAGTGCAATGACTTAGATTTTCAGACCAGTAATGGTTGAATTTTATTGCACGTTATAACGTTGTTATAGAGTACAATACACAGATGAAAGCATTTTATTGCAGTGATTGCTCTGGATCATATGCATAATAATGGATATGACCAAATGTTCAGATTCAGATGTACAAATTAACAACATGACCTTTTCGACGATGATATAAATATAATGTTTAATATTCAACGACTTGAATGAGAAATTAAGTATGAATACGTGCGTGTATATACAATCCTGTTCCGTTACAGAAAGTTTGAGTTTTATATAGGAAGATCAACGGAAATGCATGCACTGTACCAAAAGTGGCGTTCATTCTTATTCATTGCAAACTTATACAAATGTTCCTATTGTAGGCAGAAATGTGATGTAAGATAGTTGCTTCCTCTCCTTCTACAGTTTTACATTTAAACAACTGACAAACGGTGAATATTTAAAACGAAACGGAAAGGAAAATGACGTTTCCAGCAAAAATATAGTGCCTACGAAAGTATTGTGTTCTGTACCATACTTGTTGATGATGAACATTTATGTATCAAAATGTATACATCAGGTTGTCAAGAACAACTTTTTTGAAACAATATAATCGTTAAACAGCACTTTCTTATTTAATCTTTGTGAAGATGAAGATTTTAACTGCCGTTCTTGCAATATTTTCTTTATGGGATCAGTTGTATAATCGTAAATATAATCATTAATATCTAACATCACTCTATTCAATACTACATCATTAGATTGTTCTGTAAAATGATTAAAGAAAATATATATTTGAATTTAAACAGAATCTACGTATTGTGTTGGCATATTTAGATTCAATATAAATGCAGGTTAGAAAATATGGAACAATGTTATGTTATGGAATTTAGAAAACCTGTGTTACGGTCATGGTGGTTTTCTGACATCATTTATGTTTGCGCAGATTTAAAAAGACTGTAAAACATAATATTTACCAATGTGCGTAATTTCTACAAAGATGAAGGCAGATTATAAATAAAAAAACAACTTTGCAGACACATCAGTGGATTGTTGTAACGACACCTGAGTGGTTATATTACGAAGAGCGCTATTCGTAAAAATAGATGCACTCACATGGTATAATAGCTGTTCTTTGCTGAATACATTCGGTTGGAAAGATGGGTCTATTTCATTCGTAATTTAATATTAATGCTCCAGTGTGTTGTTCATGAATATTATGTCTAATATAAACATATAATACAAAAATATATATGTTGCAACAATTTGAATAAAACAAGAATCACTACGCAGAGAGCACATGCTAAACTGATAGTTAGACACCTGCTGGGTACTTCTTGAAATTGGTTTTCTCCGCCCTGTTGCGATACTGACATAATTTTGATTGTTGTTCAAATGAATTAAGTACATATTATAGTTCTATACACATATCATGTGGCTACTGTACACTATGTCCAAATATATGTATAACAAATATGAAAATATGTTATTGGTTAATATCACGTGTCTATATAACCTCTGATGTCATTGATATGTAGGTTGCGAGATTGGTATAGTCATATGACTACAAATAGCCAATGACCAGATCCAGGTAAAATTTCAGCAGCGACATAGTTTCGTCTTGTTTGCGAGCGAATTAAAGATATGTCGGATGATTTGATTACGATGTTTGAGAAAATATGTCATACTCCTACCAATTTCATGCAGTTATATCTCAATGAAAGGTCATTCAAGTTTGCTTGGCTAGCTAGTAAGAGGTTAATGATAAATTCCATCTTTTCTATAGGGAATGCGCTCTGACCCAATACCCCAACATACATTTCCAAATATCAAAAATGGGCCGGCAAGGATCATAGGGTCACATAAAACAAAACGCGACTCTTTATTAAAACCTTACATGGGGATATAAATTGCTGTGTTTCCCTCTATATCATATTTTATATTTTTAATTTTGTAAACCAAAATATCTGCTCGGGTAATGGACGCACCGTTTCATACACGAGTATCATGCTAAGGAATTAAACCCTTGAAAAAAATTAGAAATTGACACCCTTAGGCAGCTGGAAGATGTACTACTTCCCCTTCTGGCAACTCCGTGGTCTGGATAGGGATAGGCTTCTCCAGACGACTATTCCCAAGACATATAGATATTGCTCGAAAAATCTGAAGTTACCATACGGGATAGGTTGTAGCCTTTGTCAACAAGACTACGTCTGCCGTTTTGCACCAGGATAGATGTGACAAGCGTGCAACTGGTACTTTGCACAAAATCAGAGAGAGACAGCATCGCTAGCGCCACCTGGAACATTACAACTCTGGTGCAAATATGATAACTGAAAGAGTTGACACTTGAGCTGGAACAATACATATGGCCCATTCTGGGACTCAAACGGAAGTCAAACGGAAAGACCTAGAAAAACACCAAACTGAGGACTGAAGATGGGCATATATTATACTATAGTGGAGAGTTTGGCAATTACATAAATGGAGTAGGCCTTCTTGTAAACTAGGTATTAAATGCATATCCGATTGAATGTCGCCCTTTAGGGGGTTTCACGGTTGCAACGGATTTACTGATCGTAGCGACTTAAATTACCTCCCTTAGCTCCAATGTGCATGCCCACAAAAAATGTCAAGTTCCGGATAGTTGAATGTTCTACACTTGATTAGCGAAACATAAATTCAACAAAGGAAAATATATGAATCAATTATATATATCAAACTTATTTAGTTCATGCTAGGATAATAATTATATACACTGAATCAGATAATTAGATTCGGTGTCCATACTTACATTATATCAGATAATTAAATATTTACTTTCCATACTTTAAGAATTTCAATTGATTAAATGAAATACACTGTCCATATTTATATTACCTGATAATATAGATTTATTATCCATAATTTCAGAAACATTTATAGGAACATTTCACCTTGCTTTCTGATTTTAAACAAATATTTCACATTTTTGGCTACATAACTTTAAAGAAAACAATCTCAACAATTTGCATTTCTCATATACTTCTTTCTCATGTACTTTCACATGGTTAATAGTTCGTTTATAACACGAGGTAAGAAAGTTCTAACACATGTTCGATAAGAAAATTATAACATTAATTCAAAACAGCAGCTGATCCGTAATGCTAAATATTTTAAATCAGAAAAGTTGTTGTTTTAAATGTTAAAATGGAACAGTATAGTAATGTATTCAGATGAACTTGACAAAGCAATAATTACATTAATTATCATAACGATAATCAAGCAATGTAATCAATGGTGATGGAATATTTATTTATATTTGGGTGTAAATATTGTACAATGTTCATATTAATGACGTTTTAAATGGTTTGATTTTTTTTTTAGAATTTTGAAACATCAAGTATCTGACGGTACATGTTATAACTTTCAAATTTCCTGCGGTCTTTAGACAAAATTTCTGATTGCTACCTGCAAATTAATATAGAACAGCCTTCTTAAAATTAGATTAATTCTGTTTTACTTTCCTTGTATTAAAGATGTAAGTTTTAGAAATACAATTCATTCATAGATTTCGTCCTATTACTTTGGTTCGTTTTTAAATCAATATGAATCCACGTGACCGGATATAAAATTGCAAACAGCAATTTTGTTAAAAAAGAGACTGCTTGGAAGAAAAAGCCTAAGAAGGCAATAACAAATGGATACTCACAAATATTCATCTTTGTTGTCTTTATCTATCAGTCGCTCCTTCTATCTTAGCATCATATTATACTCGTTTGTAACCTGAATTATGTTTATGTAATATACGTATGCGAACGCATTCGATCGAGGATATACATACCCATGCACCAGATGAAATGAGACAGACACATATACATACAGACAGGCAGGTAGGTGAGAACCACAACTGTCCTGTACATGCATTGCGTGTCTAACATAGATATTTCTCCAAAATGTATATTCTAAAATTTTCATCCGTTCAAGGACATACAATTAAAATAATCATCAAGGAGACTCGTACGTATGCCTGTATGTTCAAGCACGGATGACATTTTTGCTTTTTGGAAGAAACTCGTTATTTCATGAAAAATAAAATTAATATTATTAGAAGTGAAACAGTCTAAATTAATTATAATAAAACCTAAGAAGTTAGAATTTTGTTCGTTATCGTTCAACTTCAATTTACTGCTATGATTAAAGATGTACAAAAATAAACTAATTTTCAATATTCTTCAAGCGAAATAAATTGCAAGAAATTTTTACGCAGCGATACACTTTTGCACAATGAACAAATACAAACTAGTACATAATGTGGTAATCGAAAGATAATGAAGATCTGAAATGGACAGATAACATTTATTTGAGCTGCACGGATAAGACTTTTGGTGAGATAGTAACCCTGAAACCATATATATTTAGCTGAATCATCTCTATTCATCTGAAAGCATCTCCTATTAACATCACAATTATCCATGTCAATGCTCCAACTACCGATCATAATGATGAAAAGAGTTTTACAAAAGCCTCAGAGATATTGTAAACAATGTAAGTAACTACGACATCCTGATCATCCAAAGGAATTTGAATGTCAAAGTTGACAACGATCATCTGAAAGACCGGGATGATCATTGTGTACCAACTTAGCTTACCAATGAAAGAAGGAGACGGCTGCTCGGAACTGACTGCAACAACATGGTACTAGCCAACACCCTGTATCAACATAAAGCTTCAAAATGCTGTGCGTGAGAAAAGGTGGACTGACAACATTTTTACCACACGTCGAGGATTTTACAAAGAAACAGAAAGAAGAATTAGAGACATGTTTACAGCAACATAAAGCAGAAGAACAATGTACATGGCATGCACGAAGCGAAACGCATCATGACCAAATCGACTACAAACTGGTTGAAAACCGATACCAATCTATCACCAATATAGAAAAACATGGATGTTTCCTGGTACTGAAGTTGGAAGTGATCACGACCTCGTGAATATGAAGACCTTCTGACCAACGTCAAATAGAAAAAGCTGAATTGGTGTGGCCATGTCACAAGTGCCAACAGTCTATCCGCAAGGATACTGCAGGGTAGCGTTCAAGGTCGCAGAAGGAAAGGTAGAGAGAGAAAAAGGTGCACTGACAACATATGTAACAAACGTCGGAGATTTCAAACAAAAACAGAAAGACGAATTGGAGAAATGTTTACAGCAACATAAAGAACCAGAACAAGCATTTCTCATTTAACAGCATCAGGAAGAAGAAGAAGAAAGAAAGAATCAAGTGCAAGGGGAAGCAACAAAAGTAAATTAACAAGGTTTAGGAGCGAAGTAGGACAATGGAAATCACATGGTAACGGTAATTGTATTAATTCAGACTGTTTTAAGGAGTTTTAAACAAACGTATCAGACTTCTTTAATACGGCCAAAGAGAAAAGACCTGTTTTTAGGCCTAAGATAATAGAAATGTCATATCTGCCAAGTCATCGACCTTAACCAGTCCAGAAGTATGCTATGGCTATGACAAATTAAGTGATTTCGTCCCGATCATAAGTTTGTTTTTTTGAATTTTAAAACAAACACCCTAAGGCTCTTTTCAAAGCCACTCACATCCTTCTAAAAGAGATAGTATTAATTTTGCCAAAATCGATTAAAACTCAAAATCCATGTTTTTCCCCATGATGTACTTATATGAGTGTTTAAAGAGTCAAAACCAAGAGACACTTCCGATTTTTCTGTCGGGTCTTTTCTAATATAAATGTTACAATCCAATATCACAGCACAACACAATACAACTTTATGAAGTTTACATATTGCTTCTGTGGTTATGTTTGTTTATTCTCTCTGTTGTTTTTTGTTTTAATTTCTTCACTGTTACAGGTATTTCCTTCTCTTTTTCCTCACTTTCGTCTCGTCGTGTCTTCTTTTTTTCAACGTGTCGGATTTCTTCCTTTCGTGAAGATACCATTTATTTTTCCTGCTTGGAATCTCTATCCCCATTCTCTGGTTCATCTTGGTTCTTAGAGCAGCTTGGAGACAAATGTCCTTTCTCGTTAGAATGATAACAGGTATCTTGACTTTTTTCTTTACGGTCTGAACATTCTTTAGCCCCAAGTCATTTCTTCTTATATATATATAGCAATTATCTTGACTTTTATCTTGAGAGGATGGGGAGCAGCATGTCGGCATGTTTGAAGAAAACGTTAGTATGACACCACACTAAGCTTTGATCAGAAATTCAAAGTGTGTAGGTTCTTCCATCGTTCTCTACAGTTTGAGAGCAATATGAATATTGAACAGTTAGATACTAACGGTGTATATATACACTGTCTGACATTCACATATAGGACTCATAGTCCTTCAAATGTAGGCATTTCACGTTCTGCAGATAAGATGAAACAATCGCATCAAAGGAGACAGAAAGAAGAGAAAAAAGAGATAAGAACATGACGTATGGTCATGCACAGTAGCTGATGTCAGGGACATTGAAGATGACATGAGTGAGCATGAATACAGACCCATAGAATAGACTTCCAAGTAAAATCACTAGTAAACGCTGAAATGTTGCCACATTCGGGAGACGGAAAATCGTTCTCAACAAAAATTTAGAAATACGCCTTACATGTTTTCGGTGACGTTTAAAAATTTCACGACCAACTTTTCTTAGGAGAATGCAAAGGGGTGGAATTCTTTCTTAACTACACTGGAACAGCAATGCAACGCCAAAGAAGATGATCGTTTTAGACTCTCCATTCATCATGACTGCATGAAGTCTCCCGTTTGGATCGACTTCAGCAGCCAAGCAGAATTGACACCTTTAAAAGTGATTGACAAGCTCCAACACGTGCAAAATTCCATAATAAGTTTCACATAACCGATGGTATTGTGGTAGGACGAACGGACAAGGCAGAATGGAAAAGGGCCTGGAAAACTGTTGAACAATCCGATCGAGTCAAGCAACGAAGAAAGGCCGAACTCACGGTACAGCATGCTTGGCTATTAAAAAACAAACCGTGTGGTATTCCAGATATGAAAAATTGTAAAACGTGTTAGATCCAACTTACACCTTAAAAGTGCACCCTTAAGAAGTGCGTGGACCTCTGTTGTTTCGAGACAAGGAGTTAAAAGAAGGAAGACACGTTCAAGTTTATCATCACAATGAACATTTTGATACCGTCGATATTATTGCCGGATTCCTGGGATACGGTTATTAATGCGGGAAATGTGAATATAGTTATGCCAATCACTAGCAGCACAATCGTTGCGGCTCGAACTGCATAGTATGTTTGGCCTCTCAATTTGGTTTGGAATTAAGACAACAACGAGTACATTGTCTACTTGGTCAAAACACTTGTGTCATCCCAACTTGTTGCCAAACATTTGAAGAAGCTAGTGAGATTGTGCCCTAACTGTGAATCAGAAATACGTACCAATATTGCCAAACTACACGCTTGTCAAGGAAAGAAACGATATCACATTTGTCACCTGTTTGGACATTTGGAACACGAATTCTTCATTACAAAAAAACATTTCAAACATAAAGTAGAATACGATGACCAGAAGAAAAGCAATATCATCGTTTTCAATTTTGAACGCATACAAGAAACCGGTATTCACATTCCTAATTTATGCGTGCATTGAAGGCCTATATTTAGTCAATGCACTCACTGTAGTAAGATTCCCTGAGGACGTGAAACAATCTGTCTAGGATCAAACCCGTTGGTCAATTTTGCCCAATGGATCTTAAACCCCATAGAGACGTGCAGCCAAGTAGACATCGTCATTTACAAAGATTGTCATTGCCATGCCACGGTCATGGCTCACAATTTCTCGGGATAAGATGGGCAAATTATGCTCAGATACTATACGGAACAAAGTACCGAAGATCCTAAATTGACTTTGAATGGAGCCAAAATCATTTTTATGCAAGTTGGACAAGTACAGTTTAAAGATTCAATGAGCTATTTGGTCATGCCTTTGAGTCGAACGAATAAAAAGTTTGGAAAGCAAGAAATGGCTATAGGTCATTTTAGCACTTGTTCAATTGCAAAGCCTGAAGCTCACTACGATGACCCTGTCTACATGCTTACCGAACAACAAGAAGCTTTCTGCGATTGGTAACAGACTCACGTCTCAGATACCTTCGACTTTCAAGAGGAAATGTTAAAGTATTGTCGATCGGGAATGTACATCTTACGGCGTAGCTGCGGGACATTTCGGAAACTGTTTATGGAACACGTATGGATAGATCCTTTGAAAGAAGCTTGTTAAATTTCGTACTGAGAAACGAACTGCCCGAAAACACACTGGTGGGCATGAGTCCTCAAATAACACTCTTTGTCAAAGGTCAAAAGACCATTGTCAGCGACGCTTGAAGTTAGAACAGGAAGGAGACCAAGTGGTGGAAATATGGGAACACGAGTACTATCATCGTTTGAAAACCGACTCCTCAAAATTACTGCTACTAATACCGAGACTCAAATGGCTACATGACATCGAATGTAATGGTAAAGGATTGACTCTCAACGACTGCAAATTATTTACCTGGAAGTCTTAGACCAAACAGCTGTAAACACTCTGAAAGATTGTAAGGCTCTGATGTTAGTCCGTCACCAGTATTACAGCCAGCGGCCAAGACAGAGGCAATCCAACAATTACCTGAGGAAGAAGAGACACGACAGTTTTTATAACACCTTCGCAGATGCCATTCCTAGTTTATCACTTCCTGCGCTCCCCAATGGGAACTGAAACCTTGGGTTAAAACGATGATGTACAATGCTCCTTCGACATAAATGAAAACGAAAGAAGCAAAAGCAGAATCGAAACAAAAAAAGAAAACCAAAGCTATCCCATTACCTCCATTACCACCAGAACTACCCTCGACGTCTACTCCTGTATCACACACCAGACACAAAACGGTTTCCAAACAACCACCATTTCTCTCCATCAAAGGTAGTATCGTCGATGAGTGGGTGACTTATTAAAGGAAATGGAATAGGCGTTAGCCAGCATTTATTACGATCTAGCACACCCTATAGGTTTAGAGGGAGTTCCAAACTTGTTGGGTGCTGTTCAAACTCGACTGAAAAGTCTCCGTTTACCTAATGCGCAGCGATGGTAACAAAAATAAGGTTCGTACAGTTTACATAAATTTATTCAACAGCAAAATTTCAGAAGTCGCACTCAAGTGGAAGGGATCGATTACCAGTGGCTAGCCGATTTAGCCGATGTCTCTCATTTAGCCACCTACAATCGCGACTATATCTATTTTTTGTGTCATAGACGTCTTTTCTAAATTTGCCTGGGTGAGTGTCATTTAGTTCCAAGTCGATCAGCGAGTCGGTAACACCCAGTTGGTCAAATATCATATTACTCTTTGTGAATTCGCCCTATTAGCATTCTGTTGCGTGACAAATATATGTCGGGGCGCAGAAACACCCCGCTGTTATGCTATATGCCATGAAAGTATACAAATATTAGTAATTTGAATACTATCTGTAGGTGTTGTTAGCCATGATAGCAATGATTTACCACATGTATCCATAAATGATATTAATGTTGTCTCTGCTGCTATCGCTGGAGTCATTACTGTTATCCGTATTGAGATTTTTGTTATATTTTTTTTATCAGCAGCAACACCATCATCTCGCCAGATTGCATCACTATTGCGCTACAGGATCATATACGATTAAATTTATCCGAGGATATTTTACGTAATTACGGACAAAACTAAATAGCACACGCATATCATCGGATGCTGACATTTATGGGACCTGATCTGAATGTAGATACCGGGCTGCAAATATCACAATTAGATTTTAGAAACCTATATCCGATGTATTACTTTTCGTTGGAAACATCTTGGTTTAACAATCAGATATTGAAACACACTTCCGATCTCGTGCATCTCTACCTGTTGCACCAGCCCCTCCCCCTTATCCCCAATAACAGAGCGACACCTGTCATACTCAGCAACAAATCGATGTTACTCGAAGGTTTTGACATACAAATGAGAGTCATTCATACACTAGTATAAAACATATAAATGTGTCCAAATATGTAACACAATTAGATCACGCGTACTCTGGCTCCTGGTCCGATTAAAAACCTTCCATCATATTCAGCTAGAGAAAGTGGAACTACCATATCACCGCTAAAACACGATAAGATCAAATAATAAACTATCATTGACATTGCGCCAGATAAAGCATTTAAATGATGCAAAAATAAACGACAACAGGTGTCCAGTTTACTCTCCCCGCGAGTGCTATTTCCGATATAGTTAAATCAGCTTGTAAATTTCCACTTCTCGCGACTATTCCAGCATTGATTGTCGCGGCCGCCGCTGCAGTCGCGAAAACATAAACCCTCAAAGCAGTCCGGAAAGCGGCAGGAATGGCACTAAAGAATCCAACATGACAAGGATACAAACAGGAAGGGGTCTAAGGTTACCAGGGAGTCGTTTCACTAACGGAATGGGCCTGAGATTACTAGTGACTCTGTTCACCTATGGAAGCAGTCTGAGATTGTCAGGGTGTATTTAGCTAGAATAAACCAAATGAGTATTTCATAAATTACATACCACTAAGGCTGCATATTTCCAGTTATCGTCATTGCTGTCCAAATATCTTATCTTATCTTAACGACGAAATAATATCCGATGACGAGTTCTCAGCGATGATTAAGATATACGAAGAGGCAATGATGTCTGATTTAGAAAATAATAATAAAATGATAATAATACTGTCACTGGAACTAATACAACAGATAACCGCGAACACAACCACAGCAGCAACAACAATGATATCAATAACCTCATTGACTTTGTAGTCTGAAATAACGAATTATTATCTTATCTTCTACCCTAAATGTAGCGCGAACGTTCCAACTGCGATTCCAGTAAAATAAATTGCGCTTTCCCAATTACAAGTATACCAAAGCGTTGGCCAAATATCCGGTCAAAATCATTAACGGGTCAACAGTCCAATAATGCACTGGTATTTGCATATATAAATGAACCAGTTGGAACCACGGATTGGATGGGCATTGGAATATCGAATGGAAGTGAAGATATTGAGTATATAAATGATGAATTGCAGCGCAAGATTAGTTCCGTAACAGGCAGATAATCAAAGATAGCTATAATGGTTGACGAACCATCCTTATCAGCCGCGATAGAGATAAGTTCAAAGGGCTATCTGGTGGATATTTATGAGTCATCGATCAGAATAGTGCTAGGATGGCATAATTTTCCGCCTCAGGCACCATCTTGTCAATGTCTACTTGAACCAAAACAATTTGATTATATCACAGACGATACATCATAATATGATATTACCCGATCATATAAACTCGATAAAAAACGCAAGAAGTGGTTATCTTGAATCCATTTTAGTTCATATGATCCTCATGAGGTATGTTACATATAATTGAAGAATTATTATTGAACAAAATCCAAAACAAGTTATACATTATTGGAAATTATTGAATATTTTATAGACATTAATCAAGAAAACTTAAGACAACCACTGCGACTACACCAAGGTTTCCAAGAATCTAATCGCAGTAAAATAAATATCATTGAGCATTATTCACACGCGTGGACTAATGCAGTAACAATATTTCCACGACATCGAACTGTATGATTTTACTCTCCACCACCAGAGAACTCCGAGAAACATGCTTGATTTTATTTACGAATTAAGTAATAACGATTCTGTGTCAATATAGTTCTTAAAGAGTTTTTATGATGAAGGTAAGTTTGCTCAATTTGTAAAACTTAACTGCAAAATATATCGCACAGAATCTCTTCATGACTGAGACAACTCGCGTGGAAAGATTTAACAGAGAATACAGCGCAATTACTACTAAATTGTTTTACAGTTCCGTCCGTTGCAGCCCACGCTGACAGAAAGATAAATATGTGGAAGCCGACAAAGTTTATCTTGGAAGTTCAAGCTAGCTGTTGTGAATACGGACGCGTCGGATAATGGAATGCTAAATATGATTAGAAAGAAATTATTTCGGTTGATATGGTTGCGTGTTATCCGGTGTTCTCGGTTACGGAGATTGTGTTGAATATTTTAAACCATTTGCTCATCCCACCCATGAGATGACACGAGTTGCGATAAATTGACCACTACCCGATTGTAACCTAACCGTATTCGCTCGTGTAATATCATTCTATTGTGCTAAAGGACTCCATCCGATTTGTTATATTTAGTTTGGTGGACGTTTCTCTGAAACATACTGGACACAATAGTGTTATTACGATTTATGATTGATTGTAAAAAACTGAAAACGCTTAATATCGGTAAGGCAACTATAGTGTATAAATGGCATATTTAGGATTGGTTACAGAACTTGATGATGTTAGTCTTGATAAAATTATTAACGATTACAAGCATTATATTATAGACCAGCTGGCAGACGAAGACATAATATTCAAATGACATTCCAGGAGAGTCAAGGATTACATAATCTCATGTTAAATGATGTTGTTGAAGTTGATATCAGTGCTGCCTATGACGCGTTAAATGATAAATATTGCTTGTCACAAGGATACGTAATGACGATACACTCATCTCAGGGTTAACAATATATGATACAGTTGTTTGGATCTTTGATAATCGCATCGCGTGGTCAGATTTAGTTTATTTCGCAGTTTCACGAGTTAGAAGACTATCTCAATTTCGGAGAGTTAGTTTTAAACTTATTGACACCAACAACGATATTGTTAGCGATGATATACAAAGAAAAACACTCGCAAGTAATACACAAAGTGACGAAACATAATAGAGGATTTGATATTCATGGTGAATTTATACTGATACTGAAACAACAGCAGAATAATCACTGTGCGAGCTGCAATTGTATAATGTTATGGCAGTCCTTGTATGAAAACGATGTCTATTTACCGCGGATACGCAGGGTATTAAGTCGAGGTCATACATGTGAAAATACGATACGGACCTTTCTTTAATGTAATAGACGCATATATGCTAGTTGCGTGATCGCGGTGGTAATTGTGAATCCTCGGTATCACTTGCAACTGTTCACGTGTAAATCCACGTTGAGGAGGAGTTGAATCTAATATATTGATTTCAGGTCTACCCGTGGATCTTGTTATATTAGATATTGTGTGTGTGATGACAGTCCAAATAGGATCAGTAGCTCTTCTTTTACCACCCTCAAGTTCACCCGGTTCATATAAAAATCTTATATTCACATTACCAAGTATTTGGTGTTTTGAAAACCCATTACAAATTTGTTGTTATCGCGTTAATATGTTTCATACTTATTGTTCGAATACTTTTATTATGTAATGCATTTATCACACTTGGTAATCTTGCTACCCATTCACAAGATATCTTATGTTCAATACATTTCTTCGCTTAATGATATCCAACCATCCGCTCAGCAAGTGTTAAATTAAATCGTTCAACAATTGCAAAATCAAGGTGTATTGCAGTATGTCCTTGTCTGATGGTGACAGTATGATGCTTTATCAGCGAATGATACTGCACCTTGAAATTTGTTGTCAGGATCAACTTGTACTATGTTTTGCCATCAGGTACCTCCTAGTTGATACATTCGTTCAAATGCAGTAAATATACTCTGGAATATGTTTTTCTCCTGGGTATTTGGCTCATGAGGTCCCTGGTAATTTTATCAACTTTGCTGCAATATCACCTCCTCGTTTTTTATTTTTGTTTTGTACAATTCGATTTGTCATCTGGGATAAATCTAAATTTCTTTTTACCGCATCGTTCAAACTTATCTGCATTTTTGGTTGTAATAGGTTTTAGTGTATCTATCGGCGAACGCGCTCTAAATTTAAGACAATATAGATCCGTATTATATATTATTTGTCATGAATAAAATTGATTTTTCAGCGACAATAACGCGAGAACCGGTTACACACCGTCCAGTGTTACCAAAGTATTGACGAATGATTATCATAGGTCCATCTGGAAGTGGAATGACGCAACTGTTACTGAATATGACAATAAGATGGCTAATATGGGATAGGTTGTATTTGATAGCACCATCTGAAGACGATCAGGCCTTTTACGATGTGTTAAAAGAGTTTAATGAAAATTAAAAATCGTTGGATGAGCGCGATGTTGATGATATCAAGTTTATCATTGATATAAATGATGCACCGGGTATTGATGATATTAACAAAATAAATAATAATTTAATTATATATGATGATGTAATGCTGGATAAACAATCAAATCCAGCAATACCATTTTCTCGAGGTAGACATAAAAATACGGATGTGATTTATGTAACTAAGCGATATACACAAATTCCAAAAGTGATCAGAGATAACTGTAACGTTTTGCTTTGTTTAATGGACTTGATACGTATACATTAAGAAATATTCATCAGACCTGGTGTAGCGGAGATTACGACTATAAACGTTTTCGAAATTTATTTAGTCATGCTCAGTCAACTGCACACGAATTTATAACAATAAATGTGCACGATCCTAGATCAAGATATCGATTCGGTCTTGATAAACTATTTGCTACAACAGCAGATAGGTGTGACCTCTATTAGAGGCGTCCATTTGTGAAACTAACACTTCCTACAATATCGAAAATTATAACGGCAAAAAAGTTCCATAACTAAACCGTAGGAAAACTCTCGGTCAGTTAGAAGCATTATTTTTTGGGTTTTTTCATTTTGTTTCTCTTCTCGATTCTGCAGGAAGTGTTAGTATGCAATTATTTGCATCTATTATGAGGTGGGCTTACCCTATGTTCTATTTCTTAGAGACACCTTCCTCCTTGTACAATTGTGTTTACCGTAACTCAGCTCAAACAATTTTCACTACAGCAATATACACATACTAAATACATACCACGCTGTATGAGAAAGGCAGACATGCATGAAATAGTGAGACCTATAATTACGGAGAATACACCAGCACCGATTGACACAGCAACTGCAATAACATCTTTCTCAAATACCCATTTTTGCCGAGTCATATACATAAACGCATGCAGTCAGACGTGAGGTGTCAGTTTTCCGTACAACCCTTAGACCACTTAGCATCCTGGACAGCTGATGGCATGAAAAGTAAGCTGATTCTACGATGGTGGTTGGGGAGGACATTGTCATTACTTCGTATCTTCTATAGGTAGAAGAGTTCTGGAAGTACTCTAAGTGATGTAATATTCAGTCAGTATCCAAGTCGCTGTCTAGTTTTAAGTATGATTCAAGATTAAACATACATGATGAAAGGTATTGAACTATTGGAATTATATTCATGCTGCCATACTATTTTATTTCCACTTTCGGGTTTGTAAACAGAAATTTCACTTCATTCCCAATGCATGATTTTTTAAAAACATTATGAGGAACCAACTTAGGGAAAGGCCTCCAACAATGCCAGCTGAATCTTAATATTGCTAACTAACCAAACTAAGCAATGACATTCCTTTTCAAATCAAACGGTGGAAAGACTCAAAATGGCATAATTATTACGAGTAGAAACAAATCGTTTACTCTTCTTCATATAAAGGAAATTATGTGTCAGAGACAATTTTGCAATTCATGCCATCAACAATCGCCAGGCTTCTAAATGCGTTCAAAATACTGTATCCATTAAAAACTGTATCCAAACAAGTGGCACATAGTTTAGCAAGTCAGTGAGTATTTAAGTAAACACAAACATACTTTCAAAATTTGGTTCCAACATTTAAAACTACATACCTTAACAAAATATCAAATGAATCTTATCCTCAAATGGATAACACAAGGGGTTAATAAGGTCATTAACCTCTGCTTCGAAAATAATGTGTCTTACTTTACCTTGCTTCTATTTTCATTGGCAGTACTAGTTTAGGCTTTTATTCTTCACAAACCACTGTTTTATTTATAACCATTCCCTAAGTATGCGGGTCATTTGACCAACCGATTGTACGCTGTATAGATACAAAAACACTGCAGTACACATACAATTATTTTGAGAGCACCATAAATAGTGGAATCAGTTAGATTTTAAAATGGTACAAAATTATGAGAATCAGCCACTGTGAGTTGAAAGTTAATTACATACTCTGATGGATACTTTTGAGGCTTTGTATTAGATGAAGTTAATAAGTCATTTGCTTGAAACGTGATACATTCATGTCGTTGCACTGAAACTAATTGTTGTTATGTTATCTGGGATGTGAATAACGCAAGCTGCATTACTTTGAACACTGTGTTCTTCTTTAACCATGATAATCATGATTCATGAAAGAAAGTAATTTTTGTTACTCGACAATAGATACAGTTATTACATGCATCCACAACGTCAGTTTTGCCAATCTTACTTTCCTGCATCAACTGCATTTGGTCGCCATATTGCATAAATGGTCAACTATTTCTACAAAACCCACAGCAGTGGAAACGTGGAATCACACATAAAACATGTTCTTCTCCATTTGAGATTGATCTATATGCAACGAATCCCATGCTGAAAGTATCATTCATCGAGGTAACGTTAGCTCTAGCTGCATTAATTGTTACATTTCTGCCTTTCGGATGCTCACTTTAATCATTTGGAAGCATCATTGATTAACCAACTAATCTCGGTAATCATTTGAATACCTTGCCAGACCTAATAATGTTGTGACAATATCAACCATTTCGAGACACGGTCCAATTTGGTTTCTTCCATCTATTATGTATGTGTTTATGTTAAATAGTGCCATAACACATTTTGTAACGATCTAAAGGCCCGTACTCTATAATATGTAGTCAAACGTATACCTTCGATATCAATAAATCCCACAGCAGGCAAGACATATATACTTGTAACCGGAACGTGTAGCTTAGCAGCAGAGGGGGCGAACAGACCAACTTGTATAGGCGTCGATTCGGCAAACCGAGGCTTCCTCGTAAATCGTAAAACAAAGCGTTCATTTGGCAAAACCAAGGACGCCAACCCTAACCCCTCTGCTGCAATAGGTTAACAATCTCTTCTAGATTCATGTAAACGATTTCAACCGAATATTTTTTCAAGTCCCACACGATATCGCTTCCGAGGATCTGATAAATTTATCGTCACAAATCCATGTGGGATTGACTGAGCGTGACTAAAGAAATTTCTAAAGAGATTAAAATCCATATCGCTGCAGCAAGTTTGCCAATTTTTTCGTAAGGTATGATTGTCAACTTCGTTAAACATACACAATAAATTGCAGTTATCTATGATCACTATTATTCCACATTCGTTAGGTACACTGGCATCACAAGAATAATACTGATAATCACCCACATACTCACGTTTGAGAACTGTTGCATCCATATTAAATGCTGTATCACATATACGTTTAAACATTTTTTAAATATATGTAATCGTCTAACACGAAGTCCACTTCCTGCTATCAGGCCAGCAACTATATTCTTCTATCTTTTTGATATTGGTACCCTAGCCAATTATGCTAATTTTGTATTTGCAGTTTGATTTATATTATTTTACTAACATTTGCAGGCATCACTTCAGTGCTTCGCAATGTTTCGGCTGTTTGAGGCTTTTGTCGTATTCATTGTGCTAGTCTATCCCTGATTGCCAAGAACACCCTTCCAGTCACATTAACAATAGCACAAGTAACAACGTCGATTAGCTTTCATTTCTAGCTGCTTTGCAATTGATATTGCTTTGGGGGCTATCCTTCTATAAAAAAAATAACAACTTCAAAGTCAATCTCTGTAAGTTACTTTGTTATTAGGTCATCGTGAATTTATCACACTGATCATTATAGGTCCACGTTGGGAATTGTGTATGATCATCTTATTTGTTATTTATTTATCGAATCGATGTGATAATCATCAACGAGTTCATCAATAAGATATCATTATATTAACATCCACGATGTCGCCTTAAATAATCGTTGAATAATATCACCTGATTCATTAACGGCTAGCAGAAAAGAAGGTGGACAGGCCGAAACTATTTCAAGCAAACCGAAACTATTTCAAGCAAATCGAAACCAAATTCAGGCAGACTTAAAAAAGAGAAACCGTTTAGGATTTTACGCTACAGACCCGGCACTGATGTCGCTGCGGAGACGAATTGAAAATCCTTGAAATTGCTAGCAATTTAGGATTTCACAAACAGACTAATTTGTAAAATCTCACCATGTAAATCAATCAGAATATTGGACTGGTCAGTGAGTTTGAAATTAATTCTCGTTAACTAATCATTACGACATCGCATATAGACAGGATTAGTTGGATCTTCAATGATTAGAAACCCTGGAGGAGCTGTTGGTGCAAATGAGTATAAAATATATCCTCGTTGAGCTTGATTTGATCTTTCGAGATTTATTTAATAACTTCCTTCAATAACATCACATACTAAATTCACTGCAATCACCGAGGATATATTGATGTTTTGAGGAGCGATATGTTGCCCACCACAATCTGGGCCATTATTATGTTAGAGGATTGTTGTTTGTGGTTGTGCTATTTTCTTCCATGCGTCGTGCGTCCTTTTAAAACCATCATCGATGGTATCATTGAGAGATTTTTTGATCTCTTTAACGTTATATCCTGGTAATTTCAAATGTAATATCTCTTCTTTTGTTAAATTATATGCGGATATAAATTTTTGTTTTTCTCCTTCTCGCACGTCAATAGATTTATCAAAAGATTTTATAAAAATAATTCATTTAATTTTTTAATATCTGTTATATAAGTGTATATATCTATCATTATTTGTATTATTTCATCACGTGAACCCGTTACATCCAAAATATATCTTTGAAAACTTTGTCGTAGTTTATCTCTATCAGATTCGAAAACTTCATTAAAATTTATAAACATCACATTAATGTGTTCATTTAATAGAATCGTGTCTGTACTTGTATTACCATCATGTTCAAATTCAAAATGCAACCCAAAGAAACCCTTCCAATAGAATTCAAAATATATTTTCTTTATTTTTGTTATATCTTCCCCTCTTAGAAGAGTTAAAATTATATCACCATGAATATCTTTAAACCCATCTGTGGTAAAATGAGATTTTTTCTGTTCAAGTGGAGGTGTTTTTTCAGGCCATACTGGCATGGCTCTTATCAAACTCTGACAGATGTCTACGACATATCCGGGCTAGTTTATCTCTATGGCAGATGATAGTGTTGATTCATGAACTGTTATAGCGATTTTCGATTCTTTTCCAGTAATGGATTTTATTCCGCGCTGTAATTCGTTATTGATCTGTTCGATCTGGTAGGACCCAGATGGTAGCGAAACAATGTTCCAGTCTGGAGTACCATCGGGTGTATTCTACTCGCAAACACCTGGGAATTATTCGGTTGTTGACCGCCAAATGATTTCGATCAACTCTTTGGCCAACTGTGGTATACTCGTAATTTTGCTAGAGCTATCTCTTTCACCGAAATCGCAGTGGGGAAATTCACACTGAATTCAGGGTTTGTTGAGGTTATTGAGATCATGCTGTTTTTCACTGGGGTGGTATTTCCGCTATTCGTTGAAATAGTTCTTGCGATGTTGCCATTGTTATTATATTCGTGTTGTTTTTCTAATTTTGACATCCCGGGATCATAAACACGTACCATCGCTGAAAACTCACTATCGGATACTAATGTGTCATTGAGTGACGACGATAGCATCGAGGATAATTGGGAGAATGCGATTGACACAACATGGAACTTAACTATGTAGTTTTGTAGTTTGCACTGGCTGCACGGTGATATTTATTTTGATATTTTTGAAATAATTTGAGCGATTGTTGTCGCCGCGGATATACAAATTGGAACATCTATCGGGTCAATCATTGTCACCGAGGAGAGTATTATACCGGCTCCGGTGATTACACCTGCTACCGAGTACACGGTAACATCAACTGCGGTAATTCTTCGTATATTTTTATTTTTACTTGATACTCCTCAGTGAGTGTTTTGAGTTTAGTTTGAAATTCTCTGACCTGATCATAGCGATACTGCTGTGATGACATTTTATTTATGACAACAGATTTCAAATTGTTGGCGTTAAATTCGGCAGCGTTGAAAATACTACGGATTTTTAATTCAGTGGTTTACTTAAATCCGCTACGAATTCCACATACCATGTTACAGAAACCCTAGCCAAATTATTATCAGTGGATATTTTTGTGAATCGTTCAGTTGTTTCCTTGTCGATGATCGTTGATACCATATTGTTGACCCCATATGAATTAGTTCATGAAATATTAAATTGAGTCGGCAACACTAGTGTTAATCGAAAAATACCTTTGACGGCCACTGTGATATTTAATATGTTAGTGGATGTGTCCACGTAAATGATCCGTGTTGGATCGCGTACACATTATTTACGGTATTTTTTTGTTCGTTAGGGATTTTTTCTTATCTTCGTTTTAATATCCTCAAGAACAACTTCTTTTCGCCGATTAATTGTTGCTATATCATCAAGATCTGTTTTGATTTCGTCGGGTTTAGCATTTCTACCAAAACTTTTATCGACGGTATCATCGGCTTTTTTAACGTTTTTACGTAACGTAGTAAATTGTTCGATATGAGCGTCATAATCGGATCGTAGTTTTGTCAAACATCGATAGTGGTTTTTATCTCCGTGAGTTTCGGTGTGGTCACCGGTGGATTTCTAAAGAAATCTAATGGAGGTTTGTCAATATTGTCAATTATACTTCTTTGTAATTTAGAAAACTGATCGAATTTAGTTATATGGTCGTCGTATTAATCGCGTAGATTTTCTAATGGTTCAAAATTGTTTATTATATCCACAATAGTTGAAATGAGAACATTTGGTTTGAGTTTACCCTGATCGGAAAAAACCTCGATCGCATTTTCCGTTACACCGCGTTGTTAAACTAAAATATCATCAAGGGAAACATTACTAGCTTTCAATTTACCCTGACGATCTTGAAATATAACTATTCCATTGGGATCAACACTTCCGAGGTTTAACACCTCGGATATTTCATCTTCGATTATTTTATTAACATCACCGGTTGCAGATATTACCGTGGTGTTTTTTTTCAGGCTTGATAGAGATCTTCCCCAAATATCAATCATGTTATTTTATATAATTTCTTTCTAAAAAGCGATTACTCGTATATTTGTGTACGGTTTTATGATGATGAAATAGTGTTAAGTACAGTTAATACTTATATGCCGCATATTGGTGGGTCATCCATTTTCTGTTTTGGTAGCGTGGAGAGCCCACATACACTACGCTGGGTATTACGTTCCCATGGCGGCTCCAGAGCAACCAAACCTAATGGAATGGTAAAATAACATGGAATAAAAATAAACCGAAAATTAAAGAAATACATAAAGGTATAAACATCAAACGTTATATTAACTACCAGTTATACAATCAATAAGGCAAGAGTCTTACCTCTTTTCTTCTCTTATGCTTCTAAATTATTCCTTCTATATAATCCTATTGACAACATCTCATAACTGAGTTTAATATTACGAAGGTATTATAGGCCCCTAAAAAACGCGATACCGCTGTGGTTAAAGTATAACCACTAGCACGCGCCCCTAACTATGGTCCCAACTAGAGTGTATGAGGTAGTCTCAAAACCAAGACTATCAGGTCCAGCGACACAATGTTGCAACTAAAAACCTCATCATATATGCATAGGTTATGACCACAAATCGATCGTATAAGGTAGTCTCAAACCCAAGACTATCAGGCCCAGCAACACAAGGTTGCAACCAAAAATATGCTAATTGAGAAAATGACCTCAAATTCATACACTATAAAGATAGTTAAGCCAACACTATCAGGCCTTGCAGTAACTTAATAACATCATGCATTAACTAACAATGCAAATAGTTGTCATATGGTGTTATATATTCTACACAAAACAGCACAAAGAATTCCAAATTGATAGGGAAAAATACGGAAGCAAATTGACGAGGGAGCAAGGATGTTTAGAGTGAGAATCCAAAACAAGACACCCAAGATATATACAGGGAATCATCGAGTGAGTACAGGGTCAAACAAGACACTCAAGAAGTATATAGGAACCAACCACAGGAGCAGAGGGATACCAACAAGTGATCATGGGATTTTCCAAGAAAAAGTCCTCTTTAGGGCTACTGTCTTTCATTGCCTTAATAGGGTCTTCCACTTGGTTACGGAAACCCTCCTTGACAAGCGCTATCAAAAAAGCCTAACGTGATCATGTTCGGACCCACCGCTCAAAATTAACAATCTTATCCTCTCTGACAGTGGCTACCTTTCAAATGACGTTTAGTCATTTCAGCAAAATAAATTGTTAGGGACATATAATATGTACACTTTTGTACTAGAAGATTGGCATAGATAGGAACGTAATTTAATTCTTCAACTCTACCATTTGATGAATTGCATCGGTGGCTTACACAATTTTGGCATAGGGAAATCTACTAGAAAAACTGGATTGAATTTGGAATAAGCGTACGTACTTTCGATTGGTTGATAGGTTGAGTGCGTGATGGGTCTATTCCCACTCACCCAGGTCTAACATTCATATCATTAGCCCCATTTTTGGAGTATGATATGACGACCAAATTAAATAGCGCACTCTGTGCGCATAAACGCCAGGAAGATGTGGCACCATTCCATCTTCCTGGATAAATTAAATCACTGTCGTGTAAATAAAAAAGAGTGCAAAATAGTGAACATATGTCCCTAGTGGCCGGTTTCACTTTAAATCCAACTATTCAGTCATTCAGACGAGAGCGTACTCGAACAACTTTGGCCAAACAGTAAGAGGGATGACCTTGAACCGAATCTCCTTGAAAGTGAAGTGAGGAAGGCTATTGCAAGGATCAAGCTGCGTAAAGCTCCTGGAATTGATGGCATCGAAGGAGAACTGATAAAGGTAGGTGGACAAACGGTAGTACGAATTATGCACAAGATCTGCAACAAGATTTGGGATGCTGGAGAATTCCCAACACTTTGGACGAAGTCTATTGTGGTCACCAATTCGAAGAAAGGGGACACTACCAAATGTGAGAATTACCGAACAATTAGCCTCATTTGCCACGCAAGTAAGATCGTATTGGAAATAATCAGGAGCCGAATGAAGAATACAATTGAAGCGCAGATGTCGGAAGAGCAAGCGGGTTTCAGACCAGGAAGAGGCACAATTGAACAAATTTTCTCACTGCGATTGATAGCAGAGAAGTAACTCGCGTTGCAGGACAAGGAAGTGTACTTGATTTTCATAGACTTCAAGAAAGCCTTTGATCGTGTATGGCACCAAGGCATGTGGAGGATACTAAACCATTATGGCATATATCCAATGCTGATCAATCTCATTGAAAATTTGTACAAGAGAACGCAAAGCTCTATCAGAATTGGAATCGATGTGACGGAATGGTTTCGGCAATTGACTGGAGTGCGACAAGGCTGCATTTTATCTCCAGATCTATTTAACATCTACATGGAACAAATTATGAGAGAGGCACTCGATGGCCTAGAAGACGTTGGGACACGCATAAATGGCAGAACAATTAACAACCTACGTTTTGCCGACGACATTGGTCTTCTGGCCTAACAGCTCGGACAAGCTCAACTCCTTATGGACAAAGTCGATGAGATCAGCGCAAGGTATGGACAAGAAATTAGTGAGACCAAGACAGAATGGATGCTAGTGAGTACCAAAGACGCAGGAATAGTAAAAAGGAGAATTGAGAATGGAATATTGCTTAGAGGAAAGAAACTACAGCATGTGGACAGTTTTAAATACTTTGGGACTACATTCACTGAAGATTGGAAAAGCGCGAACGACATCGAAATACGTACAGCCACAGCCTTGAAAGTGATGAGCGAGTTGGACAACATCTGGAAAAACAAGTATGTCAAGAGTGAGACGAAAATGAGGCTATACCGAGCTCTTATAGTCCCAATTGCCCTGTACGGGTGCGAAGCTTGGACGCTAAGAAGCGCTGAGGAGAGGAAGCTACTTGTGTTAGAGATGACGGCGCTTATAAAGATTCTAGGAGTTCACATTATGGACAGGATGAGAAATGAAGACATCAGAAAGGCTCTTAATCAGACAGAGACAATCGTGCAAAAAGTGCACGAGAGAAAACACCAATGGCTAGGACACGTGATAAGGATGGATAAGAACAGGATAGCGAATATTGTACTGCATGGTAGAGTAGAAGGAACGGCGAAAGTAGGGCGTCCGAGAACGACATGGATGAAATCTGCACTGGCTAGATACGACGTGGGGAAGCGAGTTATAATGAAGACTGCACAGGAGAGAGAAGAATGGCGTTTGTTGTCAACACAAGCAAGAGCCCACGTCGATGATGTGCAATAGAAATTGTGCAGAGATATGGGGGAGAAGAAGAAGAAGAAGAGAAGATACATTCATACAGTTATAGTTTTGTTATATTCACCTTGCAAGGGCCTGTTTCTCGCCAGATTGCATTATTATCGTCGCCGCCTCGCACGAGTACTACTGTATGCTTCGCTCCATAGCTAACTTTTCTAACATTTCTGCAGAATCCAAATATATGATGTAGTGGAATCGCGCATAAGAATAATCTACGCTGTCCTTCCAACATTGATACGCGTGTTGCAAACCCTAAGTTGTAACGAGTATGTATCAGTTTTACAATATCAAAAGCAGCAAATGCTCTAACTTCATGTTAACCATCATCAATTGGTTGTGGATCAGATGCGTTAGCTACTGGTGACCATAATTTTATATACTTATTGTTATCAGCGTAATAAGTAAAATCCTTAGAGAACATTAGAGATGGACCTGCCGATCTTGTATAATCATCAGAGTATCTTGCTAACCTCACTATTGTTTTGACAATATCAACATCATGTTCTATTGATTCAAGCTCTCTTCCATCAATCATGTATCTAGCGCTGTTAAATAGCGCCATGATATCATTATTGACAAAGCCAACTTTGACAGTTAGGTCATATGGTGGATCATTAGTGTCGGGATAATTCGTTACAATTTCTCCTTCTACTACGATAAATGCTTCAGAGGGTAGAAAGTATTTGCTGGTATCCTGGACTTGAAGTTTGATTCTTAATCGACTATTTGGTTGTACTGTATGATAGGAATAATAATGATAATTGAGTATAGAATCATTCTTGGGCACTGTGGCATCCATATCGAACGCTGTATCAGGAGCCGATTTGAACATATTATTATATATTTCTTGATATAAATCGCGATCTCGCTCGCGATTTCAAACCACTTCCCGCTATCATATTTGCAGTAATATTTCCCTGAGTGTCATACCGTGATGCTATTTTTTGATCCACTGCGTTATTTATTATTTTGCTAATACTTGCAGGCATAATTTCCGTAGATGGTAGTGGCCCTAGTGACTTTATCACTGATGACGAAGTCATGGGTGACTTTCTTCGCCGAACTAACGCTAGTAGTTTTTCCTTAGCCGCGGAAAATGCTTTCCCGGCAAAATCACCAACAGCGCTAATACCCTAATCGCGAATGATATCAATAGCTTTCATTGATAATTGTTTTGCGATTGGTGCTATTTTGGGAGCCATTCTTGTAAATAACCCTGCAATGGTATTGCCGAGACTATCTCCATTATTTTGATTTCGGGAGGTTCATATGGTGGTGGTGGTAAACCACTTTTTATAATATATGTTTCATTCATATAACTCTTAAAATCATCATCCTCTTTGATTTTAACTCCACCGTGATTCGCAAAATATGCTTTTTTATACCAGCAAAATTAACTAATTGATCATCCGTGGAAATTTTTATGATTTCATCCAATGTCTCATTAGTAAATATCTTTTGAGGTGGATATATTCTCTCTCTCGGAATTTCTTCTTCTTCTTCAATATCACCGTCTTCTTCTTCAGTAATATCACCCTCTTCTTCTTCAATAATATCACCTAGTCGTTTTCGTTGTTTTTGTTTTAGTCGTTCTTGTTCTTGTTGTTCCTGAAGTCGTGCAGCGGTTATTTTATCACCAGGAAATGTTTTTAAAGATTTCTTTGTTTGCTTGGATCTCTTTGCTATTTTTTCAAATATAGGAAGACGGGCTGGTTTTTTCTCTCCTTGTTCCTCAGGAATATCTCCCCATACGGCTTTTTAATGGTCGATAAACTTTCCCCGTTGCAGTGGTTATTGGTTTGAATAATTGTTCGGTTCCCGTTGTGAAAATCAGTTCGAAATTCTTGTCTCGTTTGGAGCTTATTTCTAACGGAATCACGAATCGGAATAAATTTCTTAATCGCAGCTAATCCTTCGCGTACTGATCTAGTTGTTAGGGCTTCACCTACCATAATAAATATAATATACGATCTAAATTGTAAGTGAAAACTCACCCCCCCCCCCACAGTGTGTTCATTACTTCCGCGTAGTGATAAATCACCATGCAAAAACAAATTACACTATCTTACCTGTCTATAGAATTTTAACTCATACAAATTCGTTCTAGGTTAGTAAGTGCATAACTTTCTATAGAATTTCAACTCATACAAATTCGCTCTAGGTGAGTAAGCGCATACCTATCTATAGAATTATTTGTCAATGGGGCTTTATTGTATGCGGATTACTCACCTGCAACGGGTTGGGCATCAGAGATTTTTCATTGTGTTGAGGTATCTAAAGGTGGATTTTCATTTTGTCTGATGATTTCTTCACTTACTGTTTTGATTTTCGAGTTTATTGTGCGTTTGATTTCATATTGTTTGCCCAATTCACTTTTGACCTTTTCGACAGCAATGAACAGCGGGATAAATTTGTTGATATCGTTACAGAATACAAGCGAGTCATTTACCGCGTACTGAATTCGTTTGATCAACCCATACTGTTTGGCAGGAACATATCTATTATTCCGGGCGCTATCATCAAGATCATGAAATTCAGAGAGACTCTGATTACAATCTAATTTATATGATAATTGTATTCCTTGACTTTTCAAATTTTAAATCTCAATTATAATGCCATTCATATTTTAGAAATTCATTATATGAAATATTATATATCTAATATATTTTATATATCTAATAAAAAAAATAGGTGTCATTTTGTGACCCGTTTTCGTATGATATGATGTGGTTATTCACATCTTATTGCGCCTAGAGACATTATGCAAGTTATGATATGATAATATATGATATTAGTATATATGATATGATTATATATGATATGGTTGTACATTATATGATTATATATGATTATATATGATATGATGAACTCCATTCGCTCTAAGGTGTTGTTCACATATTATTGCGCCTAGAGATATTATGCATGTTATGATATGATATGATGAACTCCATTCATCCACCCTTGTCAAGCAAAAAAACTTGCATCAGATCACCTTTGCATTATATGTCATCTGGGTGTATCAGTCCCTACCCCTCCACCTTTATTTCTGACTAAAATAAACCTCCGTATGATAAACAGAAACCAACTAATACAACCTAACAACTTGCTTACCTCCTACAACAGGACAATTTGATAACTATATGCGTTCAGCAGCAGAGAGGGTGAATCGGACAAGCCTTTACAGGCGTCGATTCGGCAAACTGAGGCTTCCTCATAAATGCTTAATAGAAGCGTCCATTTGATAAAATCAAACCTTTACAGGCTTCTTTTTAGTAATCCAAAGCTTCCTCATAAATGCTTAATTTGGTAATCAGAATTTTTAAAAAAACGACGCCAATATCGTTGCTGCTAATGGGTTAACCGAATTAATGATAAATACGATCTAATCCTACGCGATATCGTGTCAGAGGATTATTTATATTTATTGTTATAAATCCGTGTGGGATAGCTCTAGCTTCATTAAAGAAATTTTGAAATTGATTATAATCCATATCGGAACACCAAGTCTGCCAAATATTTCTAATAGTATGAGTATCAACTCCGTTAAACACACATAACAAAATTACTATTATCTTTGATTACTTTTGGTATTTGTGTATAACGTTGAGTTGCATATATTACATCAGAGTTTTTATGACGCCCTCGGGAGAATATCCTAGCTGGATTTTTTTGTTTATCTAACATTACATCATCGTACACAACGAGATTTTTAACTCAGATATCCATGTCTTCCACGGATGGTGCTTCATCAATATCTGTAATAAATTCAATATCGCTTCCGCCGTAAGCTTCTGAAACGGTTTCGTTGTAATCTTTTAACACTTGATAACAGTGCTGATCATCCACGCTAGGGGCAACTAAATACATTTTGTCCCAGGTCATATATTTCATTATCATCGTGAGTAGTAATTGCGTTTTACCACTCCCTAAAGGTCCGAAGATAATCATCCTCATAGAGTTTGGTAATAGCGGGTGATGTTTAACTGGCTGTTGCTTCTTTAACGCTGAGAAATCAATCACTTCCATTTGTTAATATAACATAAATATATTATGGATCTATATTGTGTGAAATGTAAGAAGCGAACACCAACTATTGACCCAATGACTGTTACCACAAAAAATAACCAAGAAGCGGTCACCGGCAAGTGTGAAATATGTGGTACAAAAAAATATCGATTTGTAAAAAAAAGAGGTGGTGATATCGCCGCTAAGTTAGCTAAACTCCAAGGGTTACCATGGAGGAAGTATCCAGGTGAAAAACACCTTCCAGGATATAGTTATTGTGGACCAGGAACACGGTTAGATATCAGACTTGATAATCAGGATAATCCTAACCCGGGAGAAAATCCGATAAATGCTATCGATGAAGCATGTCGGATACATGATATAACCTACCGGAGCGGTGATTTACAACAACGTCATCTCGCAGATGTGAAATTAGTTCATGCGTTGAATTCTATCACTGGAAACACTAGTGTTTCATTCAAAGAAAAATTGGCTTCATGGTTGATAAAATCGGTGATGAAAGGTAAATTGATGTTAGGTGCGGGTACTTAATAACAACATGGAATCTATTTATTATTCTCCGGGAGGATACTGGAGAGGCAAAGCAGCAATCAGTAAACTCGCTAGCGCGGCAAAAGTAAAAAATACCACTGCAGCTGATTGGTTATATAAACAGGCGATATGGCAAATTTGTCTACCGCCGCATAAACAAATTAACTATTCGCATTTTCATGTGACAGTTCCTAATGAAGTTCATCAGGCTGATATACTATTTCTACCACATGATGGTGGTTACAAATACGCGCTAACCGTAGTTGATATTGCGAGTCGATACAAAGGAGCAGAGCCGCTAAGGACAAAATCATCAACTGAAGTAGCTTCTGCATTTGAAAGGATTTATCGACGAGGTCCTCTGAGCTGGCCAAATCTATTACAAGTTGATCCTGGTAAGAAATTTCAGGGTGTGGTTCTATCAATCATGAAACATCATAATGTCACCATTAGACGAGGGCACACTGCACTACATCGCGATCAGGCAATTGTTGAAAGATTTAATCGGACACTTGCTGAGCAGTTATTTGGATATCAATACTCGAAAGAATTCATCCAGGATAAACGATCTCGTGAATGGGTTAAGAGATTACCATGTGTAGTTACCGTGCTGAATAATGAGATTACTCGAAAAATCAACATGAAACCTAACAACGCGATTAAAAAGAAGTATAAAAAACCCACAAAAAGATTTTTCAAAAGAACCAATTCTTGGTAATGTCACTGTAAGATATTTATACGAACCAGGAGAGCTCGAAGGTGGTAAAAAAAAGAGCTACTGATCCTATTTGGAGTGTCACCGCGCATAAAATATCTAGCATAACACGATCTACGGGTAGACCAGCAATATATAGATTGGATTTGACCGCTCCTAAAACGTGGATTTACTCGACAACAACTGCAAGTGATACCCGAAGATACTCAATTACCACCGCGTGGTCTTAACTAGCACCTCTTCGTCTGTTGCACTCAAGACAAGTCAACATCACATTATCTCTGGTATGACCAATACTGCTATTCTTTCTACCCACTGTAAATTGGCAAGGATCTTTATCCGATCAGCACCAACGCATTGTACAATTGCAATTGCAACTCGAGCAGTGATTATTCTGTTGCTGTTTCATTGTGATTATTAATTATCAATGTCAAATTCTCTATTATGTTTTTTATCCAGTTGTTTATAACCAGATAGTTTTGTTCTGATTATATCATCACTGACAATATCACTTATTGTAGTGTCATTAGCATGTAAAACAACTCTTCGAAATTGATTTATTCTCCGTACTCTGGACACTGCAAGATAAACTAAATTTGATCACTCGATGTGATTATCTATAATCCAAACAATCTTATCTGATATAGTCAATCCCTGTGAAGAATGTATTGTTGCTGCGTAACCTAGCGTCCATGGGGATTTATCAGCGCGCAATGCATCTTCGACGACTCTGATATCAACCAGCACAATATCATTTAACACTAAATTCTGCTTCTCACTCCGTCCTGGAATATCAACTTCGATAGTTTGTTTTCGTGTATCTGAAGGTCTATAACAGAGCGGCAATGGAAGTGTTGCAAATTTTTCTTTATGCGTTTCAAATAATTTCATTTGAAGTGTGTCTCTGACTATTTTTCTACTTGCTACTATCAAATCATTTGGTCTCCACGATTCCCAAAAATCATTCATGGGAGTTTCTCAAATTATTTCACGAGCTATTTCACATTGGATTCTATCCGGTTGTAATCTGATTAGTTGTTTGAACTCACGTAATTGTTCATTAAGTGCTCTATGATCGGTATTAATCTCTTCGTAATAGTCTACATGATTCTTCAACCAATCACGTGGGGATAAACCGACAAAAGGTGGTGGTTGACCATGATCACCGCACATGATAATTTTTGTTGTTTTCGTTGATAACCATTCAAGAAATTTTTGTAAAACTTTCAATGACACTGTGCATATCTCATCCCATATAATAACTTCAGGAATAAATTTCTTCCCCATTCGACCGGGAGTCCATTCATCACCTTTCCATCGAAAGAAACTATGATAAGTACAGGCATTCACCTCTCGTTGTTTAATCTCTCTGGCAAGTCTGTGGGATGGTGTTAACACAATCATTTTAATTTACTACGAAATAATTCAATCGCACGAGTTGTCTTTCCTGACCCACCGCAACCGTTCAAATAAATTGTTTTATATCTACATATTGGATCAGATATCGGTGGTGCATTAGAAAATTCTGATAATTGGTCACACTTCAAGTATTTATCGTCAATCGTAACATCAGCAGAGTTACAATACTCGTGTAGCGTCTCCTTTTTAAATCTCCAACATCCCCAATTTTCCTCCGGGGATGTGAATTCAGCCACCGCTGATTTATATTTCTCGTGTATGTACATCGAATCAGTAGCTACTCTAACCGCGTATTCAGGAAATTTATTTATCATCGAGAATAAATTAATAGCAGAATAAGCTAACATAGAACTTCTTAAATGTGTATATTTGGAACTATATCCATCACAGTAGGTAACAATTGTACCCAACTTAGTCCCATTGGATAGAAAAGCATCTTTACGAGTTACAAGTTTTCCATGTTTCGTTAAATCTGAAGCATTAAAATCGTGTTCCATCGGATAAGAAAGCTTCTTTACGACCTACAAATTTTCCACATTTCGTTAAATCTGCTATGATAAAATCGTATTCAGCGATGTCTATGATCAACCGCGAAGAGTATTTTGCATTGTTATACCTTCCACCTTGTGTAAATTTACCGATTATCCTTCGTCCAAAATCTTTTGCTTGATTATTTTTAATTTCAGATAACTCCTTAGACCAATCCACTGAAATCGGGAAATTGTTTTCGTTGTTCGCGTGTTATATCATCTAGATCAGGTTTTGGTAACCAAACTTCGGTCTGAGCTCGACAACATATAATAGCTTCACTGACACTCAACGATGACAACATACCACAATCAATCATGTACCTCAATAATACAATTGGCATCCAATGCTTTTCAGACATATGTCTACCAAGCCAAACATAATTACACGGATGTAACCCTGTAGCTAATTCAAATGATACCACACGAGCAAATCCAGTTAAATCAAATTCAGGTAATGGTCCATTAATCGCAACACGAGTCATTTCATGTGTGGGATGTCCAAATCGTTTGAAGTACTTACCGGCGAATCCGTATCCAAGAAAACTCCCTGGATAACACGCAGATATATCGATTGCAATCATACCCTCGCGCGAGTATTTTGTATTCCACAGCCCGCCATGTCCGTATAAGACACAACTCAATTTAACATCTTCGAGTTTTTTTCTCTTGCAAATTGAGCTACCACTGATGAAAATGTAAAGATGTTTGTTAATAGTTTTTTCATGGAAACTCTTCGAGTTGTCAGATGAGTATTCATTAGCGATTTTTCTCATTTGTGAGTGTAATGTTTCAGCGCGGTATAATTCACCATTTGGTCTTATAAATTGATCAAATCCTGATTCGAAATCTTCAGCTTGCGAAGTAGCCACACTGACACAGGATCATCTTTACATAACGCGTGAATAGCATCGAATAACTTCTCTTCATAGAAAACCTCCCTACAAAACTCCTCGGGAATATCTGTAACAGAATTGTTACCGAGAGGATGGTGGATTAAATGAACAACACAAACACAATATGTGAAAGAAAATATAAATTTATGAAATAAATTATTAATGAAAAATAATGATGTATCAACACAATAACTCATTCGTTCAACCCACAATTACACTCACAACCATTCACAATACATGAATAAATGAAATATTAATACAAAATAAAACACAGATACAAGGAATCTCTTGGATTATACATAGATCCAAAGAACCTTTACTAAAGTTATATTAACGCAAGTATAAATTACAATAATAAACACAAACAACAAACTATACTATCGCATGTATGGATTGCGACACCTAGCACGAACATATACATGTATTTAATCAAGTTGCTAGCTTTTATTGAGAATCATGCAATGCCTTGAAATACTATTGTGATCTGAAATAACCATGTAAATACAACAATGTATTCAATTGTATTACAATTGCAACACACATATGTGTCTCAACCCTGTATAACCGTACGATTCACTAACAGTTGAATCGCCGCCCAGTTTCCCCGAAGACCTAGGGTTGACCAATACTTTTATCGGCCGTTTGCCCTTCACGGATCCACCACAGTTATACGTACAGACAGCATACAACATCTACTAGAACCAACGTTCCTCAATACCCTAGATGTCGCCCCGGATGTTTACAACTTTAGACAGCTCCGACACTTGGACTTCTAGATTTCCGGATATTTACACGTCACGACAGATGTAGACGAACAGACAGTTCGACAGACAGACAGTCAGATACTTCAATTCGATTGCACAATAAATCAGCAAAAATTTCAGCTACGATATCAGAGATTTTATCAGAGACGTTATCAGACGTTATCAGATGCGTTATCAGAGATGCGCTATCAGATGCGTTATCAGATGCGTTATCAACGATGTTATTAGAGATGTTTTCAGATGCGTTAACAGATGCGTTATTAGATGCGTTATCAGATGCGTTATCAGCTATAATAAAGAAACCAGACTAATAATAGTTGTCTCAAAAAATAATCTAAACCTTAGATTACGCTAATGCATTTAAAGTCTAATAGTGACTAGTAATTCCAAATATTCCACGTTTAAAATCTACATTGCAATAAAGGCATCATTATATAAAATGATAAACTGAATAAAATTCACAATAAAACGAAATATAAATTTAACACTCACACCTTTGGCTGGGGATTGAAAGACGAGCTTATCTATCCTGTGATTAGATAATTTAGGTCCCGTAAAATTGATCATAAATATTCTGCCTTATATACCCTCAAATAGGTGAGCATAAATCACAGCAAGATTACCGTGCACCACGTGAAACTAATGTTCCGGATTTCATGTAAATAAAAATCAGGCACATGCAAATCGTTACACGCCGCTTACCTTGGAGAAAACCACTTATTCACCCCAGGTAATGCATGTACGACGAAGCAAAGAAAATGGTGAGATTAGTTTGTAAATTAAGAAAAAAATAAATTTAATTTTCCCCTAATTCTGTGACAATATCCTCGGGAATATATCTTACAGTTCTATCTCGTGGAAATACTGTTACTGCAGGTGTCCACGCGTGTTCGTTATGATCAATAATTTCAATTGGAGCTCCTTGTGATTTATATTTTGATTCGTGTAATACTTCTCCGGTTATCGTCGCTACCGATATTGGAAATCTTAATGACGTTTCTAATTTGGTTATATCTTGAATTGTTGCCCCGTGATCCTTCACTGTCAATCCCCATTCGGTTATTTTTTTGCGTCTTAGATCAGTTAATTTATTTCCCTGGGATGCATTCGTGAAGTGTTCTATTACTCGTTCTGCTACACAATTCATTCTCGTTGACAAAGTCAACGACGACGTTTTCATAGCTGCTAGTTTTTCAATACTTGGCTTATCATTTAGCGGATATATCCCATAAACAACAGCTGTTACAGGATAAGCTCTCTCGCAGTATGGTTTGTCAATTCCAGTCAGAATTCCTGGTTTGGAATTTTGACTCACAATGACAGTTTTTTATCTTTGAGAATTGGTTCAAAGTTATCTCTGATAATCCATTCTCCTTCCTCTTGGATAATGAATTTAATTCTAAAAAAAAATACTTTTTCCCCCCAAGATGTGAAATTATCTGAGATGCTATTTCGTCGTTCATGGTAGCATCCATTGTGGGTACATTGATATCATCATCAATAATTTGAAATGTCGACCACGTATGAGATGCACCATCGCGCTTAAATTCATTAAAACAATTACGAAGTTTACCTAATATGGTTCTATCGTCTATTAGACTTTTTGGTATATCAGAGATTCTATCGAGATTGAATTTAGCATTTTTCCAAGGCTTAATTTTCGATAATCTCTCGAACTCCTTCATGCTATAATTAAAACAAGTATTTAAATAGAGAGTTTTTATATAAAGAATCATTGCAAATGGCTCATGATTGGATCAGTAACCAAGTGTAACAAATCATGCAGAAAGGAATTCTGTGGGTATCATATGCAAAGTTTTCGTCGAGGAAGTCTTGGACCGGTCGCTTGCATACAATGTGGGGTAGGAGTGAGAGGAAAATCACAGTTGTGTCTCGGTTGTGGTGGTAAACGATACAGTGAGTTGAAGCGTTATTATGATAAACGAGCTAAGAACTCTGACTGTACCCCTGACAGCGTCAACGACAAGATCATAAAAACTCCCCACGACTACATCCATAGATTTTCCAATATCATATTTCAACCAAATAATGAATTAAACAAACAAAGTATTATGTATATAAATGAACCAAGAATTTCAACCGCATCCAGTGATTGTAAACTATGAAGCGTCTCGTGACGGTATTGTCAGACATCGCAGACTGAAGAAGCCAGTTGGTGTTGACAATGGTATGGGGTTTTTGATATTTAACTCTAGAGGGAAAATACATCTTAATCACCGTTTTGTATACGAGTGTTTCCATGGATTGATCAAGGACGGTCTTGTTATTGATCATATTGACTCTAATTCTAAGAACAATTCTTTATCGAATCTACAAGCTATTACACAACGTGAAAACACAGAACGAGGTGGACTGGTACTTGTAAAACAGTTTGGAAGAGACCTGTAAAATTATTTAATACGGCTACTAACGAGGAGATAGTATTTCAATCAATGACCGCAGCCGGTAGATATTTCGATATTTGTATACCCTCGGTACATAGAGTAGCAGAGAATATAACCAAGATGGCGATTTCCAGAAAAAACGGACAAAAAATTCAGTTTACTTATGTCTAACTATCTGTATTTTGCATTCATTAAGGGCAATAACTCGTTAAGGTATATTACGGCTTAACAAAGAGAGGTAATGTCGGTGTCACTTAATCTAAACTGATTCGCTTTTTGTAAGAAATAAATCAAATACGCGGTGTTTACAACAATTGTATTTTTTTGTGTATTTTTTCAAGTATTCGGTCTTACTTCAGCGTTGTAAATGATCACAAAATTCGGTTTGAATTTATACAGTCAAGTATTAATTAACACTACCAATGCGCAATTATTGTGTAAAAGTCGGCTTACCTGTGTGAATCCATGGCTGGCAGAGGGATTAAGTGGTTAACTAGAGCTGTGCACAGTCTTTTGTAGTCCGCAGAGTGAATAATACAATCCCAAATACGTCATTGATAGTACAAAAATCCCAATGTCATTGATAAACCCATTGTCATTGATACAAAAAAACCAATGTCATTGATAATACAATTCCCAATGTCATTGATAATACAATTCCCATTGTCATTGATAAACCCATTGTCATTGATACAAAAAACCCAATGTCATTGATAAACCCATTGTCATTGATAAACCCATTGTCATTGATAAACCCACCTGCGTGGATTATAAAAGAGCGAACGTACTGTCGTATACGCCATTCGGTGTATAGGAGTTCCAATTGTAATGCCCAGAAACGGATATATGGCATTGTGCTGTCTTAGGTAAGTGTATTTTATATTCTTGAAAATTGACCCCAATTTTTTTATTTTTTATAATTGAAAATATATAATTATATATAAAATGAATTATGAAAATATTACTCAGATTATAGATGCAGTATTAAATCTCAAAAACAGGGAATTCAGTTGTCAGATGATTTGAACCCTGATCAAATTATGTCGGAATATCAGGATAATGAGTTTGCAACTATGAACAATAAGTACACCCTTTCAAAAAAGTATTCATTAATCAAGAGGATTCAATCATCTATACGTAATTCTCTTGCTTATTGTGAAAATGTTGGTGTGTTTGTCCCGTTATGTACTATCGTTGAGCGTGTAAGGAGAGATTTGGGTCAAGAGTATGAGATTAAAAAGTTAATAAATTCAAAAGTTAGAGATATTAAGAATCTAATTAAACAGAATGAGACCCTTTAAGAGCCGCAGTTGTATAAACTGTGTGTAAAATACAGGTATTCTAAGGTAGTTTTCAACAGATTTTCCAATCAAAAGATTTTTCAGCGGTAAAATTCTATACAAGCTTGCTATACAGGTATGGCCATTCAACCAACAACAATAGCGGTGAAATTCTGTAGCTTGCACCACGCGCGCTATCAGTGAATGGAAAATCCTATACAGGTATGGCCATTCAACCAACAAACAATAGCGGTGAAATTCTATAGCTTGCACCACGCGCGCTATCAATGAATGGATAATTCTATACAGGTATGGTCATTCAACCAACAAACAATAGCGGTGAAAATTTCAAATACAACCAGGGAGTTGTAACAGTTACAGATTTTAACACTGAAATATTTTTTTTTTAGTCATTGGGTTAGTATTCTCAGTAATTCTTTAACGTGTAGACATGAATGAACATACTGCATGATTTGATCATAGTCACACATAATCGTTGTTATAGTATTCTCTTGCAGCTGTTGTAATTGTGTTTCAGTAAGAAGGAATATATCATCGTCGCCTAGGTTATCAATGATTAGTTCAACGTTGAAATCTCTTTGATGAAAATCCATAGGATTTTTACGATGAAAAATTTCCCTTATTGCGTTTTCTAGTTTATGTTTCTCATGAATGGTTATTCGCGTATGATGATACATATTATGTGAAAAAGTCTACACTGCTCTGAATGGAATCTCTTCTAGATTCAACAAAGCAATTCGATTGCAATTTACGACGAAAATCCTTTCAGGATTTCACATCTAAAGTCATTTTTAATTGTTCCCCTCGAAGATCAATTAAAGAAAAACTCTGGTCGGTTATTCTAAAATTCATCCTGGTTATGAGTCGATTAGTGGTTTCCAAGTAGGTTAAATGAGGTGGATTCATCACAATTAAACTCCCCGGGGAAACATTCGGGGAAAACGTGTATAGGATATATCCCAGATCAGCATTATCTGATTTTTCGATGTTAACTGCGAAACTCCCTAGCACTACATCACAAATAACGTGTATTGCAATAACTAATGATATATCAACGTTGCCGGGTGATCTGCGTTTGTTATTTTTATACAATGAATTATTCGACCGTAGAATTTCCATATGAGGATTTATTTTAAACTATAACGAGTGAATCTGTGGAAAGAATTCGTCAATGAGTTTCTTCAACGACGTTTTCATTGCTCGTACATCCCATCCTGTAAATTTATAAAAGACGAAATTGTCATTGGTGAGTGAAAATACTTTTTTTAATTTTTCACTCTCCGATGATTTATCTTCGTAGACAAATGAGAGTAATCTATCATTGAGGTAGTTCATATCAGAGATAATTTGATTTAGTTGACGATGTTCTTGTTTGATTGTCACGTTGAGATGTTAAATCGAGTAGCAGAGATCATTGTAGATGTTCTCGCAATTGTCCCAATCGTGTTTGGAACATTTGTTTCATCGCGTTGAAGATCCCAATGAGACTTTTCTCTGTGATTATAATTACACCCTCCGCACCAAGATTAAACCGCCATATTATTCTATCATACGTGTTGTATTCGTAACCTCTAGATATATTAGTTTCTGTTCCGTCGAAAACTTGATATAAAGTTTTATCATAAATGTCTTGAGGTCGTAGAAAACTAATGTTGAAGTTGTAATTGAACTTTGGATCTACAACAGGTAAATCATCATCGAAGAAATCAGATTTTACAGGTTCTTTTAACCTATGATGAACCGCAGGAAGACTATTTAACCACGCTGTGTGAATCCGTGGGAAGAATTCATCGATGGTGTCACTGAGTTTTTGAGGCATCCATGGTATGTTATATACTGGAAATTTAAACGTGGGGATATCTTCAACGCGGATATTACGTTTTGTTGCAAATGATATTCTCGATGCTGGTTCATAACTATCGAGAACATATCTAACTAGTTGTGCATTATAATTTTCCATGTCGTCGATAATTTTATTACATACTTCCATGTACCTAACTACCTTATATCGGTTTGGTGGGATTACCGGTATACTAATTTTCGTTATCAAATTACCTCGAAATCGCTCAAACTCACTATTTATCGCTGCGAATTTATAGGAATATCTTCTTCAAGTAATAAATTACCTATATCACTTCCCCCCCCCCAGAAATATGCTTAGTACGGACAGTTAAACTATATGATGGTTTTGGTAGTGGTGTGCCATGATAATCAATACTAACTTCCTCACCATGTTTTATCGAAATAAAATCAGATTTTAGTGGCTCACGTGGTAGATCTTTTATGTCGACGGTGCCTGGAATATACTCAGGATACCCCAATAAAGTTCTAAGTGAGTTGTTATATATATCTACAGCATAGTTAGGTGAATTTATCTCAATGACAGTTGACAATAGCGGTTCATGTCCTTTTATTTCGATGGGGGATTAATCAGGTCCATCTTCGACGACAATGATATTTTTTTCTTATGATTGCTTCGATGGATTCTATGATTATTTTATTGATTTCTTTGATGTCATATGCGCCGGTGGGTAGGTGTATTGTGTGCCATTCTGATTCATCAGTAGTACCTGCGGTACTGGGTTTATTTCTGTATGAAAATGTAAAACTGTTATTGGGGAGTTTACCATTAAATGGTTCTGATCGCACATTTGGCCAGCTGTAATAACATCTTAATTGCGTTAATGCTATCTCAGATGCTGCCAGTGTAGGATTAAATTCAACGCTGAACTCTGGTGTTTTCATTACCATTGAGATCAACTTTGTCTTTGTCGTGGTAGTATTTTCTGCTATTCGTTGAAGCAATTCTTGTGACATTGTTATTATAATTGTCAAATTGAAATTGTTTTCACGCTCCAATTTCGACATCGTTGAATCATACAACCGAACCATCTTTGAGAATTCCTCGTCGGATATAAATTCGTCATGAGATCAACATTGACAATTGCGAATACGCGTTGGATACTATGGTGAGTTTAACAACATAGTTATGCAGTTTTCGCTGAGAGCATGATGATATTTTTTTTGTTATTCCGGTAAATACTCCAGCGATTGTTGCTGCTGCGGATATACAAATTGGAACAACAACTGGAGCTATCAGAGTCACCGAAGATAGTATTATTCCAGCACTGGCAATTAAACCAGATACCGAGTACACGGTTACATCAATGACGTTGATTCTTCGTTGGTATTTTTTTTACTTTTACGCGGTATTGTTCAGCGAGTGTTCCTAAGCTAGTTTGAAATGCTTTGACGGTATCATAACGGTATTGAGATACTGAAGGTATCGTTGACAATGACTTCGTCATTAGTTTTGATGACATTTTTATCTATTAACACAGTAAACAATTTCAATTGAATCTCTTCGATTTCAGTTTAATTGTTTACTTAAATCTGCTACGAATTCCACATACCACGACATTGAAAACCTAGCCAAATTATTATCTGTGGATGTTATCGTGAATTGTTCAATCGTATCATTGTCGATGATCGTTGATATTGTATTATTGACTCCAGATGAACTCGACGATGATATATTAAACAGAGTTGGTGTCACTAGTGTTAATCGATAAATACCTTTGACGCTTGCAGTGACATGTAAAATATTATTTGTAGGTGTCCACGTATATGATCCGTGTTGAATCGTGTACAATACGTTGTTGGTTTTCTCATGAGGGATTTTTGTTTTTCCAAGTATTGGTATCATCCTTGATGCATCCGCTACGATTTTATTGTTTGATGTTTTGAGATCATCGATGGATGTTTTATATCTGGGAGTTTTATATCAATTTTATCCATCGTGGTTCCAAAAAATCTATCTATGATGTTTCTGCGGAATGCTGAAAATTGTTTTACTTGGTCTTCATATTTTCCTTGAAGTGTTGTTAGTTCCAACATAGAATCTTTTACCGTTATGAGATTCGGTGCAGTCACTGGTGGTTTATCAAAAACTCCTGTCACGAGTTTATCAATGTTGTCCACGATGGAATTTTGAAACCCAATAAATTTATTAAATTCTATTATATGATTGTCATATTGTTCACGTATTTTTTTTAGATCCTCGGGAGATTTTTGTGACATAGATGTATTTATTTGATCCTGTAATTTTTTTTTAATTCATCTAAGTTTGTTATCGATGAGATTGCTCTCCTGATCATTTTTTTTACTTGCCCGATAGTAACTTCTTGTTGTTGCCGTGATACTGATCTTCTATAAATATATGCCATGTTATATATTACACGTTTCTCTTTAATTGATTTTGAAAAGTCTTTGATTTTTCATCGTGTATACATGGATGACTTTGTGAGGTAATTTAGAACTCGTCGAGATAGCTGTCAACGCGTTAAGAACTTCTTGTCCACATATTGGAGGATCTGTTAATGTCTGCGTGGGTAACGTTGAATGCCAAACTGGGATTTTAGAAAATTCAGATACATATTTGGGAAATTCATTTGGAGGTGGTAATCCATATGAGTCAAAATAAATTATCGATGTTGGATATATCGCGTAACAAACCCAATGAGTTCCAGGTCCAGTATTATCATCGAGATTAATTATACCAGTTTCTGGTATTTGTGGTTGTGCTGGTAATTGATCTCGCTTGAATACACCTCTGAAATGTTTTATTGGGAGTTTTTTTTTACTGCGTCGAGTAAATCAAAATTTGACATTGGATTTAACTGGTTTTGTAATATCTTGTGAATCGACATCCTGGTAGTCTGAATCCTTTTCCCTTTTTTTTAGTTCTAACTGATCCACCAGTTGCTATCTTTACTGCAAGTCCTGCAGCGGTACCAATAGCCCCTAGCGCTGCTGCTTTAGCCACCGCAGGAGCTGCTGCTGCAATCAAGGCTGGAACCGCAGCAAGCAACGGGAATATACCTCCGGTTTTAATAATATCTTTGACAGCAGCTTGTGAAAAAGTTAATTTAACTCCTGTGTTAGCTTTTAGTGCTTTATTGAAATGATTAATTTGAGTTTTCGTCAGCGATAATTAATTTGATCCACCTGTCATCTGTTCTTTTTTAAGCGTTATCGTTGTGCCACACGCAGTATAATTTTTCGACTGAAGTTTCTTTACCTGACCAGGTGTCAGGGTGACATTAACATGATTGTACGACATTTTATTTAGATAGTGATCATTTAATTATCCTGTTACATATTTTATATCGGTACGTCAATGACTCGCATTTTTCCACCACCGCCTTCAAGCATCATAGATTTATCACTAAGAATAACAGCAATTGCTCTAAATCCTTCAGGAGGAGAACGAACACGAGCCTGAAATTTTACATCAACGGTTGAGTGTTTAGATCAATCAAGATGTAGCAACGAAAAGTAATAAATCGGGTATAATGTTTTAAAATCCCACTGTGATATTTGTAGTCTAGTATCGACATTTTGATCACGACCCATATAAGACCACAACCGATGATAAACTCGTCCTATTTGATTGTCATCGTAATTAATAAGAAGTTGTTCTGCTGGTTCTTGCTGATTATTTACTCGCAATGATACTTCATTGATCAAATGTCATATGAGACCGTAGTTGTATACTATCATTTGCAACTGTGGCTATTATTTTAGTTCTATTAACACTTTGCAGTGCAACAAAAACATGTCTTGGCGCAGAAATATTTTTTGTAAGTGCAAGTTGCCAGGTGAAAGGCCCAGTAACGTTATTAGTTAATCGTAGATGTTGTAACATCAGCCCAGCTCAATAATGACCTTCCTCCCTTATCCATAAAAGATAACAATCGCGCTTCAACATTCAACGATGGAGTCATAACTGGCATCCATAGCACTAAATTTGTCAATTCTACATTACCATCTCTGATAGGATTAGCACCACGGTGAAGAGCATAATCATCAGTTGATCTTCGTGTTAGCACTACAGTATGACTAGCACCAAAGATAACTCTTAGGACATCTCTACAAAATCCAAATATATGAGATAGTGGAATTACACATGAAAATCTACCAAGATTGTCTATGTTCTTTTTTCGTGCTGCAAATCCTGCGTTGTAAGGTATGATAAAGATGTATCATCTTTACTTACAACAACAGCCTGAACATCAGCATCATCATTAGTAGCTGAAGTTTCTTTTTTGGTATTTTTATAATAAATTCATTATGATTAGCGCTATTGGTACTAACTTTTGCAAACATCATAGAATGACCTGCAGATTTAATAAAATCATCAGAATATCTAGCTAAACCTATTATTGTGGTTGCAACATCAACATCGTTATCGATGGATTCGATTCTAGTAGAATTAATCATATACTGCGCGCTGCTATATAACGCCATTATTCCATTATTAACAAACTCGATCGGAATATTTTCGAGATTATCAGCATCAGCAAATGGAATATTATCATGCTTTACTAGTCGTCCCTCTACTTCGATGTACGCTTCACACGGTAAGAAGTATTTAGATGTATCATCAAATCTAAGTTCAATTCGTGATCTTCTATTTGCATTTTGGGCTCTATACGAATAATACTGATAATCGCGTATATAATTATTTTTTCCTACTGAAGCATCTACATCAAAAGCATCATCAACTTCTTGTTTAAACATTTTATTCTATAGTCATTGATCTAAATCATTAATCGTTTCAGACCGGAACCAGCAATTAATCTCAACCTCGCTTTTGCTATTTTATTAATTGCGCTACCTATTTTAGGTGGCATTTGATCCGTAGATTGTAATTTTACTGGTTTTCTCTTTGAAGTAAAACCTCTTGCTAACAACATAAGTTTGTCTCTAGCGGCACTTAACACGTCAACGGCCTTATTACCAGCTGCTGTACCAATCTTATCACCGATAACTCCAATAGCTTTTGATGCTATTTCTTTACCTTTTGGTAGCAATTTTGGAGCAACTCGAGTAAATAATCCAGTAACAATATCACCGAGTCCATTTCCATATGTGAGTTTGTAAACTGGTAATCATGAATTTACGACATAAACAGGTCTTGCTCTGTTCATACTACGATGTACTATCATTTTATTTTAATGCTATATATCTAATCGGTGATCAGTCGCGGCGATGAAAAATCCAAAGGATTTTCAGTCGCTGTAATAATCATCAGTAAGTTCATCGATGAAACTACGATATAGTTGTATATCCATTACACGACCTTGAAATAATCGTTGACAGATTTCAGCAGCTTCGTTAATTATCTCCGGAGAATTATTTCCAGCTCGTTTTCCTCCAATAAGAACTTCTGACCGTGATATATCATCGAGGATACTTCTTGAACAGGGCATATTACCACCGTGATATCCCTCACCGGTAAATTCTTTTTCTGCTGTACCAGTTGTATTTTCTTCAGAATCAACTTGGACACGTTGAGATACAAAGGGTGCAATTGGTGTCGGTGGTTTTTCTATTTGAAGTATCAACTTTTAAAGATTCTTTAATCCTGTATCATTGTGTGGTAGTGTAGACTTTTTAATTGTTGCCAAATATAATTTATTTTTCCATTCATCCTTAGTAGTTATAGTGTCTTCATACCCGCTATTCATATGTTGTTCTCGTTGAGCTTTTGGAAATGAATCGATGATACATTTAGCAAATTGTTTATCAGTCATAGATTCTTTCCTAATATCCTTTATCACATCACTTTTAAACATTTTCTCCGGATTAAGATCTCTTCGTGTTGTTTTACTTTTTTGTTGTTGTTGTTCAAGTGGTTCACGCGGTGCGCTAACAAGTTGTTCAACTTCTTCAAGTGGTTCAGGTGGTTGTTCTTGTTGTCTTATAGCAGTTACTATATCACCAGGGAGTGTTTTCAAGTATTTTTTTGCTGTTTTAGATCTTTTTGCTATCTTTGCGGTCTCTGTACCAACTTTTGCAGTCTCTGTACCAACTTGTTCAGTAGCGGCAACAACTTTTTCAGTTGCTGTAGTTATCGGCTTAAATAATTGTTCAGTGTCAGCAGTAAATCTAACTTTGCTTGTTGTCGAGCTTGCAAATTATCTCTAAAAGAGTCTCTCACCGGGAGAAATTTCTTAATCGCAGCCAATGTTCTCTAGTTAACCTAGTTATTTGTGCTTCTCCGACGTTTGCCTGTAAAGGCTTGTCCGATTCACCCTCTCTGCTGCTCGTTCAATGCTTGAAAACCATGCCCCAGCCACCACGTGTAGAGTATATTTTTCAAAGTGTTATATGTGGTGTAGCAGTGTTACTGACCAGCTTCGCATAGCTAAAACATACCGCTGAAAAGCAGAGAGACTTTGGCGTTCCACCAGACTTACTATGCTAAACAAATTTTTGAAGTAAGACATAAATCCACGGTGATTTCTTTCAAGAGTGCTCCTAAAACTCGCCATTTCGACTGCAAGAACAAATTTAAAGACCAAATAATGTTTCCTACCTAACAAATTTTCAGCAATTTTTATGTTTAATAACTTCATGGTGGTTTCTGGTTTTTATAGTCATATCATTATATTTGTTGTAAAACGCTTTGAGCTTCTAAACAATGAGCGCTGTACAAAGTCCTCATTATTATTATTATTATTGTTGTTGTTATTATTATTATAATTATTTTTATTATTATTATTATTATTTTTATTATTATTATTATTATTATTATTATTATTATTATTATTATTATAGGCTGTGCTCATTATAATGTAATGCAGTGTTGATTTGCCCTATTATAGTTAGTATAGTATGATATCGTCTTATATTGAAGAGCTGTAAAATACTAATCATAGTAGTTGAAAGAAATGTCAGACATAATTATTAAATGTCTATGATAAAGTGACTGGGTTTATCCATATGAAATTTCCAAGAATCAAAGAATAATTTGTATTAAAGGCAGGTAAAAATGAAACACAATCATTATAGTTGCAATACTATTTTTCTTAGTATCAAAAATGCATCAGATTTGTGTATTGTAACTTATCATATTGTTTATCGATTATACGATATTTTCCTAATTGTGTTATTTCTAAAAGTGGCAACATATGAGCATTGCTCAATTGTACCTGAAAGTGTCAATTTTGGAGGGTGTATCATTTAACTTGTTCTGCTCTAAATGTTTACCTTTTCTTTAATCTGTTAAAGGATGGAATGTATTAACGATGCATTAATAATAATGTCATCACACTTCTACTACGCTTGAGTTTGCATTAAGGTTAGAATTTTGTATTAGTATATTCTTATCCGTTACCTTTACTTTGTCAAAATCGTGAAGTATATTACTTTACAGCTCTGCTTTATTCTGCACGACAGGCGTGTCAAAAATAAACAAGTTTGTATAAAGCTACTTCTGATGTTAAACAGACACTGTAAACCCATGTAGTAGTGGTATGAGTTTTGGTCTATTTGATTTGTCTGTGGATGGATTTGAGATGACCAAGATGATGAAGTAGATGAGTTCAAGGAGTTAAAAAAGGAAAGAGACAACGACGCTAACGAATGAACGCGATTTTAATAAATCCACAACAAACTTGAGATAAGAATAATTTAAAACACCATTATGTAAACAATTATGTAGACTAATGTTTATAAGTATTTGCAAATTGACTGGTTACATACATATACATACATATGGATTCACAAGCAAATGGGCGTGCAACTTGCAAACTTACAGGGCAGTACATGTGTCGTTTTTAAATAGCTATAGCAATGGTCATCCTCAAAATATACTTTCCTTGTTATTTATTTTGATCAAAATTATAAAACGATATTTTAAAAACGATATTTTAAAGTTTTCAAGCTGAAAGGCTTTAAATATGTACATCAAGTATCTGATTTTTATAATGTGGATACATCAAAGAAAATTATGAGCATAATAGTAGTATTAAAGAACAAATGAGGGCCTTGTCCATGTTATGACTGTTTATACAATTTGAAATACACAATAGCTATAAAAGGGGATTCATACAGTTGGTATTATATCCTATTTTAACAGGCATTCGGTCAGTACAGTATTCCAACCTAAATAAATATAGATTAGAACATTGCTATCTTCTATCCCAAATCAAAAATTGCAACTAATCTTAAAGTTAACACAAGATATGTGAAAATAATGTTATGTTTGTTTTATGAATCAAAAATGAAAGCAAATGCATGCTGCAATATCGTAAATTGTATTTTATTGGTTTATGAATTAAACTAGCTATTTTGTAAGCCCGTTATTTGATATTAAGTATAATATTGATATTATAAATTACAATTATGTTGGTCTTACTAAAGTATCAAAATAACTAAACTACTTACGAGGAAGATTTCATATTATAATACCGATCTTTCGTACAGTTATGTTTATTCATGTTCCAGATTAATATTGAGCAGCAGAGGGGGCGAGCCGGACAACATTTTTAAACAAGTTTTCAATGAAATCAGGCTTCTACGGCCAAGATGTGGTGAATCGGATACAAGTTTTCATGGATTAGGATGAAATCAGTCCAAAAAAAAATCAATGATCAGGCAAAAAATAATAATGAAATCAATGAAATAAAAAAAATGACTAAGCCTCCATTCGATTTTCAACCGAATATTTGATCCAATCCGATACGATATCGTGTTCGAGGGTCATGTAAATTTATTGTTACAAATCCGTGTGGGGCAGACTGAGCATGACTAAAGAAATTTCTAAATTGATTGAAGTCCATATCAGAACACCATGTCTGCCAAATATTTCGTAGCGTATGTGTATCAACGCCGTTGAATACACACAACACATTACAATTATCTCTGATCACTTTTGGAATCTGAGTGTAGCGTTGAGTGACATAGATCACATCCGTGTTTTTGTGCCTGCCTCGGGAAAATATTCTAGCAGGATTTTTTTGTTTATCTAACATGACATCATCGTATACAACTAAATTGTTGATACTTCCATCGAGGTCTTCTACTGATGGTGCCTCGTCAATATCGGTTATAAATTCAATAACATCCTCGCCGGCAATCTCTGAAGCGTTTTCATTAAAATCTTTTAGCACTTCATAGCATCGTTGGTCATCTACGCTAGGGGCAATTAAATACAACTTATCCCACTTCATCCATCTCATTATTAAATTGAGCAACAATTGCGTCTTGCCGGATCCAGATGGTCCGATTACAATTGCGCGGATAGAGTTTGGTAGCGCTGCATGATGCTTAACTGGTTCTCTTGTTTTAGTCGCTGAAAAATCAATTATATTCATATCTCTATACATAAATTATGGATCTATATTGTGTGAAGTGTAAAAAACGTACTGGCACAGATGACTTGACGACGATTACAACAAAAAATAACCGATCAGCGCTTTCTGGTAAATTAGTACAATGTGGTACAAAGAAATTTAGATTTGTTTCTAAACCCAAGGAACCTTTAAAAAAAAACGAGGAGGTGATATCGCTGCCAAATTAGCAAAACTCCCTGGAACCCCATGGGCAAAATACCCTGGAGAAAAGCACCTTCCAGGATATAGCTACTGTGGACCGGGAACCAGACTTGATATCAGACTCAATAATCATAACCAACCCAACCCCGGTGAGGAACTAATAAACGCTATTGATAAGGCCTGTCACCTTCATGATGTTGCTTATAAAAGCAGCAATTTGCAACACAGGCATCTAGCAGATGTGAAATTAATTCATGCGTTAAATGCTATTCCTGATAAATCCTTCAAAGAAAAATTGGTTTCATTTTTGATAAAATCGGCTATGAAAAGTAAATTGATGTTAGGTGCTGGTAATTAATAACAACATGGAATCTATTTACTATTCCCCAAGAGGATACTGGAGGGGTAAATCAGCAATCCATAAACTCGCTAGCGCTGCAAAAGTGAAAAAGGCTACTGCGGCTCATTGGTTATCCAAACAGGCACTATGGCAAATTTACTTACCACCGCCTAAACAAATTAATGTCTCGCATTTTGATGTGACCGGACCCAATGAAGTTCATCAGGCTGATCTATTATTTCTGCCACATGACCACGGTTACAAATACGCTCTAACCGTAGTTGATATTGCAAGTCGATACAAAGAAGCAGAACCGTTAAAAACAAAATCAGCCACTGAAGTGGCTTCTGCATTTGAAAGAATTTATCGACGCGGTCCTCTGCATTGACCAAATCTATTACAAATTGATCCTGGCAAGGAATTTCAGGGTGCAGTGTTATCAACAATGAAGCATCATAATGTCACTATCAGACGGGGGCATACTGCACTGCATCGTGATCAGGCAATTGTAGAACGGTTTAATAAAACCCTTGCTGAGCGGTTATTTGGATATCAATACGCAAAAGAATTCATCCAAGAAAAAAGATCCCGTGAATGGGTTAAAAGGTTACCAGCTGTGATTACTGCACTGAATAACGAGATTACTAGAACAATCAACATGAAACCTATCAATGCGATTAAAAAGAAGTCAATACCTGAAAAACCACAAAAAGATTTCAAAGAACCAATTCTTGGTAGTAATGTCATTGTGAGGTATTTATATGAACCAGGAGAGCTTGAGGGTGGCAGAAAAAGAGCTACTGATCCTATTTGGAGTGTTACTGCACACAAGATATCTAGTATAACACGATCTACGGGTAGACCTCCAGTCTATAAACTGGAATCAACTGCCCCTCAGCGGGTTTTTACTAGACAACAATTACAAGTGATTCCTGACGATTTTCAATTGCCACCGCATGGTCTTAACTAGCACCGTTGCGTCTATTGCACTCAAGACAAGTCAACATCACATTATTTCTGACATGACCGAGATTGTTATTTTTTCTGTCAACGGTGAATTGGCGAGGATCCTTATCCGAATACTGCCAACGCATTATACAATTGCAACTTGCGCAGTGATTATTCTGTTGTTGCTTCAAAGTGATTATTAATTTAGCATCAATATCAAATTCTCGTTGTTTTTTTTTTTGCCTTGTTGTTTGTAACCGGAGAGTTTTTTATCAATAATTTTAACATCAATATCATCCATTGTGGTGTCATTATCATCGAAAACAATTCTTCGAAGTTGATTTATTTTTCGTACTCTGGATACTGAAAGATAGACTAAATTTGACCATTTGATGCGATTATCCACCATCCAAGCAATTGTATCCGATATAGTCAATCCCTGTGAAGAATGTATTGTTGCTGCGTATCCTAGCGTCCACGGGGATTTATTAGCACGCAATGCATCTTCAACGACATTGATATCAACCAGCACAATATCATTTAATACGAGAATTTGTTTTTCACTTTGTCCTGGAATATCAACTTCAATGTTCTGTTTTCGTGTATCCGATGGCCTATAACAAAGAGGCACTGGAAGTGTTGCAAATTTTTGTTTATGCAATTCAAATAACTTCATCTGAAGTGTATCCCTGACTATTTTTCTACTTGCATTGATCAAATCGTTTGGTCTCCACATTTCCCAGAAATAATTCATTGGAGTTTCCGAAATTATTTCACGGGCTATTTCACACTGGATTCTATCCGGTTGTAATCTAATTAGTTTCTTAAATTCTTTTAATTTTTCATCAAGTGATCTATGATCGGTATCAATTTCTTCATAATAGTCTACAAAACCTTTTAGCCATTCATGTGGGGATGCACCGACAAATGGTGGTGGTTGGCCATGATCACCGCACATGACGACTTTTGTATTTTTTAATAACAACCACTCAAGAAATATTTTTAATACATCTTCTGACACTGTGTCTATTTCATCCCAAATCATGATTTCAGGAATAAATTTCTCTCCCATACGCTCAGGAGTCCATTTATCTCCCTTCCGTCGGAAAAAGCTGTGATAAGTGCAGGCATTTACCCCTCTCTGTATCATTTCTCTTGCAAGTCTGTGAGTCGGTGTTAGTACAATCATGTTTGGATTGGAAACACGAAATAACTCAATTGCCCGGGTTGTTTTTCCTGACCCACCACAGCCGTTTAAATAAACTGTTTCATACCGGCATATTGGATCAGAAATCGGTGGTGCATTAGAAAATTCTGAACACTGATTGCTTTCTAAATAATTATTTTCAATGGTAACATCAGCTGATTGAATATAATCATGAATCATTTCTTTCTTAATTCTCCATGACCCCCAATTCTCGTTGCCAGTAGCCTTAAAATCAGCCATTTTGCTATTTATGTAAAATGAATCAGTGGCAACTCTAACTGCGGTGTTAGGAAATTTATTGATCATTGAAAACAGATTAATAGAAGCATAACCAAGCATAGAAGCTCTCAAATGTGTGTACTGCGGATTGTATCCATCATTGTAAGTAACAATTGTACCCAATTTGGTTCCATCGGACATAAATGCGTCCTTACGATTGACATATAGGCCTTTATTCGTTAAATCCGCGATTACAAAATCGTATTCAGCATTGTCTATAATCAATCGTGAAGAATATCTCGTATTGTCGTATTTGCCACCCTGAGTGAATTTACCGATTATTCTTCGTCCAAGATTTTTTGCTTCATTGTTTCTGATTTCAAATAACTGTTTGGACCAATTCATGATTTGTTGTTCATTAAAATCAGGAAACAGTTTTCGCTCTTTGCTAATTATTTTTTCTAGATCAGGTTGTGGTAACCAGACTGATTTCTGTGCTCGATAGGATATAATTGCTTCACTGACAATTAATGATTTTAACATCTTACAATCAAGCATATACCGTAATAACACTATTGGCATCCAGTGTTTTTCAGACATGTGTTTACCAATCCAAAGATAACTACACGGATGAAGTCCTTCAGCTATTTCAAATGATACTACACAAGCGAATCCGGTTAAATCGAAATCAGGCAGTGGTCCATTAATAGCAACACGGGTCATTTCGTGTGTGGGGTGTCCAAATCGTTTAAAATATTTCTCGCATTCTCCATACCCAAGAAAACTTCCTGGATAACACGCAATCATATCAACTGAAATAACGGTATCAGGGTCGTATTTTGTATTCCATAATCCTCCATGGCCGTATTCAAGACAAGATAATTTGACATCTGATAAAAACTCACTTCGTGTTGGTTTCCACGCGTTTTTCTTTCTAGCAAAATGTGCTGCAATTGATGGTACTGTAAAACAGTTTGCTAATAATTGATCGTTGTCTTCCCCGTCCCCAGAAAACTCACTAGCTAGTTGTTTCATTTGATTATGCAGTTCTTCAGTACGGTACAATTCTCCGTTGGGCCTTACCAACTGATCAAATCTACATTCTTCGTCTGAAGTACTATGAAATAGCCACATTGACACAGGATCGTGTTTACTCAAATGGTAAATAGCATCAAATAATTTCTGCTCTGAAAGAAACTCTTCGGTTTGGGGGATATATTTTACGGTTCTATCCCGTGGGAATATTGTTACTGCAGATGACCACGCGTGTTCATTATGATCAATAATTTCAATTGGGTTTCCTTTTTTTGATTGATATTTCGGTTCTTTAAATACTTCTCCGGTGATTGTTCTTACCGATATTGGAAATCTCAATGATGTTTCTAATTTAGTTATATCCTGAATTGTTGCCCCATTCTCTTTTGCCGTTAATTCCCACTCGGTTATTTTTTTTCGTCTTAGATCAGTTAGTTTATTTCCCCGGGACGCATTTGTGAAGTGTTCTATTATTCGTTCTGCTACACAATTGAGCCCTGTCGAATATTTCATGGGTGCTTGTTTTGCAATATCAGGTTTTTCATTGAGCGGATAGATCCCGTAAACAACTGCTGTGACAGGATAAGATCTTTCGTAGTAGGGTTTGTCAATTCCGGTCAAAATTCCTGGTTTTGAATCCTGATTCACAGTGATAGTTTTTTTGCTCTTCAAGATAGGTTCGAATTTATCCCTAATAATCCATTTTCCATCCTCACGGATAAGGAATTTTATTCGGAAAAAATGACTTTTTTCCCCAAGACGTGAAATTATCACTGCTGCTTTTTCATCATTCATGGTAGCGTCAACAACACCATCAATTCGAAATGTTGACCAACAATAAGATGCTCCATCACGCTTGAATTCATTAAAACAGTCTCTGATGGGTTTATCAAGAATTTTATTCTTGGGTGTATCAGAAACTATATCAAGATTGAATTGAGCATCTTTCCATGGTAATTTCTTGTTACGTTTTTTAGGTCTATCGCGATTAAATTTAGGATTAATTTTCAATAATCTCTTAAACTCTTTCATGTTTCCGTCTACTACACGTTTTTTGGGTTTATCGATATTAAATTTAGGATTAATTTTCAATAATCTCTTAAACTCTTTCATGTTTCCGTCTACTACACGTTTTTTGGGTTTATCGATATTAAATTTAGGGTTAATTTTCAATAATCTCCTAAACTCCTTATCAGCATTGAATTTAGCATTTTTCGAAGTCAATCTCTTGAACTCCCTCATGCTATAATTAAAACAAGCATTTAAATGAAAGATTTATGTATAATGAATCACTGCAAATGGCTTATGATTGGATCAGTAATCCCGTGTAACAAATCATGCAGAAATGAGTTATGTGGGTATCATATGCAAAGCTTTCGTCGTGGAAGCCTTGGTCCGTTACCCTGTATTCGATGTGGGGTTGGGGTCAGGAGAAAATCACGATTATGTCTGAATTGCGGTGGTAAGCGATACAGGGAATTGAAGCGTTATTATGATAAAAGAATAAAAAATGGACAATCAATCAGAAATTTTGACCCTGACGCTGACAACGTCCTTGACAAAATCATAAGAACCCCTCAAGACTACATCGAAAGGTTCATTATTGATCCAAACAATGAATTAGACAAACAATAGTATTATGTATACGAATGAACCAAGAATTCAGACAGCATCCCATGATTACAAATTATGAAGCATCCAGTGATGGTGTTGTAAGAAACCGTAGACTGAAGAACCCAGTTGGTGCTGACAATGGTATGGGGTATTTGGTGTTCACTGTTAATGGAAAGAAAACTTATCTCAATCACAGAATAGTATTTGAATGTTTCAATGGATTGATCGATGATGGTTTTGTTATTGATCACAAGGATTCTAATCCGAAGAACAATTCTTTATCAAATCTGCAAGCTATCACACAGAGTGAGAATTCCAAACGAGGAAGGACTGGCACTTGTTCAAATAAAGCGAGACCCGTAAAATCTTTGAATACAATAACTAACGAAGAAAAAATATTTCAATCATTATATGAAGCCGGTAGGCATTTCGATATTTGTAGAGCCTCAGTACGATTCGTTGCAGAGGGGATTTATCGATCGGCGATTTCAAAAAAGAGCGGACAAAAAATTCAATTTAGTTATGTCTAATGCGTCATATTTTTCAATTAGAGATATGTCATATTATAGAATAATGAATTCTGAAAACATGAATAGCATCATAGTTGAAATAGCAAAATTGAAAAATCAGGATATCAAACTATCAGATGGATTAAATCCTGATCAAATTGTGTCTGATTTTCAGGATATAGAATACGGAGTTAACAACAATAAATATATGCTACCAAAGAAATATGCACTCATCAAAAGAATTCAGAATTATATTAGAGACTCTCTTTCATTTTCCAGTGACATCAGTGTGTTTGTCCCGTTGTATACTATCGTAGAGGGGATACGAAAAGAATTAGGTAACGAATACGAATTGAAAAAAGAAGTCAACTCTAAAATTAGAAACCTACGAGCATTAATTCAAGAAAATTGATTGCCCGACCCTTATCATTTTTTGATTGTGACCGTAAAATCTCAATGGGATTTTCATATTTTGATTGAAATTATCAAAAACTATTTCACACTGAATAAAATCCTAACAGCTTTTCTCTACGGAAAATCCCATGCAAAATCGACTACTTGACCCTACGTGGTTTTTTGATAAAAATCGATGAAAAATGACCAAAAGTCGCTGAAAACAGGCAAAAATTGATGAAAAATGATGAAAATCAATCTTAACAGCTTTTCTCTACGGAAAATCCCATGCAAAATCGACTACTTGAGCGTAAAATCTCAACTGAAAAAACCATCAAAATGGTACAAAATGGTACAAAAATAACACAAAATCAGTGAAATCAGTGATAAACAGGCAAAAAAGTAAAAATATTTCAGAGGCACTACAAATAAAATTATTTCAGTAGTAAAAATATTTCAATGGCACTAGATTCTGTTGCAACAATCATGTCTTTACGGAAAATCGACCACTCAACTGAAAAACCATCAAAATCAATCCTAACAGCTTTTCTTTACGGAAAATCCCATGCAAAATCGACTACTTGACCCTACGTGGTTTTTTGATAAAAATCATCAAAAAATGACTAAAAATCATCAAAAATGACTGAAAATCATCAAAAATTGGCTCAAAATCGATGAAAATCAATCCTAACAGCTTTTCTCTACGGAAAATCCCATGCAAAATCGACTACTTGACCGTAAAATCTCTTTGAGAATAACCACCAAAACTGTCAAAAAATCAGTGAAAAACCACCAAAACTGTCAAAAAATCAGTGAAATCAGTGAATAAAAAATAAAAATATTTCACAGCAATAAAAATAAAAATATTTCACAGCAATAAAATATTGGACCGTTAGGGTGGAATCATCGATGGGGAAAATTGTTTTGCAATTGAAAAATGGTTTGCGATTTCAAATAATGGTCAATGAAGCATTAACGACCCGATTGGCTCGTGAACGATTAGATGCAATTAAGAGATTTGTACCAATTCGTGACTCTGTCAGAAATAAACTGCAACAACGACAGAGTCTTCAGACTGATTTTGCTGAGGGATCTAAAGAGTTGTTTAAACCAATAACTACAACAACGAAACAGATAGTGTCAACAATCTCTGAACAAGGAAAAAAACAAGAAGAGACTTTTCTCCCTGTGTTAGAAAAAATAGCAAAAAGAACTAAACAAACAAAAAAGTCTTTAGAAACACTTCCAGTAGATATAGTAGCTACTTCACGGCAACAACAAAAAAAAGAGCGAGTACTAGAAGAACTAGGTGCTACTGCAAGAAAACAAGAAGAGGAAGAAGACGTTACTATAGAAAACATGTATTCACCGCAAAGTATATTTACATACTATGCATACAGCATAATTAAAAATTTTAAAGATGACAATGATTTAATTAACTTTATCGCGCGGAATTTTTCACTCGATAAAAGAGAAAGAGCTGTAAACAAAGGGTATAAAGAGTATATAAAAAAACGACGAGAATTGGATAAAAAAAAGTATACCTGGCAAACCGTGGTAGATTTAGAATCACAGAAAGTAACCGCAATGATTTTGAGAGTTTTAAAGACAAAGTACTGAGTAAAGTAGAGTATCCAACTGGATTTTTTGGTAAAGAGGAGTCAACTGGAGATGGGTATTTAGGCAGCGGCATAGTTGAAAACACTAGCGTTACTTGTCCTGGTAACATTCTCAGTGATATATCACGGTTAGAAGTTCTCATCGGAGGAAAACGAGCTGGAAATAACTCTCCAGAAATAATTAATGAAGCAGCTGATATCTGTAGACGGTTATTTCAAGTGGTATCATGGATATCAAAACATATCGAGATTTCATTGACGAGTTAGCAAATGGGTATCACAGTGACTGAATTGAAAAATCACTGATTAGATAAATAACAATTGAAAACACTAATGTTTTTATAATAATGATCATACACTACAAGCATGATAAACCAACCCTCGTCTATGTAGTTAATTCACGATTGCCTGTTTATAGAGCATACTACGGAGATGGTTTAGGTAATACCATTGCTGGGTTATTTGCAAGAATGGCTCCAAAAGTGATGCCGTTAGCTAAACAATTATCAATGAAAGCCATTGATGTTATTCGTGATAAGGGTATTGGTGCTGTTGGAGATCTTACCGGAAAAGCGTTTTCTGCAGCAAAGGATAAAATAACATCATTAGTGAGACGAAAAAAGAAACCGGTACCATTGCCATCTACAGCAGAAATGCCTGCAAGTGTTAGTAAAATAATAAATAACGCAGTAGATGAAAAACTAGCATCATTGGTGACTCCAAGTGACCAAAATAACATGATAGCAAACATGATAGCGGGAAGTGGCTTTAAAAAACCACGTAGAAAACGCTAGCGTTTTTCACGATGAAAATCTTTTTATGATTTCACGATTTAGACTCTGATAAATAGAATAAAATGTTCAAAAGGTCACCTGATCCAGCGTTTGATATGGATGCCCCAGTTGGCAAGAATGATTCTGTACGCGATTTTCAATTTTATTCTTATCATGCAATACAACCCGATCTCCGATCGCGAATTGAACTTCAAGTTCATGATACCAGTAAATACTTTTTGCCGTGTGAGGCATTTATCGAAATCGAAGGAGAACTTGTAACAAATGATGCTGCTCATAATGATCCTCCATATGACAATAACCCAACTATCAAAGTTGGCTTTGTCAATAACGGTATCATGGCGTTATTTGAAAGCGATAAATATCTCATTGATGGAAAGGAAATTGAATCCATTGATCGTGATGTTGATGTGGCCACAACAATCATAGGGTTAGCGAGATATTCTGATGATTATACAAGATCAGCTGGTCCATCTATGATGTTTTCTAAGGATATTACTGATCACCCTGAACACAACCAGTATTCTAGAGTCAAGGCAACACATGCTTCTTCAGTTAATCCAGCACCAGCCGGATATACAAGACAAGCTGGTGATTTTGATGTCATAAATAATATTACTAATTACAACCTAGGGTTTGCAACACGCGTATTAACGTTGCAAGGACAGCGTCGACAGTTTTCATGTGCAATTCCACTGCATCATATTTTTGGATTCTGTAGAAACGTCCGAAAAGTTATTTATGGAGCTAAACACACAGTAGCGCTTGTACGAAAGGGTACTGATAATGATGCAATATGGCATGATGCTGGTGTTCCTGATGGTAAAGTCATTTTAACAAAACTAGCATTGTGGATGCCAGTGTTAACTCCATCAATCACAGCAGAAGAAAAATTGTTATCATTTATGGACCAAGGAGGAAAATCATTGTTGAGTTGGTTATCAGTGACCACTGATATTAAACTAGATAATGTTGATGATATATTTACTTGGCATCTGGCATCAAAACAAGGTGTTTCAGCTCCACGTCATATATTTGTGGCGTTACAGAATAATGCACGAGTTGGTAATCAACAACGAAGTCATATGATATTTGATCAGTTAGGTGTTAGAGAGGTCTCACTGAGAATAAACGGACAACAAGAACCATCTGAAGATGTACAACTTGATTACACTCACAACCATATTGCACGTGTATATAACCTGTTGTCATTTATGGCACGTGATCTAAATGTGGATACTGGTTTGCAAATATCACAATTGGATTTCAAAAGCCTCTATCCGATTTATTACTTTTCATTGGAACATCTTGATTTGATGAGACAATCTGTTGTTGATATACACTTTAGAGCCCGTGTAACCCGTCCTGGTGGTATTGCTAATTATAGAGCGGTTGCTGTCATTCTCAGTGATAAATCAATGCTACTTGAAGGTGTTGGAGGAAGAATGAGAGTGGTAGATGCCCCAGTAGAAAATCTTTGATTGATTTTCTCGATTTTTCATTGAAATTGTAAACGATTTAGAATCAATCTATTATGTATAATGTCATATAGTGTTATTAGTGTTGCGTTAACTCCTGGTCAAATCAAAAAATTGCAATCAGAATCAGCTAAAAAATGTGGAACCACAATCACGTTGAAACCTAATCAAATGACTGGTGGTGCAAATAAATTATCGCTGACAACTCGTCAAGTAAAACATTTCAATGATGCACTTGTAGCAAAAAAAGGTGTCCAGATTACTCTTTCTGCGGCTGCTATCAAAAATATGATTAAAACAGGCGGTATATTTCCATTGTTAGCTGCAATACCAGCATTGATTGCAGCAGCAGCCCCAGCAGTGGCTAAAGCAGCGGCGTTAGGAGCCGTTGGTACTGCAGCAGGAATGGCGTTGAAAAAGGCAACTGGACAAGGATATAAAAAAGGGGAAAGGGTCTAAGACTACCAGGAACCCCGTATTCATGGTACAGCGGAAAAGGTCTAAGACTACCAGGAACCCCGTATTCATGGTACAGCGGAAGGGGTCTAAGACTACCAGGAACGGTTTATTAATTGAGGAATCTTTGATGGTTCCAATGTCCAATTTTGATTTAATGGATGCTGCTAAAAAACTAGCGATTAAAAATTTCAGAGGTGTTTTTATGAAAGATCAATTACCACATCAACCAAACAAAACTGAAACAGGTATTATTAATCTCGATAACAGCACCGGACCTGGTACTCACTGGGTTGCATACGCTATTGATCCACGTGGGATTGTCTATTTTGATTCATATGGATTAGCCCCGCCAAAAGAATTTATGCGTTATATAAAAAAATTTTCAATGAAGACTTGGTATTCTACGCTACCAACACAACAAATCAATGACCCACCAATATGCGGCAGTGAATTATTAATGTCCTTGACGCTATTTCAGCATCTAGAAAACCACCACACATTGTCGTAAATGAATACACTAGTAGTCGCTGGAAATCGAAACGATTTTAAAGAGAGAAAGAGTTTTACAATATCATGATTGATATTTGGGGGAGATCTTTGAAACCCAAACCCGATGACACTGCAACCGGTGATATAAAAAAAAAATTAAAGATGAAATCGCTGAGACGTTAAATTTAACAAGTGTTGACCCGAATGAAATAGTTGTATTTCAGGACAAACAGGGTAAATTGAAAACTAGTAATATTTCTCTGGATGATATTTTAGTTAAACAACGACACGCAATCGAGGATACTATCGCGTTATTTTCGGATCAGGGTAAACTCAAACCGGGTGTACTTTTTTCGACGATTACAGATCGATTTAAAACTCTCAACGATTCTGCGTTGGAACTAGCAACACTTCAATCTAAAACCGAAGAACACATAAAACAGTTTACCTCATTTCGTAGAAATATCATTGATAAATTTATTGGAACTACATTCGATAAAATTGAAATAAAACTCCCTGATATTAAAAAATCCATCGATGAGACGAAAATCTTCACCGAGGCCATCAAAAATGATTTTTCGAGGATGATAACAATTATTGAAAAAACAAAAATTCCTCATGAGAAAACCAACAATGTAGTATACACTATCCAACACGGATCATTTGCCTGGACACCTACAAATAACAAATTAGATATCACTGCAACCGTCAAGGGTATTTATCGATTAACACTAGTAACACCATTGACTCAATTTAATATTTCATCGTCCAGTTCATCCGGGGTCAATAATACGATTTCAACGATCATCGACAAGAATACAACTGAAAAGTTCACGATAATAGCTACTGATAAAAATTTGGTTAGGGTTTCAACAACATGGTATGTGGAATTCGTAGCAGATTTAAGTTGAAAATTGAAAGGAAAATCCTTCGGATTTCACAATTGAAAACGCTAGCGTTTTTAAAATAAAAAATGATTTCATCATCGCAATATCGTTATGATCAGGTCAGAGAATTTCAAACTAGACTCAAAACCCTGTCTGAGGAGTATGCAATGAAAATTAAAAAATATCGCAGGAGAATTACCGCAATTGATGTTACTGTGTACGCTGTGAGTGGTGTAATCACCGGAGCTGGTATTATACTGTCTTCAGTAACAATGATGGCCCCGATAGCTGTTCCAATTTGCATTTCTGCGGCAACAACAATCGCGGGAATAATTTCAATAATCACAAAAAAAATATCATCATGCAGCCAACGGAAACTACAAGACTACATAATTCAATTTCATGTTGTGTCCACTGCATGCTCGCAATTATCCTCATTGATATCGTCATCTCTCGATGATACAATTATATCAGAGAGTGAGTTTTCAGCGATGGTAGATATATATGATTCTGCGATGTCAAAATTAGAAATACATCATGAATATAATAACAATGACAACATAGATGGAATTACTTCAACAAATAGTGGAGAACACAAACCCAGTACAAACCAGCATGATCTCAATAACATCAACGAATCCAGAATTCAGTGTGAATTTCCCCTCTCCGGTCCCAGTGAAGGAAATCGCGCTAGCAAAATTACGAGTGTATCACAGCTGGCCAAATATTAGGTCAAAATCATTTGGTGGTCAACAACCGAATAATTCACTGGTATTTGCAAATAAGAATAAAGACGACGATACCCCAGACTGGAACGTTGTTTCCATACCAACAGGGTCATACCAAATTGAACAAATCAATAATGAATTCGCGCGTAGAATAAAATCGATTACTGGAAAAGAGTCAAAAATAGCTATAACAGTTCATGAGCCAACACTATCATCTGCCATTGAAATAAGCACAGAAGGATACGTCGTAGATATATATCAGAGTTCTATTAGAACCGTACTAGGATGGCCTGAAAACCCACCCGGGGGGAAAACCGTTGATTTACCAGAACCACAAAAAACCGATTATATCACAGACAGGATAAAATCTGATAATCCAATAAAGAGTTATAAAGATCACAAGATTACTATAGATTTTGTTGGTCTCGAATACCATCTAACTGGAGAGAGAGAGGAAGGGGATAATTTAGAGGGATATCATATTATTGACGGACCTAAAATTATTGAAAATTTCACAGCAATGAATAATGATTTTTCACTGTTGTTAATATCTCTTAAATCCGGCTCTCTCACCCGAGATGAATTTATCAGCGTCGTAGAAACATGCAATAAAATTATCGACGATATGGAAAAATTTAATTTGAAAATGATTCAGGATATATTAGATGATGATAATCCCCTATCGAGAACAACATTTGCAACAGACTATAAAATCCCCGTCAAGGATATCCCCACATTCAAACTACCCGGATATAACGTACCAGAACTAAAAAAACTTCTCAGTGACACCATCGATGTTGGTTTTAAAATAATTCATGATACGTGGAAAAAAACAACATCACAGGAAATAAAAATCCTCAAACATAATAATGACCCAGATGGTGGCGGCAGGCATATTGCTCCGTTCAATGTGAATATTTCATCGGTGATTGCGCTCAATTTAGTATGCGATGTTATTGAGGGAATTTATCAAATAAATTTAGAACGATCAAATCAAGCTCAGCAGGGGTATATTTTGTATTCATTTGCACCAACAGCCCCTCCATGATTTTTAATAATTGAGTCCCCGGTGAATCCAGTCTATATGCGATATCATAATAATTCATTAACCAGAATTAATTTCAAACTCACTGACCAGTCTAATAATCTGATTGATCTACAAGATGAGGTTTTACAGATAAGTCTGTTTGTAAAGTCGTAGTGATTTTCGTCCTAAGGACTGGATCAAATATTCGGTTGAAAATCGAATGGAGGCTTAGTCATTTTTTTGATTTCATTGATTTCATTATTATTTTTTGCCTGATCATTGATTTTTTTTTGGACTGATTTCATCCTAATCCATGAAAACTTGTATCCGATTCACCACATCTTGGCCGTAGAAGCCTGATTTCACTGAAAACTTGTTTAAAAATGTTGTCCGGCTTGCCCCCTCTGCTGCTATATTGCTACATAATCCAAGTTTAAGATACAACATAAGAAATGATGTAAAGTGTTTAAATGTTGCAAACTTTCTTAGGTACAATATGTCTCGAGTAGAAATGTCGTGACAATTTCTCTTTAGTCTTAAATAAAAGAAGATTACTAATATGTGTTCTTCTAGTATGTCTTTCCAAAATTACGTTTTAAATATTCATTCATGACACTCACATTTTGCATGAATTGGCTATTTAAATAACAAAGAAAAATATTGGTGAAAATACTCCAGGCAGATACATTAAACTCAACAAATCTATTGTACGATAAAATGCTACATTTCATTTGATGAACTAATTAATTTGTCTGATAAAAGTTTTCTTCTATTTTGCTAGCATCACCAAGTGGTGTTAACCTTGTACACAATCCATCCCTGAAGATGGAGACCTCGGCGTCGAATCAATCACCATGAGGTGTCAGACAGTAGATTGTACATTTTCTGCTCCAAATATAATTTGGTACTACAAGGTAAAGGTTGAAAAAAATACAAATCATACCAATTTACAATCCAAAGGCATGATAAGCTATTGCTATGGTTGATGAAGAAAACTGTGATGTTATTGATAACATTGGTATTATATTATGTAATAAATAGCATCCCATTTACGGATATTCGTAAACATTTGTGATGTATTATTGATGACATTGGTTTAACATTATGTAATAAATTGCATCCCATTTACGGATATTCATTTATGAATATTATCCCGATAGGCACAAACACGGCGACAAGAAGTTTGTCTCCCATATGTATGTATGTATGTATGTATGTATGTATGTATGTATGTATGTATGTATGTATGTATGTATGTATGTATGTATGTATGTATGTATGTATGTATGTATGTATGTATGTATGTATGTAGGTAGGTAGGTAGGTAGGTAGGTAGGTAGGTAGGTGGGTAGGTATGTAGGTAGGTATGTGTGTGCGTGCGTGCGTGCGTGCGTGTGTGTGTGTGTGTGTGTGTGTGTGTATGTATGTATGTATGTTTGTATGTATGTAGTAGGAAAGGTGAACAGACCATTTTATAGCGGCGTTATTTTGTTAAAATAACGGTCATTGTAATTCGCCAATTTATTTTCGAAGTGGTGAAAAAAATTACATCCACGCCCCGAGTATATCCTTGCGGTGTGAAAAAACTACGTCCGCGTCCCTATTAATTAACCATATATTTTATCAGATCCAATTCAATATATTGTTGGAGGATCGCATACATTTATAGTTCCAAATCAATGAAGGTTTGATTGTGCACGACTAAAGAAATTATTAAATTTGTTCAGGTCCATGTCTCTACGACACAATCAACCGAATTGTCTTTGCTACGGTCCCGTTGAAATCTTTTAACACAGCATAACAATGTTGATTGAATACAACCGGTGCTACCAAGAAAAAGCTTATCCCATTTCATCCACTTCATTGTCAAATGAAGAAACAGTTGTGTTTTACCACTTCCGAATGAACCAATGATAATCACTCGATTTGAATTTGGTAACATCGGATGATGTTAGACACGTTCACGTTGTTTTAACGCGGGGAAAGTCAGTATTTTCCATTAGTTATAACGCACATATTTTATGGGATTTATATTGTGTTAAATGTTGGTCGCTTACGCCGACAACTGACTTAGCTCCTGTTGTGGCTAAAAATGATACAGATGCAATCAATGCCATGTGTACACGATGTGGTATAAATACAATCAGTTTTGTCAGTATATAAAAAAGCGGTGATATCGCCGCTAAGCTAACAAAACTTCCAGGAGCTCCATGGGCAAAGTATCCAGGTGAAAAACACCTTCCAGGGTATAGTTAATGTGGTTATGGAACTAGACTCGATATCAGACTCGATAATTAAGATCAAACCACTCCCAGGTGAAAATCCGATAAACACTATAGATAAAGCTTGCCATGCTCATGGTGTTGCATATAAATGTAAATACATCCAACAACGTCTCATCGCGGATATAAAATTGATTCACGCGTTGAATCCCATCCCTGATAAAACCTTGAAAGAAAGATAAATTAGCTTCATGGTTGATAAAAACCGCGATGAAAAGTAAGCTCATTTTAGGTGCTGGTAATTAGTGATATGGAATCGATTGATTATTCTCAGGATGGATATTGGTAGGGTAACGCCGCAATTAGTAAACTTGCAAGCCCTGCAAAAGTTAAAAATTATACAGCAAAAGTTTGGTTATCCAAGCAAGCAATATGGCAAAATAACTATCACCACCGTCGAAAATTAATTGCGCGTCGTTTCATGTTAGTGTACGAAATGTAGTTCATCAGGCTGGTATACCAATTTTGCATCGTGATATTGTCAACAAACGTGTCTACAAATACGCGTTAACCTTGTTGACGTTGCGAGTAGATATAAAGCAACTACACCGTTAACGACAACATCCTCGTCTGAAGTTGCCTCCGCGTTCAAAAAAAAATTATCCACGAGGACCTCTACGATGGCCATATCACCTCCAGGTTGATCCAGGCATAAATTTCAAGATGAAGTATCATCAAAGATGAAGATACATAATACTGCGTTACGAAATACTGCAATACATCGCGATCAGGCAATTGCTGAGCGGTTTTACAGAACATCATCTGAGCGATTGTTCCATTATCAATACAAAAAGGAATTCATCGAGTATAAACGATTACGTGAATGGGTCAAGAAATTACCAGGGTAATTACCGCGCTCAAAAACGAGATTACTTGGACGTTCAACATAAAACCTGTTATTGCAATCACAAAAAAATATTATTTTTCTAGTCGTGATTTTTCAGCGTCGATAGCACCTAGCAATATCACTGTAAAATATTTGTACGAGCCTGTTGAACTTGAAGGTGGTATAGAAAGATCATTTGATTCTATATGGAGTATAACGTCACATAAAATATTTAGTGTGGTCACATCTTAAACCAGACCAGCTATATATAGATTAGATTCAACTGCTCCACAATGTGGATTTACTCGTGAACAATTACAAGTTATCCCAGATGATACTCAATTAACACCGCGGGATCTTAACAACTCTTCGAAATGTATGTATTCTTCGTACTCGTGACACTGCAAGAAAAAAATAATTTAACGGTTCGAAGAAGTCATCTATGATGCAAACAATTGTATTAGTGATAGTTAATCCCTGCGACAAATGTATCGTCATCGCCTAGCCTAACACCCATGGAGATTTATCTGCGCATAATGAGTCTTCGCCAACGTTCATATCAACCAGCACACACATTTAACACAAGTTTTTGTCGTTCTGAAGTTCCAGGAATATCAACTTCAATGTTTTGTCGACGTGTACCCGTTGGTTTAAAGCATTACGGAACTTAATCCATCGAAAATATATTTTTGTGCTTGTCAAATAATAACATTGGAAGGAAATCTCGGATGTTTCTTCTGCTCGCGATAACCAATTCTGTTGGTTTCAACGTCGCCCCGACATCACTCCTTGGGGTTTGAAGGATTGTGTAACCTGTTATTTCGCATTGAATTTTATCTGATTATATTCTTATCGCGAATTTTAACTCGGTTATCTCTCTGTCGAGTGATTACTGATCTGTGTTAATTTCTTCGTAGTAATTTATAGTCGCTTTCAACCATCGATGAGGAGATTTCCCGGTTTTTCGTGATCACCACACATAATCACAGTGGTATGTTTCGTTAATAACCACCCCAAGAAGTTGTTTTATATATAACAATATTGTACATACTTCATCCCACTTAATTATCCCAGGGATATATTTTGTCCGCATACTTTCGTGGTTACAATCAGTGCCATTATATCGAAGGAAACTGTGGTACGTAAAAGCGTTTACCCCTCTGTATTTCATCTCCCGGGCAAGACGATGTGTAGGAGTCAAAACAATCATGTCCGATTTCTTCCAGAATAAATTGATTACTCTGGTTATTTTACCACATAATCCTAGCCCGCTCAAATATACAGTTTTATATATGGCTATCGGATCATACACAAATGGCATCGATAATAATTCCATGTTTGTATCACCGCGGTAATTATCCTCGATGGGAGTATCAGCTGTTTCTTTGTACGGATGTAATGTTTCCTGGGGTTTTCCATGTTCCACAATCACCAACGTAGTAAACGGTTCGACTTCTTTCTAGTGTATTTCTTTATTGAAATGAAATGTATATATGGCAACTCTAAAAATAAATATATTGAAACATAAGTTAGCATTGATGATCTTAAATGTGTATAATGTTGTGATTCACAATCATGATATTCAACGATAGTTCCGATTTTTGCCCCGTTGACAAACAAGCATTTTTTCTAGAACACAACATCTAATCGTTGGTTGTATCCCTAATTACAAAATCTAGTTCAGCATCATCGAGAATTACTTCGTTTATGATCGCATGATCTACCCTGGGTAAACTTTCCAATTATTCTTCTTCCGATATATTCTTTGCTTTATTCTCTTTACGGTAATTCGCATCCCATTCATCGCATTTTTCCGGAGTTGGTAACCAGACCGAAGTGTTTCCCATATGATTTAATCGCATCGGAGACAGTCAATCACGTTAATGTTTTTGTCCAACATGAATCGTAATAATACCATTGCAGCCCAACTCACTATTGAAAAATGTCTTCCAAACCAAAGATAAAATATCCAATGGAGATTTTCAGAAATTTAAACGATGATCAATCTCAGGTCCATTAATCGCAACTCGGGTCATTTCATCTGTGGGAATCCCGAACCGGGAAAAGTATTCACTGCATTCACCATACCCGAGAAAACTTCCCGGGTAACATGCTATCATATCAACGGAGATCATAGCTCGGAAATTATATTGTGTGCTCCATAGCCCACCGTGTCTGTATTTGGTACATCATTGAGAAATTCATGTCTAGTCGGTTTCCACGAATTCTTTTTCCTGGCAAAATTACTGCAACTGATGGATTTGTAAGATAATTTCGTGTTATTTCTTCTACATTGTTTGAATATCTCCTCGCAAGGTCATTCATCTCGTTGTGAAAGGTTTCTTGTCGATATTATTATCCGTTTGTTCTCACAAACTGATCGTAATTTCCTTCTTCATCACTGCTAAACAACCACACAGACACAGGATCGGTTTATTGCTTTCGTAGATACAATCAAACATATCCCCAGAATAATATTTTAATAATCGTTGTTGTGCAAATACTCGTATCGAATTGAACCACGCATGTGAGTTGTGATCGATTAGTTCAATCGGAGCTCCTCCTTATTTATAATTTTATTCATATAAAATCTCCCCGGTGATAAATTTTACTGTTATTGGAAATTTTAATTTCTTTTCTAACTCAATTACATCGTTTATTGACGCTCCTGGTTCTTTAACTGATTCCGCCCATTTAGCTATTTTGGATTTTCTTAACTCGGGTAAACAATTTCTTCGTTTAGTATTATCGAAATGTTATGTAACTCGTTCAGCTATACAATTTATCCGCAATTAAACTTTTATCCAGGAAAGTTTATTGATATCGGGTTTGTTTATCGGGTAAATACCATAGGTCAACGCGGTTACCGGGTACGCTCGATTATAGTATCTGCTATTGATCCCGGTAAGCACACCTGGTTTGGTTTTATCAGGTGCAATCAAGTTTTTTCTTCGAATTCAATACACGCTCACGATGATTACAAATGTTCAATTTCTCACCGTTATAACATTTACTGAATTTTAACTAGATGGAATATCCGACCAATTCGAAATTTATCCTGGATAATATTTTTCGGGCACGATAATCCGTCATAGTATAATGATAAGAGAAGCTTGATGCGTCTACTAAGTATAAGCTGCACCATCTTTTCGAAATTCGTTTTTTGTGTGTTTGATATTAATTCTAATTTTTCACATACGCGATGGAGTTTTTATTCTTTGATCTAGATTAAATACTCTTCATTGCCGAGGAGTATTTAACTCGGAAATATTATAAATTTCTATCATTATTACTTTTCAGATAAAATATATTTATATAAAATATTTATATAGGATGAACAATTGCAATTGGTTACCAATTGGAGCAACCACTCGTTGTAGTAAATTATGCAGAACTGAGTTCTGTGGATATCACGCACGACATTTCCATTGAGGAAGCGTAGGAATGCAACCATGTATATATTTTGATATTGGAGTATGATGCAAAACATAATTATATGCTGGTTGTGGATTAAAAAAATACAGAGCGATTAAATCGTAATGCGATCATCACAATAAAACCTTCGCGATACAAACCCTTTCTTGATTACATTAACAGAAATAACAAATTAGACAAATAAATTATACTAGAATATGAATAACAATGAATTCGCTTCGCATCCTATTTACGTAAACTACGAAGCTTCTGGTGATGGAACCGTTGTACATCCTAAGCGAAAAATACCTCTTGGTCAGGTTATTACTACTGGTTGTGTAAATATTTATGTTGTACGAGGTAAACAAAAAAAACATTGACTCGCTCACAGACTAGTCTTTGAATGATTTTACGGAGCGATCTGTAATGCTCTCGTCGTTGATCATACTAACCGAAATAAACTTGACAAGTGTTGATAACTTATGAGCTGATACTCCGAGTGAAAATTATCACATTTCAGATAATCAAAAATTAAAAATAGTCAGCCAAAACCTGTAACCGCATTTATGGACAGCACGATTATTGAATTTCCGTGAATGAAGTCTGCAGCTAAACTATTTTGGTGTTATTTGTAGATGTGTGTTACATGCCGCCAACGATATAATCAAATCATCGTCCTCGAACAAATTCAACAACAGTGTATTAGTCACATCCGCGTGATTTTTTTTATTATATGAAAATTACAATTTAGATTTAAAATAATATTTTCATATAATATAACATAAAAATTAATTTGGTCGAGCATGTCCAACGAAATATTTTACAACAATTAAAACATTATATCGCGGAAGGTGATACTGTCTTAAAATAACACGGACAAGAAATTCATGAAAATTTAGATGATTTTCAAGGGGAGGGATGTGAATGTGTGATCAAACATCAAATTGATATTCTCACTTAATGGAATTACCGCGATGACCTCTAAACAATGCACTGATGATTTCACACTAAAAAGATATTTATCGTCGACAGAGTTGTAAAAAACAACGAGGTAATGAACAATAAAATGCTTTCACAGGAACGACGGTGTATCAGCGTGATAATTTCCAATGACGATACCACATATAAGATGAACAGCGATGATTGATATTATATCAACGTTGCCAGGGGAGACATGTCTACCAATTCCATTTACAACGTTGTTGTATGTAAGATATCTATGTTGGACAGGAGCATCATTGAGGTGTCATTCTAAACCCCACATGGTTTGTTTTCGGGAACATCCATCACTGATGACTTCATGTAGTCTCCGTCTTAGCTTAGGTACATTATACCCTAGAAGTTTAAATGTTGGAATATCTTCTATGCATATATTATATTTTTTAGCAAATTGTCCTCTAGTGATATTATGAGGTTCTATTGTATCGTCAAATTTACTTAACACATACTCGATAATTTGACGATTGAATAATTTCATATCGGCGATAAGTTGATTACATATTTCTATGTGCTTCTTGATTTCTCGTCGTGGAATTCTCTGAAGATATTCATTATAGGTCTCATATAGTGTTCTTATAAGGATGAATGAGCTAGGTATCCGTCAATATTTTTCAAAATCATTTTTTTATTTCTGTGAAATGTTCATTAAATTTAGATTTGCTTGATTCCAAACTGTCTGTGATGATATTACAGCTCTAAAAAGGGCAGTATTACTAACATCAATATTTCTTTAAGATGTTGTCATTGCATCGTGGTATGCTTCTTTATCTGAGATATAATCAGATTTGTTGGTTAAAGTGGTTTCTCCACTGGTGGTTTTTCTCGTTTAGAAGGTTTTGCTCGTTTATGTGGTATTTCTTTCAATAATAGATTTTCAGACCGTCCTAATATGGATCTGATCGAAGAGTTATATGTATCTACGGCGTAACCAGGATATTTTATCTCGATGGCGGCCCATGAACAGTTGTTTCGTTCTTTGATTCTACTTCATTGATAAATTTTATCCTACGTTGAATTTCTTCGTTGTCATAAGCTCCTTTGGAAATATACATATTGTTTGCCAATTTGGAATCCCATCTGAGGTATCTTTGTTGGCGAATATAAAAGTCTTATTGGGTTGTTCATCAGCGAATGAATCTAATCTGATGTTGGGCCAACTATAATATACTCGTAGCTGAGTTAATGCGATTTCATTTACTGGAATCGGAGTTGAAAATTCAATACTAAATTCTGGTTTTTTTTGACGTGATCGATATTATAGTTGTTTTCAATAGTGTGGTATTATCGACTATTTGTTGCAGTAGTTCTTGCGGTGATATCCGCGACATTGTTGCCATTATCTTATATATAAATTTCTAATTTTGACATCGCGGAATCGTAAATGCTTACCATAGACGAGAACTTGCTATCGGATATTATAATGTCTTCGAGCGACAACGATATCATCTCGGATAATTGCTAGTACGCGGTTGACACCGTATGGAATTTAACTACGTAATCATGTAGTTTACGCTAACTACACGATGATATTGTTTCGCGATAATTGATATCACTCCCGCGATTGTTGTTGTCGTGGATACATTAATTGGAACAACCTCTGGGGAGATTGTTGTCACCGATGACAATATGACAACTGTTCCAGCGATAACGTATGAAACCGAATGCACGATTACATCGATGCCGATAATCCTTCGTTGACTTTCTAAAACTTTTGTTTCATGCTCATCGCTGAGTGATTTAAATTTAGTTTGTAGCTCTCTGCTTTGATTATATCGGTACTGTTATCATTATTCAATTATGGAATTTTCCACTGCGTTGTCGAGTTTAACTACAATATCCTTGATGGAAATAGTACACGTATTCAATTTACCTTGTCGATCTTGAAATACAACGATTTCATCGGATGCTACATCTACGAGATGTAATATATCAGATAATGTATCATTCATGTGTTTTAATTAAAACAACATCTAATGAAATCCTATCTTTTTTTCTTTGTTCAGAAGACAGTTCTTCCCCAAATTTCCACCATTATACATTTAAGATCTCTTTAAAAGTTATCACTGGAGTATTTATATACGGTTCTACGAGGTGGCGATGATGACTTTGAGATCTCGGTGAGAACATTAATAACTTCAAGGCCACATATAGGAGGATCGGTTACTGTCCGTGTGGGTAACGTTGAATACCAAATGGGAATCTTTAACCCGTGGACGTATTTGAGAAATTCTCTCGGTGGCTCTAGCCCATACGATTCAAAATAAATAATTGATTTGGGATGAATCGCTTACGCGACCCAGTGAGTTCCAGGTCCAGTGTTATCATCGAGATTAACTATACCCGTTTCTGGATTTGATGGCTGAGTAGGTAATTGATCTTTCAGAAAAACAACTCTAAAATGTTTTATCGGGAATTGTTTTACCACGGCTATTAAATTAAAATTTGACATTGGAGCTATGACCGAATGCTTCCTGTGAGTCTTAATCCCGCCTCGTACCTGCTGTATCGACTGCCTGGTAATCGTAGGCCTCGTCCCATTTTTTGTATCTTTGCCCGGTAGCTTTCTTTAATGTCATGCCAGCGGCGGTACCAACAGCACCAAGCGCGGAAGCTTTATCAACAGCGAGGGCCGCGGCGTAAATAAACGCTGCGATCGCGGCAAGGAAAGGAAATATGCCTCCTGATTTTATCATATATTTTACCGCGGAGGGAGTACATTCGAAATGAACTCCTGTGTTTGATTTTAGCGCCTTATTGAAATGATTAGGTTGAGTTTTCGTCAACGATAGTTTATTTTGTCCGCCGTTAGCAATATGTTTTCGTTTTAAAGTTATTTTTGCACCACACGTGGTAGCGTTTTTTAACAAATTTCTTTGACCAGGAGTCAATATGACATTAACGTGATTGTACGACATTTTTATTTAAATAATATATTGAATAAATTGTCGATGTGTGTTGCATGTTTTCTACTGGGGTATCAACAACCCTCATCCGCCAACCACCACCTTCAAGTGTTATTAATTTGTCACTGAGAGTAACAGCGAACTACACCAGACACCGAGGTAATAGGAAGCTCTCCTACACGAGCTTGAAATTTTACGTCAGTGACGGAGTGCCTAGATAGATCAAGATGTTGCAATGAAAAATAATAGATAGGATACACATTTTGAAAATCCATCTGTGATATCTGTAGGCCAGTATAAACGTTTTGATCTCGTCCCACATAAGACCACAAACGATAATACACACGAGCTATTTGGTTATTAGAATACTCGATCAGAATATTTTCGGCGGGTTCCTGTTGATTTCTTTACTCGCACTGATATCTCGCGGACTGCTAGTTTATCAAATATCATATGACAACGCCGTTGTTTATGATCTCCGTTTACTTGTTCTTTACCTTGCAAAGCAATGAAAATGGATCTATGAGCGGAGATATTTTTTGTTGAGGCAACATGCCATGAAAATATTCTAGTAGTGGAACTTGTCATCGTAGCGGTGGTGCCATCCAACCATGACATCAATGATTTACCACCTTTATCCATACATGATAATAGTAGTTGTTCAATGGCGAGCGACGGGGTCATTATTGGAATTCACAATGCAAGTTTTGATAAAATTACTTTATCATTGGCAACAACAGCACCGCGCCAGATTGCATAATTGTCATGAGATTTTCTCATAAGAACTGCAGTATAACTAGCTCCAAAGATAACTTTTCTAATATCATTACAAAACCCAAATATATGAGACAACGGAATCACACATGAAAATATTTCATCGTGATTAAACAACGCTTTACGAGCTGCAAATCCTAGATTGAAATTAGAATTATTGCTCTCAACAACAGCTTCGGTACCAGCATCATCAGCAGCAGCGCTATGTCTTTTGGTCGTCTTTCAGTAAATGGATTATTATCAGCGTTATCTGTTATATCCTTCGCGAACATCATTGAATGACAAGCGGATCGTATATATTCGTCGGGATATCGAGCTAGTCCCAATATTGTAGTTGCAATATCAACATACTTATCGATAGTTTTTATCTTGTTAGAGTTAATTATATATTGTGCACTACTTAACAACGCCATTATACTGTTTTAGACAAACCCGATTGGGGAAGTTGAGAAATTAGTATATGGATTATTAACAGCTTGTACTAGTCGACCTTCCACTCGATGAAAGCTTTACGCTGTAAGAAGTATTTGGAGGTATCATCAAACCGAAGTTCAATTTGTGATTTAGAATCAGGATTTATCGCATTATATGAGAAAAAGTGATCATCGCGCACAAAATCATCTTTGCGTACAGGCGCATCCATATTAAAAGCTTCATCTGAAATCGGTTTGAACATTTTATTATATATTTGTCGATCTAAATCATGATCTTGTTAAACCGCTACCAACTATTATGTTTCCAACAGTATACATATATTTTTGATTCATACTTTTGGTCTAAATAAAGCTGCTGAAACTTATTTTAAAGATCGTAATAGGTGTTTTAATGCGTGATCAATTATATTATAAACCATTCAAAGTTGACACCGATAAATGTTATGGCCCGGGAACTTATTGAGTCGCCTACTCGATTAATCAATGCGCAATTGTTTATTTTGATTCGTATTGGCTGGCGTTTTTAAAATATGTATTCGGACTTGAAACTCCAATATTTTATTCAACAATACCAACACAGACAATAACTGATCCACCAATATGTGACAGTGACACAATTGCCACACTCAACATGTTTATTTATCTACAAAACACCTTCAAAAGCTATAGATGAATACGCTTAAAACACGTATTAAAATATATAATGGTAGATATATACGGACAATCTTTCTTCAAACAAAAACGCCAAAGAACGGACAGAATCTCACACGAAAATGTAAATAAAATCATTAGTATTGAAATATCCGAATTATTGACTCATGCAAATGTAAATTCAAACCATGTGGTTGTACGTCAAGAAAAGAAAGAAAGATTAAAACAGGTAGTCTTTCATTACAAGATAGTATCGTCAGAATGAATGGAGAAATCGAAAACTGTGTATCTGTAATTGATAGTAATGGAAACATTAAGCTAGGTTTTGTTATGCCAACGATATTAGATAATATTCTCAGTTGAGTAATAGAGTCCGGTGATACAATATGTGAAGAAAATGTGAAAATATACACAATACTGACTGAAATATTGAAACCTACAGCATGTACTGAAATGAGTTTATATTCCATCTGGCAACAACTACTACAGGTTGAATCTTGCAAATAATTTCTAGGTGGATTATCATCTCTGGTGAAACAAACATGACGTCAGAATTGGAGGACATACCGTAACTGATCGTGATCAGGTAACAATTAAACGATTTAATCGAAAACTTGCTTTGCGGCTATATTGATATCAATATTCAAAGGAAATAGTTCAAAATTGATTATTCTGTCGTTGTTTTATTGTCATGATAAATTCAGCAATAGGATGAAAGTCGCATTCATTATTTAGACACATTGTTTATAGCTAACTATTTGTTTTCTTACTATATCATCTATAATGCCAGCGTAGTGAATATTATTATTTTGGAAAGTCAATGACAATCCTCTGCAACTGAGATATTCTTATGACTAGAGACAATGCGAGATAAACTAAGTTTGACCATTCGATACTCTCATCGACGATCTAAACAGCTGTATCAGTAATAGTTAATCCTTGAGATGAATGAATCGTTATTGTGTATGCTAGCGCCCATGGAGTTTTGTCCTATAATGCGCTCTCAACAACACTGACCGGAACTAAAACAATATCATTTAACATGAGATTTTGATACTCTGACGATCCTGATAAATCATCTTCATTATTTTGTTAGCGCGTATATGCTAGGATATAACGCAATGGTACAGGTAGATTGAGATTTTTTTCTTTATGTAATATAAATAGTAGTTGTTAAAACTTTCTTTCTACTTGCAACTATCAAATGATCTGGTCTTGACAAATTCCAAACTTTATTGATAGAAGTTTCTGAAATTATGTCACGCATATTTAACACGGTAAATGTATGAGGTTGCAGTTTGATTGATTTATTAAGCACTATAAATTCTATCGCTCTGTGATCATTAGTTAGTTTTTCATAATAATCTATTAAACCTTTCAGCCATTCTTGTGCAGGCAATCCAATAAAAGGTGTTCGTTGACGATGATCGAGGTACATTATCACATCAGTAATTATTGTCAACAACCAATCAATAAATATGTTCAGTAGATCCTTAGATACTGTGCATATTTCATCCCAAACTATAATCCTTGGAATGTATATTCACACACACGCTCCGAACTCCATTTTTCTCCACCGAAACCAATATTATATGTGCATGATTTAATTCCTCGTTCGCTCATTTTTTTTGGGAATCATATCAATGGAGTTTGACGAACTCACATAGGTTAGTTTTTATTACTGGAACATGAAAACATCCACACGAATACAGGATCGCTTTTACAAATATTTTCAAAAAATCACCGTCATAAAATTGGACAGTTCAATTTCGGTGAAATATTGTTACTGCATTAGTCCATGCATGCGCATTGTGATTGATAATTTCAATCGAGGCTACGTTTGATTTATTTTTTGAATCGTATAAAATATATCTGTTATCGCCTTTACTATTATGGGAAATTGTTGTTCTTTACTAGCTCAACAACGTATATGATAGATGCTCCGGTATATTTAAACATTTCTGCCCACGAGTGTATTTTATTTGCGTCTTAGATCCGTTAAACCTTTCCAACGTATCACATTTGTGAAATGTTCCGTTACAATTTGCATAATGATTACATCATACAAGATAACTTTATAACAATTTCTAAAACATATATTAGTAATAAGGCGTCCTTGGTAATGCAGAGGTGGAATTGAGTTCATCGCAAATAATTCATGATAAAATGTCTTAAATACAACACAACCTTCAATTTCTGCCATACATCGTTTAAACTTGTGCAATCAACACTCACACTGGAATAAGGTCAGTCCATTTTTCTGTCTCTAACACACTCCTCAAAGTAGAAATAAAACATGCTCACTGAAACTCTCGTTTTGGAATATGCAAATTCGATAGGTGGCAACCTGATTATTCTTGAATATTTCAACGTTACCTTCGACTGTCCGTGAAACTAAAACACGTCAGAACGGTTAGTTTTCAACGTTAAACAGTGAGTAAGACATCCTACCCATAAATATGATCACATTTTAGACTGGATTTTTCATAGACCTGATGATAATACTCTGCGATCCATCTTTGAATACCACAAACTTTAATCAGATCACTTATGCATTCTATGCCATCTGGTCGTGTCATTCGTTAACCCTAACAATAATATTTGTTGCTTAGAGAAACCTCCGTGTGTTAAATAATAGAACCAAACTTATTATACAGGACATCCAAGAAAACATAATAACTTTCTTGCCTCCTATTGCAGAACAAGTCCATAACTGCCTGTGCCCAGTGTAGAGTATCAGTTCAAAGGTGTTTTCTATGTGGTATAGCAGTGTTAGGAACCAGCTTCGCACTGCTAAGAGAAACCGCCTTAAAGCAGAGAGGCTTTGGCTCTTCACCAGAATCATTATTCATAAACAAATATATTAAGCCACTAAGAAGAATATCACAAACATGGTCCATTTAGGAAAATTATCCGACTACAGTACAAAGTCACAGAGAGTTTCAGCTGCAAAGAGCTCTTCGAGATAACTAACAAACTAATGCCAAGGAACAAATAAATGTACACCACTTCCAACTACATTCTTTCCAGAAGACCTTTAGGACCTATTTGCAAATTTCTTCCGTGACAAAGTACAAACCATTAGAGATAAGATTGACAACACACTTTCAATTGACCCGTAGTCACCAAGCAGTTACGGTACAGAATTTCAACGACAAACATTAACAGCACTTGAACCTGTCTCTATGGATTTAGTAAGGACAATCATAAAGACGAGTGCACCAAAGTCATGTGAACTTGATCCAATTTCAACATCACTACCGTTTGAGTGCTTAGACCAACATTTTGCCTTCCCTAACTGACGTTATTAATACCTCTCTCTTATCTGGGGAATTCCAGTCATTTTTCAAAACTGCAATTGTAAAGCCTCAGCTAAAAAAAAACAACACTTGACCATAACGACTTAAAGAACTACCGCCCAGTTTCTAATCTTCCGTTCATATATAAAACAAAACTTAGAAAACGTTGTTCTAACCCAATTTATATCTCATTTGACGCAAAACAGTCTTTATTGTAGCAATGTACATTCTGCATATCGCCCTTGCCACAGTAATGAAACTTCTCCTTTGAGAGAAGTTACTGACATTAGCTCTGCTTTGGATAGCAGAAATGTGACAGTCCTCACACTCCTTCATTTGTCTGCAGTATTTGACGCAATGCACCATGATTTATTACTTCACCGTCTCCAGTATGTATTTGGCATTCGCACTAAAGCCTTATTGTGGATCAAGTCATACTTAGTCAACAGTACACAATATGTATCTGCAAATGGAATAAACTTCAGCCCAATTGATATATGTTGTGACTTTCCACAGGAATCTGGTCGTGTACATGTTTCCTTCTATCTATACACTCAGCTGCTCTCAAGTGTCATAGATCATCACCCAGTGTTTCAACAATTGTACGCGGATGACACCGAAAATATACAAGTCTAGCCACCCAACTGAAGTTAATGTTACCATCCATGAAGTAGATAAGTGCATTTCGGATGTGAATTCATGGATGACTTGTTACAAGCTGCAGATGAATGATGATAAAAACTGTGGTCATTTTCTGATCAAAACACAAAGACTTTCTCTTTCTCATACGTTACCTGAAACAATAAATATCAGCAACATCAACATTACATTCCCACAGTCAGTACGAAATCTAGGTGTTACTCGAGACAGTACTCTCACATTACACAAACATGTCATGAACATAGTACTCCACATAGTCCACATAGTATAATCTGTTTCTGATTGCACAATAAATTTTATTCTGAAAATAAATCTTTGTTAAGACAGTCAATAATTATTTTCACTCGCTCATCGTTCATTGTAACGTCAGGGACTTCGTCGACAAAGTTACGTATAAGGTTAAATGTGGGCCCCATCATCACGAAAGTCTTTTTTTCGCACTCTGAATAATATCAATCAGACAAATATTCTCAACCAGAACTCTCCTCCAAAAGTCAGTAGTGTTTCTGTCAAGGTCAAATATTGATATTTCCAAGGCTTGATTTTTGATAACTCCACCACGCTGTTCTTTATACAATTATTTAACGCAAATAAAGAATTAGCATTTACAACGTGTTCAAAATGGAAGTCTAGGACCAAAGCCATGTTTACAATCTGGTATTGGAGTCAGAGGGAACACACAATAGTGTGTACAATGTAGAGGTAAAAATAGAGACAGCTGAAGCGACATTATAATTAAAAAAATAATGATAGTGAAAAAGCTATAAGAACCACTGAAGACTACATTCTAGATTATTAAGGAATAATTCAGACAAATTATATTACTATAAATGAGCAAATAATTTGTGAGACATCCGACTATCAAGAATTAGGAAACATCTCGTGATGTAATCAGGCTCTGTCGGTTGTAATAGCATGTCGGTACTGTCAATAATTCTGGTTATCTCACATTTAATGTTTGGAGAAAAATATATCTTTCTCACAGATTTTGTTAGAAAGATATTATGGAGTAATCAAGGATGGTCTTGTGATCGATCACATTAACGGTCACAGACATGATAATTATCTTGATAATGTACAAGCTATTACACAAGGTGACAATTCTGCACACGGTATTACAGGAACATATAAGACCGTTGGAAAAAAACTTATCAAATCCATGAACACCGAAACTGGCGAAGAATTATTATTTTATTCAATAAATGCAGTTTTTAGATATTTTGATTTTAACCCTGGTTTTTGTACAATGTGTCGAACAAATATCGAAAATTCCTCTTTTTTGAAAAGTTTTCAGAAGAAAAAAAAAATCGGTTTGAATATATAACTGAATAGAGAGACTGGCGAAGTTTTAATGACCAGAGACATACAATATTTTGATATTATATTACCTTTGGTACGAAGTGTAGCAGAAGATATACAAAATTCTTCTCTCTATAAAAGATGTTACTTTTCAGACTTGCTGAAGAACGATATTTACCTGGAATGAGCATTATTTAAAGGAGCTAACTCTAATAGAAATGCGTATAATCTTGTAAGGGAAATAATCGGGTAATTATATAGAGTTGTTTAATTCTATGGATCATAAGATCAAATCTAACATATTTTTATTTTATTAATTAAAAAATATTCTGATTTTTAAAAGAAAAAAGAATATATTTTTTGGTTCCGCATCTCTTAGGTTTCTTGCTTCGTTTCGATTTGGTCAGCAATAATAACTAAATAAATGAAAATATACGGATTACAAACGTTTCTTCTAGATTTCCAAGTATGTTGACTTTGCCAGTTTTAAATATTGAGGCTCCAGCTTAATGATCCAAATTTAACACGATACACATTCCACCAATATCACTACGTAGTGGGCGCCATATTGCACTATCCCGGGAGTGACTTTGTGGGGAGTGTGTGTAAGAAATGTTGAACATAGAGAGGGATGCGTCTGTCTGTGCCGTATGTATGTATGTATGTATGTATGTATGTATCTATGTATGTATCTATGTATGTATCTATGTATGTATCTATGTATGTATCTATGTATGTATGTATCTATATGTCTATGTATGTATGTGTGTGTATTTATGCCTGCATGTGCGTAGGTGCGTACGTACGTCTCTCTCTCTCTCTCTCTCTCTCTCTCTCTCTCTCTCTCTCTCTCTATGTGTGTATGTGTGTGTGTAATGAAAAAAAAGAAAAGAACTTCGACGGATGTATGTATGTATGTATGTATGTATGTATGTATGTATGTATGTATGTATGTATGTATGTATGTATGTATGTAAGTATGTATGTATGTATGTATGTAAGTATGTATGTATGTATGTATGTATGTATGTATGTATGTATGTATGTATGTATGTATGTATGTATGTATGTATGTATGTATGGATCATCCGTTCTAATACTACCCATATTATGATGAATTATCATCATAAAATTTTTGTTAATTTTATGATAACACATCAGAAAAATAATTTGAATAATCTGCAGTACATTTATCTAATTTATAACTTCTAGGTCTAAGTGTATCAATTACTATTTGAATAAATGGAAGAATTTCTCTCTCTTGTGGTTTCTGCTGTTTTTGTTCTTTCTTTCGCTGTATTTGTTTTCCTATTTTTTTGCTCTATTCTTTCTTCATATTGAACATGCACATCATTTACTGCATTGAGGTATGCTATATATGATCTATTTTCAAAAGTCGTAACAACAAGAGCTGGAACTTCATTTGGATCGATTGTATAGATTGCCGTTCAAACATCTTCAGTAAATTTATTATGTAATTCTTAGATTATTTCTTCATCAGTTTTGATTCTCGTTAGTAATAGGTTACGTTCCATTCTTATTGTCCCTATACAACCAGTCCACTTCCCATGATGCTGTTCAACTCCACTTGACACCAAACGTTCCTCTGTGTGTGTGTGTGTGTGTGTGTGTGTGTGTGTGTGTGTCTGTGTAATGTATTTTCCCATTGACGCTAATGTATCCCAAAATAATACTTTCTGTCGTTTTTTATCAGTTTTGTTTCTCTTTAGTAATAGATTCTGCTATCTTTTAAAAGTCTTGATGTTTCTTTAGTTTTTTTTTTCAGCTATGTTGTGAGGTTGAGGACGAAGAGGTTTAGTTGTTTCATTAATAGAGTTGGATAATTGTTGAGAACTTTCTACAAAATCTACCAATAATTTCTGGCTTTCTTGTATATTTCTCCTGAGAATCACGGACTGGTAGAAAGTCCTTACTTGCTTCTAGTCGCGCTTGTGCCCACCGAGTGGTTACTGCTTTGACAACCGTTTTTGATGTAACAATGATTTAATTTACAGCAGCAGGGAGGGTGTAACCTCCATAAGAGGTCATCGGAGTAAACATCATGCGGATACTTTTACAAAACTACCAAGACACCAACTAATAACAAAAAAAACTAACACCAAGACAGACTCCTGGAGAGACTCTCTCGAACGTTATAAGCTGTGTTATCGTTATTCATGTTATTTTTCGTTTTTGTAAGAAGCCTTCGTTTAACAAATGGGACCATATGAAATTAGATGGGTTCACCCTCCATGCTGCTCAGAAACAAAGATTTTACTAGTCCATTCTTAATATACGTATTGTATTTTGCGTGTGTTTACACTTTCACAATTAAAACTTACTTCCCTCTTCCTTCCTTTCCATGTGCGTTAATAATATGTATCCGTGAGTAAGACCTGATATGTTTTGTGACTGTGCTAGTACTTCTACCAGTTTAGACTCACGCCATATTTGCATATGTGTCAGTGAGTGATATATCATTGTTTAAGTTGATGCAATATTGAGCACAGTTGTATGGCCTCATAAACATAACTATAAATTCCATTGATGTATGTTGGTAGAAAACATAACATGACTCCATGAGTAATACGAAATATGAAACAATTGAGTCATTATAATACAGTGCATATATTGTAATTAAGTCAAAGAAAGTACAGCAAAGGGTGGGTGGGTGTAATATGGGCAATTTGAAATATCTCAAAATGTATCCATCACAATTGGAATGTACAAAATCTATCTCGCGTTCTACTCTTTAGCTTTCTAGTATAGTTTGTAGAAAAGGCAGCAGTAGTCGTCGACTTAAATGGCGCCTGGCTGTAATATTTTCTCATATTCTGATTGTTTAGAAGTGCATCTTTAAGATAGATTGTAATGGGCATGATAACGTCATCACTGTTCGGAAGTACCGTTATATACGCGCTCGCGCGCGCTTGTGTGTGTGTGTGTGTGTGTGTGTTTCCCATTTGTGCAAAAAGCAGTAGTAGTCGTCGACTTTTGGATATCACCTGGCTGACATTTTGTTCATGTCCTGATAAATTTAGAATTGCATATTTAATCTTTGTAGTATTTCACATTTAGATTTTAATTGGCACGAAAATGTCATTACTCTTCTGAAGCGCTGTTATATACATGTTTGTGCTCGCGCATGCGTGTGTGTGTGTGTGTGTGTCTCTTCCCATACAAGGACCACATCAGAAAAAGATGTAAATGATGTAAATGATTCAGTCATATTCGCAAGGTTCACCACTGTTTTGATATAAAAATTAAAGTAATTGTACTCACATAATCTACATGAGAGTGTTTAAATATTTAAGGAGAAAACCTTCGGTCTTTTCGTAATCAATAATTTTGGCGATTACTTCCAAATTATATTTTACACTTCACGTTTTAATAGAAAATATCTGCTAAAACTACTTACGTACAGTCATTTGAAGCGGTTACAATGCATTATCAGTAACATGTATACAAAAGACTTAACGAGTATTCAAACCACATAAACTATACACAATACCCATGGCCACGTACAAAGTGCATACAAGTAGCCCTACATAATCATTGATGGCCGACTGGACGAAACAGGGCGGCATCGGAATGGGAAAGGACATCTGGCACTAGCAATTGTGCATACAGAACTGGTCAACTGCGAAGTTATTATTGATTTTTCCTTTCTTATTACAAGACCGAGTTCCAATACAATATCGAGAGAAAAATATCTTAGTTCCTATAGTCCTGTTTTTCCTGCATGTATATAGACAAAGCAATGCAAACAGCAGCACACACACACACACACACACACACACACACACACACACACACACATACATATATATATATATATATATATATATATATATATATATATATATATATATATATATATATATATATATATATATATATATATATATATATATATATATATATATATATATGTGTGTGTGTGAACCGGGGGTGATCAATGGTTGTTTGTCATATTGCTGTCTTCGGTGATTTATTGGGAAGTTGTAGCCGAATTACGTCAAATTATATTGAGTCAGCATATCAACCCATCTGATTCTAGATTACAAAGCATTAAGTTATATTTGAAATTTCACGCACTGAAGTCGTCAACGGAAGTTTAAAGAAGATAGTGACTGTGTAACAGGACACAGGTATATTGTCTTTGCTTTCTGGATTATTTAAACAATACAAAGAATTGGGATGAACTCGAATTGTTTTAAGAACAGTTTACTTATTGTCCTTAGAATAATTAGTATCATTTTTAAACTTATTTTAAATATATCTATCTATCTATCTATCTACCTACCTATATATCTATCTATCTATCTATCTATCTATCTATCTATCTATCTATCTATCTATCTATCTATCTATCTATCTATCTATCTATCAATCTATCTATCTATCTATCTATCACTCTATCTATCTATCCATCTACCTATCCATCTATCTATCTATCTATCTATCTATCTATCTATCTATCTATCTATCTATCTATCTATCTATCTATCTATCTAAGTATCAATCTATATATCTATATGTATGTATGTGTGTCTGTCTGTATATCTCTCTGTCTGATTATAACAATGTTATGAATAAATAAATAAATAAATAAATAAATAAATAAATAAATAAATAAATAAATAAATAAATAAATAAATAAATAAATAAATATATATATATCGAGAGAGAGAGGGGGGAGAGACAGCAGATAGACATAGCTTATTAATTTAATAATTGTAACTATATTCCTCAGCATACTTGAATTCGTGATACAAAGTGTTATTGATAAAACAGATCTAAATTTGATTTCAGTCTATCAAGCGCTTCACAATGTTTTGATAAAAAAATAAACATTCACTCTTAAAGGACAAGGTTTTAACTTAAACAGGACATACCTCAGTAAATTCGCAACAAAAAGAGAAATAAATTAGAATTGTGCCTTCGGCATTATAAGTAGTAGAAACAGAATTCTTGAAGATTAATGAACTATGCATATATATATATATATAAATATATATATATATATATATATATATATATATATATATATATATATATATATATATATATATATATATATATATATATATATATATAACAGACATGACTCGGATAGTTAGATAAGCTGTATTGAGAATATGAAAGGGCCTGAACAATGTATTTGTGTAGAGACGTATTTAGGTAGATAGGCGTTTTGGTAGATAGGTATTTAGGTATGAAGGTTGTAAAGTATCGGATTTCGAATAAGCAGTTAACCTTAAAGTTGAATGTGCGAATTGAAAGATTTTATCAAATTTAGACCAGGGGAGTATTTGGAAAGGGTCATATCGACCTTTAGTCCTAATTGCTTCCATTTCAGTGTTAAAATTTCAAAAGGTCCTATTCCATAACATTGGCTGGATATTTTAAAACGGGTCTGAGAAATATACTGCTGAACTTCAGATTGTGTTTTAAACCGTGTTATAAAGCCATTCTTAATGGGTAATATATATATATATATATATATATATATATATATATATATATATATATATATATATATATATATATATATATATATATATATATATATATATATATATATATATATTAGCACAAATACTACCTTTGGCCGACAGTCAAGCAACCTTTGGGCGACCGCTGTCGCCGAAAGGATATATCTTCTGTCGCCGAAAAGTCAAACAATATTTCGTACAATTTCCGTTAACTGAAAAGTGTCTGAGTTTCCAAAATTATGAATGAGATAGTAATGAGGTTAAACATTGTTTCAAACCATTTTAATGTGAAAGGTTTCGTAGATTTTTGCATTTTAAAGTTTTGATATATATTTGCGGTGCAACCTTTCGGCGACATCATGTATACTTTGAAAATCTCTGTTGATAGGATGTATGTTTACATTAATTAAGTATATTTTTAAATAAGTTTTTATCTTCATCCTTCTTATGCTTCGAGGCGTTAACGTAAAGAATGTTATATTGAAATGCCCACATATGAGCGAAGTTCAGACCCAATTTTTCGTTCAACTGTTTGTTCAAGCCTTCTACTGTCATGCCCAACATGCGCATGCTTGTCGTTCACTTCCGGATACACGGCGCTGCTATTCAAACTGGAAATAATGGCAGGTTTATCACTGAGTTATGGCAAGCGTATGGTAAGTAGTTTCCATGTGGTGAAGAGATTCTCAAATTTGACATTATAGGAAGAGTTTTTACCAGCGTGGGGATGTTGGGGTGTCTGCTTAATTTAGTCTTGTTCCAATCATGGTTAATAATATCATCGTGTCGCCGGTTCGTCTTGTTGTATAAAATTAAAAAAACAACACAGTACTAGAGTGCATACTATATATTAAAAGATTAGTTGTTTTTATCTATTCTACATTTAATATGGGTGCCGTAGGTACAGTGTTGTAAATAGTTAATTTCTAAAGGTCAGAACAAACGTTTTAAGTAATTACCATTATTGACGCAAAACGCATACCGAATTCGACCGATTGACGAAAATGAAATACTGCAATGCTAGCAATTTGAATAAAATGCAGTTGTCACCAGAATATTCTGTTCCAAATAATATTAATTATGGACACACCGGATATCACAGGGGCACGTTGCAAAGAAAATTGGAAGTATCCGTCCATGAACCAATGTATGGGGTAGGTGGGGTGGGGGTGTCTGATCTCCATGAATAATTGACGTGCTTATTGTCCAGTTATCAAATTGCCCTCATGCAGAATCTAGTAAACTTTGATTTATTTAAGGGATATTGATAATACAAATTGACTTATGGTCGTTGGGTGTGGTATAACTATTACTTATAGTACATAATAACAGGGACCTGTATGTGTCTTACAATTTACCTGTCGTACATGTACTATATAATAAATACAAGAGCACACTTCTCATTTATATGGCAAACTATAAAAAATGCTGATAGTTCAAGCTACATTTCATGTAGCATAATAAATTTGGTAATGTTGTTTAGCTCAGGCATTCATTGTTGTGCATCCAGAGTTTGGCTTACTATCACACCTTTAAGGAATACAAGGCAATTTTCCCTCACTACTGCTTGACATGGCCATAATCGCACCCGATTAATATGCAAGTGAAATCCCATGGAATAGATTATTTTCCTCTCATTTGTTAAATGATAATTATGTCTGGCATTTATAACTTATTTTCAGTTTGGAGATTTGAATGCAGTATCACCTTCATTGCATTGTTCTTACATGATTATGGCCACTGTATGTCATATAGGCCACATCTATGGAAAGAGTCACTAATTATTTGTACAGTTATATGTTAGCTGTGATTTAGTTACATTTTTTTGTATTTGTGTTAACTTATTTATATTGTTTGGATTTTTTAGTTGACATCTGACATTGGACAAATAAACTTTTATCCTTGTACATTGTATTCTTTTGCAAGGACATGGGTTTTTTTAGAAGCCAGGCTACAGGTAGGCAGTTAAATGTGGCTGGTGGCCTACATAAAGGAAAAATACTAGACATTAGTCTTATATTTTGTAGATTGTGCTTACAAAACATTTTTATTATGATACCAGAAAAGTGGTCACAGATTTAAACTCCAGATTCAATAATTAATAAAGGTTCGAAAATTTAATTACCACTTAAACATATACAAAATGACATATGAGCAGAAAATATTAATATTCTAGCTGCTTGTTCTTGTGACTATGTTATTTTTATAATTATTATTATTATTATTATTATTATTATTATTATTATTATTATTATTACCAAAATACATTGAGAAGGGTAGTTTCAGTACGTGGCAAGAGTAATATGCAGACTGTACATTGCTAAAAAGACTGTTTGAATTCAGATGAGATACACGTTGGGTTAGAACAACTTTTTCAAACATTTTCTATATGAACAGGAGATTAGAAACTGTGCGGTAGTTATTTAAATAATTATATCTCATTTTTGGTTTCTTCAGCAGAGGCTTTACAATGAAAGTTTTGAAAAATGATGGGGATTCCACCCCACCCCCAATGAAAGAGAGCTATATGTATTAATAACATCAGATGGTGAAGGCAATATTGGGTCTACGCACTCAAGCAGTAGTGATTTTGGAATTGGATCAAGTTCACATGACTTTGGTGCTCTCATCACAATGTTTGTCTGTACTAAATCCATAGAGACAGGTTCAAATGTTCCTAATGGTTTTTGCTGAAATTCTGTATCGTAACTATGGTGATGATGAGTCAATTGAAATTGTGTTGTCAAGCTTATCTCTAATTGTTTGCATTTTTTCACAGAAGAAATTTGCAAATAGGTCTGTAAGGTCTACTGTAGAGAAGGTAGTTGTAAGTGGTGTACATTTGTTCTGTGACATTAGCATGATGGGGGTTGTGAATTTCGTGTATTTTCAGACATACAAATTATAGATTTGATTTTCACAAGTGAAAATAGAAGTTTGTCTGTTATGATATTTGATGTTTTATTGTATATGCTTTCAGAAGTTAATGTGCATAAATAAGTTATACTTGTGAGAAGAAAGACTTGTTTTTTGTGCTTGAGGTATAAAAAAATCTGCATTATTGTTCAATCATGGAAATTAGTAGAATATTATAGGATAAAGAGAATAAACTGACTTTATTGAAACGGATTAGGTGATTCCTGATTTACCGTTTGATCAGAAGGTTTGTATACTTTTGATCAGCCAATATAAGTAATTGAAACTGGATAAACATATGAAAAGGTGGTGGTGGGATAGTATGTCAAATGATGAATAGTGAGTTTAATTTTTAAAGCTTTTATTTTCGAAAGCAAGTTTGAAAGAAAATTTAATTTTCTGCTTGTGTATCAGGTATATGTAATTTGCTATGGTTAGGTTGGTAGGGTTATAATCGATCATAAGTTGGTTGATAAAATAATTCATTGTGAACTCAATAATCGATTGTGTGTAAAAGGAGACTACTTTTTAAGTGTATGCAAAGCACAGAGGTTAGTAAAACTCCCAGCCACTAAAGTTAACCTGAAATTTATTAATTCCATTCACAACTACAAATATGAAACCTTATGATTCATAATTAGGAACATATAGTCATTATTGCATGGTCAAGTTGTTACAATTGTTGATTTGTTTCAGTTAAATTGCAACATCTTTTGTAGTATTTATAAACCATGACAAACAAGAAAAACCTGTCCTTCTATACTTTAAATTATGGACACATCACATGACAGTGAACGGATGAATTGCGGGGAATTGGAGAAGTAATTCAGTTACGTATAACTGATCAGCTATAAAAAGATGCATTGCAAAGTAACACACAATGTAATTTTGTCAGGTTAAAGTATTTCATTAAAAGAGATTACTCCTGTACATTTATAAACATATTGAACTCTTGATCAAAGATATAACTGTTAAACAAAAATTAAAATGTGCTCTTATTAACAGATTATAATCGATGATCAGTTGGTTAAGGGGAACCGATTATCGATTATGAATATCTGACCAATTCCCATCACTAATCTCCAGATTAAAATATATAATGGACATAATTAGTGAAGCATGTTAAAGGCTAGACATTTTTAAATCCAGTTCCCGGCATTACCACAAAAGTTCCATTACACTGATATATGCCAGTTTTACTGACAAAATTCGACCCTGTTCCAGAAAAAGATAAAGCTGTAGGTATTTGTACTGGCAAACTGTCCACCATGTTGCAAGTCTTAAAAGTTTACCTTCTTAACATCTGAGTCTATATAAAGCTGACTTAATGTATTCATACAGTTGTAATTCAATGTCCTATCAGACTTTGATCAGTGATCATTGGCAACAACAGAGTACCAAAAGGAGAGTCAGTCTATCTTATTGATTGGATGCAAAGGTTTGATATTGGACTCGAGAAGAAACAATACAAATTTAAATATTATTTGTTTCATAGACAGCCAAGCAGTCACTTTCTGCTTCATTCCATTTGCATTAACGATTTCAATCACTGGACAGCGATATTTGATTGTTTTTCAGAAAGTACTGTGATTATGGAGTTTATTTTCTGTAGACCATTGGTGCTTATTTTATACACTTGTTCAGAAGAAACTACCGGTAATACCATTATTTTGGGATGGGTTATCAGCTTGCTGTGGATTTTGTCTGCTTCTATTTATAGATAGCTATTAGTCAAGTGATCTAACCATGTTGAAGTGAAATACTTTTTCACCCATTACAAGCCACTGAAACAAACTTTTTTAATATGGTTCATTTAAACACTTTAACTATTTTTCTTCATAGATGTACGCTAAATCAAAGTTGTTTATTGCATATAAATTTGTGACTGACAGTGGAATGCGATTACACTATAATATTTTCCACATAGCATCACTAACTGACTTATCGGCACTTATCTATTGGCATCCATGGGCTTTGGGGTGACCTATTATTGTATCGACAGTGCTTTTCTGGGACCAGTTTTTTCTTCCCATTTTATCACAAGTGGGCAATAAAAAATTTTGGGATACTTTAATTAGAGCATTCAGAATTCTTGAGTCAGACCTTTACATTTATTCATTTACATCCTGAGAAACATATACTACAAAAAGAGGTCATTCACAGCTATCCTTGTGTGCAGGTTTCATTATAGTTTGACTGCATATTGGACTAACGTGATCAAATTATCCGCCAGTAAAACATTTGAAACAAAACAAACCTGGTATGATTAGCAATGTTTTAAATGCCCTTGTGTTTCCTCAATCTAGATATGCCACGGTAGATCACTCTTTGATTTAAATTGAGTCGCTTAAATTAAAAAAATGATTGATGGGTATTTGATTGACATAATTGTCTATATCTTTTGGAACTGATTATTTGATAGTAATGAGTACTCATTTTATTTTAATTGATCCTCTAGAGGATTAATTTCAAATATGCATTGTTGCGTTGTATGTTAGTTTGTTAATTAAAGAGCAGTCAGTGTTTGGATTTAAAAGCAAGAAAATGTATCTCATCTTTTTAGTAGACATAGTTATCATATTTATATATAGTAGAATTCACTGGCTCTGAAGGGAAGATGTTTTGCAGTTATATATTACAAACAATATATGGCATTATTTGGAAATTCAACTGGTGGAACTGACAAATGTTTTATATAATCAAGGCAACTGTTGTGACTTTTAAACCTCATAAAGCCAGCACAGCACATTGCATGACATTTGACCTGGACATAATCCCTAAAGTTAGTTTCTAACACCATACTATGAAAGGCCATTTTAATTGTAAATAAAAATGAGCATTCTTTAAAGAACAACAATGGCAAACAGACTTTGAGCAAGAGCCTCTGCTGTCACTTTATCAAGTCTTGAGAGAAAAAGTTTGGGAATGTATTAGGTTGAGTAAATTTATTTCCATTTATGCTTATAACAGTATAGATGCAATCATATCAGAGCAACAATTAGTTATGTCAAGTTACCCTGGTGATAAAAAGTTGAGCGCTTGGAAGTAATAAATCTGTTGTGCATTATTTGTATGGGTCTGTTTTTTTTCTTCGATGGATTAAGCTTCCAATATCTTGTCAAATTTAGGCGGTAGAGTGTAGATGTTTTTGAAAAAGAAATTTGATCAGCCTTGGCAATTGAGGTAACATGCAACCCATTTTGCCTGGGACTTGACACTGGCTATTTGACTGGTTTGCAGGAGCATCTGAAAAGGCACAAACTACTGTCACTACATATAGGTGTTGTAGATGTTGCTTTTTATAACCCGAGTGATACCAAAAACTTATAAAAATGGTACTAGCAGTTGCCTCGCTTTATACTCGGCATTAACCTGATAGTGTAAAAACTGTTTGCCTTCTGTCATACTGCAGACATCATAGTGATAGGGCTAAAACTGTGTTAAAGTTTCATACCAAATCCCAAACACGCACCTACAAACACATATACATATATATATATATATATATATATATATATATATATATATATATATATATATATATATATATATGTAGATCTAAATAAAATACTAGGTGAAATCATTTTTACTTTCCTAAGAGGAAAAAGGTAAGTTTACATGTTTAGGTTACTAATTACCCACATAACCTTATGGTTTTGCGGTTTGATATTGTCAATCAGAAGGCAAATCTTCCATATTGCTAATGTTTTCTTTAGCTCTACTAAGTTATCAGTCAGTGATATGATGAAGTGGAGTGGGTGGTGTTCTGATAGAATCTACTTTATGATAGTAGCCTGGGTAGTAGTGATTGTTGTCATATTATTTTCTGGACCATATGACAAGAAACTTTGAATGAAAATTGTCAAGTTTAACATGATTTGCTTCATACGCACCAAAGAGATAATTTCCACAAGAAAAAAAGACATGAAAAGCTATAGAAAGTGGAGGCATAAAACTAGGCACCTGATAGGTAAGGCAAAAGAGAACTACTATAAACAGGCAATTAATGAAAGTAAGAGTACCATAACATTGTGGAAGCATCTAAAAGAGCTGAACCCACCCAAAGCAGTTGTCTTCCAAGTTCCCACTAGACTTAAGTAAAATAATGATATAGCCACATCTGTACAAGACATTGTGGAAATGTTCTTCAACAATTTCTTCATAAGCATCTCCAGTAACAGTATTCAGAACCAGACAAACATCCCAATTTAACCTGGTGCTCATCTGTTATGAAAATAGCTAAAAGTCCTGAAGATAATTATTTTTAAATAGCTAAGATTAGTGAAGCTGATGTTTTTGATAATCTAATTAAGTTGAATATTAATAAATCCTTTGGATTAGATGGTATTGGTCCACGAATTCTTAAAATTTCTGCACCAGTAATAACCAAGTAAATAACGTATAATGAGAGGTAATTTTCGAAAAAACACTGAAATGTGAAATGTGTGTAATGTTACACCTATCTTTAAGAAAGGAGAAAAGTAGGATCCAGGAAATTACAGACCAATATCAATTATACCTGTATTGTCAAAACTGTTTGAAAAGCATGTAGCTATTCAGGCCTATACATTTTTTAAACAAACTATCTATTTCATAAAGCACAATCAGAATTTAGAAAGTGCCACTCGTGCGAAACATAACTTACTAAATCCATTGATCTTTGGCTGAAGGAAATGGATAATGGACATATGACTGGCATTGTTTTCTGTAACAGAATTAGGCGAAAATTGAATTGTTTTTTTTTTCTTTCTTGAATTGCAAACGAAACTCACCATTTTCTTGATTTCGTCGTACACGCATTACCTGGGGTGATTAAGTGGTTTTCTCCAAGGTAAGTGGCGTGTAACGATTTGCATGTGCCAGTTTGTTATTTACATGAAATCCGAAATACTCGTTTCACGTGGTGCACGGCAAGCTCGATGTGATTTATGTTCACCTATAGAGAGTATATAAAGCGAGATATTTCTCATAATAATTACGGGAACCAAAATATCTAATCGAAGGATAGATAAGCTCGACATGCAATCTCCAGCCAAAGGGGTGAGTGTTAAATTTACATTTTCGTTTTATTGTGAATTTTATTCAGATTATCATTTCGTATAATGATGCTTTTATTGCAATTAAACGTGGAATATTTGGAATTACTAGTCACTATTAGACTTTAAATGCAATATCGTAATCTACGGCTTAGATTATTTTTGAGACAACTAGTATTAGTCTGGTTTTGTTTATTGTAGCTGTTACCGTGTTACCGTGTTTCTGATACCGTAGCTGTTACCGTGTTTCTGATACCGTAGCTGTTACCGTGTTTCTGATACTGTAGCTGACAATCGCTGTTACCATAGATCTGATAATCGCTGATACCGTAGATGTCAATGTTTCTGATACCGTAGATCTGATACCGTAGATCTGATACCGTAGATGTCAATGTTTCTGATACCGTAGCTGCTAACGTAGTTGATACCATTTCTGATACCGTAGCTGTTAACACATCTGATACCATCTTTTGATAAACGTCTTTGATATCGTCTGATTTGTTGTGGGACATGTATTAATTGTTCCGGAACATCTCTGTATAAATATCTGAATGTGATTGTGCCGTTAATTTGTGCAAACGGAATTGAAGTATCTGTCTGTGTGTCGAACTGTCTGTTCGTCAACATCTGTGTAACGTGTAAATATCCGGAAAGCTAGAAGTCCGAGTGTCGGAGCTGTCTGAGTTGTAAAACATCCGGGTCGACATCTAGGGTAGTGAGGAACCGTTGGTTCTGGTAGATGTTGTATGTTGTCTGAACGTATAATTGTGGTGGATCCGTGAAGGGAAACGTCCGATAATAGTATTGGTCAACCCTAGGTTTTCGGGGAAACTGGGAGACGATTCAACTGTTGCTGAATCGTGCGGTTATACGGGGTCGAGACACATATGTGTATTGAAATTGTAATACAATTTAATACATTGTTGTATTTGCATGCTTATGTCAGATCACAATAATATTTCAAGTGATCGCATAGATATCAATAAAAGCTAGCAACTTGATTGAATACAAGTATATGGTCGTGCTAGTTATCGCAATCCATCGTGCGATAGTATAGTTTGTCGTTTGTGTTCATTTTTCGTAATTTATACTTGCATTAATTTAATTTTCGTAAAGGATCCTTGGATCTGTGTATAGTCCAAGAGATCCCTTTACATCTGAGATTCCTTTTGTATTAATATTTAATTTGTTCATGTATTGTGAATGGTTGTGAGTGTAATTGTGGGTTGAGTGCATGAATTATTGTGTTGTTACATCTGTATTTTTTCATTTATAATTTATTACATAAATTTATATTTTCTTTAACAAATTGTGTTTGTATTGTTCATTTAATCCACCCTCCTCTCGGTAACAATTCTGTTACATTTTCCTTGACTTGAAAAAAGCTTTTGATCTTGTTGATCATAAAAATTCTGCTGCAAAAGTTGAACTGTTACAGGTTTGACAATCCTTCTTTAAACTGGTTTAGATCATACTGAAACAAAAGGTCTCAACAAGTAACCATTGGCAATATTAGCTCTCAAACTCGCACTATTCATTCAGGAGTCTCTCAAGGCTCAGTTCTGGGCCAGCTCCTCTTCATTATCTATATCAATGATCTACCATTAAATAATCAATCCACAAATACAGATTTGTTTGCAGATGATGTAACCTTGTATACATCTAGTTCTGATACTGAAGTTATCCAAACAAGATTAACCTCAGACCTTATTAGAGTCCAAAACTGGGCACAACAAAATAGGATGTTAATTAATGAAGGTAAAACATGTCACCGAATTTGGCGAAAATTAAATTTATTTTCTTCTTGAATTACAAACTAATTTCACCATTTTTTTGTTTCGTCGTACATGCGTTGCCTGGGGTGAATAAGTGGTTTTCTCCAAGGTAAGCGGCGTGTAACGATTTGCATGTGCCTGACTTTGAATTACATGAAATCCGGAACATTAAATTCACAGGGTGCACGGTAATCTTGCCGTGATTTCTGCTCACCTATTTGAGGGTATATAAGGCAGAATGTTTCTGATAAGTATTATGGGACCTAAAGTATCTAATCACAGGATAGATAGCTAGTCTTTCAATCTCCAGCCAAAGGGGCGAGTGTTAAATTTATATTTCGTTTTATTGTGAATTTTATTCAGTTTATCATTTCATATAATGATGCCTTTATTAAAATGCAGATTTTAAACGTGGAATATTTGGAATTACTAGTCACTATTAGACTTTAAATGCAATAGCGTGATCTAAGGGTTAGATTATTTTTTGAGACAACTATTATTAGTCTGGTTTCTTTATTGTAGCTGATAACGCATCTGATAGCATCTCTGATAACGCATCTGATAATGCATCTGATAGCATCTCTGATAACGCATCTGATAGCATCTCTGATAGCATCTCTGATAACGCATCTGATAACATCTCTGGGAACATCTTTGATAGCATCTCTGATAGCATCTCTGATAACGCATCTGATAACATCTCTGGGAACATCTTTGATAACGTCTTTGATATCGTAGCTGATTTGTTGCAGAACATCTCTGAATTATAGCTGAATGTGATTGATTGTGCCGTTTAATTGTGCAATAGAATCGAAGTATCTGACTGTCTGTCTGTCGAATTGTCTGTTCGTCTACATCTGTCGTCACGTGTAAATATCCGGAAATCTAGAAGTCCGAGTGTCGGAGATGTCTAGAGTTGTAAACATCCGAGGTGGCATCTTAAGTATTTTGGGACCGTTGGTTCTAGTAGATGTTGTATGCTGTCTGTACGTATAACTGTGGTGGATCCGTGAAGGGCAAACGGCCGATAAAAGTATTGGTCAACCCTAGGTCTTCGGGGAAACTGGGCGGCGATTCAACTGTTGGTGAATCGTATGGTTATACAGGGTCGAGACACATATGTGTGTTGCAATTGTAGTACAATTGAATACATTATTGTATTTACATAGTTACTTCAAATCACAACAGTATTTCAAGGGATTGCATGAATCTCAATAAAAGCTAGCAACTTGATTAAATACATGTATATGTGCGTGCTAGTTGTCGCAATCCATACGTGCGATAGTATAGTTTGATGTTTTGATTTGTTATCGTAATTTATACTTGCGGTAATATAACTTTTGTAACGGTTCCTTGGATCTGTGTATAGTCCAGGAGATTCCTTTGTATCTGTGTTTTATTTTGCATTAATATTTAATTTATTCATGTATTGTTAATGGTTGTGTGTGTAATTGTGGGTTGAACGCATGAGTTATTGTGTTGATACATCATTATTTTTCATTAATAATTTATTTCATAAATTTATATTTTCTTTCACATATTGTGTTTGTGTTGTTCATTTAATCCACCATCCTCTCGGTAACAATTCTGTTACAATGTATGATTCTGGGGACGACACAAAAGCTACACAAGTCAGGGAACCCAAAACTATGTCTTGCAATACATAATCAGTTAGAAAATGTCAGTCATGAAAGGCTGATTGGTGTGTCCATAAATAATAATTTATTATGGAATTGCCATATTGATAAGCTTTGTAAAAAAACTCATCCAAAATAGCCCTTCTCAGCTGAATCAAGAAATATTTACCTATGGAAACTAGCAATCTATACTAAGAGTTATATATTCTTCCAACAAGGGATTACTGTTCTAATGTATGGGGAAACTTTGCTATATCTGAGCTTGACAGGATTTATAAAGTCCAGAAACAAGCAGCACATGTAATTTTAGATACATCTGTTGGTCATCCCTCAAAAGCATTATTTACAGAACTCAAATGACAGCATAGATTTTCACAAGGCAGTTCTTTTATCCAAATGTCTACATGGAACTGCACCAGAGTATCTTCAGGACTTATTCAGGCCTTTTTCAACACAATACCAGTTGAGATCAATATCACATGGAAACCTTCTAGTACATGTACCAAAACCATGAACAGAGCAATTCAAAAAGAGTTTTCAATATTCTGGTACAGTTCTGTGGTATAAGCTTCCACTACATGTAAAACGGCTGAAAATATTAGAGTATTTAAGAAGAGATATCATGAGCATGCATGTGTTTCTAATAGATAATGGAATGTAGTATTTTAATACTAAACATGCTAAAATAAGCACTAATTATTGCTATCTTCATACAATGTGCATTTGTTATACTCTCATTAAGAGGGCCTCAAGGGAGAATTGTCCTTGACTAATGAGTCACCCTCTATAAATAAAGCATTATTATTATTATTATTATTATTATTATTATTATTATTATTATACAAATTAAAGTAATTAAATTATAGTCTACATTTAAATATTACAAATATTGGAGCATTGCAAGAGTGGATTGTTTTTTTTGTTGTTAAGTTAGCACTTTTTAGTTCTCCATATGAAGTACAACAGAACTATTTTATAGCCATCCATGTTGTTATCCTCACCATTTAAAGCATATATACATTTACATTCTTTTTGATAAATAACTATGTATTCCTTGATCACTGGCATTAGTGTGGAATTTTATTGGACCTCCACCCTACATTTCAACTGGCTATGGGGCTAAGTTGGTACATGGACAATAAGTTGCATAATTTTTATTAATTGTGTTGGTCCAACTAAAGTCTTTTGTAAATTTTTGCACAAACCTTTACCACCTGGAGACATGAACATGGTGAGATTATGAATTTCCACAAGCTCTATGACCTTCTCACCAAAGGAGGTCAATAGCACTTAAGTTCAGTTTTGTTGACTTTGCTTAAAGATCCTGTGTGATGCTTATTTATCAAGCTTCATGCATGCCATCGTAATAAAAGCTAGATGATGATATGCATTCAGGGATAGAAATGAATGCTTACTTCAATATGATTTTTGGCAATGGACCCCTAAAATCCAGCAGTCACTAAACTGGTAGAGCAGTACAAATATTGCCAGTAACAATCATAATGGTTGAACAGTTGTTCTAAATGATAATATTTTCATTAATGGTTAATTGGTATGGTTGTTTGGTCATTTCATAGGTTGTCTGGGTAGTAAAGGCCATGGAAAATCATTGGTAATCCAGGGTTCGCATGGTACCTTAAAAATTAGTTGAAAATCATTTTTACCTTGGAAAGTACTTGAAAATAAGCCTCGGTTATTGAAAAATATAAAATTAGTTGATTAATGAATGTACGAAAGTTTTTTTATACCATTACGTCATGTAGTCAAAATAAAACTGTTTGCTACTGGGTTGTTTACAGCTCGTTATAAATCAGATATTCATTATTGTGCACAGACCTGATATAGAACATTAAAAAGAGGGTGAATTTTTTTCGACAATCATTCTTCGTCATCAGTTTATGTTCTGTGGTAGAACATAAGAAGTATATCTTTGTACTTTAAATTCTGGTTAATTAGCTGTTCAAACAGTGGTTTGGTACTGCAGAAAAAATTCAGGTTAGCGTTGATGAATGGTGATGGAACTTGACAGTTTCTCATGTTTTCTCAGAAAAATACAAGACATAAATTGAACTTTGTTATTTATGTAGTTTGTGCCAACCTAGAATCTCCATGTGTGCTTATCTGTAGAGGGGAAAGGTTGTTGTTGTTGTTGTTGTTGTTGTTGGGTTTAATGTCATTTGTTTTAATGGGGAGAGTAAATGCACTTTACAAATCTGACAATATGTGACACTGTATACATTTAAGTTGTAATTCTAAAGTAATTATATAATGAAAAAGTTATAAATTTGTATCTGTTAATTTTCAGAAACAACGTACACAACAAGAAGATGCCATCTTTTGGATCGAATGTGGTCTTGATCTAGATGGGTTCACTCTCAAATATAATCTCTTCTAAAGAATTTGTCCCTCTGTTTAAATCTGGCCTGCCATACTACATGGAGCTGGGAATATTTGGACTTGCAGTTAAGCATTGACTGAAAACTGGAGGGTCAGAAGAAGAAAAAACATTCTTTATGGGCACAGAACTACAAAAAAGGAGGAATAGAAAGAAAAATGTGTTCATCCAAAGATACCTAGCAAGCCTTGATTTTTGAAAAAGCATGAAATGTACTGTCTGCAGTCAGTATGATTTATCATTCATGAGATATTATCACAGATTGTGTAAAGGCTAAAAGGCAGGAGTGGGAAAACAAATGTCATTAGCAGTTGATTGTGACACCTTCGTTTGTAATGAGGATGTTAATTTCATGAATTATGTTAATTCTGATAGTTTACACCAGTGATGTTAACAATTAAAATGTCTTTTGCTGTGTCATGGGGATTGTGGGAAAGTAGTGATCACAAGGAAGCAACTGAGTTATTGAACAAAAAGACTATTTCACATAAAAGTGATTTATGATTCACTGGCTGGCATGTGTATATTGACGCCTTTATCAGATGGCAAAACATGCGAGTCGAACATTTATTTTTCTGATGATAAGATGTATTTATACAAATGCATAATGCATCAGAATAAATTGTTTACAACAATTATATTAATGTCATTCAAATGGAAAAATACAGAAACTGTTTGAAGAAAAAATGATGAATTTGGATATATTTCCCAGATATAATGTTCTAATAATTCCAGTTCATGTTAAACATTATAAACAGGTTTTGCTGTACCTATATAAACACATTTAAAAAGTCAGATCCTGTGATGCATGTATTTCATAAGTTTCTTTGCTTAGTATTTTATGTATTCTGCAAAATTCATGTTTAGTTATGTAGTCTTTAAATGAACAAATGTTTGCATTGCGAATAACCAATTAAAATCTGCCGTCTTGTACATTTTGCAGTCAAAATTATAGGATGTTACTGAAATTTATTTCTTATCAGGCTATGTATATATAATTTGTCATATTTTCACCAGAGCTTGCAAACCTGAAAAAATTGTGTGTATTGTGTTTTTTTATATATCTATAGTAATCACAACTGCAGGAATAGTAAGTGTTGCAAGTGTAGGAGTTGTAATGTTTACATTTCAGCACTTATTTTCAGGTGTAATACTTTTCATTTGAATCTAAATGTGTCTTATTATTGTATATACCCTAATTTATGCCACAATTCTAATTAATGCCCCTCTGTTTTCTTAAGAACAGATCACTTAAACTATGTGCATAAGACCTGTACTTCTCAGTACTCATCTGCTTAAGTCCTTGACTAAACAAAATGAAGGGGGCCCCGAGTGGTCGAAAGCGCTTTCCGTTACGGATCACTGCCATCTCACCTATGTCTGCGTGGGTTCGAGTCTAAGATTCGGCTAATGTAGTTGTGTGAGAAAGCTTGCCAGTAGCTTCTCGTGGGTCGTTGATTCTTACCGGGGTTTTTCCAGGTTCTTCCTCCACCTTTATACTGACCGCCATGTATAGCCTATATTGTGCTGAAAAATGGCGTTAAACCATTAAAAACAAATAAACAAAATGAAGTAGTAAGCTCAGTTGATTACACTGTTATAATACATATCTCAATGTATAAATTAAAAATGTCAAAGGCACACACATGTAGTATGTTCAACATGATGCAATAGCTGCGCAGCAGGTTCAGAGACTTAGAAGACCTACTTCAACCAGCTGCTTAGTCGGATCAATTGATCATTTTTGCTGTGGCGATGACATAATTTAGTGGCTGAACGATTTGGTCAATATTAGAGTGCATTAAAAGAACAACTTGAGCTTTTATTATTGTGCTCTAATAAATGTCCTTCTACCCCTGTTTGGATAATTTTACATCCCCGTGGCCTATAATTAGGGAATATATAGTATTAATGGCTTGGTACTGATGTGCTGGTGAGGGGCAGTTCCTTAACATATAGCTTTGTCCGTAGGTAAAGATTGATCAGTTTATATAACATTTATCAATTATATTTACTAGTAGTAGTACTAGCTAGTTGGAAATGTCATTCATAAAATATTTTCATACTGATTTATTCAAGAGTTGTTATTGTTAAGTGTTCTACTTAAACGCACACATTACCAGAGAAAGCAGTTTATTAAAAATATATACCCCAGGTTAATGCTCAGGCATCCATTATGGCCACTACAGCAGACATATTGGAAATCTTATCACTGCTACTCATGCATGGCAAAAAGGCTTTTAAGAGTATTCAAATGATACTAATCTACCATAAACTATGACTGCTGTAACTAAAACAACTTGTAATAATGTCTTTCAAAATACATGTAACTGCTATGTAGAACTTGACAAATGTGGCAAAACATAACACACATTGAAAGTATTTTGGATTTTTCCTGTACAATGATGCCTTTTCCACCATCAAATATAGATAGCGTTACTAAAAATGGTTTATAAAATGTTTAAAGAACATTTACACAACTTATCTGAGCAAAATACAGAACTTGACAAACTTTTCTGGCATATGTGCCTTCTTAATTCTGGACAAATAATGTTGTATGCAACACAATATGGATGAAAATATAACAAAAGTTCAACTGAAAGCATTATACACACCCTGATATATTGGCTAATTGAATTTGCATTTGACTATTAAAACATGTCATCTAAATGAGTAATCTTCTATTTACTTGATCTTTTATATTTTATAACTAATTAGCTTCTATTTATATTTTAGTGCTTGCGCAGATATGAGTGAACATTTCTCAAACAAATGATAAATGTTAACTCACATTTTGTTAACTTTATGAAGTGGGTAGATTCTGAGTACCAACAAAAGAGATTGTCTTTTTTCACTCTCATTATACTTGAAACAAGTCAGTTTCATCATAATAATAAATTGTGCATACCTTAAAATATTTTTTGTCATGATCTCTAAGCATATCCCCACCTCTTACACCTTATTATCGTTCACTTTTATTAGATAAGTCAAATTTTAAATCAAAGATGGTGAATTCATATAAAGTTTTCTTTATAGCCATTGGGAATGGTGCAAATTTGTTTGCGTGCGATGCATTGAATAAGCACAGAATATTATCAAATAGACATAAACTCGAATAAATTACAAAACATAGTCCCACCCATCAGCCTGTCATGTTCATAAACAACGGACAATATATGCCAGTTAATGTTAAGTTGCTTTTTTATGCTTACATAAAAGTGACATGTCGAATATATAGCAAAACTTCAATATCTTACAAATTAACTGTTATGTAAATTAGTTATCAAGCCTGTTACTTGGTCTTTGAGCTTCAACTCCCCAGCCAGATATATTATATATTATTTACAATAAAGAATACTAAATAAATTTGGTTTGGCACCGATATTTTCTGAACATAACATCAGGAAGATATTTCCATAGGTAATAATGTTTGTGATCAATAACAATGACACTTGACTTCATTTTTTATTATAAAAATCTAAATGTGACCTTTTCATATTTATACAAGTGCAGTAAAAATGCCTGTATTAAAATATGCCACTAACATGCATTGAGGCATAGAATACTGATTGTATGCACAAACTTAAAAGGACAACGAATTTCACTAGCTATTCGAAGTTTCAGTAAAATATCAATAAGGCCTAGTCCATATGCATTTAGGTTTAACCGGAAACGTGTATCGCATACATGGTAAGAACAAATTACCTTGTGTGTGTACAACTTGCACAAAGCACAAAGCAAGGGTCATGTCTTTTTACAGAATAGACGAGAACATAAACAAAATGGTTTCGAAAGTCAAACTGACTGGGTTGGTTTGGTACTCTGTTGCACAGCACATTTATACTGCCACAATAATTAGGAGCCACGTTTCCCAAGGACACAAAATTGTATCATTATGTAGGATTAAAACCAGGACCCTTTGGTCCGCTGGGCGTGTTAATCATTAATCCCTCACATCTCGCAAAACTAATTATACCAAAATGCTGTTTTGGGTTAATGTCTTTTTTTAAAGGAGTCTTGTCAAAGATCTTGCGGAGCTTTTAAACAAGTCAGACTTTACATCCTTAGTTGACCTGAGTGGTAAAAGTATTAAATTATCAAATCTTTAGATGATCAGATTATTATATTTCAGAATCCTGTTAGAAATTTGTAACCTATTTCCAGATATTGAAATTAACTATTTTAATAAACGTTTTAAAAAATCTTTTTAATTAAATACCATTACTAGATTTTATAATTGAATATTTGGATTTTATCTACATCAAGGCTTAGACTAAACTAATGTTTAAAATATTATTAATAACAATAAACTTGTTTGATTTATTTCCATGTGAATATCTTTCACTGTAGTGTTGTTTATTGGTTGGTAAAGAGCTAAATGAAAATATATAGTATTTGGATTTCAACTGTAATGAGAATCATTTATTATCAAGCAGGAAACGCTTAGAGCAATCAATTTAAATCTTCCATAATTAAACTATGGTTGGTTTTTTAATATGAAGATTTTCTATTGTTAGAAATTCGAAATCATAAACACCCTTTAAAAGAAAGTTGTAGTATATGAAGTAGATGTGTTTGGCAATTTTAGCAAAAGTTTATCCAAGATAGGAATTTTTAAGTTTCCACTGTTCCAAATCTACAATAACATTTTCTAAATGGATAAAATATTAAAACCCAAGTTTTATTACAGAAATTGAAGGAGTTTCAGATTGAATATTGACAGTTAAATTGTGCACTGTATGGTCACGTTGAACTTGTTTTTTTAAAGAAAACAACTTATTTTCATACTTCACCTAAATGAATATTCGAACTGATGAAAATACATTTATTGGGAAAATATCTTGCTCCAGTTTATTGAGCAGTTTTAATGCCTGGTAAATTTCAAACATTCACATGGAAAGTCTTCAGAATGAAAGTCAATATGATAGAAACAGAAGTCACACCACTAGTTCGCTTCTTGCTTATCACCAATTTGGACCACCTTGGCTATTTTTGTAAGGCATCATCTGCAGAAAAATACATTATGTGGCATGAAATTTATTAGCAAACAAGAAATCTTAATTTATTCCAACAATATCAGCTATTTCTATAAATAGATTGCCATAGGAATGACCTAGAAGTTGCTAAGGAAATAATAGTTAGATGGAATTTTTTTCTTAAGTATCAGGGATGGTTTGAATAACAGTTAATAATAATTATAATAATGAGGACTTTGTATTGCGCCTAATCTTTAAAAGTTCTGAGCACTTTACAACATCTAAAGTGATATGACTACACTACAGAAAAACTAAAACCAATAACCATGAAATTGGAAAACATAACAATATGCTGAAAACATTTAAGGTACAATGCATTATAAATTTTCTAAGTTTGTTCCTGTAGTCGCAAAAGGTGGGTTTTAAGAGCACTCTTAAAAGGGGCCACAGTGTCGTTGTGTCTAATTTCAATGGGCAATTCATTCCACATCACCGTGCCCTGGTATGCAAAAGAACGTTGTCATTGCGAATTCGTTTTCATAGTGCAAACAATGAGTATACGATTGTCAGAAGAGGAGTGTAAGGATCTAACTGGTGTATACACATGGGTAAGGCCGGATTTGTAGGTTGAACTGGAGTCTGTGAAACAGAACAAATGTTGTGTTTGATTCTGTATCAAACTGAGAGCCAGTGTATGGTACAGAGCAGTGGTGAGGTTTGATCTGATCGAAGTACTCTAAAGATGATCCGAGCAGCTGTGTTTTGAACTTTTTGATGTTTCTGGAGTAGATATGGTGACGAACCAGACATAATTGAGTAACAATAGTCCGGTATTGAGAGTACTAATGAATACATAAGTGTTTTTGTGGCATTAACTGAAAGATATTTGCGATTTGAACTAATGTATCTCAACTCAATATATGCAGTCTTACATATGTTCTTGACATGCTGGTGCAACGTGAGAGTACTGTCTAGAGTAACACGTGTTTCGTACTGACAGTAAATTTAATTTATTGTGTTGCTGTTATTTATTGTTTGAGGTAAGGAATGTGAATGAAAAAATATTTGTGTCGTGATCAGAATGGTCACAGTTTTATCATCATTCATCAGCAGCTTGTTACATGCCATTCATGATTTCACATCAGAAATGCACCTCACTACTCTATGTATGGTACCATTAACTTCAGTTGGGTGAATAGACTTGAACAGGTGGGTGTCATCAGCTTACAGTTGGTGAGACACTGGGTGATGATCTATGACAGTTGAGAGCGGCCTAGTGTATAGAATGAAGAGAACCGGTCCAATAACAGACCCCTGTGAAACACCACAGCATAGATCAACTGGGCAGGAGTTTATTTCATTTGCAGATACAATTTGTGTCCTGTTGACTTAGTAGTACGTGAACCAATGTAAGGCTGTATTATGAATGATAAATACATGTTGGAGACAGTGAAGTAATCTATCATGGTGTATTGTGTCAAATACTGAAGACAACTCAAGTAGGGTGAGGACTGTATTCTTTCCACTATCCAAAGCACAGAGAATGTCATTAAATACTTTCAAGTAATTTCTGTAATGTAGCAAGGGCGATATATTAATGGCAGCTATTGGTATACATTTGGGATATGAACTATTGGATTGCCTGAAAAGTTGTGACTAGTTTATCGCGAATGCATATGTCTGTGTAAGAACAACCAGTCAGACAGTTGAATTCACTACCCACCTATGCCAGTCTAAATTCAAATCGGCACATTCTTACATTTAGATCTGACAGACACATACTAATCATTTGTTGATGTGTTTTGGAACTTATGTTTAACTTTCTATTAGAGAAAGTGATGCACATTCGTGTTAGAGTAATTATTAATATCAATATGTTCCGAATGACATCACTTTCAGATTGTAAAGTAGTAATTTGATTGGTGAACCACAAGGTGAACAGAGCATGAACATTGTTGTTGTCAACCAGATTACCGCCGTAAGACTGGAGTTCTGATCTAAATTAGACTGGTACCCATATATTATTAGTCTGGTAAACGTCCCACTAAGTAAGTTACAAAACTGAATTAAGTATAGGCAGGCAAAAATGCATTTTTTTTTTAAACAAAATGTCAGAGGAACAGTTATAGTCCCGTTAAATCTGAAATAGCAAGATATGTTGTTTCCAAAAATAAAGGTTTTTTTTTGGAACTGTATAATGACAGAAGAATGGTGTTAAACCTAACGAGAAAAGTGAAGGGGAAGTCACATTATGTAACGAGCAGCTATTACATGGGTTGTCTCATAAGCTGCTTAAGAGAAGAGTATTTATTTATTAAAAGTGAAACCATGCCAACATTAAATACATCTCAGCTTAGCTTAGCGAGTGTATACGACTCAGATTTGTGCATCATATTCTTTGAACCAATCGCTTTTGACTACTCCATATGATAACTATAAACTGAATCGAAACTTTGCAACAACCATCAAGGTTTTGGAAGTTTACAGTTTGGTGTAATTTTCAATAAAGATGATGGAGTTTTACTCAAACAAAATTACTGCGACGTACGTAAAGTGGGGATGTATATAAAATAGGTTTTGGTAAACATAGTCTTCATTCATGCTTTTATGTAAGTCTTTATGAATATACAATCAGAGATTTTGTTCTGTTCATAAATAATTGGAGAAGGATCATTGATTTACAAATTATTCATTGGAATTACAAAGTGTGCATTAACTTTTGAGACAAAACACTATTTGGGGATTATTATAAATTCATTCAATTGTGATATCTCAGGACTGTTGGCACATGAAACTATACAAGACCATCGGTACAATGAATAAGCGAATTTAATCCAAAACCTTGATTCTTTTGTACTTATGTGATAGAAGATCTGTGATTATTTTCTTCTTAAATTCACAATACAGTAAGTTTCTATTTTCTTTTTACCTTGACACTGAGAGAAATAAATAAAAATAAAAACATGAATAGATTAGTTACATCAAATTAAAAAAAGTCATTACTCTGCTTTTAGATACTTATATCCAAATGGAATTTCTACCTTAGAGTCACAATTAAACTTAAATTCATTTTCTACCTAATGACATTCTGCCAATTAGCCGGTACATGTAAAAACTATTTGACTTGCGGTAATTGTTTTATTTTATTTTATGGTTTAACGCGATTTTTAGGCACAATATAGGCTATACATGGCGGCCGGTATTATTGGTGGAGAAAGAACCCGAAAAACCCCCGGAAAGAACCACCGACCCACGAGAAGCTACTGGCAAGCTTTCTCACATAACTACATTAGCCGAATCTTAGACTCGAACCCACGCAGACAAAGGTGAGATGGCAGTGATCCGAAACGGAGAGCGCTTCAGACCACTCGGCCACACGGGGCCCCCTGTTTTGGTCATTTTGGTAAATTTCTCTAAGTTCATATGCAGTGATACCCAAATCATTGTGAAATTTACTGAGATTTTGCTTTTCATCGGATATCTACGAAAACGACAGGAACACTTGTTCAGAAAAACAAACAGCACGAGTCATCATCGTTTCATCGCAACTTATTTAAATTCATTGATGTTCAAATAAATGTAATTCATTTTATTAAACGTACCATTAAGTAGTCAGTGTCATTTTTTGGAGAAGGTTAAGATTGCTAAATAGATGGTTGGATAATTTTTCATTGATTGAATATGTTCAGCACGTATCCGAATACTGATTTTTTTAATTCTCTTAGACGATCCTACGCTAGGTACTGAAAAACATGGGAAATAAGGCCGATGTTTACCATTCCTTCTCATTCTGCATTCATCTTGTTTGTGTACTGTCTATAATATAAAATAAATCACTTATAATTGAAAGTCCGTGTTTTCAAATAAAATCGTTCGATTTCTTATAACAAAACAAAAACAGGATTAGCACGAGAAACATATTTAAACAAATGTTACTGTTGACTTCTTGATTGATCTATCATACTAACATTTTTCATTAATGTGGTAATTACTCTCAAACTTGCAGCAGGCCGACTCGGCACAGAGTTCTGCCTAATATCCAAACTGTAAAGCTGATTCGGATCATGTGAAATATTATTCAATTTAGTTCAGGATTTAAATGCAACACTTAAATTTATTCTTAAGATGATCTTCTTATTATGTCCCAAGTTCGTCGAGCAGATTAAATATAAACAAAAGCCCGTGTGTACGCGTGATAATGGTGTTGTTATATTTAATAAAAAAACTTAATCCTCTTTATTTTCCATTGACAATTTAGTAGTGAAATATATTTTAAAACTTTTCATTCAACTTTAAATAGTTTGTTTTATTGAGAAATATTAAAATTACAAACACTAACAAACAATAAGAAAAAACTACATGATGAGCGTAGTACATGCGAGCTTTTATTAACCGCCATAATTCTGAGTATTAGCCATAATGTTGAACTCAGTAGCGACCGCATTTCCCGAGTAGGCATCAATATTGCTTGTATTGTGTTCAATTATCATTCCTCAATGGTTAGCAAATCTCAATGAAAAATAAGATTAAATTATTCAGTTACAGAGATAATACTCTAACCCTTTAACTTATTGACGGTCAGCACCGATTCAGTCGATTTCGTGTTACAGAGGTCTCACACCTGCTCTTTTTTCAAACGAAAAACCCTCTGTCTTGTAGCCACTTTGAATATCGCACTATTATGCATGTTACCAGTTTCTTAAGTGTACGCAGGATTGTTCCGGAATGATTTTCATGCAGCAAAATTGTATATTTTAATGAACAGGTGACATCCGACGGACATATTGTCCATCAGTTGTTTTGTTATGGTTTAACGCCATTTTTAAGCACAATATAGGTTTTACATGGCGGCCAGTATTAATGTGGAGGATGAGCCCGGAAAACCCCCGGAAAGATCCACCGACCCACGAGAAGCTACTGACAAGATTTCTCACATAACTACATTAGCCGAATCTTTGACTCGAACCCACGGAGACAGAGGTGAGGTGGCAGTGATCCGTAAGGGACAGCGCTTTAGACCACAAGGCCACTCGGGGCCCCTCATCAAATTAAGTAGAAACTTTCTTACTGGATAATGTCAGCCGAACACTATTTATTTTCTACTGTGTAGTTTTATATTAGCATAGAAAATAGTAATAGTAATAAAGCCGGCTTTAGGCCGAGTCAGTGCCAGATTAACAAATAGATAGGGTTGGTAACGTCATATGGTTCCCACGCCTTTTAGGGGCCCAGCGACAAAACGTATTAGAAGATAATTTGCGAGGGAGGCACCAAGATTTCGACTACCTAATGGCTTCCACAGGGTATAATCCGCCACTCGCCGATTTCGACCAATGTGGCCCAATAGGGCTCCGCATTCACAAATGCCCCGAGCGTTAGTAATTTTTAAAAATAAGTATATTTGGGGACAAAGGAATTTTCAATCGATGAACGAGAATTTTAAGTTCAATATTTTAAGTTCAATATAGCCCAATCGGGCCATGCATTCACAAATGCCAAAAGCCTTAGTAATTTTAATATCTATATATATATATATATATATATATATATATATATATATATATATATATATATATATATATATAGAGAGAGAGAGAGAGAGAGAGAGAGAGAGAGAGAGAGAGTTAAAGTGATTTTCAATCGATCGAAGAGAATTTTAAGTTCAATATTTTATAAAACTTGTTTAAAACTTTATTTCCAAATGAAGTGATCACAGAGGTCCCCTCTAGGGGTCCTACCGAAGTAATCCAAATAAGGCCATTCATTTACTAAGGCCACTGCTGATTAGTAACATAATTATCCTTCCCAACTCAACGTTGAATACAAATATTCAAAAAGAAAAATGAAAAATAGTTTGCTGGATTCGAACCTGGTACACGTGGGTGATATGTGGATATAATTTGTTTTCTTTCTTTATTGAAAAAACATAATATATAATATGTGAGTTAAGAGTATACATATTATTTACATATTATTTACCTATTACTTACCTATTACTTGCATATTATTTTGTGTTGCTATATTACAAAAGATTAATTCTACAAAGTGATAAACAATGTATCCCCATCTAGATGCGTGGATATAATTACCATTAAACAAAGAATATTACGAAAAGACCACGAATTTCTTTATCATATTGTTTTCAATGGCTATCGACCACATTGGGACGAAAACCGTTTTAATTTAATTTAATTGGTTGGTAGGCTAATATGTGTTTGTGCATGTGTAGTGTATGTGTATAACACGACTTTATTCGGCTCTGCATCCCGGCCAGAATATGTGGTAGATGAAGAACCCGGTGAGAACCACAGACCCACAGGAAGCTATTTGCAATCTTTATCGCATGCCCACGTTTGTCGAGTCGAGACTCGAACCCAAGCGGACGTAGGTTAGTGTCAGTGATCTAATAAAGGTGTATGCCCTGGACCACTCGGCCATTCGTGACTCCATTCATAACATACTGAAGTGAATTATAAAAATATTTAAATGGTTAATCAACTGATTCGCAGACCTGCATGTATAAAAATGTATGAATAATCATCTGAAATTCATGAGCATAATGAATGGTATATACAGTTAAAAATTACAAATAAAACAACCATCTCTGCTATAAAATGTATACTAAATCGATCTATATGTAAAAAACCACGTTTATCATCATGATTTTAACTTTATACAGTCCATAATAAAACCACTACACTATTCCAAATTATGGTCAGTTATTCCAGTCTAGTGTAATAAGTATACTAATACGGTCGCGTAATTACGTGAATTGATTATATAAACCACTACTTTATCGATGCCGACAGCAAAACCCACATTTTTAAACCGTCGATCTGATGCGATCACATTATTTCAGTCTCACTGGTAATCATAATAGCGAGTACATTGTATATAATAATGTTAGATGAGATATATTTATGTCACTTTCTGAATAAAGCGATATTCTGCTGTCAATCCTGATTCAGTTTCTACCGACTGATATTCTGTCGATTAGCCGGTCGGTATACATGTAAACTATTTGACCTGCGGTAATAGTCATACGGAAAACTTTGGATCAGTCTAGAAATGGGTGACCATAACATAATAAATTAAGTTCTAACGGTCCATAATTTCTTGATAATGAAATCTTAACTTTGTTGGGTAACGCGTAGCAAGATGCTATTGATGTAAATTTAGTATCTGAAAGTTGCATAGGCTTGACTTTGGTAATAGCACCATATACGATATAGACAGTATGTTCATTTCATTCGCATGTAGATGATATAAACATCATTGCCATGGGGCATCTCGTCTCTGATAAGGGTAGGATTGATCATAGCCAGTTAGAAACTAGTTGAAGTTTTAAATCCGATTGCTGCTAGAGGTAATTATTACAGCTGAATAAGAATATCGAATCCAGAACAGCGTTGCATATGCGGAAAACTCTTACTTTCATAGTATAGCGACATTCTGTGCATAAGGAAAGTTGATAATTGCGCGAATAAAATAGACAAATTATCCCTAACAAAAATGCTGCAAAGAAACAAAATCACTTTGGTAAGAGCACTTTTTTCGTAGAAACTTTACATTTATTACAATAGTTTTTCATAAGCCGTTACCAGAAGTTTTCAAGAAGATAGTTTGCATTTTGTTTTATATTCTATGATCTCACAATGGCAAACCTTCCTTACTAAAAGGCTGTAATGTCCCACCAGAGTTTGTTTCGATATATCTGCATTTTAATCTTCTTTAGACACTCGTATACACACCACTCCACTCCCGGCAAGTTTTATACATCCTCCACAAGGTTGCTGAATCAATTTGTAATCTTCTTTTTTTCTACATTTGTATTCAATGTTTAATTATTGAGGCCTATTTGTTATTAATTAATCAATTAAATATATTTTTTATTAATCCGAAAATATAATCACTGTCGACTTGCATGCAAGTTAAGTATATATTATCATTCTTTCGTCATTCTCACAATTTCTCCCAACTTGCATCCATCCAGTCCTGCCAAACACTTACACTGAAATATGTACAATGTACTACACATTTTGTAAAGAAAAAAGATGTTTAAACATATTTAAGTATATGTTGTATCTAGAATGGTTTTAGATATACGTTTCATCACAAAAACGTAAGCATATAATCATGCTGGACTTTTTTGACTTTGTAATAAGAGCGATCAAATGGTTTTAAAATTGTACTTTGGGATTTCACTGAAATTGAACCAATGAATGACTAATTGTTTAATAACAGTTTCCAAATTGTTTCGACGGTTCTGTGAGTTGTTTTTCTATAACTATTTATTATACACATCAATCGTACATCAACATAAAAGGAAATTCAGGTTCTTTGAACAATACCTAAGTTATACAAGGTTCTTTTTAAATAACCAGTTTAGTGAGTGAGGAAACCCGGTGTAATTCTTTCTCATTTAAATTCAATGCCAGCTTTATATATCATTTCATCTTTACTCCTTCTGAAGGAAAGGTCGACTCAGCACAGATTTAATTGAAACCATTATAGTTCTGAAAAATTACATGTATACACAAACAGACGTTTTTGTGTATATGAGCAATTTCCAATGGAAGAAAAGGGCTCTTTGTTCATAAATATTTTGTTTCAATCAGCTTATAAAATGGTTTGTTCAATAAAACTAACGTATTTCATTAGATATTAAAACAAATACAGCTAAAATGAATGTGTATCGCCAAACGTTTTGTCCATGACGCTCTCTCTCTCTCTCTCTCTCTCTCTCTCATTTTATGCTAAGTGTTGTTGCAATTACCAATTACACTCACAACAAGGCTGACCTTGCAGCAACATTATTAGTTTATAATACGAAATCTACGTTTCAACTTTCCTTAACATTCTATGTATAGCAGTGAAATTATAACCCGCAAACGTTTTCAAAGACACGCTTTATTTATAAAAAAGCGTTCTTACCTCGTAGCTACTTACAGGAACATTTGTTTTTATTTTTTGATTACACTCTTAAATATATAAGTTGATAAGTCCCTACCCTTTGTCCAAAAGTTGTAAAGGTATTTTACACATTTATGTTGTGGAATTGTTTTTGAAAAACGAAAAGGTATTTTGAAGGGAAGTTTTGTACATTTATCTATTTTGAAGTCGGATTCATCTTTTCTTTTTGAAGGATGTGTACATGGTTAGATTTCAGTTTCATAGATTCCTTCAGTTACATGTCCATGCTTAAATTTTTTTAATACAAGTCTCGTACTCCCATCCTGAGGCAATATATTCTTTGTCTGGTTTTCTTTCCATGACAAAATAAGTGATCCTTGCCTAGGATCAGTTTTTGTCCATTAATGTGTGCGTATTGAATGCTATTTACAGATAAGTTTGTTTTTTTAACGGTGGGATGACTTTCATAGATCATCTTTTTTAATGTCTTCTTGTTTCTCTGAATCTATTCTGTGGGAAAAAAAGTCGCTTTCAAGAAAGACAAAAATGTAGGAAGTATAGAGTAGAAGGAACGTAATTGCGACACTTAGACTCTAGTGGGATGGTTTTCCTAACTTGGCCGATAAATCAGTCCCTCACCGAAGCGATGTTAATTTTCGGAAGAGGGGCTGATATCACCTATTTTGTTAAAAGCAGCAATTATTTGCAGCTGCACACGTGGGCGTACATTTTATAGGTACATGGAGAAGTCTCATCACTGAGAACTCGCCTTGTGAGAATTCGCCTCACCGATATGGAGAAGTCGCCCCATATGGTTGGAGAAGTCACCACAAAATTTGTCATCCAGAATACCTATTTAATATTTATCTCTGAAATAAATAAATTGTTTAAAATATAGAAATGTGTGACGATATCTCCAGATGGTGGTTTCGGCATTATTGGAATACAGGAATGATGTATCTTATTATCTGGTATTGACTCAAGTGTACAAGGAAGCAAATTCCATATCTATGCAACTCATGATGGTTTCGGAAGGGAAACTGAAACGAAATAAGACCCGTAAAATAAAAGAAAAACAAGGAAGAATATTTCACTTGTGAGATATGTTCAGAAACGAATAACTGTGTCAGTGCATTGTTGAATAACTTTTAAAGATTTTATGCTGCACGTATATCCAAATTCATATTTTTATGTTTGTCATTCCAACGTAATGTTGCAAATGCCACCATAGCAAAGTGTATATTCTGTTTTGGTTGTTGTTGTTGTACTTGGGTTTAACGCCATTTTTAAGCACACGATAGGCTATACATGGCGGCCGGTATTATTGGTGGAGGAAGAAGCCTGGAAAATCCCCCGGAAAGAACCACCGACCCACGAGAAGCTACTGGCAAGCTTTCTCACATAACTACATTAGCCGAATCTTAGACTCAAACCCACGCAGACAGAGGTGAGATGGCAGTGATCCGAAACGAGAGCGCTTCAGACCACTCGGCCACACGGGGCCCCTGTTTTGATCATTTTGGTAAATTTCTCTAAGTTCATATGCAGTGATATCCAAATCATTGTGAAATTTACTGCGATTCTGCTTTTCATCGGATATCTACGAAAACGACAGGAACACTTGTTCAGAAAAACAAACAGCACGAGTCATCATCGTTTCATCGCAACTTATTTAAATTCATTGAAGTCAAATAAATGTAATTAATTTTATTAAACGTACTATTAAGTAGTCAGTGTCATTTTTTGAAGATGGTTAAGATTGTCAAATAGATGGTTGGATACCTTTTCATTGATTGAATATGTTCAGCACGTATCCGAATACTGATTTTTTTAATTCTCTTAGACGATCCTACGCTTGGTACTGACAAAAATGGGAAATAAGGCCGATGTTTACCATCAGTTCTCATCTCTGACAGCTATACAGCAAAACTGTTTCAGTATTGGTAGCCAAATGTATTTTAAATCCTTTCATTTTATCGTTGCTGAAGTCTAATATTTATATTGAAAAATTATATTAACATGGGTACTGGAACATTTCTCACTTTATTTACTCTCTTTTTTCTCAATCTTTAAAAAGTAATAAATTATCTACCATATGTAATAACATTAAAGACATATTCAAACATTTTCATTCAGTGTTTCCAACATCAATTCATTATGCACCTTCGATTTTGTATATAACTGATTCGGATGAATATGCATTTTGCTTCCACACTACCGTGCAAGACTGTTTTCATTGTAATAAACCTTTCCTTCTCATTCTGCATTCATCTTGTTTGTGTAATGTCTATAATATAAAAATAAATCACTTATAATTGAAAGTCGGTGTGTTCAAATAAACTCGTTAGATTTCTGATAACAAAACAAAAACAGGATTAGCACAAGAAACATTTTTAAACAAATCTTACTGTTAAATTTCTTGATTGATCTATCATACTAACATTTTTCATTAATGTGGTAATTCCTCTCAAACTTGCACCAGCCCGACTCGGAACAGATTTCTGGCTATTATCCAAACTGTAAAACTGATTTGGATCATGTGAAATATTATTCAATTTAGTACAGGATTTAAATATGACACTTAAATTTCTTCTTAAGATGATCTTCTTATTATGTCCCAAGTTCGTCGAGCAGTTTAAATATAAACAAAAGCCCGTGTGTACGCGTGATAATGATGTTGTTATATTTAATAAAATAACTTAATCCTCTTTATTTTCCATTGACAATTTAGTAGTGAAATATATTTTAAAACTTTTCATTCAACTTTAAATAGTTTTGCTTTATTGAGAAATATTAAAATTACAAACACTAACAAACAATAAGAAAAAACTACATGATGAGCGTAGTACATGTGAGTTTTATAAACCGTCCGAATTCTGAGTATTTGCCATAATGTTGAACTCAGTAGCGACCGCATTTCCCGAGTAGGCATCAATGTTTTTGCTTGATTCGAGTTCAATTATCATTCGTCAATGGTTAATAAATCTCAATGAAAAATAAGATTAAATTGTTCAGTTACAGAGATAATACTGTAACCCTTTAACTTATTGACGGTCAGCACCGATTCAGTCGATTTCGTGTTACAGAGATCTCACACCCGCTCTATTTTTCAAACGAAAAACCCTCTGTCTTGTAGCCACTTTGAATATCGCACCCTTATGGCTGTTATGAATTACCGGTATGTGTATTAAGTGTACGCAGGATTGTTCTGGAATGATTTTCATGCAGCAAAATTGTATATTTTAATGAACAGGTGACATCCGACGGACATATTGTCCATCAGTTGTTTTGTTATGGTTTAACGCCATTTTTAAGCACAATATAGGTTATACATGGCGGCCAGTAATAATAGTGGAGGAAGAACCGGCGAAACCCCCGGAAAGAACAACAGACCCAGGAGAAGCTACTGGCAAGCTTTCTTGCATAACTACATTAGCCGAATCTTAGACTCGAACCCATGGAGACAGAGGTGAGATGGCAGTGATCCGTAAGGGACAGCGCTTTAGACCACTCGGCCACTCGGGGCCCCTCATCAAATTAAGTAGAAACTTTCTTACTGGATAATGTCAGCCGAACACCATTTATTTTCTACTGTGTAGTTTTATATTAGCATAGAAAATAGTAATAGTAATAAAGCCGGCTTTAGGCCTAGTCAGTGCCAGATTACCAAATAGGTAGGGTTGGTACCGTCTTATGGTTCCCACGCCTTTTAGGGGCCCAGCGACAAAACGTATTAGAAGATAATTTGCGAGGGAGGCACCAAGATTTCGACTACCTAATGGGTTCCACAGAGTATAATCCACCACTCGCCGATTTCGACCAATGTGGCCCAATAGAGCTCCGCATTCACAAGTACCCCGAGTGTTAGTAACTTTTAAATAGACGTATATTTAGGGACAAAGTGATTTTCAATCGATGAACGAGAATTTTAAGTTCAATATTTTAAGTTCAATATGGTCCAATGGGGTCTCGCATTCACAAGTGCAAAAAGCGTTAGTATTGTTAATATATATATATATATATATATATATATATATATATATATATATATATATATATATATATATATATATATATATATATATATATATATATTTATATATTTTTTTTTTATTTATATATATATATATATATATATACAGAGAGAGAGAGAGAGAGAGAGAGAGAGAGAGAGAGAGAGAGAGCTAAAGTGATTTTCAATCGATCGAAGAGAATTTTAAGTTCAATATTTTATAAATCTTGTTTAAAACTTTATTTCCAAATGAAGTGATCACAGAGGGCCCCTCTAGTGGTCCTACCAAAGTAATCCAAATAAGGCCACTGCTGATTAGTAACATAATTATCCTTCCCAACTCAACGCTGAATACACTGTTATAAAAGAAAAATGAAAAATAGGTTGCTGGATTCGAACCTGGTACACGTGGGTGATATGTGGATATAATTTGTTTTCTTTCTTTATTGAAAAAACATAATATATAATATGTGAGTTAAGAGTATACATATTATTTACCTATTATTTACCTATTATTTACACATTATTTTGTGGTGCTATATTACAAAAGATTAATTCTACAAAGTGATAGACAATGTATACTCATATAGATGCGTGGATATAACTACCATTAAACAAAGAATATTACGAAAAGACTTCGAATTTCTTGATCATATTGTTTTCAATGACTATCGATCACATTGGGACGAAAACCGTTTTAATTTAATTTAATTGGTTGGTAGGTTAGTATGTGTTTGTGCATGTGTAGTGTATGTGTATAACACGACTTTATTCGGGTCTGCATCCCGGCCAGAATATGTGGTAGATGAAGAACCCGGTGAGAACCACAGACCCACAGGAAGCTACTTGCAATCATTCTCGCATGCCCACGTTTGTAGAGTCGGGACTCGAACACAAGCGGACGTAGGTTAGTGTCAGTGATCTAATAAAGGTGTATGCCCTGGACCACTCGGCCATTCGTGACTCCATTCATAACATACTCAAGTGAATTATAAAAATATTTAAATGGTTAATCAACTGATTCGCAGACTTGCATATGTACAAAAGTATGAATAATCATCTGAAATTCATGTGCATAATGAATGGTATACACAATTAAAAAAATTACAAATAAAACAACCATATCTGCTAAGAAATATATCCTAGATCGATCTATATGTAAATAACCACGTTTATCATCATGATTTTAACTTTATACAGTCCATAATAAAACCACTACACTATTCCAAATTATGGTCAGTTATTCCAGTCTAGTGTAATAAGTATACTAATACGGTCGCGTAATTACGTGAATTGATTATATAAACCACTACTTTATCGATGCCGACAACAAAACCCACATTTTTAAACCGTCGATCTGATGCGATCACTTTATTTCAGTCTCACTGGTAATCATAATAGCGAGTACATTGTATATAATAATGTTAGATGAGATATATTTACGTCACTCTCTGAATAAAGCGATATTCTGCTGTCAATCCTGATTCAGTTTCTACCGACTGACATTCCGTCGATTAGCCGGTCGGTATACATGTAAACTATTTGACCTGCGGTAATAGTCATACGGAAAACTTTGGATCAGTCTAGAAATGGGTGACCATAACATAATATATTAAGTTCTAATGGTCCATAATTACTTGATAATGAAATCTTAACTTTGTTGGGAAACGCGAAGCAAGATGCTATTGATGTAAATTTAGTATTTGAAATTTGTATAGACTTGACTTAGGGAATAGCACCAGATACGATATAGACAGTATGTTCATTTCATTCGCATGAAGATGATAAAAACAGCATTGCCATGGGGCATCTCGTGTCTGATAAGGGTAGGTTTGCTCATAGCCAGTTAGAAAGTAGTTGAAGTTTTAAATCCTATTGCTGCTAGAGGTTACTATAAGAGTTGAATAAGAATATCGAATCCAGAGTAGCGTTGCATATGCGGAAAGTTATTACTTTCATAGTATAGCGACATTCTGTGCATAAGGAAAGTTGATAATTGCGCGAATGAAATAGCCAAATTGTCCCTAACAAAAATGCTGCAAAGAAACAAAATCACTTTGGTAAGAGTACTTTTTTCGTACAAACTTTACATTTATTACAATAGTTTTTCATAAGCAGTTACCAGAAGTTTTCAAGAAGATAGTTTGCATTTTGTTTTATATTCTATGGTCTTACAATAGCAAACCTTCCTTCCTAAAAGGCTGTAATATCCCACCAGAGTTTGTTTCGATATATCTGCATTTTAATCTTCTTTAGACGCTCGTATACACACCACTCCACTCCCGGGAAGTTTTATACATCCTCCACATGGTTTCTGAATCAATTTGTACTATTGTTTTTTTTTCTACATTTGTATTCAAAGTTTAATTATTGAGGCCTATTTGTTATTAATTAATTAATCAATTAAATAATGTTTTATTAATCCGAAAATATAATCACTGTCGACTTACATGCAAGTTAAGTATATATTATCATTCTTTCGTCATTCTCACAATTTCTCCCAACTTGCATCCATCCAGTCCTGCCAAACATTTACACTGAAATATGTACACTGTACTGCACATTTTGAAAAGAAAAAAGATGTTTAAAAATATTTAAGTATATGTTGTATCTAGAATGGTTTTAAATAGATATTTCATCACAAAAACATAAGCATATAATCATGCTGGACTTTTTTGACTTTGTAATAAGAGCGATCAAATGGTTTTAAAATTGTACTTTGGGATTTCACTGAAATTGAACTAATGAATGACTAATCGTATAATAACAGTTTCCAAATTGTTTCGACGGTTCTGTGAGTTGTTTTTCTATAACTATTTATTATACACATCAATCATACATCAACATAAAAGGAAATTCAGGTTCTTTGAACAATACCTAAGTTATACAAGGTTCTTTTTAAATAACCAGTTTAGTGAGCGAGGAAACCCGGTGTAATTCTTTCTCATTTAAATTTAATGCCAGCTTTATATATCATTTCATCTTTACTCCTTCTGAAGGAAAGGTCGACTCAGCACAGATTTAATTGAAACCATTATAACCACAGTTATATGCAAACACCACATTAAGAAATTAAGCATAGTTAACAAAAGTAAATAAACATACGTATTTTGTGTAAATGAGCAAGTTCCAATGGAAGAAAAAGGTTTTGTTCATGAATGTTTGGTTTTAAAGAGCTCATAAAATTGTATGTTCCATAAAACAACATGTTTAATAACAATTCATATTGAAATAAATACAGTTCATATGAATGTGGAACTCTCTCTCTTCCCCCCTCTTTCTCTCTCTCTCTCTCTCTCTCTCTCTCTCTCTCTCTCTCTCATTTTATACTAAGTGTTGTTGCAATTAGCTGTTCCGCTAACGATAAGGCTGATCTTGCAACAACGTTATTAGTTTGTAATGTGAAATTTACGTTTCAAGTTTCCTCAACATTCGATGTATAGTATAGAAATTATTACTCGCAAAAGTTTTAAAAGACAAGCTTTTCTAAATTAAAGAAAAACATCGTTGTTACCTCGTAGCTACTTACAGGAACCTTTTTTTGTACACTCTTAAAATATATATCCTGTACAAGAAAGCAAATTCCATATATATGCAAGTCAAGATGGTTTCGGACGGGAAACTGAAACGAAGTCAGACCCGGAAAACAACGAAAAACATGGGAGAATTTTATTTGTGAGATATGTTTAAAAACTAATAACTAAGTGTCGTTGCATTGTTGAATAAATTTTCTAGATTATATGCTGCACCTATATCCTAATTATATTTTGTATGCTTTTATTCCAACGTAATGTTGCAAATGCCATCATATATTTCTTTTTGGTCATTTTGGTGCATTTCTCGAAGTTCATATGCAGGGATATCAAAATCATTGTCAAATTTGCTGATATTCTACTTTTCATCAGATATATACTAAAACAACGGGAACACTTGCATAAAACAAATAGAACGCCAGTCGTCATCGTTTTTACCTCGGATATAAACATTTTTGTCTTTAACCCATTTTGACAAAATCTATGTAAGTGCCGTGCGCAACTTATTTAAATTCATTCATGATCATATAAATGTAATTATTTTATCAAAAGTACTTCATATTGTCAAATAGATGGTTCAATACCTTTTCATAGATTGAATATGTTCAGCGCGTATCCGAATGCTGTATATATATATATATATATATATATATATATATATATATATATATATATATATATATAGATAGATAGATAGACAGATAGATAGATAGATAGATAGATAGATAGATAGATAGATAGATAGATATATAGATATATTCTCTTAGACGATCCTACGCTTGGTACTAAATAATATGGGATATATTGCCGCTGTTTTCCATCAATTTTCATCTCTTACAGTTATACGGCAAAATGTTTCAATAATGGTATCAAAAAGTATTCGTTTTGAAAGCCTTACATTTTATTGCTGCTGAACTCTGATATTTATATTGGAAAATTATATTAACATGGGTACTGGAACATTTCTCACTTTATTTACCCTCTTTTTTCTCAATCTTTAAAAAGTAAGAAATTATCTACCAAATGAAATAGCATTAAAGACATGTTTACGCATTTTCATTATTGTTTCCAACATCAATTAATTATGCACCTTTGATTTTGTATGTAACTGTATCGGATGAATATGTATTTTTCTTACTGACTAACGTTCAAGACAGTTTCATTGTATAATAACACCTTCCTCATATTCTGCATTCATCTTGTTTGTGTAAAGTCGATACTAGAAAAAAATAATTTATAATTGAAATTCTGTGTTCAAATAAAGTCGTTAGATTTATAATACCAAAACAAAAACCGTAACAGAACCATTTTTAAAAAATGTTAGATTTAACTTTCTTTGATTGATACATCTATTATTTCTAACATTATTCATTAATGTAGTAATGACTCTCAAACATGCACCAGGCTGATTAGACACAGATTTCTGGCTTATTCTCCAAATTTCATAGCTGAGACGGATCATGTGAAATATTATTCAATTTAGTCCAGGATTTAAATGTGACATTTCAATTTGTTTTTAGATAATCTTCTTATTATGTTCTAATACGTCGAGCAGTTTAAATATAAACAAAATCCCGTGAGTACGCGTGATCATGTAGTTATATAAAATTTAAAAAAAACCTATAATTCAACTTTAAATAGTTTACTTTATTGAGAAATAATACAATTACGAACGCTAACAAACAAGAAGAAAAACTGATGGGCGTAGTACATATGAGCCTTTTAAAACCGTCCAAATTCTGATTATTATACATGATGTAGAACTCAGTAGCGACCTCACTTCCTGAGTAGTTATCAATGATGCTTTGATCGAGTTCAATTATCATTTGTCAGGCGTTTGCAAATCTCAATGAAAAATCAGATTGAATTGTTCATTTAGAGAGATGATACTATATAACTCTTTCGCTTATTGACTGTCAGCACCAAATGCAGTCGATTTCGTGTTATAGACGTCCATGCCATAAAGTCATCTTAGGATGACTTTGGTTACCGGGTATTATGTTGGAACCATTTCATATATAAAACTGCAGACGTCTCTTCATGCTTACACCCGCTCTATTTTATTCAAAGAACAACCCTTCTGTTTTGTATCCACTTTGAATATTGCGCTAGGTATGGCTGTTACTAATTACCGGTATGTATCTAAAGTGTTGGCAGGATTGTTCCGGAATGATTTGCATGCAGCAAAATTTGAGTGAACAGGTGACCTCAAACTGACATATCGTCCATCAGTATCAATATAGATTTGTGGGGTTAGTTTATCGGACCACTTCTTAACGTGCTCCCTTCACACTGGTCCTTCACGATTCTACATCTAAACTCTGCTACGAGAAAAAATAATTTTGAAATGAAAGTTTGCGTGTTAATCGTTTCAATCTTGAAAACTCGCAGGTGTTAGTTTTATGTTCTCGTTAATGATTTTTGTTTTGAAGAGTTGAAATTGCAGGGCCAGATGTCGTGGAATCCGGGTCTACCGCTTCACTATTAAAGAAAAAATAATACATACGCACGCTAAAATGTCAAGTGATTTGTCATTTTATCATTAAATTTATTCCTTTGCGCATGTTTATTGGGTATTATGCACACTGTGCCAATATAGGCATAGACTTTTGCATTGGTGCCCTTTCGAGGAAGGTCAGAGCTCGTTTTAAATGTTTGACCACTCTCCCCAACACTTGATCTGATGAGGTCCCTCTGTTGTTATGCGACTCTTAGAAATTCTGACATGACTAGTACAACCGTACCACATTCATTACTATCTATGTATACGACTTTTACAAGATTTATACCATTATGTTTGTATTTCTTGTTCCAAGTGAGACAAGATGCTCTACCACATCTAATCATGGCATGTATAATGCGATGTATTATTATTTTTGCACAGCTCTTTATATCCGTTATGTGTTGCAGACTCGCTATCTGAAATGTGACATACTGAGTTGTAATTTTTGAAGTTAAATTTGTTCTATCTTCGTCATATGTTTCGCAGTTCAACACTTCATTGTGTGTGTGTGTGTGTGTGTGTGTGTGTGTGTGTGTGTGTAAATCATGTTTAACATAGAGGAGCCTACTGGTATATGTTGTGAAATCTTAAAAATGTTACATCTCCAAACATCATCTTTTTTATGTTAATATTTTCTGCGGGGGTAATTTAATTTCCCTACCCATTCGGACATAATCATTTATTTGTTATTAGTATATATGATATTGTCATTTACCTAGTTAAGCTTATTCTATATTTTAATATACATATGTCTGAGTGACCTTTATTCGATATATTATATATTCAAATTTGCATGTGATTAACAATTGTAAGTTAGTTTGTAGTTTTTCTAAAATGTGTTGAATTTTCATCCTCAAAGATTATCCCACCCAAGTCACTCCAAGTGATTTTATATTTCTCGTTACAAGTTGAGCTTTGAAAAACTTCTGTTTTTAAGATTAAAGTTTGTTTTCAATATAATTTTAATTATGTTTCCAATACATGTTTTAATTCTTTATGCAATGATCGTATTATGTATTTTATAGTCTATAAAGCGATAACGATATCCAACTCATTAGGTCTTTTACATATCATTTACCCTTATATACAAGTGTTTCTAACCATTCTTTAATCTTGTGCGTCATTTCATTATATCATATAATATTAACATATAATCTTAATATTTGAATTAGGAGATATTTAACAATGCAGGGCTCAGTTAATTGTTGTGGATGTATCTGTATACTTGTATGTATGATATACATGTTCTTTTATGCTTACAATGTTTTTACTTTATATTTATATTTTGATTTAGATGTATGGACAATGTAGTCTGAAATGAAGAATTATTATATTATCTTACCTAGTTTTTTTTAAAAAGTAATATACAAATCCGTCGTTAAGCCAGCAGAGCCAAATGATTTGTCTCGATAACGTTGTTCGAATGCTGCAGTTATATCATTTGATATTATAAGTTTTTCGCATTGAGACCTAGAGTCCTAGGGGATTTACGAGAATAGTATATTCGCAGCGTATTTTTCTATTATCCCCATGACTCGGCTTAATTATGGTAACATTATCTCTTTTAGATTCTGCATTTACCTGCTATGTCATTTTCCTATTTCTTCAGTGATGTGCATCCCTCATGCTTTAATATATTAATTTAATAATTATGCTGCTCTTATATTGTGTTAGTTAATTTGTAATACACGAAAGCTCCGAACTCTTCGATATTATTATATCCTCATCTTTTTAATTTAAATATTTATTACTATATTTTCTTTGCCTTCCTCGCCTTATGTTTTGATTGATTTGACAGTATTTTTTGGTTATAGATTAATTTCATTCTTAATCACCCTCTCCAACTTTTCCATTAGCTTGTAATGTTCCCTATTTACAAAGGTTTCAAATAGTACTGTAGTTATGGCTTAGTATTCAGCGTCATCTACAACTGAGGTGTTTCATTTCCATAGCTTCTGACCCAATCTAGCCCAGCTTCACTTGGTGGTAATACGTAAATCATAGCTATATTAACAATCGAATAATCTATATTTCGTGTCTTTCTTTGCCGTTTTTTACGTATTCTACAAATATGTATTTCAGGATGCCTGAAACGCATGCAATCAGTACACACCACTTGGAAATAGTTCAGAGAGTTTTCAGTTTACCCTTATGATATACATTAAACGTATGCTGTTTATTGATAGAGGATATTTGCTCCTATTGAGTGAATAACGGATATATTTCATTTATTTCTTTTTTATGTGTCCAATATAAACGTTATTTCCACGACACAAGCCAATTTTTCTTGCATGTCATGCTCATACGTTTTGGCTAGCAATATGTATATTAAACTAAGTAGAAGTTTTCCTACTGCATAATGCCAGGTGATCACCATATATTTTCTGCTGTTTTCCCCGCATTCACAGGTGCCCCGAGCGTAAGTAAATTTTAAAACGTATATATTTAGTGAGAAAGTAATTTTCAATCAATGGAAGAAAATGTTAAGGTCAATATCGTATAAAACGTTTTTGAAAGTTTATTTCCAAATGCCGTGCTCACAGAGGGCCCCTCGCATAAATTTAGGGGTCCCACATAATAAAAAAGAAAATGAAAAGTAGGTTGCTGGATTCGAACCTGGTACACCTAGGTGATATGTGGATATAATTTATTATTCTTTCTCTATTTAAAAAGCATTTTATACAATATATAAGTTAAAAGTATATAGTCAGTACGTACATAGTCTTTTGTGGTGCTATATTACAAAACAATAATTCTATAAAGTGATAAACTATTTTTCCTCCTCTAGATATGTGTATATAATTATCAAAAAACAGGGAATAGTACAAAAATACTCTTCACATTTCTTGATCATATTCTTTTCAATGGCTATCGACCACATTGGGACAAAAGCCTTTCTAATATAATTGGTTGGTTGGTTGGCTGGTATGTGTATGTGTATAACACCATTTTTTTTGGGCTCTACATGGCGGCCAGTATATGTGATAAAAGAAGAACCACAGACACACAGGAAACTATTGGCAAGCTTTCTCACATGCCAACGTAGTCGAGACTCTAACCCACGCGGACCGAGGTTAGTGTCAATGATCTAATAAAAGTGTGCACCTTTGACCACCTCGGCCACCCGTGACCCCATTCATAATTAACTCCAGTGAATTATGAAAAATTATTTTAAATGGAACATGAAATGATTCGAAGAATTGCTTATAATAAAAGTATGTATAATCATTTCAAATTCATGTACACAATGAATGAATTTAATATATTCAGTTAAAAAATTACAAATAAAATAATCATCTCTCTTACAAAATATATACTATATCAATCTCTATATAAATAACCACGTTTATCTTCATGATTAAAACTTTATACAGTCCGAATTAAAAGCACCACTATTCCGGATTACGGTTAGTTATTCCAGTCTAGTTTAATAAGTATATTAACACGGTCACGTGATTACGTGAATTAAGCACATAATCCACTACTTTATGGATGCCGACAGCAGAACTCAAATATTAAATCGTTCAACTTATGTGGTCACTTTATTTCCGTCTCGCTGGTAATCGTAATGGTGAAACTACGTTGTATATACTAATGTTAGGTGACACATATAATATATCTGAGCGCGATATATACTAAACCTTTGGGAGACACATCAACCTTTCGGAACCCGGTCGCCCAAACGTTGGTTATATGCAATGAGCGTACGTCGTTTTACCTTTCGGCGACAGTAAATGGGCGACAAAATTTGTATGTTTGTTATTTATTTTATTTAAAAACATTGACGTGTTATTTCATATTCCTATAAGTATTCTATACATTATTAACGATATAGGCAATATTATCACTCGTACGTATTCGGTATACAACGGTGTTGCCGAAAGGTGGCAATTTAGACGGTGTCGCCTAACGGTAGGATATATATATATATATATATATATATATATATATATATATATATATATATATATACAGTGGAGCCTGGTTAATTCGGACTCCGTTTATCCGGAGACCTCGCCATCCGGACAACGGGAACGGAATTTCTTACCTTTAAATTGCTTCTTTAATCCAGAAATCCGCGTTCCGGATCCGGAAATCAAAATCGGGAACCAAAGTGTAAAATTACATTAAAGCTTGCCTCGATAATCCGGAAATAATCTATCCAAAAATAGGAAAATTCGAAAAATCGTATATGAAAATACATTCCGTAGAATAATACATAAAACACAATAGCGAAGCCCTTGAGAATATATGGCTACTATCAATAACTAAGTAGCGTAACCATATTGTAAGCAGCTATTGTGTAAACAATGTTTTAGCTAGTCGGCGACGGGGGTGGTAATAATTATATAAACACACAGGGATCAAATCGTCCACGCGTTTTGACATAGCATATGGTAAATAAATTAACAGTGTCATTAAGCCTCTTTGTTGTTTACCAACTGTATGTAACAAAATCACAGTATATTGATGGCTGTACAAACAAAGTTGACTGATTTAAGGTGTGGACAGTATAGGGCTTCATTTCCGAATAAAAAAAAAAACATTCTTGGCCATGAATCGTGACATTAAATATTGAGCTCCACTTTGAATACACGTGTCCATTAAGCTAAACTATCAAAATCACGGTAGCAGTGTTCAAATTCCATACATAGGCTTCCATTGAATCAAGGACTGGTATTATGATGACCATAAATTATTACAATCAAGCAAGGCCAAACCTTGCTATAAATAACTACGTAAAAAAACACCAAAACATGTATTACTACGCTCAGTTAAGATTTATGTTTCTTACTGATGGAAACAGAATAACATAGCGAACAACTGAAATTTCAATTATAAGAGTTTAACGTTGTTTTTTTCTGCGTTTATCGTGGTATAAACTGTCAGTTGCCGACTTACACAGCTTACATAACGCCCTTCAAGCGTTGTTTGTGGTGTGAGTCGCCAACTGACAGTTTATACCATGATAAACGCTGAAAAAATAACGTTGAACTCTTTGTTGTAACAGCCGTAAAATACGACTTATAAAAATGACATCATTTGATTACTTTACCATAACGCATTAAACTGCGAGATAACAGTTTGTATTCGTTGTACTTTTTACAGTATATTACATTTAAAGCTAGCATATATACGGTGTGATGATATCGTAAAATAAAGAAAAAATGTGCATGAGTCATTTATCCGGAAAACTCGTTAATCCGGACATATCCAATGGGAACGAATGTGTCGGAATTAACGATGCTCCACTGTGTATATATATATATATATATATATATATATATATATATATATATATATATATATATATATATATATATATATATGAATGAGATTATAATGTAGAGACTAACATATGTATATGTATATGGGTGTATGTATATATGTATATATAAGTATGTGTGTATGATGTGTATTTATTTGTGAGTGTATATATATGGGTATGTATATGTATGCATATATTATATATATATATATATATATATATATATATATATATATATATATATATATATATATATGTAGTTATATGTATTACTGTTAGTCTCTACATTATAATCTCACTCTCAGTTTTCATTAGAGACTCGTGTATCATTCTGATCCAGTTATACATATGATATTTGTATAATAAAGAATATAAATTATGATGTTATGTCAATTACGTAATTATTGATATATAGACGTCATCCGCTTCTTTCAAAAGCATGACGTTGTGTTAATGACGTAATTGTTTATAACTTTATAGACGTCATCAGTTTCTTTCAATTTTGTGCCTGAAGAAGCATAAATGCGAAACTAGTCGCACAAATTTATCGGCGTTTGTGTTTTTTTTTATATCCCAAATCTATATATATATATATATATATATATATATATATATATATATATATATATATATATATATATATATATATATATATATATATATATATATATATATATATATATATATATATATATATTATACATATATAACGTTGTTCAGAGATTCTGACTTACAATAAAAATAACTTGGTTTCGGAGAAGAACAAAAAAATGCGAAACAACTACTTTAATTGACTGAGCCAAATTAGGGTGTAAATCATGGAAGTAATAGGCATTTATAGAGACCACCTTAATCGAAATTCTTTAACCAGAAATTTACTGAGAGAGAAGTTTGGGTCTGGGGTAAACATAAGAAAGAATAGTGCTTTCTTCGTTAAACAAGGGAGGGACCAGTTGTTTTTCCTGCCAGAAAGCTAAGGTTTAGTTCCGCATGCACAAGTTCTAAAGTTGACAGCCTTAAGGTACGTTATTTTAATTTCACTCCAATATTCTAATTTTTTGCTTGTTATATGCAACTTTTTAATATGATTAGATTCCATATTATAATATGAATAAATATGAAATAATTCCTTTGTCTGTTAGGACTATACATATTATCACGAGTTAACGATAACCACCAATTATATTTGATTTTGGAATGTTAATATAATCTGGAAGTGAGTAAGGATCTTTGAAGTTTATGCAATAATAATCGAACATGTAGTGGCCAACGGTAATTTGGCGATAGAGTAGTCACGTGATAATATAGAGTAAGGTATTAACGTAAGCAGAAAATACGCATTGTCTAAATAGACGGAATTCTGAGTAATATAAATGAAGGGACTTTATATACAGAAGGAAAGTGATACAATTAGTCATACTTTTGTCATTTAAGGAAACAGTTTTCCTAGGGTGAAGTGACAAGCAAAGTCAGAAAGGGGAACATGACAAGTAGAGAGTAAAGTCCAAGAAGGACGAGACAGTAGGAGACGGGACAACTCGAGGAAGTATGCAATGCGGCATATTTTGAGCTGAGACTCATCACCTCCATTCGCAACAAAAATTCAATTGATGCCACTAAAACAATTGTATGTTCAATAGTACTTTCAAAATTGGACTATAGTAACTCAATTCTGTCTGGTTCGTCTCGATATCTACTACAGAAACTTCCAAAAGTTCAAAACACAGCTGCTCGGATAATCTTTAAAGTAGCACGATCAGAGCACACTTCCCGGCTGTCCTGTACCAGACACTCGTTATCCGTTCAATACAGAACCAAACACAAACTTTGTTTTCTGCACTTTGTTTCATTGACGGACTCAAACATACCTATCTGGCCTCACCTATGTGTACACACGATTGAGATACTTATGCTCCTCTTCTGACAATCTTATCCTCATTATTACTACTACAAAAACGAAGTCACATGGACGCTATTTTTTTGCATACCAGTGCGCAGCCAAGTGGAACTTATTGCACATTGAAAGTAGACACCAAGACACAGTGATCTATTTTTTAGTGTTCTTAAAATTCACCTTTCTCGACTGCAAGAACAAACATAAAGACCTAATAATGTTTCCATCCTTAAATACTTTTAGCATTTTTTAAGTAATGTTTCTCATTTCATAGTGATTGTTTTTTTTGTTTTTTTTTTTGGAGTCAAATCTGTATATATGTTGTAAAACGCTTAGCGCTAACGTTTAGGCGCAATATAAAGTCCTCATTCTTCTTCTTCTTATCATTATTACTTATTAGTATTAATATTAATATCTATATTTTTTATTTTTAATAATGATAATACTGTTACTACTACTACCACTATTATTATTATTATTATTATTATTATTATTGTTAAAATTATTATATTATTAATTATTATCATTATTATTATTATTATTAATTATTATTATTATGATGATTATTATTATTATTATTAGTATTTTCATAAGAAATTTACTTGGCGATTACTTTAAAATTATGTTTAACACCTCACTTTGCTATGGAAAATATCTGTTAAAACTACTTAAGTTCACTCTTTTGAAGCAGTTACAAAGCATTTGCAGTAACACGTATACAAACGACTTAACATGTATTCAAACCCATCAACTATACACCGTAACCATGGCCACTTAAAATGTGCATACAATTAGCCCTATTACACGTAATCATTGATAGCCGATTGGACGAAACAGAGCGGGATCGGAGTGGTGATGTCATTATTGATTTTACCTTTCTTATTACAAGACCTAGTTCCAATACAATCTTTGGAGGGTAATAAAAATACCTTAATACCTATAGACCTGTTTTTAATGCATGTCGATAGACAAAGCAATACCAACAGGTGCATATATTAATATGTGTGTGTGTGTGTGTCTGTGTGTGTGAGTGTGTAAGTGAAGTAGGGGTGATAATTCGTCCTTAGTCATTTTTGCGCTTTCATTTCCAGTCTTCGGTGATACATTGAGAAGTTGAAGCCGAATGACGACAAATTATAATGAATCAGTATATCTGCCCGTCTGATTCTAGATTACAAAGCATTTAGTTCCGTTTGAAATTTCGCTCACTGAAATCCTCAACGGAAGTTTAAAGAAGATAATGACTGTGTAACAGGACACAGGTCTATTGTCTTTGCTTTCGGGAATATTTAAACAATACAAAGGATTGGGATGAACTCGAATTGTTTCAAGAACAGTATACGTACTGTTCTTAGCAAAATTAGTGTCATTAACTAGAAGCTGCCTTTAAAACGGAAACCAGGACGATTTAATCGGTCTCATAAAGAACAATTATTGTTTTATATTTTTGTTCTATCTATCTATCTATCTATCTATCTATCTATCTATCTATCTATCTATCTATCTATCTATCTCTCTCTCTCTCTCTCTCTCTCTCTCTCTCTCTCTCTATCTGTCTGTCTTTCTGTCTGTCTGTCTGATTATAACATGTATATATGGATAGTTAAATAAGCTGTATAGAGAATATGAAAGGGCATGAACAATGTATTTGCGTAGATAAGTATTTAGGTAGGTAGGTGTTTAGGTAGGCAGGTATTTAGAGGTAAAGTATCGAATTTCGAATAAACAGTTAACCTTAGAGTTGAATGTGCGAGTTGAAAGATTGTTCACATTTAGACCAGGAGAGTATTTGGAAAGGGTCATTTCGACCTTTTGCCCTTATTGCTTCCATGGCAGTGTTAAAATGTCAAAGGGTCTTATTCAATGACATTGGCTGTATATTTTAAAACGTGTCTGAGAAAGATACTGATGAACTTCCAATCCGTGCTTAAAAGCCATTCTTCATGGGGAAAATTTATATATAACATAGTTCAGAGATTCTGACTTACAAAACAAATCCTTGAATATGGATAATAAAAGCGCGAAACAACTACTTATGATTGGCCGAGTGAAATTAGAGCGTACATCTTGGAAATAATAGGCATTTATAGGGACATCCTTGGTTGAAATTCTTTAATCAGAAATTTACTGAGAGAGAAGTTTGGCGCTGGGGTAAACATATGAAAGAATAGTGCTTACTTCCTTAAACAAGGAATGGACCAGTTGTTTGTCCTTCAAGAAAGAAAAGGTTTAGTTCCGCATGCACAAGTTCTAACATTAACAACATTAAGGTACGTTATTTTAATTTCACTCCAATATTCTAATATTGTGCTTGTTATATGTAACTTTTTATTAGATTCTATATTATTATATGAATAAACATGAAATAATTTCTTTCTCTGTTAGGATTATACAGACTATCATGAGTTAATGATAACTACCAATTATATTTACTTTTGGAATGTTTGTGAAATCTAGAAGTAGAAAATACACAGTGTCTGAATGAAGTGAATTCTGGGTAATATAAATGAAGGGACTTTATATACAGATGGAAAGTGGTACAGTTAGCAATTTAGTCATACTTTTGTCACTTAAGGAAACAGTTTTCCTAGGGTGAAGTCACCAGCGAAGTCAGAAGGGGGAACGTGACAAGTATAGAGTAAATTCTAGGAGGTCCAAGAAGGACGATGCAGTAGGAGAGGGCAAACTCGAGGAATTATGCAAGGTTGCATATCTTCGGCTGAAACGCATCAGCTCCATTCGCAAATATATTTCAGTTGATGTCACTAAAACACTTGTGTGTTCATTAGTACTTTCAAGACTGGACTAATGTAACTCAATTCTGTCTGGTTCGTCTCGATATCTACTACAGAAACTTAAAACATTTCCAAACACAGCTGCTCGGATAATCTTTAGAGTACAACGATCAGAGAACACTTCCCCTCTGTTCTGTACCAGACACTCGCTATGCATTCAATACAGAATCAAACACAAACCTTCTTCTCTGCACTAAGTTTCATTGACGGACTCAAGTCAAACATACCTATCTGGCATCACCTATGTGTACACAAGATTAAGATACTTAAGGTCCTCTTCTGACATTTTTATTATTCCTACTATGAAAACGAAGTCATATGGAAACTATTATTTTGCATACCAGGACACAGCAACGTGGAACGTATTGCACATTAAACGTAGACACAGAGGCACGGTTATCTTTTTCTAGAGTGCTCTTAAAATTCACCCTTTTGACTGCAAGAACAAACTTAAAGACCTAATAATGTTTCCTACCTTAAATATTTTTAGCAATTTTTAAATAATGTTTCTAATTTCTAAGTGTTTGTTTTTGTTTATTTTGTAGTCATATCTGTATGGATATTGTAAACAAATAGCACTAAAGATTAGGCACTATAAAAAGTCACCATTCTTCTACTTCTAATTATTATTATTAATATTAATGTCAATACTATTATTTTTAAGAATAATAATAATATTATTATTATTATATATTATTATTATTATCTTATTATTATTATTATTATTATTATTATTATTATTATTATTATTATTATTATTATTTATCTTATTATTATTATTATCCCACTAATATTTCGAAAATCAGAGATGAGGAATCGTAAGTGTTTATACAGCTTAATTTCACCAAAAATAATGAATATGTATGTTAACGTACGTAAGTTAGTCTTTCCTCTGTATGTCTGTATGATTATAGTATGTATGTATGTATGTATGTATGTAGGTAGGTAGGTAGGTAGGTAGGTAGGTAGGTAGGCAGGCATGTATGTATGCATGCAGGCATGTATGTATGAATGAATGTATGTATGTATGGATGGATGGATGAATATATGTATGTAAGTGCATTTCTAATCACTTAGAATTCCTCATAATCATTTACTGTTATCTGAAAAATAAACAAAATCCTTAAAACTCTGGCGTATCATGTATAAAAGCTGTAAGTTACCGGACATGACAATCTAATTTGTACATGTCAGTCAAATTGTCTCATTTCCTTTTGATCCTTCCCGGTGAATACGTACTATTATCTTCGCGTTTTTTGCACTGTGAGTATGATGCTGATACAAAAATCAGTACCATCACGTGACGTTTTATAAGACTAATACGAGACTCAAGAAGACGGAAGCAGCAAGTTATGTGTATGAAACAGAAATATGTAAAGCAAGGACCTAGCTAATCGCAAATGACGTGTCATGATTAGGGCTGCCATTAGTTGATGGCTGAAAATAATTACATCTAAATCAATTGCTGCACAAACTGCATACAGTTCATAATGAATCAAGGCTTCTCTCAGTTCGTCATATTTGTGGTGTCGTGTGCGTTTACTCAAGGTACGTTCTTCCAGAGGAAAAACCATTTTGTTGTTTTGTTTAGATACACTTTTGATTTGTAATCATTTTGCCAGCACATAAATTCATACTTATTTAAACATCTGAGGAATGAACAACAATGAAAGAAGGATTGTTACTTTGAAAATCTGAGACAGGACAATCTCATCTATGTCCTTTATAAGAGTATACTCATTCCTCATTGTCCTTTAATGCACACTATTTGGACATAATGTAGTTAACTGACATTATTTAGGCAGATCCTTTGAAGGTTTTTACCAGTAATAATCGTTAAATATGTGATTTATGTTATATATAAATTGATGTAAGTTTAAATATTTTTGTGTCTGGTAGATCATACATGTAGTTCAAAAAGGTTATAAATTTGATATATTTTGTATATTTTGTTGTAAGTTTGATATTTTCAAACTAATTTACACTTAGCAACATGGATTAATCTAACGTAGTAATTACCATGATACACATTCTTCAACAAGCCTCAAATACCGATGCTTAAATACATATTAAATCTATTCGCAATGGCATGAAATTTATTACTCATTTGGAAAGATTTCAACAAACTATTTATTCAAACTGAAAGCAAATCTGGGAAGGACTGGGGAAAAACCTAATGTTGGGGTTGCATAATTTGTATAAAATAGTGATCATCTATTACATTTATGTCTCTTGAATGAGACCTATTGGAATTAGATTCCAGTTATTGCAATGCATTGATTGGATTTCTATTTCGGTGTATATATGTGACAATCAGACGAAACAAAAATTACAAACTACGAAGATTATTTAAATACGCTAGAAACGATGGACATAGGGAATGAAATAAAATAGCATTGGTGTATAACGACATTCAAGGAATGTTATATTTAATGAATTCCACGTAGCTAAGTTTACATTGTACTTTACGATAAAGTAACGATATTTTAAAAAGTAAGTCAAGTGCCTGTTACCGGTCAGGACACGATGTACACGTTTCGATTTGCGAAACATACATATAAATGCACATACACACACACACACACACACACACACACACACACATATATATATATATATATATATATATATATATATATATATATATATATATATATATATATATATATATATATATATATATATATATATATATATATATATATATATATAAAACTAGAAAATAACATTGGTTTTTAAACTGTTGGTTTAAAGCAATTTAATATACGATAACTTTTGCTAGATGAAATTGTGATCTAACCATGGCTCAATTATGGGCATATATACACATTATCGCAACAGTGTATGGTTGATTCTATTTTAAAGATGAATTTACACACATTAATTATTAGTGACGTATGAAAATAACGCCAAAATTATTAATACTTCCCGTTTTCTAAATGAACTTACTATGTTACAAATTGTCATCGCAATCATTTCTGCTTTATGCACCACTCTCGTCTCATGCATAACGGAGAAACTGCGCAGAAATGTGGAGAGAGATAATAAGAGAGAGAGAGAGAGAGAGAGAGAGAGAGAGAGAGAGAGAGAGAGAGAGAGAGAGAGAGAGAGAGAGAGAGAGAGAGAGAGAGAGAGAGAAGCTAAACCAGTTTTCTTTTTCAAAGTAGTGAATTGTTGTGGTTTGGCTTAACTTAACATATTTTGTAAAGGGACAAGAGTGTATGTTTGCGAAAAATGGCAAAAATCGATTATTGATTGTCCTCGTTACATATGTAAAGTGGCGAGTGTGTGCAACTTATAGAACTAAAGCTACATAGCTTGATCTTACTAAAAAACTGTTCGATTTTGCAAAGTTTTAAGTATTGTTACGTATATTAGATTTAAGTCATATATTTTTATTTTTGTTTGTTTGTCAGATTCAAATTTGATATTTTAAGTAAGATTCATTTATTGGGAGATATTATTTTTAGAAAATGGAGATGACCTGTACTTTACAAAATAAACACCAGGTGTTGACCTCATTTCTGACCTGGCTTCAGAGTTGTAAACAAGCTTTTAAAATGATTGGTTGGTTCTAAGGACATTATGGAGCTTTGTATACACATCTTTTCTATTTTAGTTGGGTCATATGGTGGGTACGTGAGTTTTTTAACGTAAATGTGTTCTAAGAGGTTCTAGAAGATCATGTGACCCCTTTCTTGTTTACGTAAAAACAGATACATAAATTATATTTTGAAAGCGAACTAAGGAGTAGAAATTGGGCTGTTAGAATATTAAGTTGTGTCGTTTTGAGTTACTTTGTATTGGAAATTATTCCAATTCGTTTGGATTCAAGAGGATTTATTTTGTTATTTATTTGGAAAAGAATTGTGCTCATATAATTTATTAACAAGAACTGACTTATTCAAGTGACATCGTCTTCCATATTGCATACTTCGCTGGGATTCGAACTAAAAATGTTTTGGACATTTTATTACCAGGACTTTTGCAATTTCTCTAGTGGATAATATTTTGAATTATTTTTGGAAATTTTTTGGAATTTATTCTTAAAACCGTAAGTTTATTTTTCTTTTCTAAAAGATATTTGTGCTCAATAAATTGTTTATTACGTTTTACAAGCTTGTTATTTTCACTCTTTCTATGTTACTGTTTATTCGAGCCTAAGCACGTTACAGTTTTGCACGTCGTTATCACAAACATTAAATAGAGATAAGTGTGTTACAGTCGTAGGTTTCTTTTTATCCAGCAAACTTGCTCTATCTTTGAGGAGTTCAACATTTAAATAATAATAATAGCAATGAGGACTTTGTATAGCGCCTAATCTTTAGAAGCTCTAAGCGCTTTACAACTTCTTATAATTATATGACTATACTACAGAAAAAAAATAACCCAAACCATTAAATTGTACAACATAAAACATGCGGACAACATCTAAGATATAAAACATTCTTATTTCTCTAAGTTTGTTCCTGCTGTCGAAAAAGGTGCATTTTAAAAGCACTCTTAAAAGGGACCAATATGTCTTTGTGTCTAGTTTCAATGAGTAATTCGTTCTACATCGCCGGGCCCTGGTATGCAGAAGAACGTTGTCCATATGACTTTGTTTTCATACTGGGAACAATGAGTATATAATTGTCAGAAGAGATGCGTAAATATCTTCCTGGTGTATACACATGCGTGAGGCCGGATATGTATGCTGGACTGGAGTCTGTCAGTGAAACATAGAACAGAGAACAAATTTTGTGTTTTATTCTGTATCAAATTGATAGCCAGTGTAGGGCACAGATTGGTGGTGAGGTGTGCTCTGATACAGGTACTCTAAAGATGATCCGAGCAGCTGTGTTTTGAACTTGTTGAAGTTTCTGGAGTATATATTGTGATGAACCAGTAATAATTGAGTCACAAGAGTCCTGTCTTGAAAGTACTAATGAAATTACGAGTGTTTTAGTGGCATCACTTTCAAGATATTTGCGAATGGAACTGGTTCATCACAGTTCAAGATATGCAACCATGCATATGTTCATGACCTATTCGTGCAATGTGAGATTACTGTCTAGAGTAACAACTAGGTTTCGTACTGACTGCAAGAATTTAATATTGGTGCTGCTGATACTTATTGTCTGCGGTATAAATGATGTGAATGAGAAAGTCTTTGTGTTACGATCAGAATAGCCTCAGTTTCATCGTCATTCATCTGCAGCTTGTTACATGTCATCCATGAGTTCACGTCATAAATGCACCTCTCTACGCCATGGATAGTATCATCAACTTCAGTTGGGTGAATAGACTTGTACATTATGTTGTCATCAGCGCATAATAGGGGAGACACTGTGTGATGATATATGACGCTTGAGAGCGGCTGAGTGTATATAATGAAGAGAACTGGTCAAAGAACAGACACTGTGGAACACCACAACATAGATCAACTGGGCTGGAATGTATTCCATTTGCAGATACATTTTGTATCCTGTTGATGCAATTGGACGTGAACCACTGTTACGCTATATAGTAAGTTTTCTTGGTTGTCATGCATGAATGTGGTTATATTTATCATACTGAGGTTTCTCTTAGTAGCAAATAAAGATGGAGGGTTAAGGACTGATACATCGATATGGTATATAATGCATATGTGATCTGACGGAAGTTCGTGGGAAACAAGGGTGGATTGCAGAATATTATCATCAGGAATAAGAAAACAACAGTCTAAAACGTCACCAAGTTTATGGGTGGGTTGGTTAAAGGACCGTTTATAATGTTTAAAACATGAATGCGACAGCATTATCATGAACATTGAAAGACGTCATAGCTGGTGTCGAAAACGTTCTACGAGAAATGGGTTTACAATTGTGTTTAAGTGAGGGATAGTTTCATTGACATCCGTGCCTTATCCATATAAAGCGACGTGTTCGCTGTTCTCCATTAGACAGGTACGTTATGTTTACTGTAAAATAACTATCATGGAGATCCCTAAAGGACCGCCAGCATTTACCACTTCGATGGCATTTTGGTGTCGGAATCATCATTGACTATTACCGACACGCTTTGGATCAACGTCTTCTGTCCAACTTATTCGAAGCTGCTGAAGAATCGACAACAATCCACAGGTTCAAGGCATTTCCCGGTCAGGAGTAGGAGGAAACTGGAAGTTCTGAATAATTTATTAACGAGAAACACAACCGCCAAACCTTTTGATCTGCCATCCTGACAGTTCTTAGAAAGGATACAAAAATTGCTATGAAAATGTCTCATTATCTAGGAATTCAAGTATGATTCGGAAAGACATTTCGATATAATTACGCAAATCTAATTCGATCGTTTTCTTACCGTTGCAGATTTGCTAATTTAAATACATATTTTGACCTACAAATAATATAAGTCACCGAGACTTGTTTGGTTTAGGAAATGTTTAATTATGATTGAATGGGACTCTAATTACAAGCGTGGCTCATACAACGTTGAAAATATTGCTTTCAAGATAGGATCCCTATTGAGGAGATAGAGGTTTAAATGTCTAGACGAAATCATCATTGAGTGTTAATGGTGTAATATAAGGTGTAGAAGAAAACAAACGAACATTTGAACTGCCGCACACAGATTTGGAGAAGAGGAAAAGAACTCAAAACCATTGCAATTTGCATTTGTCTATTTTAAGTACAATTGTTTAACTGTGTGTTCTGTTACCGTTTGACCACAAATACTTTGTACCATATACATTTTTCCCATGTTAAATCTATGGACACTGTTCGGATAGTAGTTCCCGTATGACCCTATACAACATTTTGATTCCAAGTGCAAATCCCTTGCTATATCTATGGTCCCATTTAACATTAAATCCACTACAGGAACCTATAAGAGAGCATATTTAAGTCAAGCCAAATAATATTACTGTATCAACCTCAGCTGAGATCAGCCCTTGTGATGATATTACTGCTTGACCCCAAGAGACTTTCCCATGTTAAACCTAAGGGCACGTATCGTCTATATCACATGGCATGACCCCCAAGCGTCATCTACATGTTTGTCTATGGGTGTCCATATAGACCCACACGACCCGAAGTTCTCGCAATATGTTACTATTCACAATGGCAAGTCATTAATGGTAATAGCCCTACCTGGCGTTTTACATAGTTGTTTTATTCGTAAACAAGACATTACATATCTAGTTCTTGTCTGTTTATTTCTATATTATCTTAAGATAATTATTACATGGATGTAGACATGTTTACTTGGATATCAATTTCAGGTTTAGTTTGTTTTAGAAACTAGGAATGTCCTAGTAGCAATTATTTATGAATTTAATGGGAAGTTACCTTCATCCTCGATTTGTTATTGTGTCATTGCTTTTTCAATAATTATTAATTACTTTACAGGTACACTTTCCATATCTTAAAACCAGCCCCCGTAGAATCGACCTGTTATCCTTTGAAAGGATAGTTTGGAAAATATTCATTGGAATTAAGACGAGATCTTTGAAATTACGATAGTGGAATTATTTTAACTTCGTTGAATGATAGTTTTGGATTATACAATTGCGATAAATAAATAATGTTAACACATCAACGGTTATTCAGACTACTGACACATCAGCACATGGAGTATCGTAATTCATTCGGAACACCACTTAATTTCATTTGGGACATTCTATACATGTACACACGTTATCGAACTTTTAAGTAATATTACGAAATTAATTAATAATGCTGTCTTTTTACATTTTCTCTTTGTTTTTCAGCAATATTAAGTATTTTGTATGTGTGCAGAAAATATTTTCCCTATTTGCAGTTACTTAGTTTAGGACCATCGAGCCTTTACACTTAACGTTAGGTAATTCTATCACTCAAAACACTGCCGTTCGTTTTAATTCCTTCTTAATTTTTGCCATTGAGAACTATCATTTAAATCTTTATATATTTTCCACATAATTTATTAACAACTTTGATTTTATACATATTTATATTGACCAATATCTTGTATGCTTTATTATCAAAGTGGTAGTTATTATTTCTGCATTGTAAATTAAAGACCGTACATAATACAATAGTAGGAAATGACAAGCTAGTTGTGTTATTCTCTCACTCTAGCACATAATAACTAAAATCAAACGAATTAATGATTAATTCAAATTACTGATCTTTCATGGATTTCAAAGAATACCTACTGCCAAAATATCACAATGTGTGCATGTTATCACCACCTATCACACTACTGTATTCAATGAGAACAAATACAACAAATACAAAATGAAAACAAACAACAAATAAACAGCACCAGTATAACACGAGACAAGTTCTTCAAAGCAGAATTAATTTACTTTTCTGTATCTTAATACGGAACGGCTGCCTTCAGATTGAAACATTACAATTTGCTTTAAATAAATATGATGACATGCTATCAATGTGGTACATCTACTGCACGGATACACTTAAAGAACCTAATAATGTATCATATCTACAATACAGTATAACACGAGACAAGTTCTTCAAAGTTAAAGTAATTATTTTCCTGTATCTTAATACGGAACCGCTGCCATCAGATTAAAACAATACAAGTGCGTTAAATAAATATAATGAAAAGCTATAAATGTGGCATATCTACTGCATGAAAAAACTTAAAGGACCAAATATTGTTTCCTACCTACAATGTTCACAGTATGTTTTTATCTTTTCCAATTTCATGGCGTTTTTCTTTTTGTAGTTTTTTTAATAATAACATTTTATATGTTGTAAAACGTTTAAAGCTTCTCATGATTCGGCGTTATACACAGTCGTCATTTGTGTACTTTATCAGGGACATTATTTTGAGTAAACAACATACTATATAGCCAAGCCTTTTTTTCTTGTTATATAGTAGACATTAATATCATTAGCAAAGGAGATAAACAGGTTTGTTTCAATATGTCTAAAAAATCAGTTTTCCGCCTGGAAATTCCTAAACATTTGGACATGTTTTAGAGACGAAAATGTTCTACATTCTTGCTCTTGATTTTGTCTTGAGACTTATATATGAATTTTATTTACTTGACAACGTACTTAGTCTCGACTTAACATCCAACTTAGAGCCAGTCTTATTTTAGTGTTTAGTTTTTAATTTGGAAGTGTAAATTTATTCAAATTATCATTTGCTTTTCCTCTCCAATGACACAAGTTGTTAGAATATCCTCTCTTGATGGACGGTGGTAGTCCTGTATTTGAACCCAGCCAAGTTATAACAGTGGCTTATACTAGTCGTACTACCAGCTGCCTCTAAGTAGTTAGAGTTAGGTCGGGCGCCATGTTATTGTAACAGGGTGCAGAATGATGCTACATGGGTACGGAAAGATGCCAGGACATCAATGAAAGCTACCAGAATTCAAATTTGGTAACGATAAATAAATATAAATGTGTGTGCTTGCACTTGAGTACAATTACGTAAAGAGTAAAACAAAAACTATTTAAAACGTCCATATAATAATACTATTTGCAAACTGTACCAATCCATGTTTTGTTAATTTTTCAAACATTAATTGAATGCGATTTGTTTATGGTCGAAATAATAATGAGCCATTTAAAGTTGCATTAGTTCCACCCTTTCTAACCGATTTTAATTCCGTCGCCAGTATATCGTCGCTTAATATTATAATTGCTCTATAGAATCTACTCTTTATTGCTGGAAATTAAGTAAAAATAATTAATTCACTTTGTTGTAACGTTGCTTTCTGAACATTGATAGCTCCATCAATGTTATGATACTTTCCGAGAATATTGCAACAGACTGTATAACAACGTTAAGTCCAATCTGAACTTACCATATTCTAATTACACATAAACTAAGATTTATACACAGTGTTGATATCACATCATCTACCATGCCAACAATATATTGAGCAAAACGAATTAAGTCCACAAAGTTGAATCTTTCTTTGCTGGTTTTCTAATTTATTTAAAGTAGTTACATCAACTTACTTTGTATTTTCGACCGTTATCTCTTACATGTTATTATATGTCACGTTATCTCTTTCATGTTTTTATATTTCTCGTTATCTCTTGCATGTTATTATATTTATCGTTATCTCTTGCATGTTATTATATGTCTCGTTATTACTTGCATGTTTTTATAGTTATCGTTATCTCTTGCATGTTATTATATGTATCGTTATCTCTTGCATGTTATTATATTACCAGTTACATTAGTATTCCGTCTGTTACTTCTGTTAGGTGTCTGTAGATTGCATATGATATATACATATGTATTTACAATGACTAATATTAATATTAGTAACTAAATGGTTCATACGTTTGGATCGTTCCCATTGGACAGATCTATCAGGTGGTTCAATTGGTATTACATTATTTCCCAGTTGATGGGGCAGTATGATGGGTTCCTTCTGCGACATGGGCTATTATGATTGAAGGTACAGACTGAATAACGAAATATTGTGCTTTAATACCCTATGGGTGGATGTACATAAGAAAGATGAGGTAATGATTATTGATTCATTCCTATTTCATATGTTCTTGTGTTAACAACATTATGCAGATAGATTTAATGTTGAGATTGAATCTAATTAGAGAGGATCCAGTGGTTTACATTATGTATTTGAAAATACAAGGTTTTCATATAACGACTATTCATCATTTTGACACATTTGAACTGTTATGAAGTTATTCAAGGACATTTTAAAGACAAAGGCACATTAATACATCAAGCCTGTTGGTAGGTTAACACATTCAAAGACGATAAATTCATTCGAAAAACTCGACCTGGGTCGAAATTGTAGTCGTATTTTGCATTTTGGTTATAATACAGTACATTTCTCTTACATTATTTGTAACGTTTTACAAAACGATATTGCTTTGATTCTTTCTGTTACCTTAGTGTGTAAATATTGATCTGGTACCGATCGTTTTGGTAATATTTTGCAGCTCACTGTCTACGTTGTAGACTAACTCATTTTTAAGACTCCGAGTCAAACTAACATGTTTACTCCAGTAAGAATGATCTGAATATTTAATATAGTATCGCTGACGTTATGTACTATGTTGTTTACAAAAGAAACCTTTAACTTGATGTTGAAAAACGATCAATTACACACACAAAAATAATCATTTAGATGAGCATCACACCATTCAAACTGGTTTAACATAACACCTCACACCAAACACGAAAGGAAGGATTTATACAATAAATCTTTCTTTTACAAACAAATCAAAGATACTAAGACCATAAAACAGGAAGATGCTATATTAGTTTGATTCCTAAAGGTTGTGCTATATATCGACTTGGAAGTAATCACATGGGACTGAGTCTGTTATATTTTACAAGAAAGTGGAAGACTTATTGTTAAATGAATCCAATTCATAACCCTTCTAAATATTTTACATGGCAACATCAAGATGAGCACATTTATATACAGTGACGAGTAGACTTTTCAAGCCTTTATAAAAAACAAAAATGTTGTAATAGTAATGTAGATCGCTTCTTTGAGCTATTTCAATGTTTCAGCAACTTTCTCAAATGTAGCTAATAGTGCTCAACTTCGATTATCTTAAAAGAGGGTAATAACTTGACATTTATGATAACTTCAAACTTGAATCCTTCTTCCTTTTCTCTTTTCACTGTATTTCATTTCTCGGCAATCGCACTTTGTTTCTCTTTTTTCCCTCTCTGCTTGTGTATATCTCTCTCCCCCTCCCTCTCTCTCTCCACATCTCTCCATCTCCCCTTCCCCCTGTCCCTCCGTCTCTTCCCCCCTCTCTCTCCACCTCTCCATCACCTCCTCTCTCTCCCTCTCTCTCTCCCCCTCTCCCTCCCTCTTTCCCTCTCCCCTTCTCCGTCTGTTTCTCCCTCCTCCTCCCCTCTCCCTCTCCCTCTCTCTTCTCGCTTATGTACGATTTCTGTCTGCAATTGAAACCTTACTTTGTCATGAAATACCTTTTTTAAAGAATCCAAACCATATTGTGTTGGCCTAAAAACGACGTTCTCAACTTTCAATATGTCTCTTATATATAAGATTATACTACCCGAGGCATATATATTTCTGCAACATACAGAATTTCAAATTGAAATACAAAATTCAAGGTTTTTATACAATTTTTAAAGAAATTCGAATCCCGAACTGGCCCCAATTTTCATTTATGACCCTGCTTTTTGGAGCTAAGTATCAAAAAAGAGCGATAACCATTTAATGTTTATATTAATTCACTAAAACAATTTTTCCCTAGAATAGAAATCGAAAATTGAATATTTTCAAATGGAGAAATACAACAAACAATGCCAATTAAATATTCGTAACAAAATTTAATCTACATATATCTTGCTTATGCCAGTAATTATACTCTAAAAAAAGTGCTAAAAGGTTTTGCGAAATTGGCATCATTTGAGTGATTTGCTGTTTAGAACTATTTGCGTTGAGGCAATAAAAGCCGCAAAATTAACGCTTGGTATCTTTAACAGGTTGTGTGTAAACGAAAATGTGAAGTAATTACCCATATCATAATATGTTTTATCTAAACATGAGAGATGAAATAAAATCTTGATACTTTTCAGAGGTGCTTAACCAGAAGCTCGAAAGTGACAAGTCGGTTCCAATAGCAGGAGGAAACCTAATTCTCTCATGTTTGCTACGCGACTTATTTAAAGATGGCGGTATCATCTGGTTACACCCTAATGGTAATGAGCTTTCTAGATGCTTTCCCAACAATGATGGAGGGTGTAATATGTATACAAGCGGTACAAACATTTACAGCTTCACAGCCAACATTAGTGGAGCTTATGCTTATATTAATGGCTTAGAGAGGGCCAGAGACGGAGGAACATGGACATGTAAGCACTGTAGTGGAAGCACTTGCCAACACGATACAACGCAGATTGTGATTTACAGTAGGTACATCTTTTTATTAACGTTAGTATCATGAATACATACCCCTTCCCCCACCCAAAAAAACCGTTAGATAAATAAGCAAACTATCGCTTCTAAATGTATAGTTTTACATCCATTTAAACTGATCAGAGAAGATTAATTTTGTTCATACCTCATACAATTCATCATACAAATACACTCATCCACACTTCCAAAAACAGCTCATAAAGTTTAAATTAGTTTCGCACTGAAAGGTTAAAAACATTGGTCACTTGAATATTACATACATGTGATATTCAGTGTGTAGCACCAGAGCGATCTGCATGTGTAAGTGTTAATAATTATTAATATGCAGCACACATCCAATATATGCAAATGTAATTGTCTTCCGTAAAAACGTAAGCATATTTGTGCAAATTGTACAGTTAGTGTTCTAAACTCTTTAGAATGTACGGTGCATATTATTATCAGGACATTGCATCCTAATCTTTTTGACGAGTATAGTGGCCATTCATTGACTCAAGCAGCAAACGTATTTTGGGCCAATCATTAATTTACCTCTGATTAATAAAGTAAGTAGTTGTTCTGCAGATTACAGATGCTACTCGAAATGTATGTAGCGAAACATTTTTTTCTGGCCAAGACAAAAAATGCAGACATGACACATATTCATCAGGTTCAAATGCGCACATATTTACTGACACTTCATCGTGATACTAATTTACAATAGAAAAAGAACGTTCAACAACGATATTTCGAACCCACTTTTCAGATCTATGAATGTGGACATCGGCATCGGCATGATTGCATAATATCCTGTGAAGGGCGTGTGTATATGTGAGTGTGTGGGGGCACGTTAATTGTTTATGTGTTCCGCAAATACACAAATTCAGTCTATAAATTTGTGTACAAATATATACTCCATTACGCTGTTAGCTCTCTGTTTGTATTACCAAAGTACTTGTACGAATTGCCTACCCTAGATAGATTAGCGTATAACCAATATTAAGGCAAGTAGGAACACACACACTCACTTAGGACATAGCGTAGTTTTAATACATATTAGGCGGTGTCGACGATTGTAGTAGTAGTAGTAGTAGTAGCAGTAACAATAATAACAATGATTTACTAAATACATTGTCTAATCTTCAGACGATCTAAGCGCTTAACAATATTTGATAACTTTTAAAAATCATACATATCAAGTAAAGCACCTAAACAAACGAAATAAATTTAAAGGACACATAGCATATGCAGACAATTAGTAAGGAATTAAACGTTATTAAGTCTTAAAGTCTGTAATTATTGTCGAAATGGGTGAGTTTGAGGATCAATTCATTCCTGGATGCTGGGGCTGGTACGCAAAAGTACATTGTCCATATGATTTCTTTTCAACAGTGGAACAATGAGAATATCATAGTCCGAAGATGATTGTAAGTTTCGAGATGATGTATACACCTGGGTGAGTTCCGAGATGTATATTGGACTGCAGCCAGTCAACAAAATATAGCATAATCAACATATATTGTGTTTAATTCTGGATGCAATTGGTAGCCAGCGGAGAATACAGAGAAATGGACGATGTGCTCCGTTCTTCGAACTCTGAAATTGTTTTTGAAGTTTCTTTAGTAGATACTGAAACCAACCAGATATAAATGCATTACAACATTAAGTCTTGGAAGTATGAAGTGTTCTAGTGGCATAATCCGAAAGACACTTGCTACTGGAGCCGATGCATCTCAGCTCCAGATATGCAGTATTGTAATGTATGCATGCCATATTGGTTCAAAGACATGGTATTGTCTTGATTGAAACCTAGACTTTATACTGTATGAATTTAATGTTGGGTTTGCTGATACTTATTGTTTGAGGTACGTGATATAAACGAGAAAACCTTTGTGTGGTGATCCGGATGGCTTCAGGTTCCTAATTACTCATCAGCAGCTTGTCATATGTCATTCATAACATCACATTCGAAATACACCTCTCTCCGCTTTGTTTGGTAGCCTAAACTTCAGTCGTGCTACTAGCTTTGTGCATATGAATGTAGTCAGCCTACAATTGGCGGGATATACACGTTGAATGTTCATATTTGATTCAAGTATTATAACAAAGATAATGGGGGCAAAAACATAGTCTTGTTGAATACCAAAGCATCAGTCAACTGGTTTGCAATGTTTCCCATTTGCGGACAGGTCGTTAACTACTATCAAAAGTGTAGTCTAAACAGTAGGATGTCAGCCATGTGTGGACTGTGCATTTCTAAAAAGACTAAATTCAATTTGTATCCAAACTTTGATAAAACAAATTTTATTAAGCTTTGGTCATGAATGTGTGTATAGAATCAGGGCCGATGTTCTGCGCGATTTCCCTGGATGAGATAGAAGTATAGACAGCATTTGCTACTGACGGCAATATTGAATCTAGGTATAGCATCTGTGTCAGAATCGGAGCAAGCTGACATGACTGTAGCGTGCTCTTCATCACATTTGTATGTACCAAATTCATAGAGACAGGTTCAAATGATGTTATCTGTAACAACTGTATGGTGATTATTAGTCAGCTCAAACATTTTGTTTCAAGCTTATATATAACAGATTGTACTTCACGACAATAAATTTGCAAGCAGTTCCGAAACGATGAATGGTGTCGTTTTAAGTGGTGTTCTTGTATTCCTTGGCATAATCTGTATCGTAATCCCGAAGAGTTCTTTGACGCTGGAGCCTTCAGAGAGTGATCGTACTACGGGGTTATTATGACCCTAGTCATATATCTTCTTATGCACAATATATATAGTAACATTTTGATCCTTTAATCATATATGTAATGGTCATAATGATAAGTTTAATAGAAAAGAAACAATGAACTAATTATTTCAATTAAATAAATAGAAATATGCCTTAAAAAATAACAAATATATGTCCTTCATCTTTATTTAATGCACTAGTTGACAATTGTTATTTTGTTTATTGCTTTCAACGATATATTTAACATAATATTGTATCTATCCGAACAACTAAATGCCTTTCCAAAAGACGTATTGAAGCAGCAGACACGGGTTCATCTGGCCTGATATATAACCAGTTACCCTTGCACTACTTGATCAAGGAATATATAATTATATATGATTGGCAAAATGGCATAACAAATATTCGTATTCCTAATGCAATGACCGTATACAAAACAAGAGTCCATTTAACATAGCTAGTTCTTTTATTGTTACGTTATTATATGTTTTGAAAATTTTAATATAATCTCCTATTTTGCAAAATACAGTAAGATGCTAAACCTGTTAAATCTTTCATTTGGTATTTTTGTTTTGTTCGGCAAACTTTCTAATTATGAGAGTATGTAGTTGTTCAACTATTTTTTTCACTGTTTTGTTCGTGTATATCTATTTGCCAAAACTCAACATGTAGTTAAGTTTGAGGATCAGTTTGAAAATATATATCTTCCCTATAGTTCCTGTTTTGTCTACCCAATTGATGGCCGAAAGCTCCAATCATAATATAAATTATTTAAGAGATGTCTAGGTCGCAATATCAGTAACTGATAATGAAACTTGTTTGTGTAAAAATGACTACAGTCTGCCATGTATAAGCTATATTACGAACCCTTGCTTTCGATGGCAAACATTTTGTTTGTATTGCCCAAAATGTTGGACCTGCAACGTTTTTAATTCTTACCTGAATTACTGTTTAGTGAAATACTACATAATGTACAGGATTTGCTTCCTTAGTTTTCACTTCATGCACTTTGTTTTAATTTATTATTTCAATGTTCCAACCGCTTCTGCGGCCTAGTGGTTACACCGTACCCTCGCAATCGATAGGTCATGGTTTCGAATTCGGACAGTAATACCAATGACTTACAATTATTCTACTAAACGAAGCCTCGCTGGGTGCTCAGCATTAAGAGGTCAATGTGTTAGGACTGGTCGGCCTGTTGTCAGGATAATGCGTCTGCGTGTGACATCATGCTAAATTTCTGTGGCATGTTGCCTCAGTGCTAGACATTAACATAAACTGCCACACTGCAGATATTTCAGCAAAATGACTGAAAAAGTGTTTGCATTACAATTTGAAAATTATACTAGACATAGTATGGTATAAGATTGCGAAAGGTATACATATAAATGCTCTGTTCCATTATCATCAAAAAATTGTGTGATATTATGAAATAAACTGAAAATTATTAACTAATTTAATTTACGAGCCCTGCTATTTTTTGAATATGACGAGTATTTCAATAAACCCATTATGTGATAATAAATACACAAGTAACAAGCGGGAGGGAGGGGAGCCCAAACCTAATGTTATTTTAATAGTCCTATTGATAAAAGCTCGGAACCTCTTTAAAAGCAATATTTCCCGATACACTATCTATGGTCACCATATGTATCGGGAAAAAGACACTAAACCGTGCCGGGGAAAAATATTTTTGGTAAAAATAAACCTTTGCCTGGGGAAAAAAAGAACATTTTTTGTCAAAATATCCATTCCTCACCTCAATCAAACAGCCAAAAAGACCCATGAGGTGACTGAAACTTGCTGCTATACCCAGCAACGGTTACTTTCAATACCATCACCGCATGCTGACATTAATTAGAAACATTATAATATTAATTCATATAATTGGAAATAATCAATATATAAATAATCACAATATCAATTGTTCATGAGTGTAATCGGTGGGCACAACTAAAATATCACCAGCTTTGATAGTATTAGAATGTCTAAATTCATAACTAATTGATCTTTATGAGACCTTTGGAAAAAGTAGTTGTGATCGACAAATGCTACACAAAGAATTGTAGCGACTATTGCTCTGTGAACTGTTGATTCATCTTGATAATAAAGACCATCGTATAGGTATGGAGACGTCCAAAAGATTTCTCAGAGAGGCGTCAATATCTATAATATCATGATTTATTGAGACAAAGTGTCACTGAGATGCATTTATTAGCCCAGGTTGAAACGACCGGTGCTATTATTTCTGACTATATATGTATCATTGTGATATTGTGAGACAAACAATGAAACTCAAGTGATTGGTGGATGATTGGATTGATTGATGAAAATGTGGTTAGCATGTTAACTAAATTGATAGATGCATTCCAACAGCACATACGCTCATGTGAATGTGACAGTGAGTCAAAGTCAAAGTAGAAAAATATTCGGCGTCACGGTTACAACCACTTACACTAGCACGAACCGAGCTTAGAGACGATTTATTTCAATAACTCGCGTGGACGTAGATGTTGTGTATAAATAATAATGTTTATTGCAGCGGACTTCGCAACGAGCACGCTTGCCAAACCCAAAACCGACAGTAGTAATATGGGGCACTATAGCGTCAAGGAAAAATCCAGCAAAAAGGGCTTGGGCTACTATGGCGTCAAGATTTATAGCGTCAAGGGAAAATCAAATCAAAAAGGGCTTGGGGCACTATAGCGTCAAACATAGTGCGGCACTATAGCGTCAAGGGTAATTGAACATGGTGCGGCACTATAGCGTATAACATGGGAATTATTTGGGACTATCTAGCGACAAGGGAAATTGAACATGGAAAATATTATTTATATTTGGGACTATCTAGCGACAATGAAAACAGAGGCAAAGAAAGATAATATCTTTCTCGAAGCATATGAGTGGACATGAAAAAAGCCGTTATGTGTAATGTTAACATTATATTGTTAACACAGAGGACAACTCACAGATCTTCTTCTCTTCCTTAAACTTTTCCTCACTGCTGGACCATAGAAGAGAACTCTCTTTAAACAACCTTGCCTCTCCACATATATCCTTCTCTTCCAAAGGGCTGTATCAGTAATATGAGTGATAGTCCAAGATGATTTGACATACATGGGTAAGTCAGTAAGAAATATCATGGTTGAAACAAGGGTAGAAGAATCTACGTTGGTCCACATCTTGTGATGAGAACAGGTGAAGCGAATGCCGTGTACTTGGTCATTTATAGGGGAAGAACGGATCGAAACGGATTGAGTGTATTCAACAATCCAAACGTGCGTTATAAAAGACAGTCACAGTCATCCAATCGGAAGACAGCAGTCTGTGACGTCACCTTCCCTATATAGAGGTACTAGCGTATGTGCGCAGTCAATCGATGCGACAGAGTTGTCAGTCATGTCGGTCACTAAGAAGACGATGAATTGGGGTGGTCCAGTAGTGGAGACAGTAAGTAATGGGACAGCAGTGACTAAGAAAGTCATGACAAATCTACATCAAGAAGAAGTTGATTTTAGCTGGGATATTGTGGATTTTCTAACTTCACAAGAATTTGTTCCGGAACCTTCGTTACTTTCTGCGTCTTCTTATTTACACGTCGATGATTTGAAGCAGAGACAAAAATAAGAATTGGAGCGATTTTTACAACAATAGAAAGTAGAAGAACAAGCTTTTCTTATTCAACAGCGATAAGAAGAAGAAGCAAGAAGGAAACACCAGGAAGAAACAGTAACAGCAACAGAGAAGAAAGAAGAGCAAGGACAGAAAGAGAATAGTGAAAATCAAACGGTCACGACGGTAGTTTTAGATATTTTAGCAGAGTTAAGGAGTCTGAAACAAATGTATCAGACTTTTTTATCACGACCGAAAAGAAAAAGACCTTCTCGAGCTAAACAACCCAATCTATCTGTGACTACGTCTGCCATACCACATTTAGTGATTTCTACCAAATCATTGACAGGAACCACCAGTGCAGAAGTAGGCCTTCGCCGTGGCAAAGGCTTAAGACAAGTAAAGATGGTTACGTCACGTTTCTGAGTTTGTTTGTTTTAAACAAATAAAACACCAACTGTCCTTTTCAGGGCAACTCAAATCTCTCGAAAAGAAATACTATTTAAATTGCCTAATTCAATGAAAACTCATTTTTAAGCCATTGATGTACGTGGGAGTGAATGAGTGTGTGAGTGTTGGTTCTTATTCTATAAAATGAAAACCAAGAGACACTTACTTTTTTCCATCTGGTGTATACTGGTACAAATGTTACAATTCAATATCACAACATAACATAACACAATACCACTTTTAAAAGTTCATAGGCTTCTTCTGTTCACTCTTTCTATTTTTTCAATTTCTTTACTGTCACGGGTTTTTCTTTTTTTACTTCCTCCTCACTTTCGTTTCGTCTTCTTTTCTTGTCTTTGTGAACGTGTCGGGGTTCTTCCTTGGGGGAGGGTACCTCTTCCTCTTCCTCCTGTTCATAATTCCTCTCCCCCTCCTCCTCCTGCTCCTGTTGTTTCTAAGGGCAGTTTGGAGACCAATGTCCTTTCTCTTTACAATGATAACAGGTATCTTGACTTTTGTCTCTTCTGGTACTTTTTTTTCACGATTTAGACAATCTGTAGGCCAATGTCTTTTCTTCTTATAGATAAAGCAAGTATCTTGACTTTTATCTCGAAAGGAGGGAGAGTAGTCCGAAGGCTTGTCTGAAGAAAACGTTCGTATGGCATCACGCAATGCTCTGATAAGAATTGTAGGTTCTTCCATCGTTCTGGTGAATGTGAGAGTGAAATGAATACTGAAAGGTTAGACACTGACCCTTTATATATATGCACGGACCGGACATGAATATATAGAGGTTATTGTCTTTAAAATGTAGTCATTTGACTTTTTGCAGACAAGATGAAAACACCGCATTATGTTGTGAAGAAAGGAGAAGACAATAAGAGACAGAAACGTGATGTATCGCCTAGCACAGTAGCTGAAGTCTTGGCTCAAATTCATGCCAATGACTTTGAAGATGACATGAGTGAACCCGAATCCAGACAAAGACAATCGACGTCTAAGCAAAGTTCACCACCCTTAGTAAACCCTGAAAAGTACTATCACATTCGAGAGACGGAAAAGCGTTCCTCTCAAAAATTTAGAACAACGGCTTACACGTACGCCGTAAAGTTTAAAGATTTCAAGTATAATGTTTCTTTGGAGAATACAGAGGGGTTCATTACTGAGGTGTGGGATTCTGTGTTAACAGCACTGAAACAGCAATGTCAAGCCAAAGAAGACGATCGCTTCAGACGTTCTATTCATCACGATAGTTTGAAGTCACCCTTCTGGATCGAGTTTAGCAGTCCATCACAATTAACACCTTCCAAAGTCATCGACAAGATTCAACACGTGCAACAATCCAACGACAAGTTTCACATCGCGGATGGAACAACCATACTGTTCATGACCCACGTTTCTCTTTCCCAGGGGACAAGACGCAAAAAAACTGTTATTGGTCGACAACCTAAGCGAAGCATCGTCTAAATTAACAATTCTCAAGATCAGATGTGTTTAGCCCGTGCCATAGTGAGACAAACATATGCCAACAAGAACGACAACGTATAATGGAAATGAGCCTGGAAAAGTATCCAACAATCGGACCGAGCCAAACAACGAAGTGAAGCAGAACTCCTGTTACAGCAAGCGGGGATATCCCAAAAAATCCCTTGCGGCATTCCAGAAATGCAAAAATTGCAAGACGTCTCAGCTCCACATTACACTTTGAAAGTTCACCATCAAGAAGTGAGTAGACCTCTTTTGTTTCGAGTCCACGATATCAAAGACGGAAAATACATTCACGTCTATCATCACGATGAACATGTTGATACCATAATCAGCATCACTGGATTCCTGGAATACAGTTACTACTGTGAAAAATGTGACTATGGTTATAAAAATCGAGAACAACACAATCATTGTGAATCGAAATGAGAAGGATGTTTGGCCTCTCAATCCTGTCTGGACAAAGGACAAGTATGAGTGCATTGCCTTGTTTGTCAGCGCACTTGTGTCAGTCATACCTGTTACCAACAACATTTGAAGATACAAGGTTCACAGCAGAAAAGTACTTGTCAGCTTCTTAGGTTGTGCCCTACATGTGGACAAGGCATAAGTACCAGTATGTCGAGGGAAGAAACGATGTCACATTTGTTACCAAATCGTGTACTTGGTGCACGAATGCTTCATTCAAAAATACCAAACCCAACCAGAAGATACCCAGAAGAAAGGGAATTTTATTTTTTTTGATTTCGAATGCATGCAAGAGACAGGTATTCACGTTCCTAATTTCTGCGTGGCTGATCGAGTGTGCGAGAAGTGCATCCAAGAGTCTTTAGTCATTGCCCTCACTGCAGCAAGAATCCTGGAGGACGTGAACAAATTTTCCGAAATTACACATTATATTAATCACTTTCGCGTTTGGAGAAGATTTTAAATCATTCTGTGCAGAATATACACTTATGGTCTTCGACATAAAAAAGTATGAAATAGAACTACCATGCCACAATCTTTATCTTTTGTGATTAAATAGATTCCGTGGAACGATCTCAATGAGAATATTCACACGGTGAAGGATTACGAACACTTATTACAAGAACTGTGTAACTTTATTTGGGGTCGACGTGTAGTGTGTGTTTTAGTGAACATAAACATCAATTAATCGATCGTTCACCTCAACGCATCGTGTGGTGTTACAAAGAGTGGCAATCGACATACAGCCTCTTGCACAAAAGTTAAGGTGATTGCATTGTGATTATGGAAGGTATTCCTAGCGAAGACGATGGGATCGTGTCTGACCCTTGTCAAAATCATTTGGTCATTTTTGACGACATGTTAGGAGAAGACGAAGAAGAAATTAAACTGTGGTTTACGAGTAAAGTACATCATCGTAATGCCAGTGTCATTTACATTACACAAAATTTATTTCAACAAAGTAAAGCCCATTGTACCATTAGTCTCAATGCACATTACGTGGAGTTGGTTAAAAGTCCTCGAGATAAATCACAAGTGCAAGTCTTAGCCAAACAGTTAGGATCACCTTGGTTGACGCATGCGTACGATGATGAGAATCTAACTCCACACTCCTATTTACTCGTGGATTTAAAACCCACCACTCCCGATTGTTTACGATTTCGCTCCCATTTGTTTCACGACTGGTGTCAAGACGGAGGACCTGTCGTGTACACGTCCTCGTCGTCGACATAACAATATGAACCACTAAAAATCTATAAAAACCTCGGTCACCTCGACTTTGTCTCATACATCGTCAACATGACGTCCCTTCAGTCTCATCCTCCCATCAGATTATTTCGGGCCTTGTACGGTATCAGTTGCGAAACAAATTCACAAATACGTGCTCAAGTCTTAGAAGCCAGTCTCAAAGAAGTCTTACGATGGTTTACGGTGACAGCACGACAAATACTGCAAGGCATCCTTCACATTCCACATCAAAACAAACGCTTTTTTGACAGAAACAAAGTAACTTTGACGCAACTGGCTGATCCTCGCATCGACACTCAAGCCAAAGAGCAAACCATTTTCAAACCTGGAGGTAGCGGTTCTCTGGGAGGTGTCATCATTCGTTCCCTTTTAAAATGGGATCCTAATGCTTTTAAAGATCACCCCCCCCCCCCCAAAAAAAAAGCCAAACGACCCCACCAAAAAAAACAAAAACAATGGTGCCAAGACCAAAACACAGAAAAAGAAAAGTCCACAGAAAAGAGCTGTCACCCGCAAAAGAGGCACATTGGCCAGGACGCAACCTTACCTTCGTAAAGCACGACCTGCAACACCAGTGACCACTTTTCCAGAAGCCTCAGGTTCTTCCACTTCTCCGTTGCGGGTGATGCCACCCAAATCCAATTTGACACCAGTTCTTCCTAATTTGATGAAACATTGGAAATCTGAGTCTCCCAAAACGTCTCCTCTACCGGTGACACCCTCTTCCACATTAGCGGCAGTAGCAGCTGCTCACAAAGTACGTGCCCACAAAGTGAAAGTCCATTAAAGATCTGGCATGTTAAAGGGTTTACTGGATTTGCCCAAACAAGAACTGTCCCGATTTAGTCCGTTGTGAACCCTTTCACGACGTGTGTTACCTGTCATGAAGTTGATACGTCGGAAAGATTATCACTGGTGTTGAATTCCAGTATACAAAAATCCCTTGAGGACCACGACGTGAATCAGTATTTTATGTGCCACTGCTGAACAGTGCCATCCTACAAAACACTCAAAAAAACCAACATCGACGTCATCCCCTCAAAAGACGTAGATCGATGACAAAGAAGTTCGATGGTTTTTAGACCATTATGACTATATGTCGTCTTTAGCTAGGACACGTAGAGTACATCAATGGCCCAATGACTTCCAACAGTGGAAATTTCAATTTAATTCACAACGTTGTCAACCATAATAATGATAATGTATTGGGGTTATTGAAGAAAAAAATATTTGCTAATTAAAAACAATAATGTTTGTTATTTGAAACAAAAATATTTGCGAATTAAAAAATGTTTGTTAGTTGATAAAATTTGTGTTTTGTGAGTTGTTTGTTATTTGAAAAAAAATTGTTGTATTTGGAAACCAATGCGTCTGTCGTTTGTTTTACATTTTTATTAGTATAAATGCTCTTTGACTTGTTTCTATCCCTCAAGTCAAACTATCCAAACGTGTCCAACCCTAAACCGTAGAGGGGTGTTTTCTATCGCGTCCGCGTTTGAACCATATAAAGCAGGGATAGTCTCCAGTCTGACCATCACAGCAGTACAATCAGACGTTCAGACGTATAGTGTTGAGCGAGCGAGCGATAATACATGTCTGTGAATACTACTCACTGCAACATGTCAAGAGTTACAAGATCTCAGGTACAAATGACCACAAATCGCCATGCGATTAGAAAAGCCAACAAAATTATCTCAATGGCCAAAGGAATTAGTCCCTTACAACCACAGAGCTTGACTCCAACTGATGCGAAGGATCCTAGTGACAAAATTACAAAACTTCGTCAAGGTCATGGGATTTCTTACACCAAGTCCCACATCAAAGCTCATAATTGAGCGCAAGCTGGATGTAATATCTCTCAATCCGGATGTAATCTCCCTCATGCCGGGAATAACATCCAATAGCAGTAACAACGAGACTACTCCAAGCAGGAACATACTAACACCGGCAACAACTAGTACAACAAGTACAACAAAGACAACTACAACAACAACAACAACGTCTCTTAACAATGCCACAAACGTATTGGAGATTCTTAACGAATCGCCAGACCAAAAGAGACCACTTGAACTCACTTTCAAGCAGGAGATTGAGGATTTGGAGAAATGTACGGGATCAAGCAACGAACATCTAGAAAGAACGGACCTTCTAGATAACATTAACAATGCAACCAATGCCAATGATAGAAACAACATCAAGAAAGAAAGCGACAATGATGTGACAGAGATCAAAACTTCTAACGGATCAACAACAACCACAACAACAATAGGCATAGAAGTGATAACAGATGAAGATAACAAATCTAACTTTACCACACTACTTAAGTGCCTATCACCACTACCAACATCATCTTCAACAACGGCATCATCACAGGCCAAAACTACAACACACAAAGAAAAATACAAACTATCAACATATACCTTGAACCAAATTGAAGCAACGACATACCACTCAAGTCAGATAACCGGCCCCGCAAAGAGTCCTACCATGAAAGACCTTACCTACAACATACCGAAGAAAAGCGGGACAGAGAGTGACAATGACAAATCAACTAATAACACGAATCAAATAAAAGCACCCCAACTCACTCTCAATCAGGAGATAGAGGACCTAATGGACTTAATGGGATCAAATTATGCCATTAACGAACATCTTTAAGGAACGGACCTACTAGATATCATAAACGATGCATCCAATACCAACGATTGCGACGATTGCGACAGCATCAAGAAAAACAGCGACAATGAGGAAACAGATGAGGATAACAACTCTTCCTTTACAACACCACCTAAGTGCATATCTCCATTGTCGCTATCATATCCAACAACGACACTCCCACAGGAAAATACCTCTCCATTCATAGAAAATTACAAACATTCAACTAATAACTCGAATCCAACAAAAACAACAAAAGCAACCACATATCACTCAAGTAAGTTACCCGGCCACTCGAAGAACCTCACCATGGAAGAACTTATCTACGACTCACCGAAGAAAAGCGGGACAGAGAGCGACAGTGACACAAGTACCCCAATCTTAGAACAAACCAGAAGGAAGAAGAAGACCAAAAACAAAAAGACATCAAACCCCTTCATAACAACCAACAAGGGAAAGACTCCACTAAATGGAACCTCAAAGTCAAAGAAAAGCAAACAAATGAGAGTGGAAGCACCAAAACCAACGGAGAATCTACATAATATACAGGAAAAACCTAACCTCAATGACGAAACCCCGACACTACTACAACAACAACAACAACAACAACAGCAAGTAAGAAAAACCCCACAGGAAAAAACAGAAGAAAAAGTGAATACCAGACCAAGAGATCATCCAAACAATAATAACGAAAATAAATCAGTTAACACGCCTAGGACAAATAAATACCACAGCAAAGACCACACAATATTTATCACCAGTGGCAACTCAAAACTATTTAATATCAGCAGTAGAAGCATAGCAAACACACTTTCCAAAGCCCACAATGGGAAATATCAAATTATAAGACCAAAGATAAACTACATTATAATCAAATGTAGCACTTTGGCACAAGTAGCCAAATTTATGGAACTGGAAAAGATTGGTGAAGTCAACATCCAAGTGACTAGACACCAATCGTTTGGGAAAAAACCAATAAAGTGAGCACAGCAACAGCAAGCATCCCAAAAATGACTGAACCTGAATACAAGCCAGAAGCCATAAGCTATATACAAAATAAAAAGGGAGAGGAAGGGATCCGTGACAAGCAAGAACAGAAACCACCAAATAACAGTACTGGGATAAGGAAAATCACTCAATTACACCCCAAATATAACTCACTCACCAACAAGGAAATAACAGAAGAACTAAAAAACCAAGGGGCAATGATTTCAAAGGCATACAGAATGAAATCTAGCAATGAACACACCTCAAATAAAATCCTACTGGAATTCAAAACTAAAGCACCTCTAGTTGTCCAATTTGATGGCTACATCCAAATTCTTATGGATTACACAAAGTCAGATTCTGCAGCAAATGTAAAGCATGGGGACATTACACAAGGAGCTGCAAAAACAGAATAAGATGTGAAAAATGCGGTGGCAGCCACACTAATGATTGCACATTTACTGGACTCAAATGTGCTAACTGTAGAGGACCCCACAGCACAAAAGACATAGAATGTAGCTACTACATCAAAGAGAAGGAAACAATAAAACTAATGGATGAGAAACACCTAAGTTACCATGAGGCAAAACAGCAAATGCCAACTAATAGATCAAAAAATAGCAAACAACAGCATTTGAGTAAAAATGAAACAACTCAACAATCAACTCAACACAACCAAGAAGAAAGTAGGCAGACACCAGGAAGGAATTCAAATCCTAATCACCAGACCAAGAACAAACCCGACATATACAGAATGATAACAGAGACTAGAGAAGAAGCTAAAATGCAAGCATCAGGAAATCCAAACCATTCCAAGGAAAATCAAAGTAAACCCAATAGCAGGATAATAAACACAAGCATTGCAAGCAACAATGGCAACAATCTAAACAATGCAAGTATCACGGGAATCCACCCAAACAATACAAACAATACAGATGATAGAGATAATCCCATAATAAATGAAAGTAACTGACTCAGTAACTTTCCGAAACATGGAATAGAAAATTTTCCTAGCATAACCATTCTCAAGTATTTAAGGGACCTTATTGATGGGTTACTAATAATCTCACATGATAATGTAATCCCCAGTATACCTTACTTCCAACTGCTAACTGAAGTACTAGAAAAACACCTTGAAAAATCAAATAGTTAACCTAACTTAATATATATATATATATATATATATATATATATATATATATATATATATATATATATATACATATATATTATAAATAAGGACAACTATTGCAATGGGTAGATCAACCAGATCAAAACTAGTAATTTGGCAATGGAATAGTAGAGGCTTATTTTCCAACAAATCCGAATTACAAATTAAAATTCAAAATTCCAAAATTAAACCAGACATCCTTTGTATCCAAGAAACCTTCCTAAAAACAGATTCCCAATACTTCCCAAAATTCCCAGGATACTCAATTCGTGAATTCATAAACAGAGAAAATGGGAAAAAAAGGAGGGGGACTAGCAATTTTCCTTAACGACCTGTTACCAAATACAACTTTCGGAGAAAACTCACACAGCCTAAAAGACCCAAAAGTATCATCAAGCCAAAATCTAGTTGAACACCAATCAGTCATCATTACAACAGGATCATTATCTTTCACAATATTTAATATCTACGACCCTGGAAAATACCATCCAGCAACAGCAACAAACTACCACAATTTAGGGTGTAATGGTGACTTCATCATCTGTGGAGATTTTAATGTCCACAATCAGATGTGGGGAGGAAACCAAAAGAGGAGCACTGATAGAAAAATGGATGCGGAAAAAGAACCTGGTACTACTCAACGATGGCTCCAAAACCAGGATCTCCCCTGAAGATGGTGCCTTATCAGCGCTGGACTTGACAATATGTACCCCTAAACTAGCAACTAGGACAGCCTGGGAAGTGGATACTGATTCTACTTTAGGGAGTGACCACTTCCCTATACAAATTACGATCAACTTAACATCACATCTTGACACGAATGGCAAACTCCCCAAATGGATCCTAAATAAAGCAGACTGGAGTAAATTCTTTAATCTACTCAAAGACGTAACTATGGCCAACACACATGACGACGACATCAACATCTTCAACGAAAACATCATGAACAATATTAAAAAGGCTGCAAATCTAAGCATACCAACCACTGGAAAGGAAAAGAAGGATCAAACTAAACAACACGTCCCGTGGTGGAGTAATAACTGCAAGGAAGCATTAAAAGAGAAAAAGAAAGCCCACAATAAATTTAGACGCAGTGGACAATCCACTGACTATTCGGAATACAAATCCAAGGAAAAATTAACAAAAAAATAATAAAAGAAGCCAAACTAGCATCATGGAGAAACTACTGCTCCACTCTTGAAATAAAAAATTGCAATGCCAAACAAATATGGAATAAAATTAAATCTATAAAAGGAACCGGAAATAACAGTGCACCCAACATCAAAGGCATAACATCAAATATAGATAAAGCCAACGCCATAGCAAAACACTTTGCCGGCATGAGTGGAAACAATAACCACACCAAAAAATTCCAACAACACAGAGCAGAAGTAGAAGATAAATTTAAACACCTTTTTATAGACCAAGACAACAACATCTCACATCTAAATGAAAACTTTACCCTGGAAGAATGGAGAACAGCAATCCGAAACAAAAAATCAACATCACCAGGAGAGGACAATATAGGTTATGAGATATACAAAAACGTTCCATATAACGTCGAAAACATAATACTTAATTTGATCAATCAATCATGGCAAACAGGAACCATACCAAACAAATGGAAACAAGCCATAGTCGTCCCAATTCCAAAAATAGGGAAAGACCCGACCGAAATTACATCATATCTGCCAATCTCACTGACAGATACAATTTGTAAATTAATGGAAACCATGATTAATAATAGGCTGAAACATCACCTTGAGAGTAACAATCTCATCTCAAGTAATCAAAGTGGGTTCCGGAATAAAAGGTCTACTCTTGACCAATTAGTCCGATTGGAGTCAAATATCAAACTTGCCTTCAATGATAAGAGGAAATGCGATAGGCATCTCATAGCAATCTTCCTCGATCTAGAAAAAGCGTTTGACCTGGTCTGGACAAACGGACTAATTGCCAAGCTAAATCATTATGGAATAAATGGCAACATGCATGCCTGGATAAAAAAAACTTTCTAACCGACAGGCGCATCAGAGTAAGAGTAGGAGACCAATATTCCGACGAGCTCACTTTAGATAATGGCACACAACAAGGGAGTGTCCTCAGCCCGACACTGTTTAACATCATGGTAAACGACATGGAAACATCAATCAATGTCAGTAAAGTGGACCTATCACAATTCGCAGATGATAGTGGTCTATGGAAAGCTGGAAATCCTCATAGCAATAAAATAATCTCTGAACTGCAAACCAACCTTAACACCATTGGGAAGTGGGCAGACAAATGGGGATTTAAGCTCTCCAAAGGAAAAACTACAGGCGTAATCTTCTCTCCAAGACACAGATACAATATTAGTCCACCTACACTCTTTATACAAGGAGACCCAATATAATTTGAAAAAAAAGTAAAATTCCTGGGAATGCTCTATGATCAGAACCTCACCTGGAAACAAAATATTAACGAACTAATTATTAGATGCAACAGGGACATAACCCTACTCAAAAACATTAAGGGACAAAATTGGGGAGCAGACCAGGACACTCTACTAATCATATATAGAGCCCTAATTAGATCCAAACTTGATTACGGGTGCCAATTGTATGCCACTGCAAACACCAAACTTCTAAAGAAACTTGACAAAATACAAACACAAGCCCTTAAAATATGCACAAACAGCAGGAAACCTACATCAATAGAAGAAATGCAAATACTTACAGGAGAATAACCACTATCGCTTAGGAGAGAAGAACTAACCCTACGATACGCAGCACGATTATCTATTCACCAAGCAAATCATCCAACTAGAATAACAATCAACAAATGTAACGTCCCATTCAGCAGAAAACTAGTCCCTCGCCCTCCATCTGGAAAAATCATACACATATTATGTAAAGAAATGGAAATTGATAAGCTCCAAGTGGAAATTATCACATTTCCAGACAAAACTCCATGGAACAACAAAAAAGCAAAGATCAACACTACAGCCCTAAACTTCGGGTCCAAAGAAATAAACCCTCATGAAATAAGATCCAAAATCCTACAGAATCTGGAGGAAAATTATAAGAATTACACCAAGATATATACGGACGGATCAAAAGCCACCAGTCCATACAAAACATCAGCAGCAGTAGTAATACCAGACCTACAAATTAAAACTGGTAGTAGGCTCCCAGACCTCTGTTCCGTATATACTACTGAATTCTGGGCTATTCTAGAAGCGCTAAAAATAATAGCTGACAATAAGATACAAAAAGCAATAATAATTAGTGACACACTAAGCGTATTAAAATCCTTAGAAGCAGGGCAATCAAAGGGGAGGGAAAATTTCCTGAAAAAGCCAAACTAGAAATAAACAATCTCATTTCACAAAACTGCAACATCGAGTTCATGTGGGTCCCATCCCACATAGGATTACTCGGAAACGAACTAGCAGACATAACATCAAAAGAAAAACTGCAAGAAGACTACATCACCAATATAGAGTAAGGGATAACAGAACTCTACAGTATTATCAAAATAAAAATCTTAGCCAAATGGCAAAAAGAATGGGATAACTGTACAAAAGGACGTATCCAATACTCTATACAACCAATAGTCTAACGAAACAACAAAGCACCTCCCATTGACAACAAGCACAACCAGGGGATAGTCAACAGATTAAAAACAGGAAAAACCCTCCTAACTGGCAGTATGGGACAGTACTCTAAGAAAAACACAAGGAAAACAACATGCCCACACTGCCCGGAGAAGGAAGATCTCAACCATGTCTTCAACATATGTCCCAAATACAAAGGACAAAGGAAAAAACTTATACAAGAGCTAAAGCAAATCAAATCCCCAGCAACCTACCCAGAATTCCTTCAACAAAATAACCCAAATCCTAAACACAGTCTAAAAATTATCCTCAATTATCTGAGGGAAATTGACAAGACTGCTGACATCTAACACTGTATCCTACTCTGAATCTTACACACACAAAATGAACAAAAAGACTAATTACGATTAGCTCAATCCTCCCACATGAACCAAACCCCCTCTCTGCGTCCGGCTTCCGGACCAAATGATTCCGGACCAAATACTTTCCCAATCATTAGCTAATTAATTAAGCAGCACGAAACCGTGTATAAATGCGTGGGGATGTGGCTCCATTCCGTTCCCCCGAAAAAAATAAGTAGCACCAAACGGTGCACTAAATAGTCGTGCATGCCCGAACGGGCGAAAACGACTTTAATTCAACTTCAACAAATCAACAGTCTGACCATCCATTGTTTGACTGATCCTCTTGCAAAGATGTGCTCAAGACTAGCCAAGCTGAACGAAGCTTACGTCACTCTGCATCGTATCAGACACAATCTGATGCCAAAGCCTGAAGAGATAGAGAATGTTAGAACGCTGCAAGTAACGGAAGACCTCAGAGAAGAACTCGTCAGTGAGGAAATTTAAAAGAAGACCAATTTTGCCTCACCTCATGATGGTTGAAGTCTGTCAGGTGAAACCTGAGGTGAGGACGCCTCCACCACCAGAATCAGGTCGCCAACCACAGTCACAGCTCCAGTCGCAACAACCACAACCACAACTTCATCCACGGTTGCGGAATAGAGGAAGACGTGAACAGGCTTTCACTATCCCTCTAACGGAAAATTGGGATAATGAAGTCACTCAAGCTTTCTCTGCACTCCAAATCACAAGAGTCAATTGGGAGAATGACTGGAGTAGGAGATGTGTGTGCGGGGCTAGACCTGGGAGATGCCAGCATTAGCCTGGTGTATTTAGGAGATTTTTGTTTAAAAAAGCCCTTCTCAGGGTTATCCAATACTCTAGAGAAGAGACTGTTCAAAATTGCCATTTAGTATGAGAGATGATTAGTGTGATTATAAACACTAACTCTTTTTTGGATGGTAGATGGTGTGATATTGGATACTAAATTATGTGGTTTGTTTTGGCTGCTTCTCCGTGTGTGTGGATGGTAGATGGTGTGATATTGGACAGTAAATTATATGGGTTGATTTGGCTGATTCCCTGTGTGTGGATAGTACATTCTATGGTTTGTGAATAGTATATAATATGAAAAGTGAGTTTAAGGGATGTTTTCCTTCACGTCCCTGCTTAAGATAAATAAATAAATATATATATATATATATATATATATATATATATAGATATATATATATGTATATATATATATATCTATATATATATATATATATATATATATATATATATATATATATATATATATATCTATATCTCTCTCTCTCTCTCTCTCTCTCTCTCTCTCTCTCTATATATATATATATATATATATATATATATATATATATATATATATATAAAAGAATGGGGATCTTAAAGGATGCACTTGATAATAGCATCAAAGTCAGGTGCTTTCTAGAAGAAACATTAAATTTGATAGAGTGGGATTATGTGAAGTGGGGACAAGACCGACTAAAGAAAGCAGAAGGAATGATCAAGATCAAGATTAAAGATAACTGGACTAAGGAGAGAAGGGAACAAAACAACAAAAAGAAGAAAGAGGACTTTGATCAACTAAATCAGAGATAGATCAAAGTTTAGGAAAAGTTAGAGCTATGCGACATCATAACTGGATTCCCGAGGACGAAAAGAAGAAGAAAACGGGAATCATTGGTAAAATCAAAAGGTAGTGGAACAACGGCAGAAAATAAAAAAGAAAAAGTATCCAATGGCCCTTTTCATGGCCACTCATATGCCTCGAAAAGATATTAGCTTTCTTTGCCTCTATTTCTCTTGTCGCTAGACAGTCCCAAATACAAATAATATGTCCCATGTTCAAGCCTGCTTTCTAAATGTTGTAGGAGATCGACATTTAGAAGGGCTTGAGTGAATACTTTTCTACTAAATACTGCTGAGTGAAAGACGTACTTACAAAATAAATTGTATGAGCTAAGAAATATTCGTCAACATTGCGAGCAGCATTTTCAAATGTGTCGAGTCATTAATATAAGTCTTAATGTCACTATGGATGCAGTTTTTAAACTCTTCAAGTAATACTAGTTGTCTGATATTTTGGTAGTCTTGATCAACTTTCTTGCCACAGCACCATCGTTCAAATAAATGCACGGTTTCTCTTGCAAAGTTGACACGAGTTAGTCCAGCTTCCTTTCTATAGTTCCTAAATTGTCGCCGTTAAGTCTCATGGACCAACCGTTTAAATTGCATACCTTAGCAATATAATAGACAGAGCTTTGTTGTAGTGATAGTGAATTGTAAATATCACTTCCTTTACCAATAAATACTCATTGAACCCCATGATCCGTTGGCCATTTAAATGTTCCTTCATTTAAAAAATAATATTGTTATGACATACTTTAGTCAAAAATTATATATCCCGAAGACGAGAGCCCCAATTTTCCTAGTACGAGTATATGCTCTTACGAAAAGACACATAACATAGGCAAAGGCAACATATGAGAGATGTACAATTTAACAAATAATTAATTCCCAATAATATCAAGCATAAAAAGGGGAAATAAAGAACTTACGGTTTTACGAATCAATTCCAATTTCAAAATAGTCATAGAATTTAAAAATGGAGGTCCTGGTAACTAAAAGTCCTTCATAAAACTGACATCGAATCCCTTTTAAATTCAGAACGGAAGACGATTTTGTCTGTTGTAAAAAACTGCGAAGTTCTGCAGTGTCAACCGTCTCTTCTTCAATCACAGAAAATTATATTCCTGGTTTAGAATTCTGTATATGTTGATAAATATCCATGCCCGAGAAATAATTTAGAGCACAAGATTTTACAGGGAAAAAAACAAAATTTGCCTAAACTAGACGCGACATATAACAACTTGGCTTTTCTTTGTAAATGCATCAGTCTAAGATAAACGAACAGATTCCCGAATGGTTATCAACCTTGACTTATCTTGGGCCTTCACTTAACTTAATAATTCTAACTCATATAAAGATTCAATAACAATTTTAAAAGAAATGTGGTTTGTTCCTAATAAAGGTCAGAACAAGATACATTGCTTCTATTATTAAGTGTATGCCAATAAAAATAAATCAAAACTCAGGTCAAATATAACTGAGCTTAATTTATGGACAACGGCCAATCCAGAAAATAATGTTACATTAAAATGTAATGGAACAAACTAATTTGTAAGGTTATAAGCAAACAATTAAATAAATCAAATATACATACCACGATATCATACACAATTGAGTCACTAAACCAAAATAAAACGAAGTAATAGTTATAGGACTACTCAATTTTAGTAGTAAGCCATCGATAACATAACTATTACGACAGATGAATGCAATTCCGTGATGGCGGATAGCAAAAGTACTTTATATGTACTGCCGGTAAATTTCTGAAAAAAATAAAGCGTTGTATTCTAAACATTGTGGGTAAAATAAAAGTTCGCCCCATGACTGACCAAAATTTATATGTGGTGCTTACACAGATCCTGTACAGTTACGTCTTTCTTTTATGACAAGCTGTTTCCGCTCCATAAAATTGCATGTATATCAATTCAAGTGCAGCTTAGTTAATACATTAAAAATGAGATATACTCTCTGAGTTTTCATGTTGATATGAGATTTGTTATTTAAAAGATTTAACAAAATAAGTGAGTAAAACCATGACAGCTGTTTCCGAAATTACCCCTTCCGATTATAAACACTCGTGCCATCTTCAGCTGTGCTCATAATAATTCCACTGTTAATTAGTAACGTGCATGAAATCAGTCAAGTTTTCTATATTGCGTATTTAATAATTCCACTACTATATTTCGATTATGTGATCATATAAAAGTAAAATAAAAGAGTGAATAAAAATACGTTATGTCAAAGTCAACAATGAATGTATTTCTCTAGAATATAAATTGTAAACGCAACTAAGGAAATTACGAGATTGCGATTGATATCCCAATTAATTAAACATTTACAAACACATTCCCCATTGAGTTAAGTTCTGAATAAACTTATGTGGAAAGACAAATTGAATCAAATGCTGAAAGTTATGATGCTGGTATGCGTGTTGTGGCCCATGCTCTGTACCAACAGTCTTAAGTTTTCTTGCAATAATACAACTCAGAATATATCCTTATTTAAATTTGATTATTATTATAGTCTCTATTTCCAAGAATGTTAGGTTTGAGAATCACTTTGTATTTGCACAGTCAATTACTTGCATTCATAATTTGAATAAATATAAATCCAGCCCAAATGAATAGAAATACACAATAAATAATAAAACTGATGCTGCAAAGTGATTACGTCATAACTACATAATATTGAATTAATTGGATTATATAGTCCTCTATTTGATCTTGTGTCAAAATTAGCATTTTCTGAATAAAACAATTATCTACAGCAAACAAATCTTCTAGAAGCCATTCGATGTTTAAATACAAAATCTTAGCGATAGTTAAAAGTGTATTACTAAAATTTTAGTATTCAATGTAGATTGTAAGAGAGCCATATATAGATAAAGTCCAATAACCTAGACCCATATTAAAGTAAATATGTTTAATTCCGTTAATAGTGATTCTAATATTAAATGAATACAGGAAGCGTATAACTATATATTGGTTGTTTATAAAATTTAAAACATCCGATGTTTTAAATCAAGTTGAACATAAACTTCATATCGGACATGGTTAATACCAGCATAATATGTTACGTTATGAATAGGCATATTGAAATGACGTGACAAACAATGGAAGTTAAACTTACAAACCACCCCTCACGTAAACAAATACAAAAGATTTATTTCGTTGTAGTATTAGTCAAGAAATTACAAAAAATTAATTTGTAAAGTGTAAATGAACAAATATAATATTTTTATACTCGGGAAGTTGCATAGCATATGTCTATAGATTGTCTTCTCCAATAAATTTACATTGCCAATAATCAAAAACAATTTTTATTAAAGACAAATAAAAATGAAACAAAATCATTATAGTTACAATAATATTTTTCTTAGTAGAAAACAAGCATCAGATTTGTGTAATTTACATGAAAGATCTGAATTCTATCTAAGAGTGTCAAGTTTCGGGGGTCTAGCTTTTAACTCGGTGTGATATAAAGTTTTACCTTTTATTTAATATGTTAAAGGACGGAATGTATTAATGATACATTAATGATAATGTCAACACACTTATACTACGTTTATCATTATTATTTAACTCTGCTCTTGTTTCTCCGTTAAAATCACTTTGTCAATATGGTGCAGAAATTTACATTACAGCCCTGATTTACACTGCAAGAAAGGTGTGTATAAAATGAAATAGTATGTATAATGCAACTTCAGATGTTAAACAAATTTGGCAAACACAAGTAGCAGATGTATGGGCTTTTGATGTATTAGATTTGTATGTGGATGGCTTAGAGATGACAAAGATGACGGCGTAGATGAGTTCAAGGAGTTAAAAAAGAGACAACCAAGCTAACGAATGAACTTGATATTAATAAATCCACTACAAGCTTGAGATAAGAATAATTTAAAAAAAAACAAAAAAACATTATGATCATTTAAACAATTATGCAGACAAATGTTTATAAGTATTACAAATTGACTGGTTCCGACTATGAGATGTACTTCTTTCTATATAGAAAATAGCACAGAAAGGTACATTAGAGAAAGTCCCGATTCAGTTTCCATGATATACGTCACGTTCTACAAAGTAACCAAACTGTAACTGATGAAAGCGAGCATTGACCACATCCTCCAGAATATTAGGGTCAATAACCTTAGACGACGAGAAAGTATTGTTTCCGCAGTTTTGTGATTAAACTGTTGTGTATTGATGTATAACATCTATTACAGGCATGCTATATATATATATATATATATATATATATATATATATATATATATATATATATATATATACGAATTCCACAAGCTTAAAAGCAGGCAACCTTAAGGGCATTACATGTGTCGTTTTTAGTTTGTAATAACAATGGTCGTCTTGAGTATCCTCAAACTATACTTTCTTAGGTATTTTTGCTGATCAGATTTATAAAAAGATATTCAAAATGTTCAAGCTGAAAGGCTGTAAATATATATCACCTAACTGATATGTATTGATGTGGTTACAACAAACACAATTATGAGCAGATAGGCAGTATAAAAGAACAACATATGGAATAGTCCATTGTATGATTGACTACACAATTTGAACCACACAATAGCTATGAAAAGGGATTAATACAGTTTGTAACATATCCCAATTTAACAGGAATTCGAACAGTTCAGTATTCCATTCCAATCAAAAAGGGATTAGAACAGTGCATCCCTTCTAACCCAAATCAAAGGGGATTAGAACAGTGCTAACTTCTAAATTAAATCAAAAAGGATTAGAACAGTGCTACCTTCTAACCCAAGCCAAAATGGATTAGGACAGTGCTACCTTCTAATCCAAAATAAAAGGGATTAGAACAGTGCTATATTCTAACCAAAATCAAAAAGGGATTAGAACCCTGCTTCCCATCTAACCCAAATCAAACGGGATTGGAACAGTGCTACCTTCTAACCCAAATCAAAAAGGATTAGAACAGTCCTACCTTCTAACCCAAAACAAAAAGGATTAGAACAGTAATGCCTTCTAACCCAAATCAAAAGGGATTAGAACAGTGCAACCATCTAACCCAATTCACAAGGGATTAGAATAGTGCTAGCTTCTAAACTAAATCAAAAGGGATTAGAACAGTGCAACCTTTAAATCCAAATCAAAAGGGATTAAAACAGTGCTACGTTCTAACCCTAACCAAAAGGGATTATAACAGTGAAAACCTTCTAACCCAATTCACAAGGGATTAGAATAGAATTACCTTCTAACCCAAATCAAAAGGGATTAGAAAAGTGCTACAATCTAACACAAATCAAAAAAGATTAAAATAGTGGAACCTTCTGACCAAATTCAAAAGAAATTAGAACAGTGATACCTTCTAAACCAAATATAAAGGAATTAGAACAGCGCTACCTTCTAACCAAAATCAAGAGAGATTAGAACAGTGCTACCTTCTGAACAAATTATACAAGGATTAGAACAGTGCTACCGTCTAACCCAAAATATAACGGATTAGAACAGCGCAACATTCTAACCCAAACTAAAAGGGATTAGAACAGTGGTGCCATCTAACCCAAAATCAAAAGGGATTAGAACAGTTCTACTTCTAACCCATATCAAAAGGTATTAGAAAGTGCTACCTTCTAACAAGAATCAAAAGGGAAAGAAACAGTGCTACCTTCAAACCCAAATCTAAAGGGATTAGAAAAGATCTACATTCTCACCCAAATCAAAGGGATTAGAACAGTGCTACCTTCTAATCCTTATCAAAAGGGATTAGACAAGTGCTACATTCTTACCCGTATGAAAAGGGATTAGAACAGTACTACATTCTAACCCAATCAAAATGGTTTATAACAGTGCTACGTTCTAACCAAATCTAAACGGATTATAACAGTGCTACCTTCTAACTCCTACCTCCTAACCCCAATCAAAAGGGATTAGAACAGTTCTACCTTCTAACCCAATCAAAATAGATTAGGACAGCCCTACCTTGTAACCAAAATCTAAAGGGATTAAAGGATTAAATTAAAACAAATTAAATTAAACATGGATTATAAAAGTGCTACCTCCAAACACAAATCAAAAGAGATTAGAACAGCGCTACCATCTAACAAAATTAAAATGGGATTAGAACAGCGCTACCTACTAACCCAAATCAACACGGATTAGAACAGTCCTACTTTCTATCCCAAACAAAAAGGATTAGAACAGTTATACCTTCTAACCCAAATTTAAAGGGATTAGAACAATGCTATCTTCTATCAAAAATCTAAACTGATTAGAAAAGTGTTACCTTCTAACCCAAATCAAGAGGGATTAGAACAGTACTACCTTCTAACCCAAATCTGAAAAGATTAGATCTGTTCTACCTTCTAACCCAAATTTAAATGGATTAGAACGGTTCTACCTTCTAACCCAAATCTAAAGGGATTAGAACAATGCTATCTTCTAACACAAATCTGAAAAGATTAGAACGTAGCTACTTTCTAACCCAAATCAAAATGGATTATTTCAGTTCGACATTCTAACCCAAATCAAAAGGGATTAGAATAGTGCTACCTTCTAACCCAAATCAAATGGGGTTAGAACAGTTCTACCTTCTTACCCAAATCTAAAGAGATTAGAAAAGTTCTACCTTCTAACCCAAATCTTAAGGGATTAGAAGTTATATTTTCTAACCCAACTTTGAAGGGATTGGAAGGTGCTACCTTTTAACCCAAATCTAAAGTGATAAGAACAGTTCTACCTTCTAACCCAAATTTAAGGGATTAGAACAGTTCTACCTTCTAACCCAAATCTAAAGGGATTAGAACAGTGCTACGTTCTGACCCAAATCAAAAGGGATTAGAACAGTTCTATCTGCTAACCCAAATCTAAACCGTGGTATCTTCTAACCCAATCTAAAGGGATTAGAATAATGCTACCTTCTAACCCATATCAAAAGGGATTATAACAGTGCTACATTCTAACCCAATCAAAAGGGATTAGAACAGTGCTACCTTCTAACCTAATCTAAAGGGATTATAACAGTGCTACCTTCTAACCCAATCTAAAGGGATTATAACAGTGCTACCTTCTAACCCAAACCTTCTTTGGTGCAATATGTCTCAAGTAGAAATATCGTGACAATTTCTCTTTAGCCTTAAATAAAAGACGATTAATAATCTGCATTATTCTAGTATTCCTTTCCAAAATTACCTTTTAAATATTCATTCATGACACTCACATTTTGCACGAATTGGCTATTTAGAGAGCAAAGAGAAATATTGGTGAAAATACTCAAGTCAGATACTTTAAACTAACAAAATATATTGTACGATAAAATGCTACATTTCATTTGATGAACTAATTAATTTTTCTTAATAATTTTTATTTTAAATTGGTAGCATCACCAGGTGGTGTTAACCTTATTCAACACTTCCCAGACGATGGAGACCTTGGAGTCGAATCAATCACCTTGATGTGTCAGACAGTAGCTTGTACCTATCCTGCTGCAAATATAACTTGGTACTACGAGGTAAGGGTTGCAAAAGGATGCAAATCATACATGTCAACCAATTTACAATCATAAAGGCATGACAAGCTATTGTTATGGTTGATGAAGTACATTTGTGAAGTATTATTGATGACATTGGTATTATATTATATATTAAATAACATCCCATTTACGGATATTTATAATCATTTGTGATGTATTATTGTTGACAATGATTTTATATTATGTAATAACTACCATCCCATTTATGAATATTATCCCGATAGACACAAACAGAGTAGCAAGAAGTTCGTATCCAAGTATGTATGTATGTATGTATGTATGTATGTATGTATGTATGTATGTATGTATGTATGTATGTATGTATGTATGTATGTATGTATGTATGTATGTATGTATGTATGAAAGACTACCTGCTCTATTCTACTAAACTGGTCGAATGTAAATAAGAAATCGAGCAATGGAATAATAAAATAACGCTGACATCAGCGTCCTCTCTTAAGGATCGCTCTACCGTATATCTCCGTAATTACAACCCAATTGTATATAGAACATATATGTAAAAAAGATACATTTATTGTGCTGCGACGTAGTTTCACTTATGATCCCCTACCTGCATGAGGAAGACGTTGAAGTATCACCGCTGCTATAAAAGGATCATTATTTGGCCCCATGTTACGTGTTCAGAAGACACCAGCACGTCTATGTGTAACCGATACAAAATTACTTGACACACAACAGTGGACCAACAATTATTCCACATGAGAAAGGGCTCAAATTCATAGCTGAGCTAATTTTTGTGAGAATGATTAGAAATAAAATGTCATACAAGGGCATTTACTATTATGTCAATGGAGCAATAATAAATAAGATTTTGTACAAATGAATTAACTTAGTGTGAATTATTTTTGTTGTAATAAATCAATGTGCAGTGTATTAACAAAATTATGATATCCTGATTTTCTATTACAATACCCAGATGGGGCAGCAAATAGAACCATACAATATTCAAGCTGAATCACACGTTTTCCCCAATTTGAAACAATATGGATGAATTCCACAAGCTCCGAAGTAACACATGTGTCATATGTAATATAGTGAAAAGCCCTGTATATTCAAAGAAAATGAAGTTAATTATGGATAATTGCGCAATATGGAGACACTAGCATTTAAAAAATCATTTCATAATAAGAAATATAACTGGTGAAGAAAGTGAATATTGCTAAGAAATGTTCTAGTGTACCACGTACGAATACATACCATCATATACGATCTACACCTTCTGCTAAGGACAATTCGGCAGAATTAGAAAGTAAGGCTGCAATTATTGAAATCTGAGTAAATCGTACTGCAGAACAAATCTGTTTATGAACATGTATGTACATATACAAATTCAACACAGACAAGGTCTTTACGCCAATAACCTTAAACAGTTCAATTTAGTAGAGATGAAAGTCGAAGTACATATCTAAAGTGAACGCGTAGAAGAAATGGCTGACTGCCTTAGACAGTTCAAGTATTCTGACGGTTGGGTGAGTAGAGTTACATATGGGTCTCCTCAAAAAAACACGTAGGCTGACTGCTTAAGAGGGTCCTTAGCGAATTAAGGCAGGAGGACATCTGTTGAACTTTTACGACACCGAACAAGGACCAATTGTGTGATTAGAAAGTGTTTTGTTGGGTCAGACCAACCTTGATCTTCTCTATCTGCGATATTATAATGCATGCAAGCGAGAATTTAACGACGTCCTTTAAAATGTGAACGACATTGTATAAATGATATTCTTTTCCGTAACCCTACACAACACTAAGCTTTTTCCACTGGATGACCGCGTCCTTGTTTCTGATGCCGGCTCAGGCGCTCAGTGCTCAAACTTTGCCATTGTGACCACATGCTCTTACGGCAAAACAGTTCGGGGAAATTAAATTCGTGGTGTTCAGGGGAGATACAGTCTTTTGCAGACACTTTAGGAACTCGATTTGTGAAGGTCACTCAGCATTGGATGTCTAACGATTGGTAAAGACAACTAGGCAACGATCATGCACCGGTATTGCGTTACGATAGATAATTATTTCCTTGAATTACGATTACTTTCTGGTCAAATCCGATTTTAGCCTTCCGCAATAGTCATGAATATTCCTGCATGTAATCCTATCGATGTAAGTAAACTGGTCGAGCCCGAACAATCTGCGTCCAGTTAAATGCGCTCTAAAATTTGTTCACAAATGTTTTATAATGATTTTCAACATCCAATATGCCTGGCTTATATTAGAAGCTAGTTCTTCTATTTGATAACAATTGCAGTTTGTATTGGCATACTAAAGTGGCGATCTGCATTAATGCCTTGATCAGCGACTTGTTTGCAATTCAGGATGTTCCGCAGCGGAACGGTTGAATGAGAAATTAGGAAATGCAGATTGTCCACTTGCCTTTTATGCTCATTATCTTTCAGTTGTATTCCCAACGATGCACTAGATTCTTTAATACTAATATTTTGTACTAGTCCTCATCCTGAATCCGTTCTAGTCTTACTAACCCTTCGCTTCAGTTTCATATCCATGGTTTAAAGCACACAGTGCAGACAAATATGGTTATCATCGCCAAGACTAACATTATATTTCAAGCTGGGCAAAAAATAATACAAATAATAATAATAATAAGGACTTTATATAGCACCTAATCTTACGAAGCTCTAAGCGCTTTGCACCATAAATAAAGATATGACTACACTACAGAACAACAAATGACAAAAACAATGAAATTAGAAAACATAAAAACATGATGAAAACATATAAGATACAAAACATGATTAGGTCGCTAAGTTTGTCCCTGAAGTCGAAACAGGTGAGTCTTAAGAGCACTCTTAAAAGGGACCACTGAGTCTTTGTGTCTAATTTCAATGGGCAATTTGTTCCACGTCGCCGGGCCATGGTGTGCAAACGAACGTTGTCATTGTGACTTTGTTTCCACCTTGGGAACAATGAGTATACGATTATTAGAAGAAGAGCCTAAGTATCTAGCTGGTGTATACACATGGGTGAGGCTGCATAGGTATGTTGGACTGGAGTCTGTCATTAAAACATAGCACAGGGAAAAAATTGTGTGTTTGATTCTGTATCGAATTGATAGCCAATGTAGGGAACAGAACAGTGGTGAGGTGTGCTCTGATCGAGGTACTCTAAAGATGATCCGTGCAGCTGTGTTTTGAACTTTATGAAGTTTCTGGAATAAATATTGTGACGAACCAGACAGAAATGAGTTGCAATAGTCCGGTCTTCAAAGTACGAATAAACACATAAGTGTTTTAGTATCATCAACTGAAAGATATTTACGAATGGAACTGATGAGTCTCAATTCAAGATATGCAGAATTGTATATGTTCATGACATGTTGGTGAAATGTGAGAGTACTGTCTAGAGTAACGCATAGGTTCCGTACTGAGTGTGAGAATTTAATGTTGGTGTTGCTGATATTTATTGTCTGAGGTAAAGGATGTGAATGAGAAAGTCTTTGTGTTGTGATCAGAATATCAGAATAGCCTCAGTTTTATCATCATTCATCTGCAGCTTGTTACACGTCATCCTTGATTTCACATCAGAAATGCACTTCTCTACTCCATGGATGGTAGCATCAACTTCAGTTTGGGTGGCTAGACTTGTATAGTTGGGTGTCATCATCATACAGTTGGTGCAACACTGGGTGATGATCTATGACACTTGAGAGCGGCTGAGTATACATAATGAAGAGAACAGGTCCAAGAACAGATCCCTGTGGAACACCACAACATATTTCAACTGGGCTGGAGTGTATTCCATTTGCAGATATAATTTGTGTCCAGTTAACTAAGTAGGATTTATTCTGAACGCCAAATACATGATGGAGACAGTGAAGTAATATATCATGGTCTATTGTGTCAAATGCTGCAGATAAATCCAGGAGAGTGAGGACTGTAATCTTTCCACTATCCAAATCAGAGAGAATGTCACTAAATACTTTCAGAAGAGTAGTTTCCGTACTGTGGCAAATCGATATGCAGACTGTACATTGCTAGAAAGACTGTTTGAAATCAAATGAGATACAAGTTGAGTTATAACAACCTTTTCTAAAACTTTTGATGTGAATGGGAGATTAGAAACTGGGCGGTAGTTCTTTAAATCGTTATGGTCCAGTGTTGGTTTCTTCAGCAGTGGCTTTACGATGGCAGTTTTGAAAATGATGGGAATTCCCATGATGAGAGAGGGATATTAATAACATCAGTTAGTAAAGGCAATATTGGGTCTAAGCACTAAAGCAGCAGAGATGTCGGAATTGGATCAAGCTCACAAGACTTTGGTGCAATCTTCATCACGATTGTCCGTACTAAATCAATAGAAACAGGTTCAAATGCTCCTAACGGTTGTCGCTGAAATTCTGCATTATAAATGTATGGTGACGAATCAATTGAAATTGTGCTGTCAAGCGAATCTCTAATGGTTTGTACTTTGTCGTCGAAGAAACTTGCAAATTGGTTTGGTAGGTCTAGTGGAGAGAAGGTTGTTGGAAGTGGTGTACATTTGTTCCTTGGCATTCGTTTGTTAGTTTTCTCGAAGAGATCTTTGCAGCTGGAACTCTCCGTGATCTTAGTACTGTAGTGGGATGATTTGGCTAAATGGACTATGTTTGTGACGTTCTTCTTATCAGATTCATAGATTTGTTTATGAATAGTGAGTCTGGTGGAAAGCCAAAGCTTCTCTACTTTTCGGCGATGTCTTTTAGCAGTGCGAAGCTGGCCCATAACACTGCTATACCATGGATAACACTTTCTTATTGATACTCTGCATTTGGTGGCTGGGGTATGTTTTTCAAGCAATTAACGCAAGCAGCTATCAAATTGTTCCGCTGTTGGATGTTAGAATTTTGTTAGGTTTTCTTGGATGTCATGCATGAATTTGGTTCTATTTATCATACGGAGGTTTCTCTTAGTAGCAAATAGAGGTGGAGGGTTAGGGACTGATACGTCGAGATGGCATACAATGCAGAGGTGATCCGATACAAGTTCGTGGATACAAGTGTGGATTGCAGAATAGTATCATCAGGTCTATAAAGAAACCAGTCTCAAATGTGGCCACGTTTATGGGTAGGTTGGTTAACTGACTGTTTAAGATTGAAAACATGAATGGAATCTAGGAGTTTTGACATGTATGGTTTACCAGGACGGTCAAAGTGAAAGTTGAAATCTACAAGAATAATTAGGTTGCCACCTATCGAATTTCCATACTCTAGAAGATTTCGAAACTGCTCCAAAAACGAGAGATTCAGTCAGCTTGTTTTTCTACTAGGAGAAGGACGGTAGAGACAGAAAAAATAGACTGACCTTTGTTCCAGTGTGAGCGTTGTTTGGACTAGTTCAAACGATTTGTGGCAGAAATTGAAGGCTGTGTTGTACTAAAGGCATTTGATCATGCAATTATTCGTAATTACAGCAATTCCACCTCCGCGAGAGTTGCGGGGGAACGACTTGGTGGAGTAATCGCTGGGTGTTAAATCCGCACACTTACATTCGTAACCTGCGAAATGTAACCAAGTTTCTGTCTGGAAGAAGACGTCAATATTCTGGTTGTTGATAAAATTAACAATTTTTGTTCGCTTTTCCGGTGATCCTACTGATTGAGCGTTGAATAATACGTAGTGGTATCCCTGGGACAGTTGACACAACTGTTGACGATATAAAAGGAATTTGAACCAGGTGATTAAAATTAACGGCAGAATTTTTAAGTCGTTTATCCGTTACGGGCGAAAGGGAGATAACTGGAATTCTTCTTCCTGTTCTACGCCGGCCAGCTTTGAAAGAACGTTTCTATATTCGCTTCCGTTTACATTTCAGAAATGATGAATGTATTCCCAGTTCGTTTAGTCTTGAGAACAATGTAGTATCTAGAACCAAGGTGTGGTCATTTAATCCAATTACTTAGGGTCCGTCGTGTTGTAAGCGGTCAAGTGACGACGGTTTATTAAAAAAACAAATGACGTCTTAACATTGGGATAAAACAGCTGAGAAAAATTCTAATTGTTCTCGTTTCCGAAAACAAAGAGATGAATTAACACATACGAATGGAACATACGAATGGAACAGCCAATGCATGATGAAACACAATAATGTATAAGATGATAGAGAACAAGCACAAATGTCATAAATATAGCACAAAATCGGAAGAGCCTATCTCGAGCAGTTAAGCGATGGCGGCCATCTTTTGATCTTTATATATATATATATATATATATATATATATATATATATATATATATATATATATATATATATATATATATATATATATATATATATAATCTTAAGGTGTGTTTTATGCATGATCAATTACCCTATAAACCATGCAAGGTTGACACAATTGATCCATGTGCAAATGTTTATTTTGATTCGCATGGACTGACATTACCAAAACAGTTTTTAAAATATGTATGTGGACTTAAAACACCAATGTTCCATTCAACAACACCAACATTGACAATAAATGAGCCTCCAACAAATGTCAGTGAATCAATTGCTGAAATCAAGAAATCTTTTTTATCACCCAATTACCTTCATAAATATTGTAAATGAATATATATTACACAAGTATTACAAGATATAATTTGATATATTTACGGACAATCTTCCCCTAAAAAAATCAAACAAAACGGACAGGATATCACACGAAAATGTAAATATAATTATCAGTGATTAAGTATTAGAAGTATTGACTCTTTCAAATGTAAATCCAAACGAAGTGGTTGTACGTTAAGATAAGAAAGAAAGATTAAAAACAGGTAGTCTTTTATTACAAGATATTATGTCAGAATTAATGGAGAAACCGAAACCAGTATATCTGTAATTGATAGTAATGGAAACAATTAACCCCGGTTTTGTTATGCCAACGATATTAGATAATATTCTCAATTGAGTAATAAAATCCGATGATACAATATCCGGTTTCAATTATATGAAAAATAATAGCATAACTGGTCTTGATCGATACATACGGCAATGAATGAATGTTAAATTAAATTGAACCCGCCACGAAAGGTCATTATTCACTGTTTTATCTTTCAAAAGAAAGTTATTTATTTTTTCCCGTGGGGTAAGGAATGGTGCGGCATCCCCACGAGCATTTATGAATACGGCAAGGAGGAGTTTTTGTGGACACAGGAGCAGGCAAGAACATATTATAATTACCTGTGATAGAGAACAAATTTTGGATCATGCACATTCCTGTACTAAATGTGACTTACTTAAAATATAATATCTAATTATTTAGATTGATGGGTATATAATCTTAAACATCATACAAAAAGATAAACAATATAGTATTATGAGGTGTTTTACAAAGTCAGAACATGAATTATGTGTCACAACTAACATTATTGTTTTTGTTTTCACGATCTGATATATATCCCAGCTAACAATTCCACGTTGCTACAATGTCTCAGAAACGTTGTGGTAAGGTTGTGGCAACGATGAAAAATGATGTTGTGACTATGTAATTTGGTGAACAAGTGGGAATGTTGCTACAGCGTTGTTGTCTAACGTTATTAAGTAACCGTCCTACAATATTCTTGCAACATTCAAATCCTGTATGGAAATTTGATGAAACCGGCTTGTGTTTCGGAAGCACATATTCCGCACTTTTGGCAAGAATGTCAAACAAATCGACATTAAAAATTATGTCAACATTATCATCCAGCTAGCAGTTGCGACAGTAGGAATGTCAGCATTAAGTGTCAATTCTGCACCATTTTCATTCAAGGCAAACCAAACATCACCAGTCATTTGACCATAATAATAATACTAATAGAAAGAGCACTCTGCATTAATTGCTGCGTGACAACTCTCACAAAGCAGTTCAAAGATACATATAAAATAATAAACTCTTCACAATACAGAATTTGTATTTATCATTTCATGAACTTAAAAATAATCTTAGATAAAAAGTAATGTTACTAATTTAATAAACATTCATAGGTCCATTCTGAAGTTTGCAATCAGTTTCAGTGCAAGTGTTCTAACACGGTTTATATGCAAACACTTCTTTCTGTTCATTGTATGAAATCCTCTTTATATGTAGTTTTTCCAAAAGACCATTCAGTAGGGCCTTTTATTAGATTAAAATGGACATGTGAGTTCACCATGTAGGCAGTGGTTTGGGGAGATCTACTCAAATGGGGATATAAAACAAATGTTAGGTAGCAGGGTGTTGAAGGTAAATGGGCAATCCACACTGCTTTTGCTTGATAAGGCATTCCCTGAATCTGCAGACTGAAGGTTCAAACATTTTTTTTAAAAGACATAAAGGAAACAATACAACATATATTTTAATATCACATTTTGTTTATTTTCTACATTTAATTAAGATTAGCACTAGTAATTAGTTTCCTCCACCACTATCACTTACTTCTACTGATCAGGGATCTGCAAATTAAAGTATAATTTAAAAGTCACATATCATCTCAGCACCTCTTACATATGCAAAAGTCACATTAACTAGCGTTATTAAACTTTATTGAAACTTTCTTCACTGCACATGTGCTTTCCTTATTATTGTTAAGCCAAGTTACAAGATAACTTTGTACTTATGTGTTATTTCAGGCAAGTGGATGGTGAAATCAATATGCGCATTTATTTTGTCCAAATATTGCATGTGAATACACATTTCAAGTGGAAGCACTTGTCCTATCATACAAGATGGATGAAAAGTGTAGTTAGCTGTACTCCAGCTTTAATAGTCATGGAAACTACCATAAGCTGAATTTGTTTACAATTTAGAGATGCATCCACAATTCTTTAGAAACTGAATCAAATATTGATGAAATAAGAGTCAAATCGCTGACCTTGTATTTTATACCTCCACGTTGGTTGGGTGCATATTTAAGGGTCTCGGATATGGCCTCTTCAATTTCAATTTATTTCGCTTTGCCATTATTTTTCAAGCCAGCTTCTGCAAGAGTAACACAATATTTTAAAATAAGTTCCACAACAAAGAATACATAGCAGTTTTCTAAATGACAACAATAATCAATGGAGTATTTATAAAATATGTACTTTGAAATGTGCTATCATGTTTTTTCATATAGATGTAATTGCAGCATGCTTGACGAAACATGTATTATCTTATCCATTCGTGGAAAAATCTCTGGCGAGTAATTAAACTAAATAATAGACAATTGAAATCAAGTCCTAGTTACTGATCAAAACTCGGCATATCACAAGGTCTTTAAATGATTGTTTCCGTTTAGATTATATTCTGACCAGTGCTTTTGTTCGTAGCCGTTTCATCATCCTGCAGACACTATCCCTCATATTACACCCGGCTAAGGAGTTCACTTAGTATATCTGAAAATAATAATAATAATAATAATAATAACAACAATAATAATGTGATACAATGTGCTTTAATATAGTTGTTTTGGGCATGATTTTGCATGCAAATTTGTTTGCTCTAACTTTCAACAATTTGCCAACACCAAGTATGCAACACAATGTACTAATGTACTAACAGCAATTATATAACAAATTTACCACCGTGAATCATTTAACTTCATAAATGATATTCACTCTAAGATTTAAAAAAGTAGCCAAAAAATATGTAATGGCGTATTTGTAGTAAAACACCTGTAAATGTTCATCTCTAAACATAGTTCGACTTGCATCCGTGAAATTTAATAGCTGACCATTATATCTTATCCATCCCACCCCCATGTCTCTAAGTATGAAAATATTTACTCTTAAATATGCATTTGCTTTCTTCACGTCTATATAAATCAGCATATTTATACACATGTATCAATATACATTTATTTGAATTTGACTTGTGTTTGAAATCAATATAAATTACTTGGTTTTTTGTTTTTAAATTTTAGTCAAGAACAATAAATCTTACGTTCTTGAGCTAAGCGCGTCTAATTCGAAATGCTAGAATAACGGACGGCATTTTATCACGGTAACCTATCATATCCTCGATATTTTTCGTTCCAAAAATGTACCAGTGTAACAATATAATTTACTTAATACGAGTCGGATAAAAGTCACAGAAAGATGCCAAGCAGTTAGGTCATTCTCACAAGTTCAACATGATAGACGATATATCCCATTTTGTTTGTTTAAAAATGCGATTGAGCCTTCGAGGTCATTGCAGTACCTCGCGCCTAGCTCGTAGTAGCTTACAAGTGCTTGATTGCATCAGCAGACATCGACCAATAAAATAGCCTTATTTTCTGCAACTAAAAATGCGAATATACGTTAACTATTTAGTTATTTAATGTTCTTACCTTGGTGGTTCAAAATTGCGGGAAACAGGAGATTCGTCTCTGCCACAATTGTAATTCGGTCGGTACAGGATGAGCTAGTCTTTGGTTCGTAGATACGTAAAATATCGTTAAGGCAATGGCAGTACCTCATGTTTGTAATACAGAAAAGCTGACGAGTGAAATGTTTTTCTACAATAAATGCAATCTCCTTTTATTTATTTCTTTTGAAAATAAAAATGGATGAACTACGGAACTATGAGTGTTCTCTTTGATAATGTAAAGTTAACCACAACATTGGTACAACGTTGTAAAAACGTTATATAATTTTTGGGGAATAATTATATTAATTCTTGTCCATATTATTAGGATCAATGCGAATACATACCATTTGTAATTTACTATATATTTTAGATCAGAGGACTATTTAATTTCATTTTCATGTGTAACGTGTTAAATACGTTGTCAAAACTTTAATTTCCTACGTAACCAAAACACAACGATATAGCAACGTTGTGAAAACGTTGCGAGTTAGCTGGTATAATCTTTTTCAGTTGTCTCACACGTGTATTGACAATATTTTTGTTTCGTATTCACGATATAATTTTGATGTGATCATTTTAAAACGAGACCAATATATCAACCTCAGTATATTTAAACACTGTCAAATATTGCAGCTTAACCTGGTGAAAAACTTTAATAAATCGATATTCGGCTGGCAGTGTATATCTATCTTCATGCTTCCGTTGATGTAATGATTCAAAAGGACAAATATTATTTCAGGAGCAAGTATAACTTTTTTACCGTTATGTTTTAATTTGTTAATTGCAGAAATAATGTTGTAAATATTTATGTAGATCAGGAACATCATTTGTCTCCATTACCCAAAGAAAACAATATGGGATACAGAAGAGATTCTGAATTTGTTTGACGCCCGAAGAGACTTAAACAACACCAGACACAAAACAGGAGCGATGGAGTACCGAGAAATAAATCAGAATATCAGGAGAACACATATTGAAGAAAGCAAAAGAAGATTGGATTGGACAAACGTGGACAGACATGGAGAATAATCTGATAAAGAATAACAGCAAAACGGCATTCCAAATTGTAAAAGACCCCCACCATACAGAAGCAACCAATAATGAGTATCATTCAAAACGAAAATGGAAAATGCCTCACAGACGCAAATGACACTGAAGAAAGATGGAAAGAAAGAATTATGCAACCATCCGTCCACATGATACATCGAAGTGCTTGAAGTTCAAACTCCACAAATGATGATGATTTCCCCAGTATCATAATAGAGGTGCAGTTAGCAAGAAGAGCACTGAATAATGGGAAGGCAGCTGGAGTAGACAAAATCCCAGCTGAACGTATCAACAATGGAGGGGATAATCAGTGATCGAGCTACTAACACAAATCTGCAAGTACATCTGGCAGACAGATGAATGGACAACACAGTGTAATCAGACACTGATTATATCCCTCTCTTAAACGACAATCTCCAACTGTACCAAAATTACAGAACTATCAGTTTCATGAGTCATGCTAGTAAGGTGATGCTGGAGATCATCTTGAACAGACTGAAACTACAATCAGAAGAAATAATCACCGAAGAACAGACAGGGTTCTGGAGTGGAAGAAACACAGCAGAACAAATATATTTCAAAAAGACGTAAATATTTGTCTTAATTCTAATATGGAGGAGCTTGAGCTAATTATCCAAGAATAAACCTTCTAAATCTAGATTTCACCATGACAGAAGAACCTCTCACTTGCGGAGGAGAGATCTGGTTGATTCGACAAATAGTTTGATTGAAAATATTAGTGGAGCAAAGAAAGAAAAGGCAATGATGGTTCGTAGCATGAGCGGTCAACATTGAAAATCACTCGCAACAATGATACACGACCAAGGAGCGGCGACTATTAATTATCTCGACGATTAAATATATATTCTCAAAATAAAATGTTTGATATTCATCATTCCCTCCCATGAGTTTATCATCGTTTGGTGCCTTTATTCCTTACCTCTAATTTTCAATATAAATCCATTTTTTCTTAAACGGTCATTACCGAGTAATCGTTATTTGAGATGTTAAGAAGATTTTCTTAATTAACGCAAAGTTTAAAAGATTTATTACATCAAAAGAAAAGCGTTATAAATTTAAAAAAAGCTTTTGGTGAAAATCAACTCAATTCTTCATGTATAATGATCGACGCCTTCCCCACTGTAGCAAATAATGAAAATCCGAAAGGGACTAGAGGATATGTTGTGCATATGATTCGTCTTTGCAAAGAAGTACACGTTGTTAGCTTTGCAACTCGTTATATAATCAGGTAACAAAGAGTTTGCAGAAATATAATGCATCCAAATATACACCTCAACTGATGTCACAATGATTCTGAATATTTCTTTGGCACAATTTGCTATATTTTACCGAAGTGATACTTTCTGCAAGATGAAGAGTTTTTCTATAAAGGTTAAGTTGTTACCCGTGTTCTTGTTAAATAAATATACCACAAGAGAAACTTTGAATATGTTGCAATCAGGATCATTTAATAGACAAAGTTAGTTGCACAACAGCTATATAATTTATTGTAGCTTGAACAATATCTAGAGTACGTCTTGACGTCATAAATTATCATACAACTCTACACCGTCTTCCGGCCTTTCCATTGAATTGTAGGCATACACTTTCGCTAATAAAAACATCCTGGTGTAATCAATGTCAGGGACGAGAGAGGTTGTGCCCAGTTGAAAAGGAGTTACATACATGTACATTGACTCCAGAACGCTTCAACTACTTGCAGACCGGTTTATATCAGTAAACGACAAGAATAAAATGTAAATCATTTTTTGCGCTACCGTATTATAGACTTAACCAACAACACAACAGCCTAAAGAAAGGTTCATAAGTATGTTTTGGTATTGTGCAAAACTTTCGAGAGGCCGATCTTAAAATGTTGAATATCTCGACAAGATAAACAAATGTCGTCTTTTGTAGATAATTTACCCAGCATAAGTCTTTCTCATTCTGTTCAAACGAGGCAGTAATTTGCAAAAGCCACTGAGAATATATTCATTGAAGATAGAAAATTATCGTTTACGCCTTTTCGTTTTTCCGTCGCTGTTGTTTTCTCTGTATTCTATTACACACACACTAACACACACATAGAGACATACGTACGTACGTATGTACGTACACACATACATACATACATACATACATGTATCTATACATACAAATATACCAATAATACAACTCATATGGCGAATAACAGTCCTTTCAAGTGCATTTGATCCATCAAGTGATAAGGTGTCAGGGATTGATTAAGATAAATGTAATACACTGAGTGCGAATAGTGGGCATAAGCAGCTCATCGTTACGGATCATTGCCATCTCACCTCTGTCAACGTGCCATCTCACCTCTGTCAACGTGTATAAAGCTCGGCCAATATAGGCAGCTGATAAAGCATGAAATTAGGTTCTCATGTGTTGGTGGTTATTGCAAGGGTTTTCACAGGCTCTTCCACCACCATTCATACTGGTCGCAGCCTATCTTGTGATGGAAAATGTCGTTAAACCCTACAACAGCAACAAATCATATATAACAGTATTGGTGGGAGAATCGTTAACAACTAGATTAACTCGAAAGTGATTAGCTGCGATTGAAAGATTTATACCCGGTCAGACAAAAACTTCAACAGCGACAGGAGTCTCAAACCCGTTACTACAACCACTAAATGGGCTATATATGGAGATGTAAGAAGAGGTGTTTTTCTTGAACTTGAAAGAATAGCAAAAAATTAACTAATCAACATAGGAAATTTTACAACATCTTCCTGGTCCGGCAAGATTTCAATCTGGTCCAAAACGATGAATAAATAATCGAAGAATTACGTAATAAATGTACCGAAGATACTTTAACGAAAGGTTATCCGAAAGATTTTATCGAATTTTGTGCTACGAGTTACGAAGATAAAAAAAAAGAAAGTTGAAAACTTGGGCATCAAACATATATTAGAGATATGCAACACTTGATTGATTTACTTACAATTCATGTTATGTAAATTTGTGAGGACCTTATCGTAATCTTCTTCTCATTTCTTGCTATGAGAAGGAATTACTCATAAGTAAAGGAATGTCAATGTCCATGGTGAGTGAGAGACAGAGAGAGAGAGAAATAAGAGTTCCAGGTCTCTAAAAAGAAGTGTTGCTACATCTGTAATGAGAGAATACAAATATACCAATAATACAACCCAAAAGGCGAATAACAGTCCTTGCAAGTGCATTGGATCCATCGAGTGATAAAGTTTGTCAGGGATTGATTAAGATAAATGTAATACACTGACATAGAATAGTGGGCATAAAGATCCATCTTTACGGATCATTGACATCTCACCTCTGTCAACGTGCCATCTCATCTCTGTCAAGGTGTCATCTCACCTCTGTCAACGTGTGTTCGAGTATAAAAAATAAAGTTGAAAAATATATAAATATATATAATATAAATATATATATATATATATATATATATATATATATATATATATATATATATATATAAATATATATATATATATATATATATATATATATATATATATATATATATATATATATATATATATATATAACATATATTAGAGAGATGCTACACTGGATTGATTTACTTACAATTCATGGTATGTAAATTTGTGAGGACCTTATCGCAATCTTCTTCTCATTTCTTGCTATGAGAAGAAATTACTCATACGTTAAGGAATGGAGCAGCAAAGGGGGTGGACAGACCAACTTTTTAGGCGTCGACGAGGCTTCCTTCTCGTAAATATTTACTAAAAAGGTCTATTTGACAAATTGAGGCTTCCTAGTACATATATAATAGAAAGGTCGATTTTGTTCCTTGTAGGGGTCCAATGGCAAAAAAAGACGCCATTGTCGTTGGAATCCACCCCCTCTGCTGCTATGGGTTAACAATTCTTTTACGAGATCCAGTAAACGATTTTAGCCGAATATTTTATCAAGTCCGATACGATATCGCGTCCGAGGATCTGATAAAGTTATCGTCACAAATCCGTGTGGAGTTGACTGAGCGTGACTAAAGAAATTTCTAAATCGATTATGATCCATATCACCGCAGCACCAAGTTTGCCAAATATTTCGTAGCGTATGAGTATCAACTCCGTTAAACACACACAATAAATTGCAATTATCTCTGATCACCTTCGGAATTTGTGCATATCTTTGAGTGACATATATCACATCAATGCTTTTATGCCTGCCTCTGGAAAATATCCTAGCGGGATTCTTTTGATTGTATAACATGATATCGTCGTATACGACTAAATTGTTAATATCTCCATTAATATCATCAATGCTCGGTGCTTCATCGATATCGGTTATAAACTCAATAATACCCTCGCCGGATTCTTCTACCGATTTGTCATTAAAATCTTTTAACACATTGTAACATCGCTGATCGTCTACACTAGGAGCTATCAAATAAAACTTATTCCATTTCATCCATCTCATTATTAAATTAACCAACAAGTGTGTTTTGACATTTCCAGATGGTCCGATTATAATCATTCTAATTGAATTCGGCAACATCTCATGGTGTTTAATAGATTCCAGTCGTCGGGTAGCTGAATAATCAATTACATTCATGGTATTATAAACATATTATGGATCTATATTGTGTGAAGTGTAAGGCGCGTACTGGCACAGATGACTTGACGACAATTACAACTAAAAATAACAGATCAGCACTTTCTGGTAAGTGTGTACAATGCAGTACAAACAAATTCAGATTTGTTTCCCTTGATAAAATCAACAATTTAAAAATAAAAACGATGATGTGATATTGCAGCAAAGCTAACTAAACTCCCGGGAACACCATGGGCGAAGTATCCAGGAGAAAAACACCTTCCAGGGTATAGTTATTGTGGACCCGGGACTAGACTCGATATCAGACTTGATGATCATAACCAACCTCGACTTGGTGAAGAACCAATAAACGCCATTGATAAAGAGTGTCATCCTCATGATATTGCTTATAAAAGTAGTAATCTGCAACACAGACATCACACAGATGTGAAATTAATTCATGCGTTAAATTCTATCACTGATAAATCCTTCAAAGAAAAATTGGCTTCATGGTTAGTCAAATCAGCGATGAAAGGTAAATTGATGTTATGTGCCTGTAATTAATAACAACATGGAATCTATTTATTATTCTCCAAAAGGATAATGGAGGGGCAAAGCAGCAATCGGTAAACTCGCTAGCACCGCGAAGGTAAAATATACCACTGCAGCGGATTGGTTATCCAAACAGGCGATATAGCAAATTTATCTACCGCCGCCTAAACAAATTAGCTACTCGCATTTTGATGTGACCGTTCCTAATGAAGTTCTTCAGGCTAATATATTATTTCTGCCGCATGACGGTGGTTACAAATACGCGCTAACTGTTGTTGATGTTGCGAGTCGATACAAACAAGCAGAGCCGCTAAAGACAAAATCATCAACTGAAGTGGCTTCTGCTTTTGAAAGGGTTTATCGAAGGGGTCCTCTGCGCTGGCCAAAACTGTTACAATCTGATCCTGGCAAGGAATTTCAGGATGCGGTTCTATCAACATTGAAGAATCATAATGTCACCATACGACGAGGATATACTGCACTGCATCGCGAACAGGCAATTGTTGAACGATTTAATCGTACACTTGCTGAGCGGTTATTTGGATATCAGTACGCGAAGGAATTTATTCTGGATAAACGATCTCGTGAATGGGTCAAGAGATTACCAGCTGTGATTACCGCGCTGAATAATGAGGTTACTCGAACGATTAATATTAAACCTAACAACGCGATTAAAAAGAAGTATATACCCGTACAACCACAAAAAGATTTCTCAAAACAACCAATACTCGGTAATGTCACTTTTAGGTATTTATATGAACCAGGAGAACTCGAAGGTGGCACAAAAAGGGCTACTGATCCTATTTGGAGTGCTACCGCGCATAAAATATCTAACATAACACGATCCACGGGTAGACCAGCAATCTATAGACTGGATTTGACAGCTCCTCAGCGAGGATTTACTCGTGAACAACTACAAGTGATACCCGAGGATACTCGATTACCGCCGCGTGGTCTTAAATAGCACCTCTTCGTCTGTTGCACTCAAGACATGTCAGCATCACATTATCCCTGGTATGACCTACGCTGCTGTCTTTTCTGTCTACGGTAAATTGTCGAGGATCTTTATCCGACCAACACCAAAGCATTATACAATTGCAACTTGCGCAGTGATTATTCTGTTCTTGCTTCAGCGTAATTATTAATTCAGCATCAATATCAAATTCTCTATTATTTTTTTATCCTGCTGTTTATAACCATAAAGTTTTTTTCTGATTATATCATCGCTGACAATATCACTTATTGTAGTGTCGTTATCATCTAAAACAACTCTTCGAAGCTGATTTATTCTTCGTATACTGGACACTGCGAGATAAACTAAATTTGACCATTCGATGTGATTATCCACCATCCAAACAATTGTATCTGATATAGTCAATCCCTGTGAAGAATGTATCGTGGCTTCGTATCCTAGCTTCCATGGGGATTTATCAGCGCGCAATGCATTTTCGACGACGCTGATATCAACCAGCACAATATCATTTAACACTAAATTCTGCTTTTCACGCTGTCCTGGAATATCAACTTCAATATTCTGTTTTCGTGTATCATTTGATCTATAACACAACGGCACTGGAAGTGTTGTAAATTTTTCTTTATGCAATTCAAATAACCTTACCTGAAGTGTGTCTCTGACTATCTTTCTACTCGCCACTATCAAATCGTTTGGTCTCCACGCTTCCCAGAAATCTTTTAATGGTGTTTCCGAAATTATTTTACGCGCTATTTCACATTGGATTTTATCCGGTTGTAATCTAATTAGTTTCTTAAACTCGCGTAATCGTTCATCAAGTGCTCTATGATCAATATTAATTTCTTCATAATAGTTCACAAAATTCTTTAGCCAATCATGTGGGGATAAACCAACAAATGGTGGTGGTTGGCCATGATCGCCGCACGTTATTACTTTTGTGTTCGCGTGCAATAACCACTCGAGAAATATTTGTAATACATCTAACGATACCGTGCATATTTTATCCCAGATTATCACCGGTGGAATAAATTTCTCACCCATTCGTTCAGGAGTCCATTCATCGCCTTTCCATCAAAAGAAACTATGATAAGTACAAGCATTTACCCCTCGTTGTTTCATCGCTCTGTCGAGTCTGTGGGTTGGTGTTAACACAATCATATTTGATTTGGAAACGCTAGCGTTTCTACGAAATAACTCAATCGCACGAGTTGTTTCTCCTGACCCGCCACAGCCGTTTAAATAAACTGTTTTATATCGACATATTGGATCAGATATCTGCCGTGCATTAGATAGTTCTGATATTTTATCGCCGCTCAAAATATTTATCTTCAATCGTAACATCTGCTGTATTGGAATAGTCACGCAGTATTTCCCGCTTAATTCTCCATGATCTCCATCTATCGTCAGAATTAGTGAATTCAGTCACTGCTTCGCTGTATTTCGCGTCTATATAAAATGAATCAGTGGCTACTCTAACTGCGGTGTCAGTAAATCTATTTATCATCGAAAATAAATTGATAGAAGCATAAGCTAGCATAGACGCTCTCAAGTGTGTATACTGAAGATTTTCACCGTCTGCGTAAGTAACAATTGTACTAAATTTTGTTCCATCGGACAAGAAAGCGTCTTTACGATCGACATATATACCTTTACTCGTTCTACCTGCGATTATAAAATCGTATTCGACGTTATCTATAATCAACCGTGAAGAATATCGTTTATTGTCGTATTTTCCACCCTGAGTAAATTTACCGATTATTCTTCTACCGAGATCCTTTGCTTCTTTGTTTCTGATTTCAAATAACTATCTGGACCATTTCACGATATTTTCTTCGTCAAGATCGGGAAGTTGTTTTCGTTGTTCGCTGAATCTAGATTGGGTTGTGGTAACCAGGCTTCAGTCTGAGCTCGATAGGATATAATCGCTTCACTGACAATTAACGATATCAGCATTCTACAATCAATCATATATCGTAACAGCAATATTGGCATCCAGTGTTTTTCAGGTATATGTCTACCTATCCAAATATAACAGCACGGATGAAGTCAATTCAAATGATAGCACACGAATTAGGGAATTCAGCCACTGCTTCGCTGTATTTCGCGTCTATATAAAATGAATCAGTGGCTACTCTAACTGCGGTGACAGTGAATCTATTTATCATCGAAAATAAATTGATAAAAGCATAAGCTAGCATAGACGCTCTCAAGTGTGTATACTGAAGATTTTCACCGTCTGCGTAAGTAACAATTGTACTAAATTTTGTTCCATCGGACAAGAAAGCGTCTTTACGATCGACATATATACCTTTACTCGTTATACCTGCGCTTATAAAATCGTATTCGACGTTATCTATAATCAACCGTGAAGAATATCGTTTATTGTCGTATTTTCCACCCTGAGTACATTTACCGATTATTCTTCTACCGAGATCCTTTGCTTCTTTGTTTCTGATTTCAAATAACTATCTGGACCATTTCACGATATTTTCTTCGTCAAGATCGGGAAGTTGTTTTCGTTGTTCGCTGAATCTAGATTGGGTTGTGGTAACCAGGCTTCAGTCTGAGCTCGATAGGATATAATCGCTTCACTGACAATTAACGATATCAGCATTCTACAATCAATCATATATCGTAACAGCAATATTGGCATCCAGTGTTTTTCAGGTATATGTCTACCTATCCAAATATAACAGCACGGATGAAGCCAATTCAAATGGTAGCACACGAGCGAATCCGGTTAAATCAAAATTGGGCAGTGGTCCATTAATAGCAACACGGGCCATCTCGTGTGTGGGATGTCCAAATCGTTTGAAGTGTTCAGCCCATTCTCCGTACCCGAGAAAACTCGCCGGATTACACGCGACCATATCAACTGAAATAATACTTTCACGGTCGTATTTTGTATTCCATAATGCCCCTTGATATGACATCTGATAAAAATTCGCCTCGCGTTGGTTTCCATGTGTTTCTCTTTCTCGCAAAATGAGCTGCAACCGACGGAATTGTAAAACAGTTTGTTAGTAATTGTTCGTCGTCGAAACTCTTCGAGAAACTACTAGCTAGTTTTTTCATTGCCTGTTGGAGGGCTTCAGTGCTGTATAATTCTCCATTGGGTCTTACAAACTGATCAAATCCACCCTCGCGGTTTTCAGCGATATGAAGTAACCACACTGACACAGGATCGTTTTTACTCAACTGGTGAATAAAATCAAATAGTTTCTCTTCTCCCGAGAATTTATCGGGTATATATTTTATTGTACTATCCCGCGGAAATATTGTTACTGCAGATGTCCACGGGTGTTCATTATAGTCAATAATTTTGATTGGAGTTCCACTCGATTTATATTTCGGTTCGTATAATATCTCGCCTGTTATCGTCGCTACCAATATTGAGAATTTTAGTATTCGTTCTAACTCTGCCACATTTTGAATTGTCGCCCCACTCTGTTTCACTGTTAACCCCCAATCGGTAATTTTTTTACGTCTTAGATCAGTCAGTTTATTTCCACGCAGCGCATTTGTGAAGTGTTCTAATATTCGTTCTGCCACACAATTTATTTTTGATAGTTTCATCGGTGCTAGTTTTTCAATACTGGGTTTATCATTTAACAGATATATCCCATAAACAACTGCTGTTACAGGATAAGATCTCTCGTAGCATGGTTTGTCAATTCCAGTCAGAATTCCTGGTTTGGAATCTTGACTCACAGTGACAGTTCTTTTATCCTTCAATATGGTACAAATTTATCCCGAATAATCCAATCTCCCGTGTCTGAACGGATAATGAATTTTATTCTAAAAAAATACCTTTTCCGCGTAAGATGTGAGATTATCACTGCTTCTTTTTTATCATTCATGGTAGCATCAACACTACCATCAATTCGAAATGTTGACCAACAATAAGATGCTCCATCGTGTTTGAATTCATTAAAACAATCACGGATTTTACCTATCATGGTTCTATCACGAATTTTACTCCTTGGTGTATCAGAGACTCTATCGAGATTGAATTTAGCATTTTTCCAAGGCGTAATTTTCGATAATCTCTCGAACACCTTCATATTATAATTAAAACAAGTATTTAAATAGAGAGTTTATTGTATAATGAATCATTGCAAATGTCTTATGATTGGATCGGTAACCCCGTGTAACAAATCATGTAAAAAGGAGTTATGTGGTATCATATGCAAAGCGTTCGCAACGGGAGTTATGGACCTTTACCCTGCATACGATGTGGGGTAGGGGTTAGAGGAATATCACAACTGTGTCTCAGTTGTAGTGGTAAGAGATACAGAGAGCTGAAGCGTTATTATGATAAGAAAATCAAAGATTCCATCAATAACTCCACCTCTGACATCGTTAGTGACAAGGTCATTAGAACAACCCAAGACTACATTAATAGATTTCCAAATAATATAATAATTCAAACAAACAATGAACTAGAAAAACAATAGTATAGTATATAATGAACCAAGAATTCAGACCACACCCTGTGATTGCAAACTATGAGGCATCTAATGATGGTATTATCAGAAACCGTAGACTGAAGAAGCCAGCTGGGTGGGATAATGGTGTGGGGTATTTTGATGTTTTGCGTTGGGAAGAAGATATATTACTGCCATCGTTTCGTGTATGAATGTTATAACGGATTGATCAAGGATGGTCTTGTTATCGATCACATTGATTCCAATCCGCATAATAACAAATTGGATAATCTAGAAGCTGTTACACAGAGTGAAAATTGAAAACGAGGATTAACCGGTACTTATAAATCAATTACGAAAAGACCCGTAAAATCTTTTAATACAACTAACGAACAAATTGTATTCAAACCAATGTATGACCGGTAGATACTTTGATATTTGTAGATCCTCGGTACAACATGTTGCAGAGAATATAACCAAGACGGCGATTTCTAAAGAAATGGACAAAAAAATCGATTTTCGTATGTCTAATCGTGTTTTATACTATTCGTTATTAAGGAAGATAACTCGTTTGAGTATATTTACGACCTATGAAGGGTTATAGATCTCAATGGGTTTTTCCGATTATTTCTCAGTGGAAAAATAATATATATTGCAAGAAAACGAATAAAATATGTCTTGTTTTACAAATAATTAAATTTTTTTTTATTTTTTTAAATTTTTTTTGAATTTTTTTTATTCTTTTTTTATTTTTTATTTTTTGTTTAAATTTTGAAAAAAATTTTTAATTTATTTTTTTAAATATTTGTCGTTCGTGGTTTTGTGATCGATCCATTGACGTCATACATCACAGCTCTTTCGTTATTGATTTTATTAGCTTACATATATATTATATTAAAAATGTTTGCTTGTATATAAGAACCATTAGCTCAATCGGTAACGTGTCGCGGTGCCATACTAGCGGTCACGGTTCGAAACTCGTAACAGGCATTATTAATTAATTAAGCAGCTGATATCTGCATGCGCTTACTTCAAGGCGGTATCATGAGCATTGATATATATCGAGATTTTATTGATGAGTTAAATAAGATGATCATACACTACAACCATGATAAACCAACCAGCAAATATGTAGTAAACTCGCGGTTTCCAGTTTATAGCGCGTACTATGGTGATGGTCTCGGTGATACAATTGCAGGGTTATTTGCAAGAATGGCTCCAAAGGAAGCGCCGCTAGTAAAACAATTATCAATGAAAACCATTGATGTTATTCGTGATAAGGGTATAAGCGCTGTTGAAGATGCTGCTGGAAAAGCATTTTCAGCTGCGAAGGATAAACTAATAGCGCTAGTTCCACGGCGAAGGAAACCACCATTGACCACACCGTTACCATCTACAGCGGAAATACCCGCGAGTGTTAGTAAAATAATAAATAACGCAGTGGATCATAAACTAGCGTCGCTGGTGACAAACGCCCAAGATGACATAACCGCAAATATGATAGCGGGAAGTGGTTTAAAACCACGACGAGGTCGTCGACGTCGATGATTTAGATCAATGAATATATAATAAAATGTTCAAACGATCACCTGATCCAGCGTTTGATATAGACGCCCCAGTGCGCAAGGATAATTCTGTACGCGATTATCAATTTTATGCCTATCACGCAATACAACCAAATCTTCGATCAAGAATCGAACTTCAGGTTCATGATACCAGTAAATACTTCTTACCGTGTGTAGCGTTTATCGAAGTAGAAGGAGAACTTGTAACAGATGTTGTACCTAATACATCATACGCAGATAACCCAATTCTCCGAATGGGTTTTGTCAATAATAGGATTATGGCGTTATTTAGTAGCGCTAGATATCTCATTGGTGGAAAAGAAATTGAAATCATTGAGAATGATGTTGATGTTGCTACAACAATAATAGGGTTAGCGAGATACTCCGACGATTATACAAGATCGGCGGGTCCATCTATGATGTTTGCTAAGGATATTCCTGATCACCATAATCACTCCCTGTATATTAAAATACGGACACCGCAAGATACTGCATCTGATCCACAACCAGTTGATGTTTCTTATGAAAACACAGTTAGACCAGGAGCTGCGTTTGATATTGTCGAAAGCGCTAATCCCGATTACAATTTAGGATATGCAACGCGCAAAGCAATGCTACAGGAAAAGGGTACTGATAATGATGCAATCTGGCGTGGTAATGAAGCTGGTCTTGTTGCCGGTAAAGTTATTTTATCAAAACTATCGCTATGGATGCCAGTAATGACTCCATCAATTACCACGGAGGAGCGATTACTATCATTTATAGACCAAGGAGGAAAATCGTTGATAAGTTGGTTATCGGTGAGTACAGATACTATAGATTCTGATATTAATGGTACATTTACATGGCACCTGGCAGCGCGACAGGGTATTTCAGCTCCGCGTCATATATTTCTTGCGCTACAGGATAGAACGCGATTAGACAATCAAACACGTAGCCATATGATATTTGATAAATTAGGCGTTAGTGAAGTCTCGTTGAGAATAAACGGCCAACATTAACCATCCGATGATATACAACTTGATTACGACAACAGGCATATTGCACGCGTGTATCACAGGTTGTTGACATATATGGCACGCGATAAAAATGTTGATACTGGTCTGCAAATATCACAATATGATTTTAAAAATTTATATCCGATCTATTACATTTCGATAGAACATCTTGATTTAACAAGACAGCCCATCATTGATATACACTTTAGAGCTCGTGTAAACCCTGCTGGTGGTGTTAATTATAGAGCGGTTGCTGTAATTCTCAGTGATAAATCAATGCTACTCGAAGGTGTTGGTGGACGAATGAGAATGATAGATGCACCAGTGGAAAACATGTAACAATTACATCAATCTGTTATTGTATAATGAAATACAGTTATATTAGTGTTGCTTTAACTCCCGGTCAACTCAAGAAATTGCAATCGGAATCAGCTAAAAAATGCGGAACCACAATAGCACTGAAACCCAATCAGATGACTGGCGGTCAGAATAAATTGTCGCTGACAATTCGTCAAGTAAAACACTTCAATGATGCGTTCAAAGATAAAAAAGGCGTTCAGATCACTCTCTCTCCAGCCGCGATCAGCGACATGAAAAAATCAGGTGGTATATTTCCGTTGTTAGCTCCGTTAAAAAGCGTCAATTGCGACAGCGGCCCCAGCGGTGGCTAAAGCGGCGGCATTAGGAGCCGTTGGTACCGCGGCAGGAATGGCATTAAAGAAAGCAACTGGGAGCAGGTTTAAGAAAGGGAAAGGGTCTAAGACTACCAGGAACCCCGTATTCATGGTACAGCGGAAAAGGCCTGAGAGTCCCAGGAACGGTTTATTAGTTGTAGAGTCTTTGACTGAGGAACCTATGATTCCCATGTCCAATTTTGATTTACTCGATGCTGCTAAAAAACTAGGAATAAAAAACTTCAGAGGTGTCTTTATGAAAGATCAGTTGCCAGCACAACCAAACAGCGCCGAAACCATTATTATTAATCTCGATAACAGCACCGGACCCGGAAGCCACTGGGTTGCATACGCGATTGATCCACGTGTAATCGTTTATTTCGATTCATATGGATTAGCGCCACCGAAGGAATTTATGCGTTATATAAACCGCTTAAAAACTCCTCGTTGGTATTCTACGCTACCAACACAACACATGAATGATCCACCAATATGCGGCAACGAAGTATTAAACGTCCTTGACGCTATTTCAACATCTGGAAAACCATCTCATGTTGTCTTAAATGAATATACAAGTAATCACTTTTTAGAGAGAGATTATATAAAATAACATGATTGATATTTGGGGGAGATCTTTATCAGCGCTGAAGAAACCAACCACAGAAATGTCTGAAACCGGTGATATAAAAACAATAATCAAAGATGAAATAGCTGAGACGTTGAACTTAGCAAGTGTTGATCCCAATGAAATAGTTGTATTTCAAAATCGTCAGGGAAAATTACTTGTTTTCAAGATGCTATTTTAGTTAAACAACGAGACGCAACATAGAAAACACCATTGCGTTATTTTCCGATCAGGGTAAACTAAATCCCGGCATACTCGTTTCGACGATTACAGATAAATTAAAGACTCTCAACGATGAGTTAAAATTCATACTAAGTTTTTTTGGTGATCCAGCGACAACATCACCAAATTTATCATTAATAAAAATCTCTTTGGACAATATAAAGACTGTCAATGACGAATTAAAATCAATTATGGCTTTCTTCGGCGAACCAGCGGTGATATCACCGAAGCTCACAGAAATAAAATCTTCTATGTTGGGACTATCATCACTTCAATCTAGAATTGAAGAATACGTAAAACAGTTTTCAGTTTTTCGTAAAATATTATTGATAAATTTATTGGAACTACGTTGGAAAAAATTGACATAAAACTCCCGGACATTAAAAAATCCATCGATGAGACGAAAAACTTCATCGAGGCAACCAAAAATGATTTTTCGAGGATGATAACAATCATTAAAAAAAATTCCTCATGAGAAAACCAATAACGTAGTATACATGATCCAATACGGATCATTTGCGTGGTCTCCTACAGACAATATACTAAGTATCACCGCGACCGTCAAAGGTATTTATCGGTTAACACTAGTGACACCGACTCAATTTAATATATCATCGTCGAGTTCATCTGGGGTCAATAATACGATATCAGCAATCATCGAAAAGAATACAACCGAACAGTTCACGATAACAACGAATGATAATAATCTAGCTAGGGTTTCAGAATCATGGTATGTGGAATTCGTAACGGATTTAAGTAAACAACTAAATTGAAGTCGTAAACTGATTTAAAAATAAAATGACATCAGCGACGATACCTTCAGAATCTCAATATCGCTATGATCAGGCCAGAGAGTTTCAGACTAAACTCAAAACTCTCACTGAGGAGTATCAAACAAAAATAAAAAAATACCGACGAAGAATCACCGCGGTTGATGTTACCGTATACTCAGTGAGTGGTGTAATCACCGGAGCTGGTATAATACTATCCTCGGTGATAATGATTGCTCCGATAGCTGTTCCAATTTGTATATCAGCGACGACAACAATCGCGGGAATAATTTCGATAATAACAAAAGAAATATCATCATGCAGCCAGAGTAAACAGCAAGACTACATAATTAAATTTCATGTTGTATCAACCGCGTACTCGCAATTGTCCTCGTTAATATCGTCTTCGCTCGATGATACATTCATATCAGATAATGAGTTCTCAGCGATGGTAAGTATTTATGATTCCGCGATATCAAAATTAGAAATACAACATGAATATAATAACAATGACAACACCACAGGAATTACTTCAACGAATAGTGGAGAACACAAACCCAGTACAAACCAGCATGACCTCAAATAACATCAACCAATCCTGAATTCAGTGTGAATTTCCCTATTCCGATTCCCGTGAACGAGATCGCGCTAGCAAAACTAAGATTGTACCATAGTTGGCCTAATATTAGATCGGTAGCATTTGGCGGTCAACAACCGAATAATTCTTTAGTGTTCGCGAATAAAAAATCGTGAAGATGGAACACCAGACTGGAACATTGTTTCAATACCAACCGGATGATACCAAATCGAAAAAATCAATGCTGAATTAAAACGCAGAATAAAATCCATTACTGGAGCAGAATCGAAAATCGCTACAACAGTCCACGAGCCGACGCTATCATCTGCCATTGAAATAAACTCACCTAGTTATGTCGTACATATCTATCAGAGTTCTATAAGAACAATACCGGGTGGCCTGAAATCCCACCTCGACAAGTTAACATACCACCTGAACCGAAAAAATCTGATTATGTCACAGACAGAATAAAAACCAATAATCCAGTAGAAAGCTATATAGAATACAATCAATTTAATTTTTTTTGGAAATGATAGAACATCCCACTAATAGAAGATTCTACTTATTTCTACAGAATGAAACCGTTAAAAATTTCACAGCGTTCAATAACGATATTTCGTTGTTGTTAATATCCCTTAAATCTGGCACTCTCACCCGATATGAATTTATCAGCGTTGTAGAAACATGTAACAAAATCATCAATGACATGGAAACATTTCATTCGCAAATTGTTCAAGAGATATTAGGTGACAGTCATCCTAAAACGAGAACGGCGATTACAACAGAGTATAATATTCGCGTAGAAGATATTCCCACGCTCAAACTAGACGGATATAATATCTCAGAACTACAAAAATCTCTCAATGATGCCATCGATGAAGGTTTCAACAAAATCCATGACGCCTGGAAAAAATTAACAGAACAAGAAACAACAATCCTCAAACATAATAATGACCCAGGCGGAGGCGGCAGACATATCGCTCCGTTCAACGTGAATATATCCTCGGTGATTGCATTGAATTTAGTATGTGATGTTATTGAAGGAATCTATTAAATAAATCTCGAACGATCAAATCAAGCTCAGCAGGGATATATTTTATATTCATTTGCACCAACAGCTACACCCGGATTTCTAATAATTGAGTCTCCGGTTAATCCAGTCTATATGCAATGTCATAATAATTCGCTATCGAGAATTAATTTCAGACTCACTTATCAGTCCAATAATCTAATTGATTTACAAGGTGAAGTTTTACAAATTAGTTTGTTTGTGAAATCCTAAATGATTTTCATTATTAACCCATAGCAGCAGAGGGGGTGGATTCCAACGACAATGGCGTCTTTTTTTGCCATTGGACCCCTACAAGGAACAAAATCGACCTTTCTATTATATATTTACTAGGAAGCCTCAATTTGTCAAATAGACCTTTTTAGTAAATATTTACGAGAAGGAAGCCTCGTCGACGCCTATAAAGTTCATCTGTCGACCCCCTCTGATGCTAATGTTAATGTCCATGGTGAGAGAGAAACATAGAGACACAGAGAGATAGAGAGAAATAAGAGTTCCTGGTCTCTAAAAAAAAGTGCCGCTACATCTGTAATGAGAGAATACAAAAATACCAATAATGCAACTCAAAAGGCGAATAACAGTCCTTTCAAGTGCATTGGATCCATCGATTGATAAAGTTTGTCAGAGATTGATTAAGATAAATGTAATACACTGACATAGAATAGTGGGCAGAAAGATATAAATACAAAACATAGAAAAGACAAAAATAGAAAACAGAAAGAGCGTTTGTTTGCAAACTTTTACTTGTCTGCTTATGCAGGAATTAAATCTTTAAGTTTGTTACGTTTTAACTAGTTTATTTCATCGTCTTGTTGATGCTGGAAAATATTCTTACTGACCTAGAAATTGATGAGCCATAACGACATCAGTCATTTTATGTAAATGTATGTACGTGAAAATTATATCCCGAATATTTCATTGTCATAGTAGCAATTATTGGCTAGTAAGCAAATTTAGAGAATTATTTAAAACAAAATGTGTCGGCTGCAAAAGATAAGTTTATTTTTTAATTACTGTATTTTGCTAGTCTTCTTGGTTTAAACCGCTTGCTTTCAATGTTCTAAGGCGGCGTATCCAGGAAGATTGTTTTTCTTTTCTGGTTTCGGAACTCCAGTTCGGGTTGTGAGCAATTCCAATTAGTGTTTTAACACTGAAAGTGTTTAAATGCATTCATACATACATACGTAGTTACTTACGTAGGTACATACACACATACATACCTACATACCTACATACATACATACATACATACATACATACATACATACATACATACATACATACATACATACATACATACATACATACATAAGCGTGTTTGACTCAAGTTGAGCTTTTCGAATCTATTTTCACCAGATATTTAGTGAATCACGGAATTTATATGCAAAAATTTATTGTGATGGTCTTTCTACACAAGTCTTGTATGTATTGAATATAGTTTGAACCGTTAAGTATATATTATACTAAATCAGCACTTACCAGCTTACTTTCGGGGATATGTTTTCATTTCAGACACAAGGACGGATCGTTCCGTTTATTGGGTTTCCTAGCTACACAAATACTAGTATCAGTCAATGCTCCCAGCAGGAGGCTATTTATACCAGCATTCTACATCTACCACGTGGAACTAACTTCTCAGGAAACATCCCTTTAACAACAAAGTTCCTTTGTGGAATAACGCATCAATCACTTGGTGAAGAAATACGATATTCAAATGTTTCCAATGATGTCATATTTGCAGGTACAGAAACACGTCTTAGATTTAAGTACATAAAGCGAGCTAGCCTTATATCAATTAGATGAAATTATGTTTCAATTATAGTATAGAAAGACGTGTTAGTTTAAGAAGTTGCACTCGTACATTTGCTTAATTCATGCTTGAGATAACGTATGCAAGAGTATGTGCTTGAATATTGTATATATAAATATCAGGGACTTTATTTAAATGATGTATTTGCGTCAGGAAGTGATATAAATATTGTTTTTCTTTAATTTCATGCCTACATGGTAACCAAAAGACTCAATATTATGAGTGTCATTGAGGCGATATGTGCTGCCTAACAAACGACTCAATGACATGGATTAACTAAGTCCCAAACAAAATGACCTAACAGATCCCAAAGTAACATGTTGCCGATTGTGACAATTGACATCCAGATTGAAGAAGCTAAAGATAGGTTCTGAACTTAAGTGTGGCAGAATTGTAACGAAAGAACGTATACTACGTCCGATTAAACATAAATATCTCAGAATTTAAGACATGTAGTGAATAGAAATGCTGCAACGTTCAAAAACGTTCGAATCAGGCTAGCTGACACAACGAGCAACGCAAAAATTTGAAAAACAAGGACCATTAATGGTTCACTGATTATAGTGCCGCGTTGATTAAGAAGCAGTCACAGGAAGTTTATCAGAGAATCTTGAAATGAAGTTAATGAATTGCTATTAAGAATACATTATCAGCTCTTGAATGCAATGAATGACTTAATGCCGAAGTGTATCAGTAGTTTGTAAGATGAAACTGTCTAACTGGTAGCCCCAGAGTACATTGGAATGGCTTCAGCTGGAACAAAAACTGAGATTCAGTAATTGTTATTGAAGGTCCGGCATTTATGCCAAAAGCAGATTGAACCGAACGTGTGCATAAACATGTTTTGTACTGTACAGTACAGGGTTAACTATTCAATCTCACAGGAAGACAGTAAAGGAGTAAAAGGTGTCAAAACTCATATTCAATTTTAATTTTGTATTCTTTTTAAAGACACTATACGATCTCTATTAGGTTCATATTAGCTCTTTGTCCAAATATGTCTTTCATATATACCAAAAAATACATAAAATAAATAATGAATATGTACTTTTGTTGTTAATGTTCTGTTAGAAGTATGAAACCGTAGATCTTGCTGAAATTGCATTTTGCTATATCTGCTAATGTAGAATGAGAGGACTAATTTTGCTATATACAGCCTGTTTTTGCTTATGTAGAATGAGAGGACTCATTTAGCTATATGTAGCCTGTATTGCTAATGTAGAAAAAGAGGATTAATTTTGCAAAGTATAGCCTGTTTGCTAATGTAGGAAAGATGACTCTTTTAACAGTGTATAGCCTTTATTGCTAATCTAAAATGAGAGGACTCATTTTACAATGTATAGCCTGTTTTGCTAATGTATAATGAAATGATTTATTTTGCAATGTATAGCCTGTTTTTGCTAATGTAGAAAAAGATGATTCATTTTATAATGTATAGCCTTGTATCGCTAATGTAGCAAACGAGGACTCATTTTGCAATGTAAAGACTGTATTTGCTAATCTAGAATGAGAGGATCCATTTTGCAGTATATATCTTGTTTTCGCTAATGTAGCAAAAGAGGATTCATTTTGCAATGTATAGTTTGTTTATGCTTATATTGAATAAGAGGACTCGTTTTGCAATGTATAGCCTATTTATGCTAATGTAGAATAAGAGGTCTCATTTTGCAATTTATAGCCTGTTTTTGTTAATGTAGAATGAGTGGACGCATTTTGCAATGTATATCCTGCTTTTGCTAATGTATACACGTCTTTTTTGTATTGCAGTCCATGTGAGCAAGGTCGTCCTTCAAGATTCAGAAAGTGGAACTAAAGAATGTTACGAAGGATTTCTCCAAACATTGAAATGTGTCAGTAGTCCAGCACGACCAGTACCTATCATAAAATGGTTTCTTCAAACCAGTAATGCAACTAATGAAACGACATTAATTACTAACATCACCGAGATGAACAAAACCAATAACGATGGGCTACATGTGAAAGAAAGTGAAATCACCATAATCCCGAAAAGAGACCAGATATATACAATCCACTGTGCTGGGAATATCGACGGTCAGCAAACAGTTAATTCAACAATTGTTGACATAGACGTCTTGTGTAAGTTGTCACAAAAGTAAATCGTTTAGCTATCATTACAAACCACTTTTCATCGGATGAATAGTGCACTTTTTGGTCCATAAAATCATTCCGTACGCATGACAGGTTGTATATTTTCACATGAATTCAATGAATAGATGACATTATAAATTTCCTAAATGATGTACACTATTTATCACCACATATATATTCTTACCTCTAAATTTGTAATGGTACTGATTATGTTATCAAACGTTTCTTGTGTCGCAATGGTGAAATACAGCTTTATTTTTATTTATACGAAAATATTCATCCTAATGTTAATCTAGACTTTGTTGAGAAAGATAACATTTTACAAAATTGTTGGGATAATACATATCGTTTTAATTTAATGTTGAGAAGACAATTATCAGTACTGTCAAAAGGAAAATGTGCAAGTATTATTACTGTAATGGATATGTTTATAATAATCATTATATTATCTGCAGCCAGTGCTATACCATGTCGACATTGTTTCCATAACAAAATAATGGTGAATGTTTCATATAGATTATTATGGGTTGTGATGTGATTTGGATTGTTAACATAACATTTAACAATGTTCCATTGATATTGCTACAATGTCTGCAGTGAGGCAGTTTATAGTGATGTATAGCACTGGGGCATCATGTCGCAGACATGTAGCATGATGCCCCATCCAATCATATTATCCTGGCACCAGGCCAACCAGTCCTAACATTAACCTCTTAATGCTGAACGCCAAGCGATGCAGCTGTTAGTAATATTTGTATTAGTCTATGGTATGACTCGGCCGTGGATCAAATCCTATACATTCCGCATACGAGGCGAACGCTCTAACCACTAGACCACCCAAGCGGTAGATTATTATGGTATAGAATTTATCGAATAAGCAAAGAAATATAACAAATTAATTATTTCAAGCACTGGAAAATCTATATTAGTGTTATCATGAAATGTTGACATTACATACGACCATTATTAAAGTAGTTAACGACATAGGTGACATTTGTAGTGGACTATGTTATTGACTTGAAAACTGTTGTGTCTTATTTTGTATTTAATTAATGATTTTAAAGATTTAGAAATATAGTTACAGTAAAGAAATGTAAATCAATCCAAACTAACATTTATGAACTAAAGTAAAACGGCTTTTCATTAGCTAAAGTTTTCTTATGGTTTTGGTGTAGATAAATGCGTCTGCAAACCATTGCCATTCCTTATGCGAGTTAAATTGTTCTCATATGTCTTACATTGAATAACCTGGTGTCGTACTCACGTGTCCGATATGTCAGTTGGCGCCTGTATTATTGGTACATTTGTATGGTATAGTTATCATTCGGAATTCCTTTGGAGCTTATTTGTATTGGTTGGATCTATTTGAATTGATTAAACGTTTAGGAGTTTAGGAATTTTCGCCGCACTGTAAACTAGTTTAATATTTTAACTTTGTATTGTAGGAAAATAAATTAATATTTTAAACATTTTATAAACTTATTGATTATCATTCTTTCTTGGTCATTAGTCCAAGCTGGTCGATATATTGACAGGCTAACCTTTATATACGTTCAGATTATATCTATATTATGCAGAATAGTCTTTTATTAGATTCAACATATAGTTTACATGTATGTCTATTCAGATGCTCCTGATATAAATATAACAGTCACTGGTTCAGATCAGCTAAACATGACATGGAATGTAACATGTGAAGCGAGCGGATTTCCCACAAACTATACATTCCATCCTTGGAAGCAAATGCTTGGAGAAGTGATAATTAGATCCGATCTCTATGGTAACCATGAAGGCATCATCAACTCCAGTAAAAATACCTTGACCCTCATTAGGTTGTCACTGCAGGATTTAGGGACATACGTTTGTTCCGTCGACAACGGAGTACGAGGAGTCAATGGGGCTGTTATACAAACTAGTGCTACAGTTCTTAATGTCAAAGGTACGAAGATATATCTGAGATCCTACGTGCTATAGCAAGACAAACAGGTGGTAAATGTCCACGTTCAGATTTTTTATATGTGGAACATTTAAAATATTCAGATATTAGACTTCATGTGTTATTGACGATTTTATTTAACTGTATGTTTGTACATAACTTTGTACCAGATGATTTCACAAAAGTTACCATTATACCGCTACTTAAAAGGAAAATTGGTAACATAGCGGACAAAAATAACTACAGACCTATAGCTCTTACGACTATTATTTCAAAAATATTTGAGTGCATCATTCTGCATAGATGTGAAGTTACAATCTCTGATAATTAGTTTAGCTTTAAAAAGCAGCATTCAACCGATTGATGCATATATGCTTTTAAGGAAGCTGTCAGCTATTATGTAGAACATGGCAGCCCAGTGTTTGCATGTTTTTTAGACGCTAGCAAGGCATTTGATAGGGTAAATCACTGGACACTCTTTAAAAAGTTGATTGATATTAAAATACCTGTCTACATAGTTCATACTTTAGTTAACTGGTATGGGAAACAGTTGTATTGTGTGCGATGGGGAAGTGTAATATCCGGTGCTTTCAAAGTAACCAATGGGGTGAGGCAAGGGGGTATTTCTGTCCCCCTTGTTATTCAATATATATATATATATATATATATATATATATATATAGACGAGTTAAATCGTAAGCTCAGTCAGTGTAACGTAGGGTTACGTCTGCCAACAAATGTGTTATTTCTTAACAATTTCAGTTTTGCTGATGATATGTCATTGATAACTCCTTCTAAAACAGGTTTAAGGAAATTATTAAAGATGTGTGAACAATACGCATTTGAGAATTATATAAATGTATAATACAAAAAAATCAGTATGCATGTTCTTTCAGGCAGCTTCTTTCAAATTACCATCTCCTCCCCTTGTATATCTTAACGGCAATGCTCTTATCTATGTCAACACTTATACGTATTTGGGTCATATTTTGAAATCCGATCGGTCGGATAATGAAGATATGATGAGACATTACCGATCTCTGTGTACTCGAACAAACATGCTTCTGCGTAAATTCAAGAACTGTTCATTGCATATCAAAATTAGATTATTCAAATCTTATTGCTGCACCATGTATTGAGATCCTCTGTGGACAAACATTAGTGAATGTATGAAAAGAAAACTAGTTATTGGTCATAATAATAGTCTTAGTTTTATATTAGGTCTTCCAAGGTGGAACAGTGCCTCCAACATGTTTTTTAACTATAATGTATTCAGTTTTGATGAGATAATGAGAAGTATGTATTCGCAATGATTACAAGAATATCTAATAGTAAGAACTGTATTTTGAGATCTCTTTGGAACTATGACATTCGTGTAAATTCTCATATTAATAGTAGATGGAACAAATTACTCTTTAAATGTTTCATTTAATTTTTATTATTAACAATGCATGACGCAGTTAATAGTTGTAGATGTCGCTGAATATATATATATATATATATATATATATATATATATATATATATATATATATATATATATATATATATATATATATATATATATATATATATATATATATATATATATATATATATGTGTGTGTGTGTGTGTGTGTGTGTGTGTGTACTTTTATGTTTAAAATGTTATTTTTATTTTTATAAAACTTTATTTTTTAATATAGAGGTATGGACTTTGTAGTCTGAAATAAAGAATTCTTATCTTATCTTATCTTATTGTGTATACATTCTAGAAAATATGCCTAATATACTAATATAGAATGCGTCATTCACGCAGCGGTGATCCTGCGTTATAAACCTGAACTATAATTGATACCTCCTCGCTAGCGCCATCAATGTGCTTTTTATTATTATTATTATTAGTATTATTATTATTATTATTATTATTATTATTATTATATAATATATATATATATATATATATATATATATATATATATATATATATATATATATATATAGTGATTGCTAAAAAAAAATTTAAAACAATAGTATATGTTTCTCATTCTTATTGTTTTGTAAAAGAAATACCCTAATTTTAGTCTACTGAAGGATATACAGTTAACACACCATAGCATTAAATGAGTAGTGAAAACGTCGATTTCATGTGTACCTTGTCGAATCACACTATCACATTAAAAGGTTAACGAAAAACATGTTGAACTGTAAATCTAGAACATATGTTTATTAAAATAGACATGAGTATCTATTATACCAATTCGAGTTTCTAGTTGATCTGCATGAATGGATAACATACCGCTATAAAGTGAAAGTGGTGCAGAAAGAAATGGAAAGAAATGGAATGGCGAATAATATACATATATTTGCTTCCTTTCTTTTTAGGGAAACCAGAAGTAGTAAACAGGAAACATTACACATTTACTGGAGAAGTTGGTTCATCCGCCGATATATACGTAGCCTTTTATAGTGACCCGGTCGTTACTGACTTTAAATTTCAAAGAAATGGTTCAAACGTCGAGAACACAAGCAGGACACATATGCATCTCGGCACAAACGTTGTTGAAGTACTGTTCCATAACAAGAATGTACAACTGACAGTTTTGATGGCACATCTGTTTATTAAGAATCTAACAGAAGATGATTTTGCTGATTATAATCTTGTCTTAGAAAATTCCCTTGGTAAAACGGACTTTAAAGTGCAGCTGAATCTATCAGGTATTATTCTAAATATTTTTTACATTCTTAAAAAGTTACTCGTTATTTGCAGTTAAATTATACATTTTCAATTAACTGGATCCCAAATTTGACATCAATTTTAGTATACATTTTATATTTTATTTCGTAGATTTAATAATGTAAGTGTAAATATTTATATGTATGATATTATGCATTTTATAATTTCATTTCATATATTTAATAATGTAACTGGAAATACTTATATTTATGATATGATACATTTTATAATTTCATTTCGTAGATTTAATAATACAACTTGAAATATTTATATGTATGATATATATTGATAATCTATGTAACCAATAGCCGGAATCGTTCATTATTAAGTTAAATGATTCCTGTATTTGGGTAAGAGTGAAAGCAGGAAAGGTTCATTATCAAGTTGAATGTTTCCCGTGTTTGGGTAGGAGTGAAAGCAGGAATGGTTCATTAGCAAGATGAATGTTTCGTGTGTTTGGATAGGAGAGAATGAAGGAATCGTTCATTATCAAGTTGAATATTTCATGTGCTTGGGTAGGAGTCAAAGAAGGAATGGTTCATTAGCAAGTTGAATGTTTCCTGTGTTTGGGTAGGAGTGAAAGCATGAAAGGTTCATTAGCACGTTGAATGTTTCGTGTGTTTGGGTAAGAGTGAAAGTAGGAAAGTTTCATTATCAAGTTGAATGCTTCGTGTGTTTGGGTAGGAGTGAACAAAGGAATGGTTCATTATCATGTTGAATGTTTCCTGTGTTTTGGTAGAAGTTAAAGCATAAGAGGTTCATTAGCAAGTTGAATGTTTCCTGTGTTTGGGTAAGAGTGACAGTAGGATGCAAGTGAGTAGTACTCTAACAAGAAAAGATATGCAATAGGTCAAAACGTTTGAGCTAAGATAATAATATACATAACAACATATAAGTTCAAAGCGTGTCATACTGAATGTATTCAAATCGTGCCGAACTGAAAGTATTTAAAGCGTGCCATTCTAAAAGTATTCAAAGAGTGTCATACTGAAATTATTCAAAGCATGCCATTTTAAAAGTATTCAAAGCGTGCCATACTGAATGTATTCAAAGCGTGCCGAACTGAAAGTATTTAAAGCGTGCCATTCTAAAAGTATTCAAAGAGTGTCATACTGAAAGTATTTTAAGCGTGCCATTCTAAAAGTATTTAAAGAGTGTCATACTGAAAGTATTCAAAACCTGCCGTTCTAAAAGTATTAAGAGCGTGTCATACTGAAAGTATTCAAAGCGTGCCATACTGAAAGTATTCAAAGCGTGTCATACTGAAAGTATTCAAAGCGTGCTATACTGAAAGTATTCAAAGCGTACCATACGGAAAGTAAGAAAATCGTGCCATACTGAAAGTATTCAAAGCGTGTCATTCTAAAAGTATTCAAAGCGTGCAATACTAAATGTATTCAAAGCGTGCTATACTGAAAGTATTCAAAGCGTGCCATACTGAAAGTATTCAAAGTGTGTCTTTCTACAAGTATTCAAAGCGTGCCATACTGAAAGTATTAAAAGCGTGCCACACTGAAAGTATTCAAAGAGTGTTATACAGAAAGTATTCAAAGCGTGCTATACTGAAAGTATTCAAAACATGCTATTACTTCCTTGATTTATCTTTCATGGTTATCCACATAACTGCTTACTCGTGATGATTTGATCTCTTGTTTTCGTCTGATATCCATGTTCGTTTAACTGAAATTGTAATATTAAAAATTATTAACAATTCAAAGAAACGCCATTTTTAAAATCGAATAAATGTCGATAATTATGCCAAATAAACTGAAATAAATTTTAATAATAGTTGCGTTTAATTTAACGGTTGCCTTTTTTACTAGAAGAGCAGTTGAGCCTAATGTGAATCACCTGTACTATATGTCCATCAATATTTAGATATTTAAGTGACTTGATTGATGCAATGTGTTGTCAAGGTCACTAGGTCATAACTTGGTAACCTTTAGGACGTTAACAATATGAAATATGTCTACGTTATTTCATACCAGTTCCGGTATCGTCTGAGCATGGAAAACATCTGTAGGTTTTAACTTTTAGTGCACGGGAACTAGAATGCATTTAGCTCATATTTGATCCTTAACTATGGCCGTAAATTAACGATGATACCAATCATTAATATGTGTTGGTGTTGTCACCGCAAGAGAGTCTGTCTTTAATAAGAGAGTCCAAATAAAATAGATGTTCTTCGAGTACAACATATTTCAAATCTGATTTGTATTCAATTTCTCAACAATAAACGTTTGATTATACACGGTGTATATGGTGTTAATGACTTCATATTCTTCTCATATGATTACCAGTGTACATATGACATATCGTTTATTTTCAAAGATATTTGCCGTGTTTTAATGTTGATGATTACTACAAATTATTTTGAAATCATTTTACGAATATCTAAGTAATAATCGGATCTTTTTGCTTATGTTTTGTATATTTACTTGCTGTGTACTACAGATTCTTAAATTTAAAAGAAACGAGACTAAACTTAGTATGCAGATTTATATCACCTGAATCTCATCAATATAAATTTATAAAAAGCCCGTAGTCAGAAACCCGAGAGTAAACATTGGTACCTATTGTGACGTTAAAATTCTGAACAAAATTATAATTTATGTCACACCACATCTGCCGTAACTTTAATATCCTCTATATCAAGTCATCCGATGAATGTATCGGTTTAATATTTGAGTATCGGAACTAGAATATGTTAGTTCACATTTTGTCACCGTCGTCACTTGTAAATATTAAAGATGCCATTTGACACTACCATCAGATGATAATCTCACCTACATGAAACATTGACTTTATAAAGATTATGAATTTAATTAATAATCAAGGATTTCTTTTTTTTTTAAAAAAAACTCTTTAACTAAGGTATTCACACAAAAGGTTTGAATGCTCTTGACATGCAAGTCTATTTGTGTTTGACGTCAGACTAAATTAGTTAAGCACCATGTACGATTTTGAAAATAGGGCCAGACATCAAACTTGTTGTGATTTATTTCAAGCAATGAGAAATAAATTGTAACATTCTAAACATATTTTATAACATTTATAAAATAAAATAATAAATCATGTATGATATTGGTTTATAGGAGATCTGTAAAAGTGAATAAAGCCGAACATCAGGTCATGCCATCTCTAAAGGTTGCAGAATTAATCCTGCGTTTAGTAAAGGAAACAAGCTGGGTTACATTTCTAGTTGAAGCCAAATGCGAACATAAACATTTTCTCATCAGTCTTAGACATTTCTTAAGCAAGGTACCACGTATTATAACAATGTTTTTATAACCGTTACAACACGTACACAATTATATAGAGTTGCAACATACATACGTTTGTGTATGAGCGACAGAAACATCGAACACGTAGAAGGTAAACAATAAATCATATGCAAATAGCGTCCAATACGTACAATGTGACAATCGAATGGATTCCGTATGTCACTCTGTTTATCAATCAATTGGAGATCTTCTATTGTTGTATGATATGATAATAGGTTTGGTCTTGGAGTACAGTTATTACGGAGTTTTAAATGTAGCATTATGAGTTCTATTTTAAAAAGAGTGACAGTATTATATAGTGATAGTGATATGTCAACTGAAGATATTTTCCCAGTGAGGTAAAACTATAATTATATTTATGGCACATAAATATTGCTTGTATACATTACCTAGTCTACTGCAGATTGATATTATTCATGAGGTACGTAATAGCAAAGTTGATGCAAACTACGAATTTAGAGTTCCAGGAGAAACGCTCACTTTACGTATCTTTAAATTAACGAGGCTGTTTTTCCCAATCATACATGTATGTATGTATGTATGTATGTATGTATGTATGTATGTATGTATGTATGTATGTATGTATGTGTCTGTCTGTCTGTCTGTCTGTCTCTGTCTCTCTGTCTGTTTGTCTGTCTGTCTATCTGTTTATCTATCTATCTATCTATCTATCTATCTATCTATCTATCTATCTATCTATCTATCTATCTATCTATCTATCTATCTATCTATCTATCTACCTACATACCTACCTACCTACCTACCAACCTATCTATCTATCTATCTATCTATCTGTCTATCTATCTATCTATCTATCTATCTATCTATCTATCTATCTATATATCTATTTATCTATCTATCTATATATCGGTATGTCTGTCTGTGTATGTATGTATGTATGTATGTATGTATGTATGTATGTATGTATGTATGTATGTATGTATGTATGTATGTATGTATGTATGTATGTATCTCTATCTATATATCTTATATTTAATATCACTGGTCAGAAAGTATATAATGTTCTGAATGAATTACAGTTATTTTTAATGTCATGAACAATGAACATTCTTCAATGTCCGGATATAGAAATAGTCTTGAATTTCATTATAAACTATAATGCTATTAAGAATATCGTGAAATGAGTTCAGTAATTCCAAAATAACGTCTTAATGAAGAGAAATAAAAAACGTTTAAGTAATTCCAGTAATAAAAATTTGAAATAATACCCCTCCATATATAATTGAAAACAAGTGCAAATATTTCTAGCGACAGAACCCTAAACAGGAATTAACAATTTGATGTATAAGTTCCGTTTGTATGCATATTGCACTTCATCTAAACACAATAGTATTTTCCAGAAAGCTAATTGGACATTTCAGTAACCCCTAGAAGAAAGTTAAGCATTGACTAAAATTTTAGTAGACATCTATGTTAACACGTATCAACATGACTAAAGTCTTACATACAAAATTATATCCACATGGATCAACCATGGCCAAAATCGATCACACAGTAAATATTACATATAAATAACAATAGTGCCGAATTTCTTACATAGTATGTATGGTATATGTGCTTAACAGAGGGGTATTTGGTTTAATTCGGTAATGGAAAACTCTGTTTTACAGGGTAGTGAACGACATTAAGGTTCAGTTGGGCGAATATCATTAAAAAGCTAAACAGGGCATGTAAACTGTAACATAATTAAATTTAATTACAAAGTCACTCAACAAAATATATATTTATTGACGACTATTATTAGACATTATATTTATGCACATATTTTTTGTAGGTCGTCCATTGATGGTTGCCACATTTTACTACAATAGATTTATAGAAGGTGGAATTGAGTTTCACTTTGATCCCGGTTTTAATGGAGGTCAAAAGCAAACTTTTGTCATTGAGTACAGTTCCGTAACCAGTCTTGTCTGGGCTAACACCATTATTACAGATTTGCATGAAGACCAGACTGAGTATCGACTTCATAATGGAACATATTATGTAGTTGTCACAAAGCCTTCACCTGGATATTATATTTACAGGATTTATTCTATGAATAGAATTGGAAGAAGCCCATACTCCATGAATGTTTCAGTTTTCATTCCGCAAGGTACAAAACCGAATTCTCTCCTCAAATTTCTGGAATCACTTGAATCTTTTTTATCTGAATTTCATTGTATTGCTCTCTATTGCTAATCTCACATAACTCGTGTCTGTTACTTGCATGCTTTCTGCAAGAGTAGAATATTTAATGCTGTGTATTTTAGGAAATTACTCAAAGATACCGACATATTTAGTTGTTAATATTAAATCTAAACAGAAGCTAAACTTCTGCGACTCCACAAGGTTACAAATCTCCTAAGGGTGCAAGATTTTCTCCGCCCATGCAAGAAACTCATGCCGCAAATATAATTTAACAAACATGATTTTGCACCGTAACACGAGCTGACATACCTAGTAACTTTTGGCAAAACAAGTCATGGATTTGATATATCTGATACATATAAGATACACGTTTTTCTTCACAGAATACAATTCAGCAATAGGAACGCATAGAACGAAAAGTTATTTGTTTAGTTTGAACTTTAGGCCAAATTATTTTAGTTGTATTTAACTTTATTTAGTTGCATACAAACCAACTAGATGGCGTCTAGTACCTGGAAGTCAATATGGTGTATAGACAAAGACAAATATGCGTTGTACAGACAAGGGTTCTTCGGGATAAATAACGATTATTGTCATAACTCAGTATTGCGGTTATTACTGTGAAATGTTTAATATTCAAGAACAAGCTATTAGACAGATACAGTGTATAATTAAGCAGTGCTTAAATGATTCCTCTGCTGACATATTTATCCACCCCGACCCAACCCAAAGAGAGAAATACGCTTCTACCAAAAGTAGAATGAAATTAAAATGTGTTAGATATAGTGATTTTATAAAAAAAAGCATTCTGGTTGCAAGCATGGGGAAAGATATCAATTTTGACAGTGACACTAAGAAATGTCAAGCAATAGCCATGTATTAAATTAATAAACTCTATGAGGTTTCTATTAGTCCTTTAGTCAAATAAATAATCAAGTAGAATAGGTATCATACAGTTTAAGATTGGTCGGTTAGGTTTGATATTGATGCAAAAATTAGTACAAACCAGTATACTGGAAAGTCAAGCGACAATGTAGTAAGTTAAAATATATTACTATAACCAATCTTATTCATGAGGGAAATACTAATTTTGGATATTGCAAGAGAATACAGCCAAATGTGACCCCACAACAGATCAACTATAGGTATTAATACATCCTATATAATAGACTAAATGTGAAATTCTGATCATCAGTACTTGTAAACAATAATTCAAATTTACATATGTGGGACATACAATGTATTGGTTAAGAGAAAATGTGCAAACAGTCTTTAGAGTGTCATTTAACAAATGTTATTAGTATTCAAAAATGCTTAAAGCAAGATGGATCATTAGAATTCCCATAACATCATATAGGACATGATGGCGCACTACACCAATCAATATCTTAACCAAATTGAACAATAAAATTAAATGCAGTTTGTGTTCATCTTACATCATTTTACTGTGTTCGTATATCCATGGGTAAATATACCAGGGGAAAGTATATTTATGCATTTGACCTGTATTTCATTATCGGTCAGTTTAAAATGATTTTGTTGAGAACTTAAGTAGGTTCTAGTATAAAGTTTCATCTCTGTCCTCTCACTAAATACCCTTCCACTATGTTTATAAACAATTACTGAAGGCTATACAAACATATGTGTTACTCAGGAAGTCACCCCATCATGAACACATAAATTAACTGCTTGGACTCCTAATAAAGAGCTTGAATGACCAATATAAAATAGAATTTTGTCTTGGCATATTTTAAATAAAGGTTGCATATTGACTTGCAAAGATATTTTCTCTGAGAAAATTCGACAAATATCCATCATTTGAGCATGCATATGGTGTAGGAATATCAACATTCTTATATCATTTAATATCATTCCAAAAAACAGTATATATGTGCAATTTAAGAGGCACATTTTAATTCTTTAATTCCTTTTAAAATTTTATTTAAACTTTTTAAAAAAAATTATTTTTGTATTTTTGTTTTATTTTTACATTTTTAAAATCAATATATTTAACATATTCAAGTGTCTATCGAAATTAATACAATTCGTATAACAACTTAAACTTTAATAAATACTGCCCTGACAGGACTTACATCACACCTATGTTCACTATATGTTATTTACATATATTTCTCAGTACTGACCTTTCCACTGTGACAATCAATACATATCATATATTAATCTAAAGTACCTACAAAGATGACTTCACGGCGAAGTTCTTGTCAAGGGTTTACGGGCATTTTTTTGAGCGGCTGCACTGTAAACTGAACAGCGTGTAAACAGAGCACAGGTTTCACTTGAGGATCACCAATGCCTTATTACTCAATCTGCATTGTCGCCAATATACACACAAACATCCACTCTCCGAGCTCATATTCTCAATGATAAACAATTAACTTTAAATCTCTACCAAAAACGCATAAATATATCTCTTCTATTACTACCAATATGAGGAAAAATTGTTCTAAAAATAGACAAGAACTACATTCGTCGGTACTGAACTGGAAATACTAATTTTGATGCGATTCCATCTGTACTGTTAAGATGCAATGTAGTAGTTGTAAATGTGCATTTTTTTTAAATTCCCAGATCAGAGCAATTATAATGCTAACCCTTTGGTAGCAGCTGTTGTTGAGAGTAGTGTTACAGCCACGGTGGTTATATTAGGTGTTGCTGCTATTTGTATCCTGATCAAGAAAGGGATATTGTCAACAAAGAAATCAAGTGGTATGTGAACATCTCCTTAAATTGTTACACAATATCGACATAATATATTGTAAGTATGTTGAAAGGTCTGAATTAATTATACGTTTATATTTCTTCACAGTATAGTTGTGTATAGTTCTAGAAAATCTAGATTTTTAAATTCAGTTTCAGTGTGCCAATTATCGTGCTATTTACCAGATTAAATCCACTCTGTACGATCACTATGTCGCTGTTTATGCCTTTTAATTGTATGTTGAGATAAGCCAGTGTTTCACTTTTCTTGTGATATTTGTTACTTTGGGTTTGGGGTAGCTTTCTTCTTCTAATCTCAGTCTGCTTGGTCTGCTTGGTCTTGACCGTAGCAACAATCAGCACAGTTCGTATTTAGTTCCTGTGTTGTATGTGTAGTGGAGTTAATCCTATCGTTATATCCATAGATTGGAACATTTTTTAATGTTGAATTCGTTTATCACATATAGTTTTCACTTTTCTTACAATTTGAAGTTGTATGCATTGTTTAATAACAAATCTATCATACTAAATTAAAATTGATAGTAAATATAGCAGCTTGTTAGCATACATTACAGCTAACCAGAATGTATTAATACTCAAATTTATTACTAAATGGGAACTACTAATCTACCTGGGCTTTACTATGGCAATTCTGCTATGTGAAGTAAAGTAATTTTTATTTAGTTTAGTTTAGCTTCGTTTATTGCATCTTTCAGCTGCGTGTCAGTCAAGGAAGCCCATACGCAGGTATGAATTTAATTTCGTTTGATAACAAATTTAAAAATGAAACTGGTGATATGACGTATTAAACATTCAAGATATATATATATATATATATATATATATATATATATATATATATATATATATAAAGAGAGAGAGAGAGAGAGAGAGAGAGAGAGAGAGAGAGAGCAAATAAATTTACTATTTTGCTTTAAAGAATACATCCCTACTCATTAATTCGACGTTGTGTAACTACCGCATACTTATCGTGGCAGGTTATGTATGCTTGTTTCACTTTTAATGGAAAAGACATAATATTGGTAAATTATGCCTGCTAATTATATATAATACTGTGTTTCCTGTGAGGGGAATACATGTATTGGTAAATTCTGCTTGCTAATTTTATCTAATACTGTTTTTACTTTCAGGATAATATTGGTAAATTCTGCCTGCTAATTATATCTAATACTTTCTTTTACTTTCAGTTTAAGAGACGATATTGGTAAGATATGCCAGTTAAATTTATCAACTTAAGAGTCTCCATAAATGTGATAATCAAGCTGGATAATTAGCATTCAGCTGCTTTCAGTCATTAACGATTTTATAGAGATATTTCGAATGAGGATAATTAACATATGACCTTATTTGCTGCATTCAGTCATTAACGATTTTATACAGAGACTTCGAACGATAGCGATAATTATGTCATGTACTACCTTATGAAGTTAGTATGCCATATGGAGGTTAGCATAACTAAGCCGTATAACATTATATGTGGTCGATGTCATTTTAAATTGGAAAGGTATATGTTGTATATAGTTGGAGTGTGAACAAGAACACAAAGTAGTTTCTCAATAATCCATTGTTACTCTGTGCTCATCTACTTAGAAACGATTGTGTTTTAATAACCAAAGTGATATTTCTCCTTTTGTCTCCACAAATTGGTAATAAAATCTGTTAAGTGGACTGTGTCGTATATATACGTCAGAAATACTGTATTATGGTCAAAATATGAATTATTAAGAATACATCCACATCAGTCCATTCTGTGACGCTTAGTTAGCCAGCGGCCTAAAAACAAAACGTGTCTTTAGGATTAATTTCAAGGTCATATGTGCATATTCTAAGTAGACATTTATTCTGTTTACACGTCCTATACCTTTTGGCAGATGTCGTCTATGAAAACATGCCAATGCAGAACGCTAATGTAAACGTAGATAATGAATACGTAAACGCTTCAGCAGTTAGAAAAGTTGGGGCAGATGTCTACGATGACGATGAAAATGTGTATGAGTGTATCTGAGTCTTTTGGTAAGTAAATGCACCATTATTAATATTTTGTATAAGAAACAATATTCAGGACTTATTACAGTTAGTAATTAACAGAGTGCTATATTGAGTTACGCATAATAAATTACTATTGCATTGATAAACCTAAAGATTACAATAGAGATAATTTGGCAATATGAAACAAAATCATGCATTAAACAAAACTAATCATGCATTTAACCAGAAATAAATCATGCATTTAACCAGAAAAGAATCATGCATTCAACACAAAAAGAATTAAGAATACATCCACATCAGTTCATTCTGTGACGCTTAGTTAGCCAGCGGCCTAAAAACAAAACGTGTCTTTAGGATTAATTTCAAGGTCATATGTGCATATTCTAGAGACAGAGATAACAGTGGATCTTTAATCCAGCTCCCGATCGTAAACAGAGTGCTATATTGAGTTACGCATAATAAATTACTATTGCATTGATAAACTTAAAGATTACAATAGAGATAATTTGGCAATATGAAACAAAATCATGCATTAAACAAAACTAATCATGTATTTAACCAGAAATAAATCATGCATTTAACCAGAAAAGAATCATGCATTCAACACAAAAAGAATAAAGAATGTCAGGCTTTTATTACTTCGAAATGAAGTATGTCTTTAAAGATTTATTATTTATTGGTTTATTGTCTTTCTTTCTTCATTCGCTCACCGAATCAATGTATTTAAGGTATTAAACTTGTCTTGTTTGTCATGTGATTTGCAGTACATATAACAGTATAACATTATAATCTGCATCTCATTAACAGTGTTTTATACAGAGAAGCAATGGTAACCTTGTATACGCGGACCTGGACCTGGCTTATCCGAAGACAAATAATGGAAAACCAATAATCCTTGGACATTAAAGCCGTACCGAATATGAGAAATTGCGTTGGATTAGCGGGTAGAACAATTGCCAAACAGCGATGATGAGAAAGAATCGTTAGGAACACACTAATTGGAGAATACATATCAATGTTTATTCCATAAATATAAATAGTATTTATATTTTCTAAATTGAATTCTTCCTCACATCAACTAGAGCATTTTATTAATATATATATATATATATATATATATATATATATATATATATATATATATATATATATATATATATATATATATATATATATATATATATATATATGTATATATATATATATATATTAGTAATCAAGTCGTTATTCTGGGTACGCAAAAATTTAATATTTGCAATTCGCGAGTTCTTATAAAAAATACCAGCATATCTTACATGGTATAAAGGGATATAAGCCATACACATGTTGCTTTATGTCTGAAAAGTAGCATTGTGATCTCCAAATGCGTTATAAACACTTCTATAATTTCTACATATAGCACAACTACAACAGTAACATAAACCTGCCAGTTAATTTTGGAAACAGCAACAGTAATCTTTACACTTTTTTCATATTTGTGGTACATTTCGTTTCTTGTTATGCAAAGATTGTTTAATGATTTAAAGCATTCTGGAAGCTGTAGATATGTCATTGCATTTGTACTTGCACACGCACACGCACACACACAATATATATATCTTTATATCTATATATTGATATATATATATATATATATATCTATCTATCTATCTATCTATCTAACTATATATATATATATATATATATATATATATATATATATATATATATATATATAGTAGATATGTTCTTTACGCAGATACTAAATATCTGAGTGAAACATGCACGTATAATCTGTTTTAAACTATTTGTCATTTTACAATTATGATTTCGAAAATAAATTATCAAATGCTTGTAATTTGTTACTCTAGGGGGCGGGGTCTTTCGTTGAATTACGTTTAATCTTGTGAGGGTTGACATAGAAGAACATCTAGAATTGGTGAAGAAAACTATATGTTAATCATCATTTCAGATTATATAGATTTTTAAGCCTAATGATATCGTGGGTCTCCTTTTGCTATTCGTTAATGAAAATAAATCATGTATGTCAATAATATATTTGTATAGGACAATATTAATGACTTTTGTTAGTACAATATTTGTTTAGCTGTAGTAATACATACTATTAATAACCCATAACGTGTCTAAATAAAATAAAGAATAATACAGTCACAAGTCTCATGCACCAAAACTGCATTCCTTATTTTAAACAATTTTATCTACATTACGTTCTTCTAGATATAATATTATTAAATATATCGTTTACTTTGTGTGTGATCTAATGTATTTTTATTATAATGTTCAATTAATTCATTTAATTAATGACAAAGAGACGCATGTGTATATAACAGTAACATCTTTTAATTTGTGTTTTGTTTTGTTTTTGATTTAATGCCATGTTTATAATACAGCAAAGATATTGAAATATTTACAGTGGGGCCCCGATTGGTCATATGGTCTAAAGCGCTGTCCGTTACGAATCACTACCATCTCACATCTGTCTGCGTGGTTGCGAGTCTAAGATTCGGCTAATGTAGTTATGTGAGAAAGCTTGCCATTAGCTTATCGTGGGTCTGTGGTTTTTTCTGGGGATTGTCCGGCTTCTTCCTCCACCAATAATTCTGAACGAAATGTATAGCCTATATTGTTCTAAAAAAACATTAAAGAAAGAAGTATTTATGGACCGGTTAAAGGCAATAGGCAATAATAAAAAGACATACTTTTCTTGAGAAACCGCTTTTTTTAAATTAAATGCGTTGGATGTGCACGTGGAAAATGACATTGAATGTTGTAATATGGTTTCGAGGCACAATTGTTTTCCATCACACCAATATTGGTACTTTACGCGTCCTTAATTTATTGCAATCATTTTAGTTCCTTCAGCAGCAAACGTAACTTATCAGTTAGATTCAACGTCAGTGATTTGACCCTTTCTGCAGTAAACAAGCATTCATTCTTGTCAATCGATCACCTGCCTCAACTAATATGTATTATATATTCAGCATATTACATTAGCAAATTGCTGTTTTGTACGTACATGCATTATGCCTTGAATGTATTATATAAATCATGGAAAAACCATTGCATCTCGTGGTACTAATATAACCGGAAAACTAATACTTTGAACAAGTAGCGGCTGACTGCATATAACTGTGACTAATACCTAATTTGGAAGAAGACAATTATGTTATTTGTTGATAATAAGAATAAAAAACTTGACATCATTGTGCATATGAACTATCTTAATAGTTTGCTATGAACTCATCTCATAAAATCATATTGTAACGGTTTGAAAGTCACCTGTTCAAGTAGCAAAACTGATCTAATATGCTTATATATATATATATATATATATATATATATATATATATATATATATATATATATATATATATATATATATATATATATATATATATATATATATATATATATGAGTTAAAGTCACCTGTTCAAGTAGCAAAACTGATCTAATATGCTTTATATATATATATATATATATATATATATATATATATATATATATATATATATATATATATATATATATATATATATATATATGAGTTAAATGCAAACAAAAATCCTCTATTACTTTGCTTCATTATTTCGAATTTGAAAACTAAGTAAATACATGATTATTAAATTATATCACGTTCTAAACAATAACCGCATGAAAATGCATATATTAATGAAACTATAATGGGTGAGGAACGTTTAGAGAAATTATCATACATCCATAACAACATGTAATGGAGTAAACATACAATCACAATGACATAATTATAAACCATAATATATTATAGTTTTAATAAACTGTTTTAGTCTACTTGTATTGTTGCAAGCCACGTGTTCATCGAACTAGAACAGTTTACGTGAATGTTAAAAGTGCTAGTTATTTTTCATTTGCAACATTTAAAGATAGAATGCGTTTCTCTTGGATAAAGTTGGGTTGAAATACATCGTACGCCTTTGAATCATTTTAATTGGTCAGGATATATAGATTGCACCAGTCAGTTACCAGTTTTAGTCAGAAACCATATCCTTCGCTGCAACCGTACCTAAAACAATTGTTAAAAAATATCTTATCATTGGTAAAATATGCAGCGCCAAAAATAAACAGATTGATTTTAACTTGTACAACTTACCATGACGTTTACATTTTATTTTATTAAATTTGTTTATTATGGAAATAAAAAATAGAGAGTGGTATTTTATTTAATGTATCTCGATTGAAGTTAGTATACATCCATAATGCGACTGATACAATTGTCAAGGGACCTATTTCGTCAATGTTCTCAAAAATGCTACCAATAAGAAATTAAACCAAATGCGACTGCCAGGTATTACATAAAATTACTATATAAGCTTGAATAATAGTCATAAAATGCTTAGGTTTCATAGCAAATACAATTCTTAATTTTCGCTATCAGATTCATCTTTCATCTTGTTAAAAATGATTGCATGCATCTACGGAAGGATAATGTGGTACTTTAAATTGTATGGTCAATAGATTTGAGCTGTTTGCTGTACATGATGCAAAGTAATATAGGTTAGTGTTAACATGGTTTACGGACAATAACTAATTTACCATAATTTGCCTCATCAGCATGAAAATAACAATGATATCGATATATTTATATTTATTCATAAAATCCTGATTATAAGTAATCTATGGAAAGTTTGATCGCACTATGAAAAGTAACGCATACAAGAGAACAACGGTGTATAATATAACCATAAGTAAAGTCATAAAATTAGTAATATTAGTCAGAAAAATTGAAACTTAATTTTCAATTAGGAATATTATGTTTCTTAAATTTATTGATTTGTTTTGTACATTTATATTTTTGTTTCTAAAATTATTTCTTTGAATGATTGTTTTTTGACCTTTTTTAACTTTTTAAAAATAGTTTCTTTGTATTTTGCTTTACCATGATATCGGCATTGCCATTTAGTCACTTGTTAATTGAAAGCACGACGTGTGTACGGTAATAAATTGGATCCTGCTAATATATTTTAGTAAAAAGACATATGTGCGCTTACGTATTTGGATATAAGGCCAGAAGTATACTTCTTATTAATTCCTTCAAGGCAAACATGTTGATGTAAAGAAGATTAACAAACAAAGATAACTTGATACCATCAAGATGCATGTCATACCATAAGCATTCTACTGATAAGAAAATTACAATTCAGAAAAAGGCTGGAATATTTCTGGTCCTATGTTTGTTCAGAAATGTGCTGATAAAATTAGCTTTTAATTTAATTTTCTGAGCATACACATATTTTATTTGTAAAATGATTTACAATTATTTATTTCCTACACATTCGATTTTGTTTAAAACTAAACTTTTCTCCTCAGTTCTTCCTTCGATGTATTTATATTTGTTGTATCTATTTAGCGATATCTCTGTAGACACAAACAGCGGCGTCGCTAGGGTTGGTGTCACCTAGTGCGGTAACCTGATGGTGTCACCCCTCCAGACTTCCACCATGGATTTCTTCTTCTTAAAATAAGTCCACAGTATAAAAACGACAAGAACAAAAACAAATTAATTGAAGGTCAGAAGGTAAAAGTATTTAAGAACTGTAACAACGTTAAGTTATAGTTATTTATTTTACTTTAAACTTACTTTATTTAAAATTTTCGTTTTGGTGTCACCCCTCTGAGATGGTGTCACCCGGTGCGGTCCGCACTCCCCGCACTCCCCTAGCGACGCCACTGGACACAAACTATCTGACAAGTCGAATAAAGTATTGAAGTAGTTCTAAACAGTATTTCTTGCAATTCTAACAATGGTGTGCTTGTCAGTGTAGTGTAATGACTTAGATTATCAGACTAGTAATGGTTGAATTTTATTGCACGTTATATCGCTGTTATAGTGCACAATACACAGATGAAAGCATTTTATTGCAGTGATTGCTCTGGATCATATGCATAGTAATGGATATGACCAAATGTTCAGATTCAGATTTACAAATGCACAACAGGACTCTTCGACGATGATATAAATATTTTGTTTTAACATTCAATGACATGAATGAGCAATTAATTATAGATACGTGCATGTATATACAATCCAAATTTTGGATTACTTAACATAAGAATGCAGACGATACACCGAATATATTTTGTAATCAAAGCCAGTCCTGTTACAGAAAGTTTGATTGCTATTTTATATCGGAAGATCAACGGAAACTCATGCACTGTACCAAAAAGTGGCGTTCATTCTTATTCATTGTAAACTTATTCAAATGTTCCTATTGTAGACAAAATTGGGCTGTAAGATATTTGATTCCTTACCTTCTACAGTTTTACAGTTAAACAACTGCTAAACGGTGAATATTTAAAAAGAATCGGAAAGGTAAATTCCGTTTCCAGCAAACATATGGTGCCTACGAAAGTACAGTGTTCTGTACTACACTTGTTAATGATGAACATTAATGTTTCAAAATGCAATCAGATTGTCAAGAACAACTTTTGTGAAACAATATAATCGTTAAACAGCACTTTCTTATTTAATCTTTGTGAAGATGAAGATTTAAGTGCCGTTCGTGCATTATTTTCTTTATGGAATCAGTTTGATAACCGTAAACATGATCTTTAATATATACCATCACTCTATTCAATACTACATCATTAGATTGTTCGGTAAAATATTTAAGGAAAATATATATTTCAATTAAAACAGAATCAATGTATTGTGTTGGCATTTTTTGATTAAATATAAATGTAGGTTAGAAAATATGGAACAATGAATTAAAAAACCTGTGTTACGTTCCAGACCATTTCTGACATCATTTATGTTTGTGCATATTTAAAATAAATAAAGACGATGAAACATACTTTTTACCAATGTGCGTCATTTCTACTAAAATGAGGGCAGATAATCAATACAAAACAACTTTGCAGACACATCAGTAGATTGTTGTAGCGAATCCTGAGTGGTTATATTACGAAGAGTGCTATTCGTAAAAATAGATGCACTCACATGGTATAATAGATGTTCTTAGTTGTGTAGATTCGTTTGGAAAGATGGGTCTAATTCATCCGTATTTTAACATTAATGCTCCAGTTTGTTGTTCATGGGTATTATGTTTAATATAAACATGTAATACCAAAAATATAAATGTTGCAACAATTTGAAGAAAACAAGAATCAATACGCAGAGAGCTCATACTAAGCCGATAGTCAGACACCTGCTCGGTACTTCTTGAAAATGGTTTTCTCCGCCTTGCTGCGATACTGTCATATTTTTGATCGTTGTTCACATAATAAAAATGTGAATAATTAAGTGCACATTATATTTATTTACAAATATTTTGTGGCTACTATATAATATTGTCCAAAATATATGATTAAAAAAATATGAAAATTTGTTTTTGGTCAAAATCACGTGACTATATAACCTTTGCTGTCATTGACCTCTAGGTTGCGAGATTTGTATAGTCGTATGACTACAAATAGCCAATGAACAGATCCAGATAAAATTTCAGCACCGACATATTATCGTCATGTCTGCGAGCGGATTAAAGGCCTGACGGATACTTTGTAAAAGACAGGTTTCAACGTAACGTGTGAACCATGTAAATGTATAACATAATGTTCAAATAAATTTACTACTCACTCAACTGTACAACAACTAAATCAAAAACTAGGTATAATATAAAATATTCCACCAATTTCATGCAGTTATATCTCGATCAAAGGTCATAAAAGCTGCTGGGCCAGCTAGTAAGAGGCTACCGATGTCGGTGAATTCCATCTTTTCTATAGGGAATGCGCTCTGACCCATGACCCCAACATAAATTTCCAAATATTAAAAATATGGTGGCAGTGGTCATAAGGTCACATAAAACAAAATTCGACTCTTTATTAAAAACTTACATGACGATGGATATTGCTGTGTCCCTCTATATCATATTTTATTTTTGACATTTTGTAAACCAAAATATCTGCTCCGGTAATGGATAAGGTATTAATCCCTTACAGAAAATTAGAAATTGACACCCTTAGGCAGCTGGACGATGTACTACATCTCCTTCTGGCAACTCCTTGGTCTGAATAGGGATAGGCTCTTCCAGACAACTTTTGCCCAATACATATGATAATGCTTGACAAATCTGAAGTTGCCATACCAGATAGGTCGTCGCCTGGGTCAACAAGACTTCGCCTGCCGTTTTTTCCAGGATGGATGTGACAGGTACTTTGCACAAAATCAGCTCAAGAGACAACATCGCTATTGCCACCTGGAACATGTAGTCATTTCACGTTTTGCAAATAAGATGAAACGATCGCATCAAAGAAGAAAGAGAAAAAAGAGAAAAATAAGAGATAAGAACATGACTTATGGTCATGCACAGTAGCTGATGCCAGGGATATTGAAGATGACATGAGTGAGCACAATTACAAACCCAACGACTCCTAGACTTACAAGTAAAATTCACTAGTAAACGCTGAAATGTTAACGCAATCGGGAGACGCAAAATCGATCTCCACGAAAATTCAGAAATACGCCTTACATGTTTTCGGTGACATTTACAAATTTCAAGACCAACTTATCTTTGGATAATGCAGAGGGGTGCAAGTCTTTCTTAACTACACTGGAACAGCATTGTAACTCCAAATAAGACACTCGTTTAAGACTTTCCATTCATCAAGATTGCATGAAGTCTTCCGTCTGGATCCTCTTCAGCAACCAAGCAGAATTAACACCTTTGAAAATGATTGACAAACTTCAACACGTGCAAAATGCCATAATAAGTTTCACATTAAAGATGGAAAAGCAACATTGTTTATGATGTTTATGGTAAACACCCATCTTAGTATCAAAAAGAGCCGTGTCTAAATTAACAACTATCAAGAGGTGTTTTGCCCGTGGCATTGTGGATGGACGAACATATTCCGTAAAGAACGTGTAACAAGATAACCGGGACGGACCACTTCGGATTAACAACAAAACACGCTTTGATGTTGCAGATATAAAAATTATGGTTTAATGTGGCGATATATATATATATAAGCAAAACAATAAAATACGTGCGTAGTGTAATCCAAATACTGGATTTAATTATACATAATTACGCACAGACTCGTAAATGCAACAAATTATACAATGATACAAATCAATGATACAATGATACAAAACAATGATACAAAACAATGATACAATGATACAAAAACTAATACAAAACCCCAGCGAAAAAAATATACAAAAAGATGAATACAGTTTACTCACGTAGTAAACAATGCAGGATTACTCATAGTAAAAATGTATACGCTCAAGCGGCGAAACTATATTTGAAAATAATAAAGGGACAGATAACAACTTATCTTTCCAGTCCCAAAAGATATATTGGGTTCCGCAAACCCATATTAGCCCACGACTAACAAATTACAAATAAATGGATATAACCGACTATTAGTATACAGCTCCACAGCTGGTACAATAGAACTTCACAATTTCTACAGACTCCGGACCCTCGGAATACTACGAAACTTTAAACCCTCCAGACACTCTGGTCATTTGGACAGCTCCACAGCTGGGTCACCCTTGTCACCCTTGACATTAGACACTCCGGCACATTAAACAGCTCTGGACACACCAGTGCATTTAATCACAGCTCCCGACGTTTGACAACTCCGGGCACCCCGGACGTTTAACACCCTCGTACCAATAGCTGAAAATATACCCGACACTGTGTACTAACCTTGATACAGACATAACGTAATGACGTTATACATGGTAAATTGTCAAGACTATATTATTATCATTTCAAAATGACAGGTTCTATAGTAAACCTTCCCTGTTCGATAATGCTGATAGTAAACAATTTTTTTTTAACAAAATATAGCTTTACATTACCAATTTAAATTCCTTGCGAACAAGAGTAGAAAATGCACGCATTATGCTGTGTAAAAGCTATATAACAAACATGCAAAGGTAAATATAGTGATACAAAAGCTATCACTCAGTATCAAAAATGTACTTACCCCTACAGCTAAAGTTGTGCCAATACTCCCTCCCTCGGATCAATAGCCCTACAGCTAACAGTCCTTTTTTTCTTTTTTGGGGGGGCACCAGACAGATGCCCCCTCCCCCTATTGAAAAAACTAAAAAAGGTTTCAGGTATGTGTGTGTTCCTCCCGATATGTAGTTGGGTGTTTTTTTATGAAATTTCATTTAAAACTAACCTTAATTTTTCCCATCGGGATTATATAATAATAGGAGGATATTTTTTGTCCTTAGTGTTATTCTATGAAATTTTCACCCGAACCCAGAGGTCCATCATGGGTGTCTGTCTTTATTTTAAAGTTAACCCTGGCTAGGGGTTTCCTGCATCCTGTGTATGCTATTTGTGTTGTGCTATATGTGTGTTGCTATATGTATTCATATGAATACTGTGTATTTTTGTAAGGATAGCCATTTTTGTCGAATTCCACAGTTTTCTAATCATATAAATACCTCTAAACGATATTTATTTAGGATATATATTTTAATTCCATTTAATTAATATAAATTTTGAATTTAGTACAAAACATGGTGTCTTAAATGAATAAATTGAATGAAACCTATTGTTTTACTGTTTGTTCTATTATGTTCCATGTTTTGTAATTTCCTTATTTATATACTAGATCACTTGGATCGAAATGGGATTCGTACAATTTTTTTATTATTATTTGTACTTCACCCTTCTCGATCTTTTTTGTAATCTTTATTTATTTATAGTTAATTTTTTTTTTGGGTGGGGGGCACCAGACAGATGCCCCCTCCCCCTATTGAAAAAACTAAAAAAGGTTTCATGTATGTGTGTGTTCCCCCCGATATGTAGTTGGGTGTTTTTTTATGAAATTTCATTTAAAACTAACCTTAATTTTTTCCATCGGGATTATATAATAATAGGAGGATATTTTTTGTCCTTAGTGTTATTCTATGACATTTTCACCCGAACCCAGAGGTCCATCATGGGTGTCTGTCTTTATTTTAAAGTTAACCCTGGCTAGGGGTTTCCTGCATCCTGTGTATGCTATTTGTGTTGTGCTATATGTGTGTTGCTATATGTATTCATATGAATACTGTGTATTTTTGTAAGGATAGCCATTTTTGTCAAATTCCCCAGTTTTCTAATCATATAAATACCTCTAAACGATATTTATTTAGGATATATATTTTAATTCCATTTAATTAATATAAATTTTGAATTTAGTACAAAACATGGTGTCTTAAATGAATAAATTGAATGAAACCTATTGTTTTACTGTTTGTTCTATTATGTTCCATGTTTTGTAATTTCCTTATTTATATACTAGATCACTTGGATCGAAATGCGATTCGTACAATTTTTTTATTATTATTTGTACTTCACCCTTCTCGATCTTTTTTGTAATCTTTATTTATTTATAGTTAATTTTTTTTTTTTGGGGGGGGCACCAGACAGATGCCCCCTCCCCCTATTGAAAAAACTAAAAAAGGTTTCATGTATGTGTGTGTTTCCCCCGATATGTAGTTGGGTGTTTTTTATGAAATTTCATTTAAAACTAAATTTAATTTTTCCCATCGGGATTATATAATAATAGGAGGATATATTTTGTCCTTAGTGTTATTCTATGACATTTTCACCCGAACCCAGAGGTGCATCGTGGGCGTCTGTCTTTATTTTAAAGTTAACCCTGGCTAGGGGTTTCCTGCATCCTGTGTATGCTATTTGTGTTGTGCTATATGTGTGTTGCTATATGTATTCATATGAATACTGTGTATTGTTGTAAGGATAGCCATTTTTGTCAAATTCCACAGTTTTCTAATCATATAAATATCTCTAAACGATATTTATTTAGGATATATATTTTAATTCCATTTAATTAATATAAATTTTGAATTTAGTACAAAACATGGTGTCTTAAATGAATAAATTGAATGAAACCTATTGTTTTAGTGTTTGTTCTATTATGTTCCATGTTTTGTAATTTCCTTATTTATATACTAGATCACTTGGATCGAAATGGGATTCGTACAATTTTTTTATTATTATTTGTACTTCACCCTTCTCGATCTTTTTTGTAATCTTTATTTATTTATAGTTAATTCCTTATTCCATTCCAAAAATTGTTTATAGTCCTCTTTAAAACAGGCTTTCTGTGTAGATTTATAAATCTCCACAGAGTACAAACATTTTTTAACCAGTGATTTTATATGATAGCATGCTTCCCTTAGAAAAAAACAAATCGTAACTATATAACCTATCTAATCCGTGAATTGTTGTAATGTAAATGTCTCTAGGTGAGCTTTGTTCCAAACTCTTTCACGGGCCTTTCCACTTCGCGTAGCGCCATGTGACATAGCCCCGTGCTCTCATTGCTCGTACTTTTCTCTTCCTGAGTTCCCTGTTCCTTCCTATCTAATATCTTCCCCATAATATTTTATTGGTCCGCATGCTATCATATTCTTAATAATAAAAGATGTTATTTCTTGTAATAATAATTCTGTAAATTTTCCATCTAAATATAAAAGTTGTATATTTTCATATAATTGTTTTTTCCTAATATTGGTAATAATTTTGTTTCTATCAAATTGATTTTTAGAACATTCTGTAATTACATGGTTTTTGGTGAACAAAAATTGTTTGCATAGTGGACATTTTGGCGACACTGCGATCATATGCCGTCTCACTGCTATTTCCCCTGTCAACCATGCATCATGCATGTATTTGAACAAGGTACTTTTGATTTTAAGGGATCTAATTTTAACCCAGTTCCCCCATGCCCTATCCCATTGAATATTTATGTGTTTTTGTTCTACCTTGTTTTTTTCCTTATTTATTGTGTTTTGTACTAGCCATTTGTATGTGTATTTTGTATCAGTGTCGCAGAATTCTTTTACATCTCTATATTGGAATAATAAATCCTTTATTGATCTTAATTTCCTTGGCACTTCTAAAGTTTTTATTAATTTATTGTTCCTATATATGTCATTTCTCTGCTTCATATAGAATCCAAAATAATATATATATATAGAGCCCTTGCCAAGCTATTTTTGGCTCCTCTTTAATCTCCTTAAATCTATTTAAAATGTTGGTGCATTTAATTAGGTTGGGGTGGGGGAGACCTAAACTTCCCCTTATCCCCTCCCTATACAGAGTATTTTTGTTTGTGTAGTGTATTTTAAAGCACCATAAATATTTAATAATCTCGTTATCTATATTCTTTAGTATATCATTTTTTATGTCTACTGTTTTTAATTTGTAATTTAAGTGCACATACATGTAATTTTTAGCAACTTGTGCTCGTTCCATTAAAGCATATTGGTAATAGTGCCCAGATTGCCACATTTTTCTTAATATTTTCTTTTATTTCTTTCAAGTTGTTTTTCATTTCATCCTTTCCAAAATTTATTCCTTATGTTTTTATATTATCTTTAATCAGAAGAGTAGGCAGATCATGTTTCTTACCTCTCCAGTTTCCTATTAATAAGATTTCAGTTTTCTCAGGATTTATCTTGGATCCTGAAACTTTCCCAAATTTGTTAAATTCCTTTATTAGTTCATCATAGGATTTTCTATCTTGGATAAAGTTTGTACAATCATCAGCATGTTGTAGCATCTTTATTTCTTCTTTGATGTTTGGAACTTTGATCCCTACAATATTTGGGTTATTCCTAACTTTGGTACCTAGAATTTCTATTGCTATTACATATAATAGCATAGATACTGGGCAACCTTGCCTCACTGATCTTTGAATTTCAAATTTTTCCGTTTTTGCTCCATTTACCTGTACAATCCAGTTTATGTCATTGTACAGGATTTTAGTCCAATTTGGGAAATTTTCTCCAAATCCAAACTTTTCTAGTGTCTTATATATATAGTTTTGTTCAATTCGATCAAAGGCTTTTTCTTGATCAATTAGTACCATAGCACTATTAGTACCATTTATATTTATATGATCAATTATAGTTTTAATGTTTAAAATGTTATTTTGTATATCCCTTTCTTTTGGTCCACTTGTTTGGTTTATATTTATAATTGGGTCAAGACACTTTTTGACCCTTTCCGTTAAGATTTTACTAATAATTTTATAATCAACATTAAGGAGTGAGATGGGTCTCCAGTTTTTAATTTCATCCCTACTTCCCTTCCCCTTATATATTATAGTTATCATACCCTCCCTCATTGTGTTTGACATTTTGCTATTCCTGAGTGCAATATTGTTATATAACCATTCTAAGATTGGCGACAACTCCCTACAGAATTTTTGATAGAATTCAGCAGAAAGTCCATCTCTCCCTGGTGATTTATTTTTACCTAATTTCCCTATTGTCTCTACTATTTCGTCTTGTGATATAAATTCCTCACATTTGTTTCTATGTTCTGAGGTAATTTTCTCACAATTTGTCTCTCGTAAGTATGTTTCTATATCTTCGTCCGCTATTCTCTGTGAAGTATATAGGTCCTTGTAATAATTTTGTATGTATTCTAATATTCGAGTTTTGTCTTCTAGTATTTCCAATCCCGTATTTAATTTCTCTAGTGTTTTCCCTCTCCCCCTTCTTAATTCTTCCCTTTTATATAAACCCTCTGCATTTTCATATAGGCTTGTAAATATTCCAGCTTTTATTTCCCTCCCTTTATAATAATCATTCTTTAAATTTTCTAATCTTAATACTAATGTTTCTTTTGTGTTCTGTATTGTTGTTGTTTTTATTAAATTTTCAATTGCTTCTATTTCTAATTTAAAATTCCTAACCCTTAATTTTGAGTGGTGTATTGCTATTTTTTTAAATTTAACTTTTAATTTGTCCCATTCTTCTATAATATCTGTATTCCCTATATTTTTTAAATCTTCTATTTCCCTTTTTATTTCCTCTATAAATTCCCTTGTATTTAATATTTTGGTATTTAATTTTCATGAACCGCGACCCCATTTAGTTCTTTTAGATATCCCTATTTCTAAATAAATTAACTTATGGTCCGAAACTTGAAAATCTAATATCCCTGATTTTATATATTTATTTGTACCAAAACATGTTCCCCAAAATTGATCTATTCTACTTTGTGAATCCCCTCGTATGTAAGTATATTCCACCCTTAGTAAGTTTAAACGTCGATATATGTCAATCAAATCTAATGAGTCCATGATAAGTTTCATAATGTCCCTAATCTGTAAATCGTAACGTATTAATTTTCTTGTCGTTCTGTCAATTTCGTCTTCAACCCAATTAAAATCCCCACCTATTATCAAATTTTCCCCAATATAGTTGACTAAGTACTCTTTTAATCTTGTTGCAAAAGCATGTTTCATATTATCAGAGGCTGGCATATATATATTTAAAAAATTACAATTCTCTATTTTTAAATGAATTAATCTCCCTTTTAAAAAAAACCCTTCCTCTATTCTTTCCCACTTAATTCCTACTCTATTTTTAACCATAATAGCTACCCCTCCCCATTTATCCCTCCCTCCAGAGTCATTTTTAATGATAATACAGTCCAGCTTTCTTTCAAGTTGTTCTTTAAATACGTCTGTTAGTCCGTTATGTGTCTCCTGAATGAAAATTAAATCAAAATCCCCTATTTGTAGTAGCTTATTTACTTTTTCTTGGTTAAATCCATTAATATTTAAGGACATTAAACGGAAGTTTTTTTCTTCCATTTTTGGTATATCTCCAGGTGGCCGCAAATTTTTAAATGATTATAATTATTGTCTAGTGTTTATAAATTAGTGCTTAAATCTTCCCCACTTTGAGGGGAACTTGGATCAATGTTTTCTGATTGGGTGTCTGTATCGCTAACAGGAACTTCAAAATCACTGGTTAAATTTGAAGAATATGAGGTATCATGAAATTTCTCAATGTTAGTTTCATTGTCTATTGTTGTGTTAAGGGTGTCCATATTGCCATTTGTTTCGTTCTCCAAGGTGGATTCTAAAATTGAGTCTTCAGTTTGTGTCTGATTTAATTGTATTTCAGTTGTTTTGTTTTCCATTTCTGTTTCTTGTGGGGCTTTATCTATTCTCTCAGGAGAGGGAAGTACCTCGTCAACATATAAGGGAAGTAATTCCTCCGAAGAAGAGGACAAACTTTCTGCCTTCCTTTTCTTGTTATGTTGTTTTCTCTTTTGAGTTTTGACTGGTGTTGAGGTACTTTTTGGCCCAGGTTCTTTCCCTTCAGGTAAAGATCCCTCAACTTCTTCATGTGTCAAGACTTCAAATGGGTTTATGTGTGAAAACGTTGGAATGTTAATCCCAGCTCTGGGTTCTTTCCTGTTAACCACTTTAGCCCACGTATTGGGGTTATTGTTAGATGGAGGTTCAATTTGTATTACATTTTCATGCAATGGTCCTTGTTTCTCCATGCCTCTCTGACAATCCCATGGCCCATGGCCTTTTTCCCCGCATTTATTACATGTCCTGTCCTTTTCACAATCTCTATACCAAGATCGAATTCTGAAACCTAATACGTAGAAAAAGGGTGGTATCTTGCTTTCTTGCCCTTTCTCAACCCTTACCATCCTAACCGCTGACGTTATTCCGTTAAACCCCCACGAGTCAGCTAACTTATTCCCTTTACTGGTGACCCCAAAACGTTCCTGCAGTTTTCTCTCTATTTCTACTGTATCTATGTAAAACGGTAGACCATGAAAGTGAATTTCTGACATTTTCGGCCCTAACTCCCTCTCTATGGGTGGGGATTCGTGCACATACATTCTTATCCCCTTCACCAGAAAAGAATCTACATTGAGAATGGGTGTATCTTTTTCCCTTGGATACAACATATATCTCTTTGGCCCTGCATTATGCAGGGCAACAATTTTCCTCATGTCTACAGACAAGGCTTTCAGGGCAGCTAAAATCTCCAATTGCTTGGGTGTTTCGTCACCCCCAGAAATCAAAAGCTGGCAACCTTTAGGGTGGTGTGCCATCAGAGTATTGCCTAACACTGTACATTTATAATACAGGTTTAACCTGGATCTACTCCCTGTAGGAAAGTCAGTGCCCTCTCCTTCCCTTTGAGCCATTTGGTTATTTGGATTACCAATTCAACAAAAAATGTATAATGAAAAGCGATTCAACTTAAAGTATAAAATAAAAAAGTGCAGTGATACTAATTAAACAATTGTGATATAAGCAAAAATATAAACCTTTGTATAAAATGAATGAAAGATAAATCCAAAATAATCTTTTTTGCACAAATAATACTCAAAACAAACGTCCTGATCTACAGTCCTTTAATCTTTTTTTTTTTTTTTTTTTTTTTTTTATCTTGGGGGCACCAGACAGATGCCCCCTCCTCCTATAAAAAAAAACTGGTAAAAAAGTTTTCATGTATGTATGTGTTCCCCCCGATATGTAGTTTTGTGTTTTTTTATAATTTCATTTAAAACTGACCTAACCTTAAATTTGTCCCATCGGGATTATATGATAATAGGAGGATATTTTCGTCCCTAGTGTTATCTATGACATTTCCACCCGAACCATAAGGCTCATCATGGGGGTCTGTCTTATTTCACAAGGTTAACCCTGGCTAGGGGTTTCCTAAATCCTGTGTATGCTATTTGTGTTGTGCTATATGTATGATGCTATATATTCATTTGAATATTGTGTATTTGTTAGGATAGCCATTTTTGTCAAATTTTCCCAGTTTTTCTAATCGTATAAATACCCTTAAAACGGTATTTATTTCAGTAAATTCATATATTTTCAAGAATTTAGAATTTAGTACAAATATTGGTGTCTTAAAAGAAACAAGACCCTATTGTTTTACTGTTTGCTCTATGATGTTCCATATTCGTAGTTTCCTTATTTATTTACTAGATCACTTGGATCGAAATAGGATTCATGCAATTTTTTATTATTATTTGCATTTCACCTATCTCGATCTATTTTGTAATCTTTATTTATTTTATAATTAAACCCTTATTCCATTCCAAAATTGTTTATATTCCTTAAAAACGGACTTTCTGTGTAGATTCACGATCTCCACAGAGTAAAAACATATTCAAACCAGTGATTTCCTATGATAGCATGCTTCCCGTAAGAAAAACACATGAAAACTTAACTCTATAATCTATCTAAGCCGTGAAATGTTGTAATGTATATATCTCTCAGTGAGCTTTGTTCCAAACTCTTTCACGGGCCTGTCCACTTCGCGTAGCGCCATGTGATATAGCCCCATGCTCTCATTGCTCGTACTTTTCTCACCGGAGTTCCCTGTTCCCTCCCTATCTAACATCCCTTCTAGGTACTATCGGTCCACATGCTATCATAGTATTTATAATAAAATCTATAATATTTATTAAAATATCATTGGTTAAGATACCATCTAAATATAATAATTGTTTCTCTTCATATGTCTGAGAAAACCTAATATTTGTTATAATTTGATTTCTATCAGCTGCCGTCTTAGAACATTCAAGTATAACATGTTTTTTTGTAAATAAAAACCCTTTACACAGTGGACATTTGGGCGATACTTCGATCATTTGCCGTCTCACTGCTATTTCTCCTGTCAACCATGCATCATGCATGTATTTGAACAGGGTACTTTTTTTCCTAATAGGTTTAATATTGTTCCAGTTCCCCCATGCCCTAACCCACTGAATATTTATGTATTTATGTTCAATCCTATTTTTTTCCTTATTTATTGTTTCTTGTGTTAACCATTTCTATGTGCTTTTTGTATCAATGTCCAAAAATTCTTTAGCATCCCTCTATTTGAATAATAAATCTTTTATATACCTTAATTTCCTTGGCACTTCTATAGTTTTAGTTAATCTATTGTTCCTATAAATGTCATTTCTCTGCTTCATAGAGAAACCAAAATAATATATATAAAGCCCTTGCCAAGCTATTTTAGGCTCTTCTTTAATTTCCTTAAAACGGTTCAAAATGTTGGTGTATTTAATAAGGATTGGATGAGGGAGACCTAGACCCCCTCTCATCCCTCCCTTATATAACGTATTTTTGTTTGTGTAATGGACTTTATTACCCCATAAGTATTTAATAATATCATTATCTATAATTTTTAGTGTAGTATCTTTAAAGTCTACTGTTTTCAATTTATAATTAAAGTGCACATACATATAGTTTTTTGCTACTTGCGCTCGTTCCAATAAGCATATTGGCAAAGGTGCCCAGGTTGCCACATTTTTTTAAATTTTTTCTTTAATATCTTTCAAATTCACTATCAGTTCGTCCTTTCCAAAATATATTCCTAAAGCTTTTATATTATCTTTAATAAGAGGAGCAGGTAGATCATGTATCTTACCCCTCCAGTTTCCTATTAGTAAAATTTCAGTCTTTTCAGGATTTATCTTAGAGCCTGAGACTTTCCCAAATCTTTCAAATTCCTTTATAAGTTCATCATAGGATTTTTTATCTTGTATAAAGTTCGTGCAATCATCAGCATGTTGTAACATCTTAACTTCGTTTCTAATGTTTGGAACTTTGATTCCTACAATGTTTGGGTTATTCCTAACTTTGGTACTTAGGATTTCTATTGCTATTACATATAATAACATCGATAGTGGGCAGCCTTGCCTCACTGATCTTTGAATTTCAAATTTTGCCGTTTTTGCTCCATTAACCTGTACAATCGAGTTAATATCATTATACAGGATTTTGGTCCAATTTTGGAAATTTTCTCCAAAACCAAATTTTTCTAGTGTCTTAATTATATAGTTATGTTCAAGTCGATCAAAGGCTTTCTCTTGATCAATTAGTACCATAGCACTATTAGTACAAATTGTATTGATATAATCAATAATAGTCCTAATATTTAAAAGATTATTCTGTATGTTTCTCCCTTTTGGGCCACTAGTTTGATTTATATTAATAATTGGGTCAAGACACTTTTTGACCCTTTCCGTTAAACTTTTACTAATAATTTTATAATCTACATTAAGGAGTGAGATGGGTCTCCAATTTTTAAGTTCTTCCCTATTTCCTTTCCCCTTATATATTATTGTTATCATACCCTCCCTCATTGTGTTTGACATTTTGCTATTCCTAAGTGCTATGTTGTTATATAACCATTCTAAAATCGGCGACAATTCCTTACAGAATTTTTTATAGAAGTCTGCAGAAAGTCCATCTCTTCCTGGTGATTTATTTTTACCTAAATTTCCTATTGTCTCAACTATTTCGTCTTGTGATATAAATTCCTCACATTTGTCTCTATGTTCTGAGGTAATTTTTTCACAATTTGTCTCTCGTAAGTATGTTTCTATATCTTCGTCTGCTATTATCTGTGAAGTATATAGGTCCTTGTAGTAATTCCGTATATATTCTAATATTTGAGTTTTGTCTTCTAGTATTTCCATTCCCGTATTTAAAGTCTCTAAAATTTTCCCTCCCCCCCTTCTTAATTCCTCCCTTTTATGAAGACCCTCTGCATTTTCATATAATTCGGTAAATAGCCCAGCATTTATTCCCCTCCCTTTATTAAAAACTTTCTTTAATCTCTTTAATCTTTGTAATAATGTGTTTTTAATGCCCTGTATTGTTGTTGTGTTGATCAGATTTTCCAAGGCGGCTACTTCTAATTTAAACTTCCGAATCCTGAATTTTGAATGTTTAATAGCTATTTCCTTAAATTTGACTTTTAAATTATCCCATTCTTCAAAAATATTTATATTCCCCTTATTTTTAAAATCTGCTATTTCCTTAGTAATTTCATCTGTAAATTCCTTTGTATTTAATAGTTGATTATTTAATTTCCATGACCCCCTACCCCATTTAGTCCTTTTAAAAATCCCTACTTCTAAGAAAATTAATTTGTGGTCCGAAACTTGGTAATCTAAAATCCCTGAATTAATATACTTATTTGTGCCAAAACATGTACCCCAAAATTTATCTAATCTACTTGATGTATCCCTTCCTATAAAAGTATATTCCACCCTTAGTAAATTTAAACGTCAATATATGTCAACCAAATCCAATGAATCCATAATAAGTTTCATTGTGTCCCTAATATGTAAGTCACTTCTCACTAATTTCCTCGTCTTTCTGTCAATTCCGTCCTCAATCCAGTTAAAGTCCCCACTAATTATCAAATTTTCCCCAATAAAGTTGTCTAAGTACTCCTTTAAACGCGTTGCAAAAGCATTTCTCATATTACACACTGGCATATATATATTAATAAAATGACACTTCTCTATTTTTAAATGGATTAATCTCCCCTTAAAAAAAATACCCTCCTCTATCCTTTCCCATTTAATCCCTACTCTATTTTTAACCATAACGGCTACCCCTCCCCTTATATCTCTCCCATCAGGATCATTTTTTAAAACAATACAGTCCAGTTTCCGTTCAAGTTGTTCTTTAAGTTCATCAGTTAGTCCGTAATGTGTCTCTTGAAGAAAAAGTAAGTCAAAGTCTCCTATTTTTAGTAACTTATTAACTTTGTCTTGGTTTAGACCATTAATATTTATAGACTTTAAAAGGAAGTTTTGTTCCTCCATTTTAAGTTTTTCTCCAGGTGGCCGCTAATTTTTAAATGGATATAATTTATTGAGCTAATGTTAATGAGTAGTAGTGATATCTTCCCCACTTTGAGGGGAGCCTGGATCTATATTCTCCACTGTATTTTCCAATTCACTAACTAATATTGATAAATCACTGGTGAGAAAAGATGTGTACAATGTATCATTCAAATTGTCTTTTCCAGAGTCAGAATCAGTGTTAATGGTTGTATTTAAGGTGTCCATATTTGCATTGGATGACACATTTTCATCCAACACAGATTCTTCAGAAACTTCTAAATGTGAATTGTCAATCTCATTTCCATCTTTTGCCTTATTTGGTTCTACTGTCATACCCACAAGAGAAGGAGAAGGAGTCTCCTTCTCATATTTCTCATTGTGTTGAGGAATATCTTCATCCGAGGATGAAACGATTTCCACCTTCCTCTTTTTCTGCTTGGGTTGACATTTTTTTGCACTGATTTTGATTGGAGTAGATGTGGCTGTGGATATAACTCGCCTTGGTCTGGGTCCTTTTCCCTTAGGAGAGGACCCTTCACCCTCTACTTGTGGTAATATTGCAAACGGGTTAGAATGCGTAAACGCAGGAAATTGTAGTTGAACAGGTTTAGCTGCCTTCGCTACTTTTGCCCATGTGTTAGGGTTAGTTTCATTAGGAACATCAAGCAAAGGTACATTTGCTATCGATGTCCCCTGTGCGGCCATTCCCATGCCACACTCCCATGGACCATGCCCAACTTGTCCACATTTAAAGCATTTCCTGTCTCTTTCGCAGTTCCGATACCATGCTCTCAATTTAAATCCCAATACATAAAAGTATGGGGGAATTTTCTTTTCCTGACCCTCTTCTACTTTTACAATCCTTACTGCTGAAGTGACACCTGCATAACCCCAGTAATCTGCATATTTAGTTCCCTTAGCCTGAACCCCAAACCTATCCTTAAGTTTTTCCTCAATTTCCTGGGTGTCAATATAGAAAGGGAGCCCATGGAAATGTACATCCACCATTCTTGGACCTAATTCCCTTTCTATTGGTGGAGCAGCATGAACATGCATTGTGATGTTATTTACCCTAAACTCATCTACGTCCAAAACAGGGGTTTCCTTATCCCGGGGATACAACATAAAACGCTTAGGGCCAGCGTTTTGCAAACATACAATTTTTTTCATATCTATCCCCATCGCTTTGAATGTCGCCAAAATCTCGAGTTGTTTGGGCGTCTCATCCGATCCAGACACTAGGATCTGACACCCTTGGGGATGGTGTGCTACAAGCATATTATTATCCACCGTGCATTTGTAATACAAATTCAACCTGGACCTTGATCCCCTACCATCATGTGAAACTTGTTCCTGATGTGCCATTTGACACTGTGAAACAAATGAACCCAAAATATAGAAAATAAAAAGAAAAAACTATAAAGTGCAGTGAAAAACAAATTGAAAAAACAAGGTGAGTATAAGAAAAAACGTATTCCTTTTGTAGACAGATAAATTATAATCCAAATATCCACAAAGAACTCAAGTAAGCTGAAAACACACTTATTTAGCAAATTCGCTTGAATCCATTTTTTTTTTGGGGGTACCAGACAGATGCCCCCTCTCCCTATTGAAAAAACTAATAAAAAAGTTTATGTGTATGTGTGTTCCCCCGATATGTAGTTGGGTGTTTTTTTTATGAAATTTCATTTAATTTAAACTAACCTTAATTTTTTCCCATCGGGATTATATAATAATAGGAAGATATTTTTATCCTTAGTGTTTTTCTATGACATTTCCACCCGAACACAAGGGCTCATCATGGGTGTCTGTCTCATACTTCAAAGTTAACCCTGGCTAGGGGTTTCCTGTATCCTGTGTTTGCTATTTGTGTTGTGCTATATGTGTGTTGCTATATGTATTCATATGAATACTGTATTATTTTGTAAGGATAGCCATACTTTGTCAATTTTCCCAGTTTTCTAACCATATAATTACCTCTAAACGGTAATTATTCCAATATATCTTTTTTTTATTTCATTTAGTTAATATATTTTTTTATTAATTTTGAATTTTGTACAAACCATGGTGTCTTAATTTTAAATTAATTTGGTTGAACCCAAACTATTGTTTTACTGTTTATGATATTATGTTCCATGTTTTGTAATTTCCTTATTTATATACTAGATCACTTTGATCGAAATGGGATTCGTACAATTTCTTTATTCTTTTCGCACTTCACCCTTCTCGATACTATTTGTGATCTTTATTTATTTATCATTAAGTCCTTATTTTTTTCCAAAAGATTATTTTATATTTCCCTTTAAACGGGCTTTCTGTGTAGACTTGCACAATCTCCACAGAGTAAAAACATTTTCCACCAGTGATTTTGTATGATAGCATGCTTTTTTTCAAGAAAAGGAAAAGAAATAAAAAGGAAACAGATCTGAACTAAAGAGCCTATCTAATCCGTGAGTTGTTTTGTAGTGTATATGTCTCAGGTGAGTTTTATTCCAAACTCTTTCACGGGCCTGTCCACTTCGCGTAGCGCCATGTGATATAGCCCCGTGCTCTCATTGCTCGTACTTTCTCCTCCTGAGTTCCCTGAACCCTCCTTATCTAACATTTTCTCTATGATTTTGAAATGGACCGCATGCTATCATATACTTAATAATAAAGCCCGATATTTCTTCTAAAATTTTCCTTGTAAATATGCCATCTAGGTATAAAAGCTGTATATTGTCATATATTTGTTTTCGTATAATATTTGTGACAATTTTGTTTCTATCATTTAAAGTTATTAGACATTCAGTGATAATATGTTTTTTGGTAAAAAAGAAGTTTTTGCATAGTGGACATTTTGGCAACACTACGATCATACGCCGTCGCACTGCTATTTCCCCTGTCAACCATGCATCATGCATGTATTTGAACAAGGTACTTTGTATTTTAAGGGATCTGAGTTTGACCCAGTTTCCCCATGCCCTATCCCAGTTAATATTTATGTGTTTTTGCTCTACCTTGTTTTTGTCCTTATTTATTGTGTTTTGTACTAGCCATATGTATGTGCCTTTTGTATCAGTGTCCCAGAATTCTTTAACATCTCTATATTTAAATAATAAATCTTTTATTGATCTTAATTTCCTTGGCACTTCTAATAATTTAATTAATTTATTATTCCTATATATGTCGTTTCTCTGCTTCATAGAGAAACCGAAATAATATATATAAAGCCCTTGCCAAGCTATTTTGGGCTCAACTTTAATCTCCTTAAATCTATTTAAAATGTTGGTGTATTTAATTAGGGTGGGGTGGGGGAGACCTAGACCTCCCCTCTTCCCTTCCCTATATAAAGTGTCTTTGTTGGTATAATGGATTTTAAAAGCCCATAAATACTTAATAATATCGTTATTTATATGTTTTAGTGTTGCATTTTTTATGTCTACTGTTTTTAATTTGTAATTTAAGTGCACATACATATAGTTTTTAGCAGCTTGTGCTCGTTCCATTAAGCATAGTGGCAGTGGTGCCCAGATTGTCAAATTTTTCTTAATACTGTCTTTGATTTCTTTTAAATTGTTTTTAAGTTCGTCCTTCCCAAAATTTACCCCTAATGTTTTTATATTATCTTTAATAAGAAGAGCAGGCAGACCATGTTTCTTACCTCTCCAGCTTCCTATTAATAAAATTTCCGTTTTATCAGGATTTATCTTAGATCCTGAAACTTTTCCAAATTTGTCAAATTCCTTTATTAGTTCAATATAGGATTTTCCATCTTGAATAAAGTTTGTGCAATCATCAGCATGTTGTAGCATCTTAAGTTCTTCTTTGATGTTTGGAACTTTAATCCCTACAATATTTTGGTTATTTCTTACTTTGATGCTTAGAATTTCTATTGCTATTACATATAATAGCATCGATAGTGGGCAACCTTGCCTCACTGATCTTTGAATTTCAAATTTGTCCGTTTTTGCTCCATTTACCTGTACAATCGAGTTTATATCATTATACAGAATTTTAGTCCAATTTTGGAAATTTGCTCCAAATCCAAATTTTTCCAGTGTCTTATATATATAGTTTTGTTCAATTCTATCAAAGGCTTTTTCCTGATCAAGTAGTACCATAGCACTAGTATTACCAGTTATATTGATATGATCAATTATAGTTTTAATGTTTAAAATGTTATTTTGTATGTTTCTTCCTTTTGGCCCACTTGTTTGATTTATATTTATAATTGGGTCAAGACACTTTTTGACCCTTTCCGATAAGATTTTGCTAATAATTTTATAGTCAACATTAAGGAGTGAGATGGGTCTCCAGTTCTTTATTTCATCCCTATTACCCTTTCCCTTATATATTATTGTTATCATACCCTCCCTCATTGTGTTAGTCATTTTGCTATTCCTAAGTGCAATATTATTGAATAACCATTCTAAAATTGGCGACAACTCTCTACAGAATTTTTTGTAGAACTCCGCAGAAAGTCCATCTCTCCCTGGTGATTTATTCTTACCTAATTTCCCTATTGTCTCTATTATTTCGTCTTGTGATATAAATTCCTCACATTTGTCTCTATGTTCTGAGGTAATTTTTTCACAATTTGTCTCTCGTAAGTATGTTTCTATATCTTCGTCTGCTATTCTCTGTGAAGTATATAGGTCCTTATAGTAATTCCGTATGTAATCTAGTATTTGAGTTTTGTCTTCTAGTATTTCCCTTCCCGTGTTTAGACTTTCTAATGTTTTTTCTCCCCCCCTTCTTAATTCCTCCCTTTTATATAAGCCCCCTGCAGTTTCATATAGTTTGGTAAATCTACCTGCTTTTTTTTCCCTCCCTTTATAATAATCTAGTTTTAATTTCTCTAATCTTAATACTAATGTTTCTTTTGTGTTCTGTGTTGTTGTTGTGTTTATTAAATTTTCCATAGCTTCTATTTCTAATTTAAAGTTTTTAGCCCTTAATTTCGAATGTTTAATTGCTATTTTTTTTAATTTAACTTTTAATTTATCCCATTCTGCCATGATATCATTATTCCCTTGAGTTTTAAAATCTTCTATTTCCCTTTTTATTTCTTCTATGAATTCCCCTATATTTAATAATTTAGTATTTAATTTCCATGATCCACGACCACATTTAGTTCTCTTAGATATCCCTACTTCTAAATAAATTAATTTATGGTCCGAAACTTGATAATTTGATATCCCTGATTTTATGTATTTATTTGTTCCAAAACATGTGCCCCAAAAAGTATCTATTCTACTTGCTGTATCCCCTTTTGTATAAGTATATTCCACCCTTAGTAAATTTAAACGTCTATATATGTCAACCAAATCTAAGGATTCCATAATAAGTTCCATGATGTTCATTATTTCTAAGTCTGATCTTGTTATTTTTTTCATTCGGTCTATGTCATGTCTTACCCAATTAAAATCCCCACCTATGATCAAATTTTCCCCTATATAGTTGTTCAAGTACTCCCTAAATCCTGTTGCAAAGGCTCGTTTCATATTAAGAGAGGCTGGCATATATATATTTAAAAAATGACAATTCTCTATTTTTAAATGAATGAGTCTACCCTTAAAAAATACCCCTTCCTCTATTCTTTCCCATTTCATCCCTACTTTATTTTTAATCATAATCGCAATCCCACCTCCTTTATCCCTCCCTATATAGTCATTTTGAATTATAATGCAATCCAGCTTTCTTTCAAGTTGTTCTTTTAATTCGTCTGTTAGTCCGTTATGTGTCTCTTGAATAAACAGTAAATCAAAATCCCCTATTTGTATTAACTTATTAACCTTTTCTTGGTTTAATCCATTAACATTTAAAGACAGTACACGGAAGTTTTTTTCTTCCATTTCTGGTTTTTCTCCAGGTGGCCGCAAATTTTAGTGGTTATAAATTATTGACTATTGTTTTTTTTATTTAAGTGCTTGTATCTTCCCTTTTTGAGGGGAACCTGGGTCATTGTTCTCTGATTGAGTGTCACTTATGGGAATATCAAAATCACTGGTTATATTTGAGTAAAGGGTGTCATTGTGTTTCTCGTTTTCAATTTCGTTATCAATAGTTGAGTTGAGGGTATCCATGTTGCATATGTTTTCATTTTTTTGAGTGGAATCCACGTTGGAAACCACAGTTTCCTCTAGTTGTCTCTCACTTTCCCCAGATTCATTTATTTGATTGTCTGTTTCATTTCCCTTAGGTACTATTTCTATTGTATGAGAGGGAAGTATGTCTTCAAATTCCACAGAGGAAGGGAGTGCTTTGTCCAATTCCTCTGAGGAAGAAGACAGACTTTCGGCTTTCCTTTTCTTGTTTTGTTTCTTTTTTTGGTTCTTAATTGGTGTTGAGGTTCTTGGTATGGGTTCACTACTTTCAGACATGGTTTTTTCAACATCTTCACCTATCAGAGTTTCAAAGGGGTTAGCATGTGAAAATGTTGGAATGCTAATCTTGGTCCTAGTCTCTTTCTTATTTCCCACCTGAACCCATCCTATATTGGGGTTTTTGTTCAATTGTGGTTCATTTTGTACCACGTTAGCAAATGTGGGCCCCTGGGTTCCCATCTCTGTTTAACAATCCCATGGCCCATGTCCTTTTTGACCGCATTTACTGCACTTACGGTCCTTTTCACAATCCCTATACCACGTCCTAATTCTGAACCCAAGGACATAAAAGAAGGGAGGTATCTTTGCCTCTTGACCTTTCTCAACTTTGATTATCCTTACCGCGGACGTGATCCCAGAAAAACCCCACGAGTCGGCTAGTTTGTGCCCTTTGCTTTCAACGTTGAAACGCTGAAACATTTTAATTTCTAGTTCCATCGTGTCAATGTAAAAAGGTAATCCATGGAAATGGATTTCTACCATTTTAGGACCCATTTCTCTCTCTATAGGTGGGGCTTCATGTACGAACATCTGTATACCCTTCACCATAAAAGATTCACAATCTAGGATTGGTGTATCCTTCTCTTTTGGGTATAGCATGAACCTTTTCGGTCCTGCGTTCTGGAGTGCTATAATTTTGGACATGTCTACAGACATGGCCTTGAGGGCTGCTAAGATCTCCGTCTGTTTTGGAGTTTCATCAGCACTAGATATTAATAACTGGCAACCCTTGGGATGGTGTGCTGATAGCACATTGTCCTCCACAGTACACTTGTAATACAAGTGTAATCTAGATCTATTACCCCTAGGGAAATTTGGTCTATTTTCCTCATTTTGCTCCATTTTACTTGGATCCCCAAGTGAACAATGTTTAAATGAAAAAATGCTAAGTAAAGTAAAAAAAGAAAAAAAAGTGCAGTGAAAAATGTAACAATATAAATGTGCTATAAGAAAAACTATAAACCTTGGAGATAATGAATTGGGAATAATCCAAAATAATCCAATTTGCACTACAGACTAGCTTATCTTTCCTGTGATAAGACACGTTTGGTCTCGTTTTAAAGCAGCCGCTTGTTTACAAAACCCGTAGTAATGTAAAGACCCTTCACATATATTACAGCATTTATAGGTTGTTGTTCTCCGTATCAAGAACACGCTGCACGTGCGGCATAGAGCGAATTGTACTCACGATTCAGAAGTACAACTGCCCATATATATAAATCACCCTCGGGTATCGTAGTACACGATAAACGAAACCAGAGTACACATATTTCCTAAATAAAAACTGCATCATTCCGTGACAGAACGACAAGGTAGAATGGAAAGGAGCCTGGAAAACTGTTCAACAATCCGATGGAGTCAAACAACGAAGAGAAGCCGAACTCACGGTACAACAAATTTGGCTATTCAAAAACACACCATGTGGTATTCAAGAAATGCAAAAATTGCAAAACGTGTTAGGTCCATGTTACACCTTAAAAGTGCACTCTCAAGAAGTGGTAAATCTCTGTTGTTTCGAGACAAGGAGTTCAAAGACGGAAGATACGTTCGAGTTTATCATCACGATAAACATTTTGATGCGAGAAATTTGAATATAGTTATACCAATCACTAACAACACAATCGTTGCGGATCGAACTGCATAGGATGTTTGGATTCTCAAATTGATTTGGAATTAAGACAAGAACGAGTACATTGTCTACCTGATCAGAGCACTTTTGTCATCCCAGCTTCTTACTAGAACCATTTGAAGAAGCTACTGAAATTGTGCCCTAACTGTGGATCAAAAACACGTACCAATATTGAGAAATTACACGCTTGCCAAGGAAAGATATTGTTACACGCACAGGGGTATTCACTTGACCGAGCGGTGTCAAAACCCTGGCGCGAGTCACGCTAGAAGTCATATGTTTTCCCCAAATTTCCAAAGACTTCCATACAACTTGAGTTGTAAAATGGAAAGAAAGACGTGTCTGCTATAATTATTAATCTTTGCTGTAATCAATGGGCGACCCAGAGGAGACAACTTGCCCAAGAGTCCATTAACCGCACTTTAGCATGGTTTATCTTCATTATCATCCTATTCCCGTACCGCAAGCTCGTCATGCCATAGAAATTCCACTAGTATTCCCTTACTAACTGGGAAATATTTAACTGCGCGACCATAGGCCAGTCAATCCACAGAATTTCCGGCGTATCACGCTCATATACATACGCCCGTTTTCCACTATGGATACATAAAAGGTACCTACCAAGTTCCAACTTATTGATTCCATTATATTCCCCCCATAAATACTGCCATTTCAATCACATCACTTTTATACACCGCGGAATTTTAATATGGACTATGTTAGTACAGGGACAGTCATTCGGCTTGTACCCAAATTCACTACTAACGACCCAAGCATGGTTCAAATTCATTAACACTTACTCCAAATTTATTACAATATGATGTCACATTTGTCACCAAAGTGTACATTTGAAACACGAAGGCTTCATTCAGAACAACCATTTCAAACATCATGAAGAATACAATGACCAGAAGAAAAGCAATGTCATCGTTTCCGATTTCGAATGCATACAAGAGACCGGCATTCACATTCCTAACTTACGCATGCATCGAAGGCCTATATTTAGTCAATGCACTCACTATAGCAAGGAAGTGAAACAGTCTGTCCAGGATCAAACACGTTGGTCAATTTTGCCCAATGAATCTTAAACCCATCGAGACGTGCCGTCAAGTAGAACCTTTCAAAGAAGGTTGCATCACTGCCAAAGCGTGTTAATTTGCGTACTGAAAAACGATTCATGCCCGAAAACACACTGGTGGACATGAGTCCGCAAACGACGAACTTTGTCAAACGTCAATACTCGATCAAAGCCCTACACTGGCGACATTACTTGTGTGACAAGGAAGACAAATGGATCCAACTCGCCTGCAACGGTAGAGGCAAAAAGACTATTGTAACGTATTCGGGAGATGGCTGGGACATAGAAAACCCTAAAATCGTGTACGAGATCAACTGATGAATATTTCGCTGATGTCCCCTCTGCTACCTTCAATGTGACTCCAATAATCAGTTTTTACAACGGACTACGGACAAATTGTACGAGACCATTGTCAACAACGCTTGAAGTTAGAACAGCAAGGACACCAAGTGTTGGAAATGTAGGAACACGAGTACGATCATCGTTTGAAAACCGACTCCGAGTTTACATGCTTCTTTTAAAAATAACACGGTGATGGACCCAATAAACTCACTGGATAGTTTGTACGGGTAAGGGATTAATGACACCTGTTATTGTACCCGGCGGACGAAGAGAAAAGAGACAAAATCAAATATTTTCACGAGTGTTTGCTGTGTCCTCGCACGTGCAAATATCGTCAATTTCCCGTAGGGCATCCGCAGTTGATGATGTTACACACTGACCGGGGCAACATTCGACAATACGAAGGATTGATGAAATATGAAGTTTTACCTAGCACGGACTTGTGCCATCCGTTTTATCTCACCATTACCAAGGAAACCTGATGTTCCCTGTGCAACCAAGACCACCCTTGTCCCCTTACCCAGGAAAAACGAGCTCTGACATGAACGTGGGTCCGCGTGGAATTCTTTAAATCTCTGGACCTGGCCTGGTATACAAACTGTCAAAAGTGGACGAAATATACCACTTTCCCACGATATAACAATAAAATAAGGGTGACGAGATACAGAAAGACAATGGTCGCATACTAAGTAGTTTCCTTTTTAAACCAAAACAAGAAGCCGGCGGCTATCTTTCCTGGCGCAAACTACCGAGGACCAAAATAAATTCAAAGAGAAATACTGGAAGCTGTAAGACAGCATGTTAGACCACGAGGAGAAAAACTAAGGAAGGTGATCGTTTGCCAAAGTGATGCTGAATTGCTTGTGGGGTAAAATAGCACAACGACCGTCTTTACCCAAGATAGAGTATATATCCGAACCTTCCCGATACTTCCAGATAATTCACGATGAACATAATACTTAAAATACGTGAATATCGCTCGATATTAGTTAATTACGCAGAAGAACTGGACTTTGTAGAAGCCGACGAATTTGAAAATATCATTGCGTCTTACGTGACACCGTATGTTCCCTTAAATTTGTACGATGTTTAAGAATTATTAGGTGATTGTGTGTAGTATTTTGACAATGACAGTAATATATATGTCGATCGGTCGGACCACTGTTATCCAACATCGAAGGAGACCGATTAGGCGTCTGGACAGAGGAGCATCCCCATGACACGATTCTAACTTTTGCAAGTGGTTGTCGTTAGAATTACTTCTACTAATACTGAGACTCAAATGGCGACATGACATCGAATGTAATGGTAAAGGATTGACTCTCAATTGCCGCAACACTTGAAACGCCTGCAATGTTTTTATCTGGAAGCTTTAGACCAAAGAGCTGTACACACTATGTAAGATTGTAAGCCTTTGATGAGAATCCGTCACCGTTATTTCCCTCAGCGGCCAATACAGAGGCAACCCCACAATTACCTGAGGAAGAAGAGACACGAGATGCTGTTAAAACACCTTCACAGATCCCATTCCTAGTTTATCACTTCCCGCATTCCCCAACGAGAACTGAAAACTTGGGTTAAAACGATGATGCACAATGCTCCTTCGAAATAAATGAAAGAGGAGGAAAGGAAACCAGAAATGAAAAAAGAAAAGAATACCAAAGCTATCCCATTATCTCCACTACCAACAGCACTACCCTCGGCGTCTGAGCCTGTAGCACACCGAACACAAAACGGTTTCCAAACAACCACCATTTCTCTCCATCCAAACTAGTATCATCGATGAGTTGGTGACTTATTGACAGAAATGGAAAAGTTGTTAGCCAGCATTTATTACGATCTAGTACACACTGTAGTTTCGAGGGAGTTCCGAACTTGTATGGTGCTGCTCAAACTCGACTGAAAAGTCTTCGTTTACCTAATGTGCAGCGATGGTAACAAGAACAAGGCACGCAAACTTTACATAAACTAATTCAACAAAGAATTTTCAGAAGTCGCACTCAGATGAAAGTCATCGATCATCAATGGCAAGCCGATTTAGTTGATGTCTCTCCTTTAGCCACCTACAATCGTGGCTATATATATTTATTTTGTGTCATAGACGTCTTTTCTATCTTTGCCGGGGTCGTGCCATTTAATTCCAAATCGATCAGCAAGTCGGTATCATCCAGTTAGTAAAATATCATATTACAATGTGTTTGTGAATTTGTTCTATTAGCATTCTGTAGCGTAACAAATATATGTCGCGGCGCAGAAACACCCTGCTGTTATGCCATATGGCATGCAAATATACAATTATTAGTACTTTGAATACTATCTGTAGCTGTTGTTAGTCAGGATAGCAATGATTTACGACATGTATCCATAAATGATATTAATGTTGTCTCTGCTGCCATCGCTGAAGTTTTGTTATATTTTCTTTACCAGCAACAAAACCACCATCTCGCCAGATTGCATCATTATTGCACTAAAGGATCATATACGATGAAATTCATCTGAGGATATTTTACATAATTACGGACAAAACTAAATCGGTTGCTGACATTAATGGGACGTGATCTGAATGTAGATATCGGGCTGCAAATATCACAATTAGATTTTAGAAACCTATATCCGATGTATTACTTTTCGTTGAAAACCTCTTGATTTAGCAATGTTATTCAAACACACTTCCGATCTCGTGTATCTCTACCTGTTGCACCAGAGCCTCCCAAGTATCCCCAATTACATAGCGACATCTGTTATACTCAGCGACAAATAGATGTTACGCGAAGGTTTTGGTAGACAAATAAGAGTCATTCATACACTAGTAGAAAACGTATAAATGTTTCCAAATGTATAACACAATTAGATCACTCGTATTATTATACATGTCATACGTCACGTTAGTGTTACTCTGGCTCCTGGTCAGATTAAAAACCTTCCATCATATTCAGCTACAAAAAGTGGAACTACCATATCGCTAAAACACGATCAGATCACAGATGGTCAGAATAAACTATCACTGTCATCGCGTCAGATTAAGCATTTGAATGATGCAAAAATAAACGACTACAGGTGTCAAGTTTACTCTCCTCGCGAGTGCTATTTCCGATATAGTTAAATCAGCTTGTAAATTTCCACTTCTCGCGACTATACCAGCATTGATTGTCGCGGCCGCCTCTGCAGTGGCGAAAATCACAAAAATCAAGGCAGTCCGGACAGCGTCTGGAATGGCACTAAAGAAATCAACATGACAAGGATACAAAAGACGAAGGGGTTTAAGGTTAGCAGGGAGTAGTTTCACTTATGGAAAGACCTGAGATTACCAGTGAGTCTGTTCATTTATGGAAGCGGCCTGAGATTACCAAGGTATATGTAGCTAGAATAAACCAAACGAGTATATAATAAATTACATACCACTAAGGCAATTCGATTTGTCATCTGGGATAAATCTAATGCTTTTTTACCGCATCGTTCACGCTTATCGTTAAGTGCTGATCTATTATTTTTGGTTGTAATAGATTTTAGTTTATCTATCGGGGTACGCGCTCTACATTTAACACAATATAGATCCATATTATATATTATATATCATGAATGTAATTGATTTTTCAGCGACAAGAACGCGAGAACCGGTTGCACACTGTCCAGTGTTACCAATGTATTAAATAACGATTATCATAGGTCCATCAGGAAGTTACTGAATATGACAATAAGATGGCTAATATGGGATTGCACCATCTGAAGACGATCCGGCCTTTTACGATGTGTAGAAATAGCTTAATGAACATTCAAAATCGTTGGATAAGCGCGGTTTTGATGTTATCAAGTTTTATCACTGATATCAATGATGTACCAAGTATTGATGATATTAATGAAAGTATTAATAATTTAATTATATATGATGATGTAATGCTGGATAAACAATCAAATCCAGCAAAACCATTTTCTCGAGGTAGACATACAAATACGTATGTGATTTATGTACCTAAGCGATATACACAAATTCCAAAAGTGATCAGAGATAACTGTAATAGTATTGCTGTGTTTAATGGAGTTGATACGTATAGATTAAGAAATATTCATCAGACCTGATGTAGCGGAGATTACGACTATAAACGTTTTATAAATTTCTTTAGTCATGCTCAGTCAACTGCACATGGATTTATAACAATAAATGTACATGATCCAAGATCAAGATATCGAATCGGTCTTGATAAACTATTTGGATTAAACTACAACAGCAGAGGGGTGTGACCTCTATTAGACGTGTCCATTTGTCAAACAAACACTTCCTACACTATCGAAAATTATAACGGCAAGAAAGTAACATAACTAAACCGTAGGAGAACTCTCGGTTAGTTAGGAGCTTTATTGTTTGTTTCTCTTTCATTTTGTTCTCTTCTCGATTTTGTATGAAGTGTTCGTTGAGCAAATATTTGCTTCTATTATGAGGTGGGCTTACCCTATATGCTATTTCTTAGATACACCTTCATCCTTGTACAAGTATGTTTACCGCAACTCAGCTCAAACAGTTTGCACGACAGCAATGTATATATACCGTACAAGCTAGCACCTTAGACCATTTAGCATCCTGGACAGCTGATGGCGGGAAAAGTAAGCTGATTCTACGATGCTGGAGGGGGAGGAGATTGTCATTGTTTCGTATATTCTATAGATGGAGGCAATATTCAGTCAGTATCCAAGTGGCTGTCTAGTTTTAGGTATGATTCATGATTAAACATAAATGATGAAAGGTCAGAACTATCGGAATTATATTCATGATGCCATACTATTTTATTTCCACTTTCGTGTTTGTAAACAGAAATTTCACTTCCTTCCCAATGCATGAATTTTTTAAAAACATCATGAGGAAACAATCTAGGCAAAGGTCTCCAACAATGCCAGCTGAATCTTAGTATTGGCAAACTAGCCAAACTAAGCAATGACATTCCTTTTCAAATCAAAAAGACTCAAAATGGCATAAATATTACGAGTAGAAACAAATTGTTTACTCTTCTTCATGTAAAGGAAATTATTTGTCAGAGAAACTTAGCAACTCATGCCATCAACACGCATCAGGCTTCTAAATGCATTCAAAATACATTTATCATTTAAAACTGTATCCAAAATAGTGGCAACTAGTTTAGCAAGTCAATGAGTATTTAAGTTAACACAAACATACTTTCACATTTTGGTTCCAACATTTAAAACTGCACACATCTTAACAAAATATCAAATGAATCTTATCCTCAAAAAAGCTACGGTCATTAACCTCTCCGTCGAAAATAATGTGTCGTACTTTACCTTGCTTCTATTTTCATTGGCAGTACTAGTTTAGGCTTTTATTTGTCACAAACCATTGTTTTATTTATCACGATTCCGTAAGCATGCGGGTCGTTTGAGCAGCCATTTGTACGTTGTATAGATACAAAATCACTGCAGTGCATAGAAAATTATTTTGAGAGCACATTAAATAATGGAATCAGATTTTAAAATGGTACAAATTTGTGAGAATCAGACTGTGAGTTGAAAGTTAATTACATACTGTTTTGGGGCTTTGTATTAGATGAAATTAATAAGGAGATCACAATAAATACTGAAAACAAAGGAGTGCTGAAAATGCAAATGTGGAAGAGAATGAAGAAGACAATGAAATAGGAGATGATTGATGAATCACAAATGAGAGAACACAAATTGACAGGAGACCATTCACAATTTGGCAACATAGATGTCAAATGGAATTTTAGTTTTGTATGTGTTGGTGGTGGCTGTAATTATTCCAAGTAAGTTCATAATTGGTTTTGTGGATTAGTAATGACAAGAGAAGCAATTTACTAAGGAATTATTTCCTTTATTTATCAAGGAGTCTTACTGCTGTATATTGCATAAAATTAGTAACACTTTGTATGTACCTTTATTGAAAACAACTGTGCCACGTTTCAGATTAACTGCAGAAATAGAACAGTAAAATATAACAAATTTATTGAAATCTGATACCTCTGTAAACATCAACCAGTAAACTAGGCATTCGCAATGTAAGGGCTTGGCACAAAATGTGGAAAATATTAGTTATGAATATAGGTCTAGGTTAATGCTAATATAAGTACCAAAAAATATAATCCTATACAGGGCTTGAAGACTACTGTAGTCTTAGGTCATGGACCGCAATTTGCAGATCATCCATGTGTATGCAGCACGTTTGGTTCGTGGATTTTTATTATTTCTTAAATGTTTCTTTCAGCTGAAAATGTGCTTTTATCCAACATCTTAAACGAGACATAATTAATGATGCAAGTAGAAGACAATTCATAGTATAACATTTGACATGATATATGAACATGCTATATACTGATTACTAATAGTTTTAGCTTGATTAATAGTATTGAATTGTCACATGTTCCATGTTCTTGGAGCTTGCTATGGTGTCAGGAAAGACTAAAATATGTGTTTCGCGGAAGGGCTAGAAACATATCAAGTCCGAAAAGGATTTAACTTATAATAAAAAGAAATGTATTTATATTCATTTTTATAACTAATCCATACATAGATAATGTAACAAGGAAAACACATAGTACTTGTACTATTGACAGAATAAAATATACCCATTTCAATCAACAAGACTGATTTCTTTAATTTAAGTCTTCCAGTGAAAGATAATAGAGTGGATGAAAAGTTGTTAAATTTCGCTTAGATATCTGCAAACTATCGTCTATATTTTGATCACGTCCCGTAAATGTCATCAAATCATAGTCATGTACTACGTGATTATTTTCAAAACTTTGCAAAATTTCTTCAACGGTTCTTGATGTCCATTTATCCTCAAAGAAACCTCACAGAATATTCAAACACCAATGGAATCTTCTCAGGCATTTGCTTGAAATGCGATAAATACATGTCGTTGCACTGAAACTATATGTATGTTACGTTATCTGGGATATGAATAACTGCATTACTTTGAACAATATTTGTGTTCTTCTTTAACCATGCTAATCGTGATTCACGAAGAAAAATATTTTTTGTTACTCGACGATAGATAGAGTCACTACAGGCATTCACAAGGACAGTTTTGTCAATCTTACTTATCCTGCATCAACTACGTTGGGTCGCCATATTGCATCAATGGTCTAACATTTCTACAAAAGCCACTGAAGTGGAATAGAGAAATCGCACATAAAACATGTTCTTCTCCATTTGACATTGATCTATATGCAACGAATCCCATGCTGAAATTATCATTCATCGACGCAACTTTAGTTCTAGCTGCATTCATGGTTACATTTTCGCCTTCCGGATGCTCTCTTGTATCCTTTGCAAACATCATTGATTAACCACCTAATCTCGAGTAATCATTGGAATAACTTGCCAGACCTAATAATAGTGTGGCAATATCAGCCTTTTCGAGACACGATTCAATATTTTTCCATCAATCATGTGTGTGTTTATGTTAAATAACGCCATAACGCAATTCTTAACGATGTAAAGGTCCGTTCTCTATAATATGTAGTCAAACGCATACCTTCGATATCAATAAATGCCTCAACAGGCAAGACATATATACTTGTATCCTGAACGTGTAGCTTAATTATTCCACGTGCGTTAGGTACACGTGCATCACAGGAATAATATTGATAAACACGCACATACTCACCTATGGGAACTGTCGCATCAATGTTAAATGCTGTATCAGATATACGTTTAAACATTTGTTTAAATATATGTTATCGTCTAACACGAAGACCACTTCCTGCTATCAGACTAACAGCTATATTTATTTATCTTTTCTGATATTGGTAACCTAGACAATTACGTTTATTTTTTATTTGCAGCTTGATTTATTATTTTACTAACATTTGCTGGTATCTCTTCAGTGCTTCTCATTTTTTCTGCTGGTTGAAATTTCTTCGTATTTATTGTGCTGGTCTATCCCTGATTGCCAACACCCTACCAGTAACATTACCAATAGCACAAGTAACAACGTCGATTAGCTTTGATTTCTAGCTGCTTTGCAAGTCATCAACGATTTTATAAATAAGAGATCAACATATTAATATCCACAATACCGCCTTAAATAATCGTTGAATAATATCAGCTGACTCATTAACGGCTCGTCAAATATTCTAATCGATGTACATAAGAAAGAATGTTGTTAGGACAATTAATAATAATAATAATAATAATAATAATATTATTATTATTATTATTATTATTATTATTATTATTATTATTATTATTATTATTATTATTATTTCTATCCTTCTTCTTCTTCCTCTTAATATTATAATTATAATTATTATTATTATTATTATTATTATTATTATTATTATAATAGATATTATAATATGTCACGTTGCCCTGTCCGCGATAGTGAGAGAGTTGAGGAGTAGGAGGACAAGGAGTTGAGGAGGTGAATAGAGAAGTCAAGAGGAGAAAGGTATTTGTAGCAAGTATGGAGGAAGAAGATACGGAGGTGGAAAACTAGGATAGAATAAACTGTTGAGTATAATACAAGGACATGTGGAAAGCTATCTCACACTACATATCAAGTGATGTAATAGGATGTTACAGGGTCGAGAAAAAGATGAGTTATTGGGAAATTATTGTCATCGATTTTTAAATTAAATTATATCAAATTGTTATTCATTTTGAATCTCACCTTTTTGTGTACTATAAAATGAAACTGTCGGCATTGCTTACTGGGGGCTCAACGCTTTTACTGTCTCTATCATCAATTTCACTTCCTTCAAAATCGAGCCTGGCTACGACTTCCATAATGTTTTAAAAAATATTAGGAGTACCCCACCCCTACCTCAATAATCCAGCCACATCATACAATTAATATCATTTATTATGAACAATGCAATGGTAATTATGTGGGTAGATTTTGTCTGTTTGCATGAGAACATTGTTTAAATATTTTAGTCCAGTCACATTATTTTGCATAGGTCTACATAGGAAAAGTGTAATGTTTCTTTTATCCACGTTTGATGCAGATTCCATGCACAAGGATTTATGCTGTTTTATAGTTGTTGTTGCAGTAATATGCTTGTTTACGATGAGGTTTCTGCATAATGAGTGATGCAATTATTGTCACAGTAGAAGATTTTAAAATCAGTTTTACTTGGTAGTGCAGACACTTGATTTCAAACCACTAAAATGGACATTATTATTCATCACTTCATTTTTTCTGATATTTTGCTTCATTGGATTTGTTGTGTTTTCCTATTGAGAGATAATCCTGTCATCATATTATAGACTCCAATCCATTCGGAAAACTTTAAGGATTAAAACATAACACAGTTTCCAGAAAGAAAGAGTCAAAGCAATATGTATAGTTTTATTCTGACATAGCTCTTTAGTCCCTGAACAATAACCAATTATAAAGTTTAATCATTTGGAATTACTTATGCTCACACACAAAATAATCTCACCCGTGTCACAGAGATGTTTACTGATTTCGCTATCCTACTTTTCTTGTCTCAGTCTTTGTCCTTCTACTAGGACTACTTAATCAAGGGATGTAACCATTATTGTCACCTTAATCAAGGGACATAACCATTATTGTCTTCTTCTGGCCTTGATGGAAATGATTTCCCGTCAAACAAATTCCTACACTTTTTGAAATTTAACAAAAACACATTTTGTGAGACAAAGAAATCAATTACAAAAGGAAGATTAAAACATCAGGATGAAAGGAAAGAAAAAAGAAAACGAACTACAGGCTAGGGAAAATATTGACTCTTAACGGTAGGAGATTAAACTTTATTAATACGTACCACCCACTGGGTATATATTTCAAGTAGGCAGTACATTTCTTGGACGAAGAAAGTTTCCAAAGGTTTGCTAAACTTGAAGAAGTAATTTCTGCAAATTCACCTAAGTATAATGCAAACAATCATTTCTTTCTTCTCAATGACTGGGAAACGAAATAAAAAAGAAAAATAAATGTTTCCGTGAAACCCAATTTACGTTCGTTAGAGAAAATACAAAATCAGAAGTGTAAATAAAAAATGCCCGCAGGAATGAAAGAGAGCAGAATTACCGAAGTGGGCGAACAATTTGTCACAAATTTTTGTTTCAGAGCATGAAAATGTGAATACCTAACATAATACATTGATACATTGAGACAAAACTACTAAAAGAATATCTGGAAAAAACAATATGACGTGTTGTATATATATATATATATATATATATATATATATATATATATATATATATATATATATATATATATATATATATATATATATGAATTGCCGTTAACTGACCTAAACAAGAATTTCTCAAGATTTATTTTTCAAATTAGTCAGAATAATGTTAGTGAATATGATTGGTAAAAAAGCATATGTATTGACTGATAAGAAAAAGATCAAATTTAACGAATAATGTATGAGCAAAGATCAGGATGCATAGTGCAATTGAGATAATTTCAGAGTGCTATAAGAGAAATGAATTTGTGAATTAGTTCATGAATTAATAACTAATTACCAAAACAGAAATATTATATAATGAACAATAATATTTTTCATAGTCTTAAAACCTCAATTACCTTATGAATTAAAGAACTTGACTCACAAAAAGTGAAAATGAGAGACAGCGAGACAATATTACCATAGCTAAAATGCTGTTTATAATTAAATATTAATTACTCTAAGTATGATATGAAATTATGAACAATATCTGAGACAACACAGATTAAACTGCAGCTTGGTTTATGGCCCTAAAATGTATCAAGCCCGAGAGGCCCTAAACAGTTTACAGAAAAATCTGAAGACGAAAGGATCAGGAAATGAATCGAAAACTTTGGAGGGTGTCACTGATGATGACACAAATAAACTTTGGGCGCAGCACACTATCCATTTTAGTGAACCCTTTATGGTTTAATAATACTTTGCACATTGGGTATAGAGAGGGAGTTCAGATACAGAAACAAAGTGGGGAGACATATCAATAAAGCATGATTGCAAACTACAATCTTTAAGAGTTTAGCGACAGACAGATGAAGATGAGGGCAAAGGAGGACATAAGAACACGAGTATAACAAGATAACGAATGGAATTTCTGGATTCACAGCAGAACACTTTTGACAAAATAAATACAGTGTTTAATAAGGAATAAATTGAATAAGCATAAAATTATTCATACGTGCGTGTATATTTAATCCGAAAATTGGATTAATTAACGTAAGAACGCACAAATGTAATTATGATAAAACATAAGCAAATTACTCTTCAAAACATAAACACAGGGTGAATGACTCACGGTGGCTAATCAATGGGATTATGGATTACTCAGCAAGAAAACAATGTAGAATTTTACTCATGCAGTAAAATGAATTCAGTCATAGTAAAATTATGCAAATGAAATAGGACATATATACAACTTATCTTTACAGCCTCGAAAAATACAATCGGTTTTACAAACTCCAAAATTAGCCCACAGGTACGTGATTATTTGCGTGGAAATACACTCCATGGTCAGAACGCTTTATTTCAACTCCACGGCTCATAAAGTTCACGTTAACAGTTGCTACGATTACTTCATGTGGTTATAGCGTGTATTACTACGATAACTTGGAATGTCCAGGCCACCATAGACACAACGGACTCTCTTGACTCTGGACTCTCCAGACACTGGACAGCTGAAAACATATCCAATACCTTGTAGTATATGTGACATGGGCAGAACAATGCAATAATGTTATACGCTGTAAGTAATTCAGATTATATTACCGGCACAATAATTGCAACAACAAAAAAACAAGTTCAGAGATGAACCTAATCTTACTCGATAAGAATCCTACTGAACTAAACTATTTTCTTAAAAATATAGCATTTAATTACTAATATAAATCCTTTGCTAAATCGTAAGCAAGATTATAAATATGTGCATTATTCCGAGTAAACAAAAGCTACTAAACGTATTAAAGATTGACGTGGTAGTACAATAGTGACATAATATATAGAAAGAAAAAATATACTTGCATACCTCTACAGTTGGAGATATGCAATCCTTATAGTAGACCGCTGACTACAAGACAATCCAAATGTAAGGAGGTTTACATACAGTGAGGTATTTATACACATATATTTTCTGTGCACTGACGGCATTCAGTTCTTCCCATCGAAAATACCTCGCACCAATTTAATAAATACAAACAAGGTTTATACAATCCCGTGACAACTAGAATTGAAAAGCCAAGGATATATACTAACCATTTTTTTCCAGATTAGTGTCTCAAATGATATTAGTAACCCTGATTACCCATTGTTTTTACCCTGCCCCTGTAAATCATGTGCATGCACTTGGGGCAAATGGGCAATGGTTATATGTGCAGCAATGAAAGCTGAAATCACTATGGGAACAAATGTAGGATACAAGTATCATATGGCAGTGAGTTCGATGGAACAATTGCAAAGTGTTTTCTCGTCTAACGCGATCTCCATCTCTCTTTAAGTGTGGACATCATATGATCTTGTGCCAAGGAATTTGCGTCAAGGAATTTATGTCAAAGGTAGTTGTGTCAAGTGAACATACAGAAACTGAGTTTGAAGCCAGTAGGAACTTGGCAACAGTTTGTTTTTAAAGCGAAACAATCTCGTGCTTCATTCACTGATATTGATGGCCCATCGTCTCCCAGTAATTTGGATGGGAAAAAACATTTATTCCACGAATTCGTTAAGGCCAGAAGAGAAGAAGACCATTTCGAAGACAAGATCATTAACATGGATGAAAGTCCAATGTACTTTGATTTCATTCCTGGACAAACTTTCTAAAAGAAAGGTGTTATAAGTATGAAAATCCGCACGACTGGTGCGGCTGAAAAGCATCTAACCATATTACCTGTAGTTTCTGCAGCAGGATATGTGTTACCGCCAAAGATTATGTTTGGCTGTGTGAGGGAGATTATGGCTCAGTAAGGATGGATCGTACGTGTACAGAAGGGTTGGGTTGTTGAGGAGGTTATGCTGGAGTGGATTAAATTAGAACAGAAAAGGTTCTCATATATACAAACGATTTATTCTTACATGAGAACCCTTTCTTATCACATTTGCATATAGGAATAAGAGTGTCAGTAAACAATATTTACAAATCTGTTTTTTCTAAAGATTTCGTCAATAATTTTTACGTTTGAGTGCATATTCCAACATGTATATATGGAATTATTTAGAAGGTGTTCCGCAACATATGACTTTTAAAAAAGTTTACGTGTTGCAAAACATACAGTACTCAAACAGAATTACTCTGAAAATAAATGTGTGGTATCCTAACAAATACGGTGTCCCAACATATATGGTATATACGGTAAACCCAGTACCAACGGAATTAATGAAATCTACACAGTATTGATTATAATGTGGAAATATACACAGTACCGACTGAAATATTGAAATTTACAGCATGGACAGAAATGAGCTTATATTCCACAACTACTACAGCTTGAACCTGGCGAAGAATTTCTTGTTGCATTATCATCTTTGGTGAAACAAACATGACATCAAAATTGCAGGACATACCGGAATTGATCGTTTTAATCGAACACTTTCTGGCCGGTAATATGAATTTCAATATGCAAAGGAAATAGTTAAAGAATATATGAGATCTCATGAATGGGTTACAAGACTACTAAGTGTGATAGATGCATTACAAAATGAGTATACTGGTGCAGTTTATGTGAAACCTACCAAAGCGAGTACAAAACAACATACCTATACAACATGTTTTATTCAAAACAACCAGTATTAGGTAGTGTAACTTTAACTTGAAGGTGGCAAAGCAAACATTGACTGAACCTATTGTGGAGTGTAACTGTACATACCATTTCAATTGTCTTAAGATCTCCGCGTAGACCTCTCTATACTTAACTGCTTCTCGACGAGGATTTGTACATTTACATTTACATGTAATTCCCGAATATACACAATTACCAAAGTCTTCAATTAACTAGCGCCTCGACTTCAATTACACTCAGGATAGGTCATCATTGCCTTAAGCGTGTTTGACCAAGACCACGATTAATTCTGTCTACGGTAAATTTGCTTTAGATCATTATTTGAATATTCCCACAACATTGCTGTGTAACAACTTGCACAATGATTATTATGTCGTTGTTTTATTGTCATGATAAATTCAGCCTCAAGATCAAAGTCGCATTTATTGTTTTGGTCACATTCTTTAGAGCACCCAATTTGTTTACTTAGTTTATCATCGCTATTGCCAGCAGTTTGAGTGTTATTATTTTGTGTGAAGATCATGAAATCCTCTGTAACCGAGATATTCATTTGTTTAGAGAGAATGCCTGTTAGATTTAATTTGAACATTTGATACGATCATCAACGATCATGCTCAGGAATATCAGAAATAGTTAATCCTTGAGATGAATGAATCGTCATTGTGTTTGCTAACGCCCATGGAGTTTTTTTCTATAATGCGCTCTAAATAACACTGACCGGAACTAGAACGATACAAGTTTACACGAGATTTCGAATTTCTTACGATCCTGATAAATGATCTTCAATATATTTTGTTTGCGCGTATCTGCTGGACGATAACTAAATGGTACAGATAGATTTGAAATTTGTTTTTTTATGCAACATAAAAGTTGTTGTCAAAATTGATCACAAACTTATCTTCATACTTGAAACTATCAAATCATCAGGTCTCCATAAATTCCAAAAATCATTGACAGGAGTTTCTGAAAATATGTCACGCATATTTAACACTTTACTAAATACTAGTAATGTTAATTTATTCGTTTGTAGTCTGATTTATTTATTAAGCTTTCTTAATTCTAGCGCTTATTTTTCATAATAATCTATTAAACCTTTCAGCCATTCATACGCAGGCAGTCCAATAAAAGGTGTTCGATGTCGATGATCGCGGTGCATTATCACATCAGTAATTATTCTCAACATTAAGTCAATAAATATGTTTAGTACATCCTTAGATACTGTGCATATTTCATTCCAAACTATAATACTTGGAATGTATATTCACCCATTCGCCCAGAAGTTAATTTATCTCCACCGGAACCAATATTTTATGTGTATGATTTAATTCCTCGTTCGCTCATTTCTTTGGCAAGTCCTATCAATGCGTTTGACGAACTCACATAGGTTTTCATTATTGGAACATGAAAATATCCACACGAATACAGGATCGCTTTTACAAATATTTTCGATATCATCGTCATAAAATTCGACAGTTCAATTTCGGGGAAATATTGTTACTGCATTAGTCCACACATGCGCATTGTGATCGATAACTTCAATCGAAGCTCACTTTGATTTATATTTTGAATCGTATAAAATATATGCTATTATCGCCTTTACTATTATGGGAAATTGTAGATTATTTCCTTGCTCAGCAACGTCTTTGATCGATGGTCGGTATCTTTAAATATTTCTGCCCACGAGTCTATTTTATCTGCGTCTTAGATCCGCTAAACGTGTTCAAGGAATCACATTTGTGAAATGTTTCGTTACTCCTTCTGCTACACAATTTATTTTCGAACATTTCATTGGTTGTAGATCATCAGCGCTGATTTATCATTCAGCGGATACATCCCATAAACAACCACGCTCAGAGTACAAGCTATTTCATAATGAATGAATGAATGAATGTTAAATTAAAGTGAACAGGCCACGAAGGGCCATTATTCACACTTTTATCGTTGAAAAGAAAGTTATTTAATTTTTCCCGTGGGGTAAGGAATTGTGCCACATCCCCACGGGGGGTTATGCACACAGTATGCTATTTAATTTGATCGTCAGATCGCGCCCCTATTGAGGGACTATCGACATGAATGTAGGACGTTGGTGAGTGGGAACGGATCAAACACGCACTCAACCCTATGAACTAATCGGAAGGTTTGTACTAGAGGTACAATGGCACCAAATAATGACTGGTGGAAAATGGTTTTCACGTCTCGTGATGTTGAGGGTTCTGGTAGCGAGACATAAGGAAAAGATCTGATAAGCCAGACCATATATGTCGACAGCCTTGAAACGTCCTAGCTATACTGGTTTCAAATCAGGTCCAGTTTTACTAATGAATGGAAAATATACCAATAATGTGTAAGCTACGTGAGTAATTAAACTCCTAACATACCAATGTTTCTAGTACCCATTGTACGTATTGTAAGTCCCTAACAATTTTAATTCTAGAATGTCTGTGCGACATATGTAGGTTGGTCAATGTTAGGTTATATGGATTGTGAATTTTGATTGGCAGTGTTTGAAATTGATCAAGTTAGGTTTCTCAAAAGAGCTTGTCAAATAGAGCTTTCGTACCAAATGAGAGCTCTGTAATGTCTAAATCGCAATAGCCCTTAGAAGGGCTTTCTGGTGGACGGTTACGCAATGGTAACCAGTCTTTCCTCATTCTGATTTGTTTGCTCCGGTGTCCTCCTGTCGTCTCTTGCTCCTTGGGCCTCCCTTCATTGTCAGCACCGTTGTCCTCCTCTCTTCTGGGTATCTAGATTTAAAATTGTCCCTATCAGTTTGGAAATACTCTGTGCTGTTGTTACAAAAGTGTAGACAGTCCCATGTGACAGCCTATTAATGCGGATGTACTAGTCCCGCATTCCTGATGGTTCGAGGTTCCGTACCACCTTGTATTTCTGATTTAGTTTAAGAGAATACTGACTAACTGGTATTTGGATGCAGCATTGTGCCGCTGGGTCTGATGGTCTTGGTGTTTTATGTATATGGAAAAAGTTAGAAATAGATAGAGAGGAGTGTTGATTCCTGGATGATGGTATCCATAGTTCACCCTTTTGTTCTTGTACCTGATGTTATTTTCTTAAATGCTTCAATGTTTATTTCTATATCTTTTATTATCCCTGATGCTTCATCTCATTCTATTTGGGTTTTTTAAGTGTGTATCCCGTGAAATGATTGGTCAATGAACCCATGTGTCCTCATTCTGGGGCTACAATTTACTTCTTAAGGTTGTTATAAATTTCAGAATTGGTTTGTTATTTAGGTGTTTTAGTAGCCCGTCAAATGATTGGTCAATTAACCCATGTGACCTCATTGTGGGGATACAGATTGCTCCTTAAGGTTGTTATACATGTTAGAAGTTTCGATTTATTTAGGTGTTTAGGCAATGTTTCTATAGTTTTTCTATTAGCCCTGTTGTTTTAAGCAGTTCAATAATATTTTTGAATGTTCCTTGATGGTTGGTGTTAGTTAATTGGATTACTTCTGGGTATGTACTTGGTACGGCAATGTTTAGCTGTTTGGATCTAAATTTGTCCCTTTCGTTTTTGTTTTTGTACAACTTTTGAAGATATGGTGTAAATATTCTGGGGTGTTACAATCGTGGCAATTAATGTTATGTGGGAAGGTTTCTATTTATTTTCCAAAGCTGTTTGCCGGTTTGGTTTTTCCTATTATTATTCTATTTATTTTAGCAGCAGAGGAGGTGGACAGACCAACTTTTGTGGCGTCGACGAGGCTTCCTGCTCGTTAATATTTAATAGAAAGGTCTATTTGACAAACTGAGGCTTTCTAGTAAATATATAATAAAAAGTCGATTTGGTTCCTTGTAGGGGTCCAATGGCAGAAAAAAGACGCCATTGTCATTGGAATCCACCCCCTCTGCTGCTATGGGTTAACAATTCTTTTACGATGAAAATCACTACGATTTCACAAACAGACTAATTTGTAGAACCTCACCTCGTAAATCAATTAGATTATTAGACTGGTCGGTGAGTCTGAAATTAATTCTTGTTAGCGAATTATTATGACATCGCATATAGACTGGATTAGTTGGATCCTCAATAATTAGAAATCCTGAAGGAGCTCTTGGTGCAAATGAATATAGAATATATCCCTGCTGAGCTTGATTTGATCGCTCGAGATTTATTTGATAGCTTCCTTCGATAACATCACATACTAAATTCAATGCAATCACCGGGGATATATTGACATTTTGAGAGGGATATGTCTACCGCCTCCGTATGGGTCATTATTATATTTGAGAATTATAGTTTGTGATTGTGGCGATTTCTTCCATGCGTCATGGATTTTTTATAAACCTTCTTCGTTGGCGTATCTAAGAGATTCTTTTATCACTGGGACATTATGTCCTGGAATCTTGAAATAAGGAATATATCTTATATATATATTATATTTCGTTGCAAATTCTGTTCTTGTTTTAGGACTATCGTCACCTAAAACCTCTTGAATAATTCGTAAATTATATGTTTCCATGTCGTCGATGATTTTATTGCATGTGTCTACAACGCTGATAAATTCATCTCTGGTGAGAGTACCAGACTCGAGAGATACTAACAGCAACTCAAAATCAGTATTCATTGCTGTGAAATTTTTAACGATTTCATCTTGTCGAGTTTGATAATATCTATTAGCGCGATCGTCTATTATTTCAGTGCAAATTTTGACTTATTGTATTCGTCATAACTTTTTATTGGATTATCAGATTTTATTCTGTCGGTGACATAATCGGATTTTTGTGGTTCAGGTGGTATGTTAACTTATCGAGGTGGGATTTCTGGCCATCCCAGTATTATTCTTATAGAACTCTGATAGATATCTACGACATAACTTGGTGAGTTTATCTCGATCGCAGATGATAATGTCGGCTCGTGAACTGTTATAACGATTTTCGATTCTGCTCCAGTAATGGATTTTATTCTGCGTTGAAATTCAGCATTGATTTGTTCGATTTGGTATGACCCAGATGGCAGCGAAACGACGTTCCAGTCTGGTATCCTGTCTTTACGATTTTGATTCGCAAAAACTAAGCTGTTATTCGGTTGCTGACAGCTAAATGCTACCGATCTAATATTATGCCAACTATGGTACACTCGTAGTTTTGCTAGTGCTATCTCCTTCACGGGAATCGGAATAGGAAAATTCACACTGAATTCAGGATTTGTTGATGTTATTGAGATCATGCTGGTTTGTACTGGGTTTGTGTTCTCCACTATTCGTTGCAGTAATTCCTGCGGTGTTGTATTTCTAATTTTGATTTCGCGGAATCATAAATACTTACCATCGCTGAAAACTCATCATCGGATATAAATGTATCAACGAGGATAATTGCGAGTACGCAGTTGATACAACATGAAATTTAATTATGTAGTCTTGTCGTTTTCGTTGGCTGCATGATGATATTTTTTTTTGTTATTATCGAAATTATTCCCGCGATTGTTGTCGCCGCTGATATACAAATTGGAACAGCTATCGGATCAATCATTGTCACCGAGGATAGTTTAATTCCGGCTCCGGTGATTACACCACTCACTGAGTACACTGTAACATCAAACGCGGTGACTCTTCGTCGGTATTTTTTATTTTTGTTTGATACTCCGCGGTGAGAGTTTTGAGTTTAGTCTGAAACTCTCTGGCCTGATCATAGCGATATTGAGATACTGAAGGTATCGTAGGTGATGTCATTTTATATTTAAATCAGTCAGTTTACGATTTCGATTTTGCTGTTTACTTAAATCCGCTACGAATTCCACATACCATGATACTGAAACCCTAGCTAGATTATTATCATTCGTTGTTATCGTGAACTGTTCGGTTGTATCCTTTTCGATGATTGTTGATATCGTATTATTGACCCCAGATGAACTCGACGATGATATATTAAATTGAGTCTTTGTCACTAGTATTATTCGATAAATGCCTTTGACGGTCGCGGTGATACTTAGTACATTGTCTGTAGGAGTCTACGGAAATGATCCGTTGTGGATCGTGTATACTACGTTATTGGTTTTCTGATGAGAAATTTTGTTTATTGAATGATTGTTATCATCCTCGAAAAATCATTTTTGGTTGCCTCGATGAAGTTTTTCGTCTCATGGATGGATTTTTTAATATCCGGGAGTTTTATTTCAATTTTATCCAACGCGGTTCCAATAAATTTATCAATAATAATTTTACGAAAAACTGAAAACTGTTTAATGTATTCTTCAATTCTAGATTGAAGTGATGCTAGTTCCAACATAGAAGATTTTATCTCTGTGAGCTTTGGTGATATCACCGCTGGTTCGCCGAAGAAAGCCATAATTAATTGTAATTCGTCATTGACAGTTTTTATATTGTCCATAGAAAGTTTTATTAATGAAAAACTCGGTGATGTTGTCGCTGGGTCACCAAAAAAACTTAGTATGAATTTTAACTCATCGTTGAGAGTTTTTAATTTATCTGTAATCGTCGAAACGAGTATACCGGGTTTGAGTTTACCATGATCGGAAAATTAACGCAACGGTGTTCTACAATTACTTCATTGGGATCAACACTTGCTAAGTTCAACGTATTTCATTTTTAATTATTTTTTTATATCACCGGTTGCAGCGCCATCGGATTCGGGTTTCTTCAGCGCTGATAAAGATCTCCCCCAAATATCAATCTTGTTATTTTATATAATCTCTCTCTAAAACGTGACTACTAGTGTATTCATTTATGACAACATGTGGTGGTTTTCCAGATGATGAAATAGCAACGAGTACATTGAATACTTCGCTGCCGCATATTGGTGGGTCATTCATTTGTTGTGTTGGTAGCGTAGAATACCTTGGAGGAGTTTTTAAGTGGTTTATATAACGTATAAATTCCTTCGGCGGCGCTAATCCATATGAATCAAAATAAACGATCACACGTGGATCAATCGCGTATGCAGCCCAGTGGGTTCCGGGTCCGGTGCTGTTATCGAGAATAATAATACCGGTTTCAACGCTGTTTGGTTGTGCCGGCAACTGATCTTTCATAAAGACACATCTGAAGTTTTTTATTGCTACTTTTTGAGCATCATCGAGTAAATCAAAATTGGACATTGGAACTAGTAAACCGTTCCTGGGATTCTCAGACCTTTTCCGCTGTACCATGAATACGGGGTTCCTGGTAGTCTTAGACCCTTTCTTTTCTTTGGTTTATACCCGCTCCCAGTTGTTTTCTTTAATGCCATCCCTGCCGCGGTACCAACGGCTCCTAGCGCCGCTTCTTTAACCACCGCTGGGGCCGCTGCCGCAATTAACGCTAAAATCGCAGCTAACAACGGAAATATACCACCAGATTTTATCATGTTTTTTATCGCGGCTGCAGAGAGAGTGATCAGAACGCCTTTTTGATCTTTGAACGCATCATTGAAGTGTTTTACTTGACGAGTTGTCAGTGACAATTTATTCTCACCGCCAGTCATCTGATTGGGTTTCAGTGTTATTGTGGTTCCGCATTTTTTAGCTGATTCCGATTGTAATTTCTTTAGTTGACTGGGAGTGAACGCAACAATGATATAATTGTATTTCATTATACAATAACAGATTGATCTAATTGTTACATGTTTTCCACTGGTGCATCTATCACTCTCATTCTTCCGCCAACAGCTTCGAGTAGCATTGATTTGTCGCTGAGAATGACAGCAACCGCTCTATACTTAACACCACCAGCAGGTTTTACACTAGCTCTAAAGTGTATATCAACGACGGACTGTCTTGTTAAATCAAGATGTTCCAACGAAAAGTAATAGATCGGATATAAATTTTTTAAAATCATACTGTGATATTTGCAGACCAGTATCAACATTTGTATCGCGTCCCATATATGTCAACAACCTATGATACACGCGTGCAATATGATTGTTGTCGTAATCAAGTTGTATATCCTCGGATGGTTCGCCGAAGAAAGCCATAATTGATTTTAATTCGTCATTGACTTTCTTTATATTGTCCATAGAGATTTTTATTAACGATAAATTCGGTGATGTTGTCGCTGGATCACCAAAAAAAACTTAGTATGAATTTTAACTCATCGTTGAGAGTTTTTAATTTATCTGTAATCGTCGAAACGAGTATGACGGGTTTGAGTTTACCCTGATCGGAAATTAACGCAACGGTGTTCTCGGTTGCGTCTCGTTTTTTAACTAAAATATCATCCAGAGAAACATTACTGGTTTTCAATTTACCCTGACGATCTTGAAATACAACTATTTTATTAGGATCAACACTTGCTAAGTTCAACGCCTCAGCTATTTCATCTTCGATTATTTTTTTTATATCACCGGTTGCAGATATTTCTTCGGTTGGTTCCTTCAGCGCTGATAACGATCTCCCCCAAATATCAATCATGTTATTCTATATAATCTCTCTCTAAAATCACTTCGTTGACGACTTCGTCGTTACCAGCTACTACTAGTATATTCATTTACGACAACATGTGGTGGTTTTCCAGATGTTGAAACAGCATCAAGGACATTTAATACTTCGTTGCCTCATATTGGTGGGTCATTCATTTGTTGTGTTGGTAGCGTGGAATACCAACGAGGAGTTTTTAAGCGGTTTATATAATGCATGAATTCTTCAGACTGAACTATTCCATATGAATCAAAATAGACGATTGCACGTGGATCAATCGCGTATGCAACCCAATGAGTTTCCGGTCCGCTGCTGTTATCTATATTAATTATACCGGTTTCAGCATTGTTTGGTTGTGCCTGTAACTGATCTTTAATAAAAAAATCTCTGAAGTTTTTTATCGATAGTTTTTTAGCAGCATCGAGTAAATCAAAATTGGACAATGGAACCAAAGATTCCTCAACTAGTAAACCGGTCCTAGTCTCAGGCCTTTCCCGCTGTAACATGAATACGGGGTTCCTGGTAGTCTTAGACCCTTTCCCTTCTTTTTTTATACCCGCTTCCAGTTGCTTTCTTTAGTGCCATCCCTGCCGCGGTACCAACGGCTCCTAACTCCGCCACTTTAGCCACCGCTTGGGCCGCTTCCTCAATCAACGCTGGTAACGCAGCTAACAGCGGGAATATACCACCTGATTTTATCATGTTTTTAATCGCGGCTGCGGAGAGAGTGAACTGAACGCCTTTTTATCTTTGAAAGCAACATTGAAGTGTTTTACTTGACGAGTTGTCAGTGACAATTTATTCGCCCCACCAGTCATCTGATTGGGTTTTAGCGTTATTGTGGTTCCGCATTTTTTAGCTGATTCCGATTGCAATTTCTTGAGTTGACCGGGAGTTAACGTAACACTAATATAACTGTATATCATTATACAATAACAGATTGATCTAATTGTTACATGGTTTCCACTGGTGCATCTATCACTCTCATTCTTCTGCCAACACCTTCGAGTAGCATCGATTTATCACTGAGAATGACAGCAACCGCTCTATAATTAGTACCACCAGGTGGGTTTACACGAGCTCTAAAGTGTATATCAACGACGGACTGTCTTGTTAAATCAAGATGTTCTATCGAAAAGTAATAGATCAGATATAGATTTTTAAAATCATGTTGTGATATTTGCAGACCAGTATCAACATTTTGATCGCGTGCCATATATGTCAACGAACTGTGATACATGCGTGCAATATGATTGTTGTCGTAATCAAGTTGTATATCCTCGGATGGTTCCTGTTGGCCATTTATTCTCAGCGAGACTTCACTAACGCCTAATTTATCAAATATCATATGGCTATGTGTTTGATTGTCTAATCGCGCTCTATTTTGTAGCGCAATAAATATATGACGTGACTTGAAATTCCTTGTCGCGCTGCCAGGTGCCATGTAAATGTACCATTAATATCAGAATCTATAGTATCCGTGGACACCGATAACCAACTTATCAACGATTTTCCTCCTTGGTCCATAAATGATAGTAATCGCTCCTCCGTGGTAATTGATGGAGTCATTACTAACATCCATAGCGATAGTTTTGATAAAATAACTTTACCAGCAGCAAGACCAGCTTCATCACCACGCCAGATTGCATCATTATCAGAACCCTTTCGCACGAGTACTACCGTATGCTTTGCTCCATAGATGACTTTTCGGACATTTCTGCAGAATCCAAATATATGATGCAGTGGAATCGCGCATGAAAATCGTCGACGATCTCCTTGTAGCATTGCTTTGCGTGTTGCATATCCTAAATTGTAATCGGGATTAGCGCTTCCGACAATATCAAACACAGCAGCTGGTCTAACTCTGTGTTCATAAGAATCAGCTAATGGTTGTGGATCAGTTTCAATATCTTGTGGTGTCCGTATTGTAATATATGGGGAGTGATTAGGGTGATCAGTAATATCCTTAGCGAACATCATAGATGAACCTGCCGATCTTGTATAACCGTCGGAGTATCTTGCTAACCTTATTATTGTTGTGGCAACATCAACATCATTCTCAATGGTTTCAATTTCATTTCATCAATGAGATATCTAGCGCTTGTAAATAACGCCATGATCCCATTATTGACAAAACCAACTCGGACAAGTGGGTTATCTGCGTATGGTGTATTAGCTACATCTGTTACAATTATCACATTATCATTATATCACAGAGTGATAATTATAACAGCCAATCAAAAGATAGCCCATCGAAATTAGGTGACACAATCTAAGGGAGATAACTCTTTCATAAGCCTTAAATATAACTAAACGAGTTATCTCCCTTGGTGTTAAATAAAAAGATTAGACATACGAAAATTGAATTTTTTGTTCAATTTTTTTTAGAAAAAGCCGAATTTTGTACTCGTTCTGCTACTCTTCGTACTGAGGGCATACAAATATCAAAATAAATACTGGCTTTATTCATTGATTGGAATACAATTTTTTCGTTAGTTGATGTATTAAATGACTTTACAGGTCTCCTTGCAACTGTTTTACAAGTACCAGTTTCTCCTCGTTTAAAATTCTCACTCTGTGTAACTTCTTGTAGGTTACTCAAAGAATTATCATTCTTAATACCATTTAAATGATCAATAACAAAAACATCCTCGATCAATCCATGGAAACACTCGTATATGATTAAGATATCTCTTCTTCCCAACAGTAAACCTCAAATAACCCTGATTATTCACATCACCAACTGGCTTCTTTAGTCTACGGTTTCTGATAATACCATCACTAGATGCCTCATAGTTTACAATCACAGGGTGTGATCGGAATTCTTGGTTCATTTATATACTATACTATTGTTTGTCTAATTCATTGTTTGGTTGAATTATTATATTACATGGAAATCTATTAATGTAGTCTTTGGGTGTTTTAATGACCTTGTCACTGACGCTGTCATAGGTGGAGTTATTGATGGAATTCTTAGTGGAATCTTTGATTCTCTTTTCATAATAACGCTTCAGCCCTCTGTATCTCTAACCACCACAACCGAGACACAATTGTGATATTCTTCTAACCCCTACCCCACATCGTAAGCAGGGTAAAGGCCTATAACTTCCGTTGCGAACGCTTTGCATATGATACCCACAGAACTCCTTTTTGCATGATTTGTTACACGGGGTTACTGATCCAATCATAAGCCATTTGCAATGATTCATTATACAATAAATTCTCTATTTAAATACTTGTTTTAATTATAATATGAAGGAGTTCGAGAGATTATCGAAAATGACGCCTTGAAAAAATAATAAATTCAATCTCGATAGAGTCTCTGATGCACCAAAGAGTAAAATTCGTGATAGAACCATGATAGGTAAAATCCGTGATTGTTTTAATGAATTCAAACACGATGGAGCATCTTATTGTTGGTCAACATTTCGAATTGATGGTAGTGTTGATGCTACAATGAATGATAAAAGCGTAACCAAGATAATCTCACATCTTGGGCAAAAAAGGTATTTTTTTAGAATAAAATTTATTATCCGTTCAAACACGGGAGATTGGGTTCTTGAAGGATAAAAGAACTGTCACTGTGAGTCAAAATTCCATACCAGGAATTCTAACTGGAATTGACAAACCGTATTACGAGATATCTTATCCTGTAACAGCAGTTGTTTATGGGATATATCCGTTACATGATAAACCGAGTACTGAAAAACTAAAACCCATGAAACTATCAAAAGTAAATTGTGTAGCAGAACGAATAATATAACACTTCACAAATGCGTTGAGTGGAAACAAATTGACTGATATAAGATGCAAAAAAATAAATGAATGGGGGTTAACAGTGAAACAGCGAGGGGAGACAATTCAAAATGTGGCAGAGTTAGAACGAATACTAAAATTCCAAATATCAGTAGCGACGATAACAGGTGAGATATTATACGAACCGAAATATAAATCGAGAGGAACTCCAATACAAATCATTGATCATAATGAACACGCATGGACAACTGCAGTAACAATATTCCCACGGGATAGAACAATAAAATATATACCCGAGGAATTTCCGCTCCAGAATTCTCTGAAAAAAAATTATTTTATTTTATTCATCAGTTGAGTAAAAACGATTCTGTGTCAGTGTGGTTACTTCACAGCGCTGAAAAGCCGAGTGTGGATTTGATCAGTTTGTAAGACCCAATGGAGAATTATACCGCACTGAAGCCCTCCATGACGCGATGAAAAAACTAGCTAGTAGTTTCTCGAAGAGTTTCGACGACGAACAATTATTAACAAACTGTTTTACAATTCCGTCTGATGCAGCTCATTTTTCAGAAAGAAAAACACATGGAAACCAACGCGAGGTGAGTTTCTCACAGACATCAAATCAAGTTGTATCGAATGTAACCACGGTGGATTATGGAATACAAAATACGACCGTGAAAGTATTATTTCGGTTGATATGGTCGCGTGTTATCCGGCGAGATTTCTCTGGTACAGAGAATGCACTGAATACTTTAAACGATTTGGAAATCCCACACACGAGATGGCTCGTGTTGCGATTAATGGACCATTGCCTGATTTTGATTTAACCGGATTCGCTCGTGTGGTATCATTTGAATTGGCTACAGGACTTTATCCGTGCTGTCATGCTTGGATTGGTAGACATATATCTGAGAAACACTGGATGCCACTAGTGCTGTTACGATATATGATTGATTGTAGAATGCTGATATCGCTGATTGTCAGTGAAGCGATTATATCCTATCGAACTCAGACTGAAGTCTGGTTACCACAACCTAATCTATATATTATAATCAGCGAACAACAAAAACGACTTCCCGATCTTGACGAAGAAAATATCGTGAAATGGTCCAGACAGTTATTTGAAATCAGAAACAAAGACGCAAAAGATCTTGGTAGAAGAATAATTGGTAAATTCACTCAAGGTGGTAAATACGACAATACAAAAGATTCTTCACGGTTGATTATGGATAGCTTCGAATACGATTTTATAATCGCGGATATGACATCAAAGGATATATATGTCGATCGTAAAGACGCTTTCCTGTCCGATGGAACAAAATTTGGTACAATTGTTACTTACAACGATGGATACAGTCATCAGTATACACACTTGAGGGCGTCTATGCTAGCTTATGCTTCTATCGATTTATTTTCGATGATAAATAGATTTCCTGACACCTAAGTTAGAGTAGAAAATGATTAATTTTATATAGACGCAAAATACATAGTGGCTGAATTCACTAATTCTGACCAGAGCTTGGGATCATGGAGAATTAAGCGGGAAATACTGCGTGACTATTCCAAATCAGCAGATGTTACGATTGAAGATAAATATTTGAGCGGCGATAAAATATCAGAACTATCTAATGCACCACAGATATCTGATCCAATATGTCGATATAAAACCAGCTACCTAAACGGCTATGGCGGGTCAGGAAAAACGACTCGTGCGATTGAATTATTTCGTAGAAACGTTAACGTTTCCAAATCACAAATGATTGTGTTAACACCAACCCACCGACTCGCCAGAGAGATAAAACAACGAGGGGTAAATGCCTGTACTTATCAAAGTTTCTTTCGATGGAAAGGCGATGAATGGACTCCTGAACGAATGGGTGAGCAATTTATTCCTGAAGTTATTATTTGGGATGAGACATGCAGAGTGTCATTAGATGTATTACAAAAGATTCTCGATTGGTTATTGTTAGCGAATACAAAAGTAATAATGTGCGGCGATCATGGTCAACCACCACCATTTGTAGGTTTATCGCCGCATGATTGGCTAAAGAATTTTGTAGACTATTATGGAGAAATTAACACCGATCATAGAGCACTTGATGAACAATTACGCGAGTTCAAGAAACTAATCAGATTACAACTGGATAGAGTCCAATGTGAAATAGCGCGTGAAATAATTTCGGAAACACCATTAAAAGAATTCTGGGAAGCGTGGAGACCAAACGATTTGATAGAGGCGAGTACAAAGATAGTCAGGGACACACTTCAGAGGAAGTTATTTGAATTGCATAAAGAAAAATTTGCAACACGTCCAGTACCGTTCTGTTATAGACCTTCGGATACACGAAAACAGAATATTAAAGTTGATATTTTAGGACAGCGTGAAAAGCATAATTTAGTGTTAAATGATATTGTGTTGGTTGATATCAGCGTCGTTGAAGATGCATTGCGCGCTGATAATGCCCCGTGGACGCTAGGTTACGCAGCGACGATACATTCTTCACAGGGATTGACTATATCAGATACAGTTTTTTGGATGGTGGATAATCACATCGAGCGGTCAAATTTAGTTATCTAGCAGTGTCCAGAGTACGAAGAATAAATCAGCTTCGAAGAGTTGTTTTAGATGCTAATGACACTACAATAAGTGATACTGTCAGCGAAGACATAATCAGAAAAAAACTTTCTGGTTATAAACAACAGGATAAAAAAATAACAGAGAATTTGATATTAATGCTGAATTAATAATCACACTGAAACATCAACAGAATAATCACTGAGCGAGTTGCAATTGTATAATGAGTTGGTGTTGGTCGGATAAAAACTCTCGACAATTTACCGTAGATAGAAAGAATAGCAGTATTGGTCATACTAGAGATAATGTGATGCTGACTTGTCTTGAATGTAACAGACGAAGAGGTGCTAGTTAAGACCTCGCGGCGGTAATTGAGTAACCTCGGGTATCACTTGTAGTTGTTCAGGAGTAAATCCTCGCTGAGGAGCGGTCAAATCCAATCTATAGATTGCTGGTCTACCCGTGGACCGTGTTATATTAGATATTTTATACACGGTGACACTCCAAATAGGATCAGTAGCCCTTTTTGTGCCACCTTCGAGTTCTCCTGTTTTATATAAAGACCTAACAGCGACATTACCGAGTATTGGTTGTTTTGAAATCTCTTTTTGCGGTTTTACTGGTATATACTTCTTTTTATCGCGTTGTTAGGTTTCATATTAATCGCTCGAGTAACCTCATTATTCAGCGCGGTAATTACACCTGGTAATCTCTTAACAAATTCACGAGATCGTTTATCCTGAATAAATTCCTTCGCGTACTGAGATCCAAATAACCGCTCAGCAGGTGTACGATTAAATCGTTCAACAATTGCCTGATCGCGATGTAGTGCAGTATGTCCTCGTCTGATAATTATATTATGATTCTTCATTGCTGATAGAACCGCCCCCTGAAATTCCTTGCCAGGATCAACTTGTAATAGATTTGGCCAGCGCAGAGGACCCCTTCGATAAATCCTTTTAAATGCAGAAGTCACTTCAATTGATGATGTTGTCTTTAGCGGTTCTGCTTGTTTGTATCGACTCACAACATCAACTACGGTTAGCGCGTACTTGTAACCACCATCATGCGGCAGAAATAATATCAGCCTGATGAACTTCATTAGGGACGGTTACATCAAAATGAGAGCAGCTAATTTATTTAGGCGGTGGTAGATAAATTTGCCATATCGCCTGTTTGGATAACCAGTTAGCCGCGGTGGTATTTTTCACCTTTGCGGCGCTAGCGAGTTTACCGATTGCTGCTTTGCCCCTCCAGTATCCTTTTTGGAGAATAATAAATAGATTCCATGTTGTTATTAATTACCGGCACCTAACATCAATGTACCTTTCATAGCCGATTTTACTAACCATAAAGCCAACTTTTCTTTGAAGGATTTATCGGTGATAGAATTTAACGCATGAATTAATTTCACATCTGCGGGATGTCTGTGTTGCAGATTGCTACTTTTATAAGCAGCATCATGAGCATGACACGCTTTATCAATGGCGTCTATTGGATATTCACCGGGTCGGGGGTGGTTTTGATCATCGAGTCTGATATCGAGTCTAGTCCCCGGCCCACAATAACTATATCCTGGAAGGTGTTTTTCTCCTGGATACTTCCCCCATGGTGTTCCCGGGTGTTTAGTTAGCATGGCGGCAATACCACCTCCTCGTTTTTTTTTAAATTTTTGATTTTATCAAGGGAAACAAATCTAAATTTCTTTGTACTACATTGTACACACTTACCAGAAAGTGCTGATCTGTTATTTTAGTTGTAATCGTCGTCAAGTCATCTGTGCCAGTACGCGCCTTACATTTCACATAATATAGATCCGTAATATATTTATAATAACATGAATGCAATTGATTATTCAGCTACCCGACGACGGGAACCTATTAAACACTATGCGATGTTGCCGAACTCAATTAGAATGATTATAAACAGACCATCTGGAAGCAGCAAGACACAACTACTACTTAATTTAATAACGAGATGGATGAAATGGGACAAGTTGTATTTGATAGCTCCAAATGTAGACGATCAGCCATGTTACAATGTGTTAAAAGATTTTAACGACAAAGCGGTAGAAGAATCTGGCGAGGGTATTATTGAGTTTATAACCGATATCGATGAAGCACCGAGCATTGATGATATTAATGGAGATATTAACAATTTAGTCGTATACGACGATATCATGTTAGACAATCAAAAGAATCCCGCTATGATATTTTCCAGAGGTAGGCATAAAAACACCGACGTGATATATGTCACTCAACGATACACACAAATACCAAAAGTGATCAGAGATAACTGCAATTTATTGTATGTGTTTAACGGAGTTGATACTCATACGCTACGAAATATTTGGCAAACTTGGCGCTGCGGTGATATGGATCATAATCAATTTAGAAATTTCTTTAGTCGCGCTCAGTCAATCCCACATGGATTTGTGACGATAAATTTATCAGATCCTCGGACGCGATATCGTGTCGGACTTGATAAAATATTTGGTTAAAATCGTTTACTGGATTTCGTAAAAGAATTGTTAACCCATAGCAGCAGTGGGGGTTGATTACAACGACAATGGCGTCTTTTTTTGCCACTGGACCCCTACAAGGAACCAAATCGACCTTTTTTGTTACATATTTACTAGGAAGCCTCAGTTTGTCAAATAGACCTTTCTATTAAATATTAACGAGAAGGACGCCTCGTCGACGCCTAAAAAGTTGGTCTGTCCACCCCCTCTGCTGCTATTTTAGATTGTTCATGACCTGTGCACCTGGGTGGTTTTATTACTCTACTAACTTCCTTAATGATGTTGTGTAATATTCTCCCTTGTTTATTTATGTCCCAATCGGTTTGCCATTTTTGATTAATCATTGTGTTAATTAAACTATAGTTTGGCTATATTTAAGTGGCATGTAATTAGGTTCGTCGAGTTTGTATTTAGCATGTTGGTCTGCTAACCCATTACCTTTGATGTCAGTGTGGGATGGAATCCACATTAATTCTATAATATAAGTCAACATTCCTGGTTTTTGAAGTTTTAACTCAATATAGCAATTGTTTTAATTATGAATGACACGGTCATATTTGTCACGGATTATCCGAATACTATTCTTTGTTTTTGATAACACGATAAATTTCATTTTGAGAGAAAGCATCGTCGAGAGAATTATTAAACGTTGCTGCTCGCTGGTCTTTCATTGTAGCATCGACAACATTATTGTAGCATACAATGTTTGATGTTGACCACACATGATATACTTTTAATCAGATTACTCGTTGGATCAACGAAAACTCGCCTCGGTAAGTCAGGAATTCTTCTGTTAAGATCTCATATGGATTTAGAAAGCTTGATTTTAAAAAATCTTTACTACTCAACCATTTCGTAATTAAGACAAATATATATTTAGATTTAAATATTATATATTAAATGATTCAAACAAAGAATGCTTTCAAGTAGTTAATGATAATGATAAGTTCGACAATCCTTTGTAGAAAAGCCTGTATAAACGAATTTTGTGGATATCATTTACAAAGTGCACGTTGTGGAAGTCAAAGACCAAAAATGGTGTTTTAATTGTGGTGTTGGCGTTAGCGGAGAAACATGCTTACGTGTACAGTATGGTGGTACAACATACAAAAAGCTGAAACGAACCGAAGATTTAAAAAATAACACGGACAATGATGAGGTTATAAAAGAGTTGTAGACTATATAGCAAGATTTAGAAAAACAAAATTAATAAATACAAAATGAAAAAAAGTGTATAAGACACTCCATTCGGATTGATTAGTAATCATCTTTTGTGATGGTACGTACCATCAGGCAATGTCGACTAAAAAGACCAGTCATTATATCATTATTTCTGGTTATCTATCATTCTGTGCTGCGGGAAAGTAAAAGTATTTCTTTCATAGGTTTGTATTTGAGTGTTATAAAGTAGTAATCGAAGACGGTCTTGTGATCGATCTTATAGATTCAAATCCCCCCCCCCAAAAAAAAATAATTAATTTACAAATTGGATAATTTACTCATTATTACACATATCCAAAACTGTAAATCTGAAAGGACTTGTTGAAATGATAAGAGTGCCAGATCTGTTGAATCTAGAAATACAGAGACAGGTGGAAAAAAAAATATTTGTATCGACATATACACCTGCCTTATAATTGGATGTTTGCTAGGCTTCATTAAAACGTGTTGCAGATAAATAATTATATCAATATTTTTGTAAAAGTATTCACAAAAGATAATTTTTCCAATAGTTTTTAAAGGGAAATAACTATTGTCTATTATTTTATTTTAGTAGAGAGTGATTAAAGGAGTTACATCGCTTGTTACTGTGAATTTTTTTTGTCATCAAAATTAATTATGAGATAAGAAATATCAGAGGAGAAACATAATTTTACAATTAATCAGAACTGGTAGACGGACATTTATATACCTAATAACTTTATGATAATCAGAATTGGTAGAAGGACATTTATATAACTATTGACTTTATCGACAATATCAAAGCAGAAATTAGTAGTCACACGCATCGTTTAACATACAATAGATCCGAGACAGATTATGATTAGATCTCTCTATTTGTTTATAGAGAAATTTATATTGCTGTGTTTACAAAGTCAGCGTTGAACGACACATTTAGTTTGAAAAGATTGTGTTTAGAAACATGATGTAGTTTGTATAATGAAAAGGTAAATTTATAACAATTTCTAAACTATAGATCAGTAATAAGGCATACTGCTGATTCTTGAAGATTTCAACTTTTACTCTTGACTGTCTGAAAACTGATACACGTCAAAACTCCTAGTTTTCAACCTGAAACAGTTAACCAATCCATCAATAAACTTGGTCACATTTTTTAACAATTTTTAATCCATCCTTGAATCCCACGAACTTTCATCAGATCACATATGCATTATATGCCATCTCGACGTATCAGTCCGTAACCCTCTAACTTTATTTGCTACTCAGACCTCCGTATGATAAATTAAACCAAACTAATAATAATAACTTTCTTACCTCCTACAGCAGAACAAGTCCATAACTGCTAGCGTTCTTTGCTTAAACAATATGCCCCAGCCACCAAGTGCAGAGTATCAGTTCAAAGTGTTCTCAGTGGTATGGCAGTGTTATGAACCAACGTCGCACTGCTAATTGAAACCGCCGTAAAGCAGCGAGGTTTGGCTTTTGCACCACACTCACTAAACAAATCTATGACGCCACTAATAAGAATGTAACAAACATAGTTCATTTAGACAAATTTTTAAACTACAGTAATAAGGTCACAGAGAGTTCCCGCTGCAAAGAGCTCTTCGACATAACCAGCAAACTAATGTAAATGAACAAATGTACACTACTTCGAACTACCTTCTCTCCAGTAGACCTTCCGGAACTCTTTGCAAATTTATTCCGTGACAAAGAATAAATTGTTAGAGATTCGCTTGAAAATACAATGGACACATCGTCACCATAGTTTAGGCATTCGACCAGGAAGATCTTGCAAAGGTCCAGATGCTTCTAGTCGCTTTCATGCCCACCGAGTAGTTAATGCTGTACCAACCATTATTGATATAACAATGTTTTAATTTACAGCAGCAGGGAGGGTGTGACCTCTATAAGAGGTCATCGGAGTAAACATCACGCGGTTTGTTGTAGAAAATTACCAATACTTCAACTATTAACAAATATAACTAACCCCAAGAGAGACTCTCACGAAAGGTAGAGGTTTTGTGTTGTCGTTTCTCGTGTTATTTTTTCGTTTTGTAAGAAGTCTTAGTTTAACAAATGGGACCTTATAAAATTAGGTGGTTCACCCACCATGTTGATCAGAAACAAATACTACTCAACCGTTATAGCAAGTTGTTTCCGGTTTATTTTATGTACGTATTGTATTTTGCCTATGTTTACACATTCACGACCACATCTTACATCACTCAACCCTTCTGTTTTATGTGCGATAATAATATTTATCTGTAAGTAAAACCTGATATGTTTTTGTGACTGCTAGTTCTTCTACCAGTTTAGACTCACGCCATATTTGCATATTTGTGAGTGAGTAATATATAATTGTTTATGTAAATCCGTGAAAGTTTAGTTTTTGTTTAAAATAAGTTTATTTCCTATTTCACTCCCTTATTTTACAGACCGTCTTTGGTGTGAGTTAGTTAAAGTGTTGGTCAGTAGGTAGGTGTGCTGATCTGTTGGTGTGTGTTTGAGCCTGTATATATGGGTGTGGCTGTTGGAATTTATCATGTGGAGAATGATGTTACGACTTCTAATATTAAATTCCCTTGAAATTAAAACTATTTATTCGATGTTATTGAGTTATATCTATCGCAATAGTGAAATCAATTATAAAGGCCTAATTATGATAACTTGTTTTAGGGCAATCCGTCTAGTTGAGACCACATTGGCACTCTATACTACTATTGCTCTGCATAGCACTTTAAGTAATACGAGAAAGGAAACAAGTGAGTCATACCAATACAGTGCATATATTGTGATTAAGTCATAACAAATACAGCTAAGGGTGGATATAATATCGGGAATTTGAAATCTCTGATTATTTTGTTCATCACAGTAGGAATGCAAAAAATCTATCTCGCTTTCTAGTCATTAGCCTTCCAGTATAGTTTGATGATAAGGCAGTAGTAGTCGTCGACTTAATTGGCACCTAGCTAAAAGTGTTGTCATATTATGATTGTTTAGAATTGCATATTTAATCTATGTAGTACTTTATATTTAGATTATAATGGGCACGATAAAATCATTACTCTTCGGAAGTGCCATTATATACGCGCGCGCGTGTGTGTGTGTGTGTTTCCCATCATATACAAGGACCACATCAGAAAAGATGTGAATTTCCGCCAGGTTCAACACAGGTTTGCTATACAAATTCAAGGAAGTGTACTCATTATCTACATGTGAGTGTTAAAATATTTAAAATGAAAACCTTCTTGTTTTCATAAGCAATTTACCTAACGATTACTTTACCTGGCGATTACTTTAAAATTATGTTTTACACCTCACGTTTTTATAGAAAATATCTTCTAACACTTTTAAGTAAAGTCATTTGAAGCAGTTACAAATCATTATCAGTAACATGTATACAAAAGACTTAACGAGTATTCAAGCCACATAAAATATACACCGTACTGACGGCCACGTAAAAGTTGCATACAATTAGGCATACCACACGTAATCGTTGATAGCCGATAGGACGAAATAAAGCGGCACCGGGATTGGAAAAGACATCTGTAGCTGGCAGTTGTGCATAAAGTACTGGTCAACGGTTAAGTCGTTCTTCATGTTTCCCTTTCTTATTACATAGTTTCAATACAATATTTAGAGCGAAAAATACTTGTATTCCTATAGACCTGTTTTTGCTGAAGGTCAATAGACAAGGCAATATATACAAGTGCATATATTACTTTTATGTGTGTGTATGAAGATGGAGTGATCATCCGTTCTTAATCATTATTGTGCTGTCGTTTCAGCCTACGGTGATTAATTGGGAAGTTGAAGCCGAATGACGTGAAATTATATTGACTTAGCATATCAGCCATCTGAAGAAATTGAATATGCAACAGGACACAGGTCTATTGTCTTTGCGTTCCAGATTATTTAAACAATAAAAATACTTGTGGTGAACTCGAATTGTTTTATGAACTGCATACTTATTGTTGTTAGAATAATTAGTGCCAGTAACAAGAAGTTAATATTTAAACGAAAACCGGGACCAGTGAATCAGTCTCACACAGAGTTCTCGGTGATTAATTAAATTAAAATTATTTTCCTTAAAACTTTAGCAGCAGGTTGATTTATAGCAAACATAACATTATTTATCTTTTGTTCATTGTTAAGTGCACGTCCGTCAGTCAGTCCATATATTTGTCTATCTCTGTATATCTGTCTGTCTCTCTTAGATTCTCTCTGTCACGCTCTCTGTCTCTATGTGTCTATCTGTATGTCTTTCGCTCTGTCTCTATCTCTCAGTCTGTTCTAATTCTCTATTTTTCAATATATGTCTGTCTGTCTATCTCCTTATCTCAGTCTCACTGTCCGTCTCTCTCTCGTTGTATATATATATATATATATATATATATATATATATATATATATATATATATATATATATATATATATGTGTGTGTGTGTGTGTGTGTGTGTAGTTAAAACATCAGTAAGAGAATTACCAAACGCCAATATATATATTTCAGTCTATCAAACACTTCACACTTATATATATATATATATATATATATATATATATATATATATATATATATATATATATATATATATAGGGTCAGAAATGCCTTGGATAGTTAGATAAGCTGAATAGTAAAGGGCATGAACAATATATTTGTGTAAATAGGTGTTTAGGTTGGTAGGTCTTTTGGTATAAAGGTTATAAAATATCAACGTTCGAATAAGCAGTGAACCTTAAAGTTGTATTTGGTGAGTTTAAAAGTTATGTCACATTTATACCAAGGGAGTAATTGGGAAGGGTCGACCTTAAATCTAAATTGCTTCCATGTCAGTGTTAAGATGTCAATGTGCCCAGTGTTCCGATTCATATAATCGACTGGTATGTATGTATGTATGTATGTATGTATGTATGTATGTATGTATGTATGTATGTATGTATGTATGTATGTATGTATGTATGTATGTATGTGAACTCTCCATAATCGTTGTCTGTTTTCTGAAAAACCTAAAGATTCCCTAATGCTCTGCCGCATCATATATAAAAGTTGTAATCCACCGGACAGGACAATCTCAATTGTACATGTCGGTCAAATTCACTCATTTCCTGCTGATCCTTCCTGGTAAACAACATACTATTCTCTGGCCGCTTTTTGCACTGAGTGTGATGCTGAAAGAAATGAACACCATCACGTGACATTTTATAAGACTAATACGAAACTATGGAAGACGGAAGCAACAAGTTATGTGTATGAAAAAGAAATTTATTAATCCAGGACCTAGCTAATCACAAATGATGTGCCATTGCAAAGGCTGCCGTTAGTTATTTGCTGAAAATCGTTACATCTTATGCAATCGTTGCACGAATGGCATACAGTTCATGATGAATCAAGGCTTCTCTTAGTTCATCATATTTGTGATGTCGTTTGCATTTACTCAAGGTACGTTCTTCCAGGAAAAAATAACAACACTTTCGATCTGCAATCATTTTGCAAACCCGAAAGTCATACTTCTCTAATTCTCTACTATGCCCGTTTAAAGAGTATACTCATACTTCTTTAATGCACAATAATTGGACTTACTGTAGTTAATTTACATTATTTTGGCAGATCCTTTGAAGTGTTTCTATTAGTTCTAATTGTTAAATATGTGGATAACGTTTGTGTCTGGTAGATCATACATTTAGATCAAAAAGTTTATAAATTTTATATATTTGATATACTTTGTTGTATGTTTTATATTTTTCAACTAATTTATACTCAGCAACATGGATTAAACTAACACAGTAACTACCATGTCACACATTATACTCAGCAACATGGATTAAACTAACACAGTAACTACCATGTCACACATTATACTCAGCAACATGGATTAAACTAACACAGTAACTACCATGTCACACATTCTACTCAGCAACATGGATTAAACTAACAAAGTAACTACCATGTCACACATTATACTCAGCAACATGGATTAAACTAACACAGTAACTACCATGTCACACATTATACTCAGCAACATGGATTAAACTAACACAGTAACTACCATTTCACACATTATACTCCGCAACATGGATTAGACTAACACAGTAACTATCATGTTACACATTATACTCAGCAACATGGATTAAACTAACACAGTAACTACCATGTCACACATTATACTCAGCAACATGGATTAAACTAACACAGTAACTACCATGTCACACATTATACTCAGCAACATGGATTAAACTAACAAAGTAACTACCATGTCACACATTATACTCAGCAACATGGATTAAACTAACACAGTAACTACCATGTCACACATTATACTCAGCAACATGGATTAAACTAACACAGTAACTATCATGTTACACATTATACTCAGCAACATGGATTAAACTAACACAGTAACTACCATGTCACACATTCTTCAACAAGCCTCAAATACCGATGTTTAAATAAATATTTAATCTATTTGCTCTGGCAAGAAATTTATTTCTCATTTGGCAATATTTCAGCAAACTATTTATCATATCTGAAAGTATTTCTGGGACGGACTGGGGAAAAGCTTATTGTTGGGGTTGCATAATTTGTATAAAATAATGGTCATCTATTACATTTATTTCTCTGGAATGGGACCTATTGTAATTAAGATTCCAGTTATTACAATGCATTAATGGGCTTTCCATTTATGTATATAGTGACAAATCTACAAGAAGAAGAAACACAAAATAGAAACTACACAGATTATTTAAATACACTAGAAACGATGGACAGAGGTAATGAGAGAAAAATCATAGGTTTAAAACAACACTCTAGGAATGTTGTATTTAATGAATCTCATGTGGCTAAGTTTCCCTTTTACTTTATGACTAAATAACGCTATTTGATATTGTTTCTAAAACAATGTAACTCATGTACCTTTTACCGGTGAAGACAAGCAGTACACGTTTCACTTTGCTAAACATGTATAAATACATACAAAAACATATATATCATAAAATAACATTGGCTTTTAAAATGTTGGTATAAAGTAATAACTATTGGCATGTCAAATTGTAATCCAACCATGGAGCAAGAATGGGCAGATATAAACATTATCGCGACCGTGTACGGTTGATTGTGTATCCAAGATGTAATTCCACAAAATAATCATTAATGACGTATGAAAATAACGACAAAAATATTAATAATTCCAGTTTTCTAAATGAATTTTATTTTTTTTGCACATTTTTATCACAATCCTTTCTGCTTTTTGTACTCCTCTCGTCTCATGCACAACGGACAAACTACTCAGGAATGTGGAGAGAGAGAGACAGAGAGAGAGAGAGAGAGAGAGAGAGAGAGAGAGAGAGAGAGAGAGAGAGAGAGAAAGAGAGAGAGAGAAGGGCTACACCAGTTTTCCTTTTCAAACTAGTGAGTGTTTGTGGTTTGGCTGAACTTAAAATTTCTTGAAAGGTGACACAAGTGTATGTTTGGGAAAATGGCAAAAATCGATGATAAATTGTTCTAGTGACATATTAAAGTGGCGTATCTGTGCAAGTTATAAAATTAAGCCACATAGCTTTACCTTACTTGTAGACTTTTCGATTTTGCGAAGTGTTAAGTATAGCAAGCCATTATCACAACAGAAAAAGTGATACGTGTGTAACAGTTGTAGTTTACTGTAAATCCAGTAACGTTTATAGCACACCAACTTTATATAGACCAGCAGCAGAGAGGCTGAACAGACCAAGTTTTTCAGGTGTCAATTTAGCCAATCGAGATTTTCTCGAAATTGCTTAATAGATCCCAATTTAGCAAACTGAGGTTCCTTGAAAATACTTAATTAATTTTTTGCTAAATTTACTGAAAAATTTAATTAAGTATTTTCAAGGAACCTCAGTTTGCTAAATTGGGATCTATTAAGCAATTTCGAGAAAATCTCGATTGGCTAAATTGACAACTGATAAACTTTGTCTGTTCAGCCTCTCTGCTGCTGACCCCAATTTAGCAAACTGAGGTTCCTTGAAAATACTTAATTAAATTGTTCAGTAAATTTAGCAAAATTATGAAAATTTTTCAGTAAAAAAAAGGACGCCGACATCTTCGATATTGTTGTTGGCGTTCACGTCGTTGCTGCGTTACGCTAACCGAATTAGCTATAAATACAATGATGAATTAGCGATATATTTTTTATATAAATGGCAAACATCGGAGAGGCACAAATAACTAGATTAACGCGAGAACGGTTAGCTGCGATTAAGAAATATCTTCCAGTGAGAGATTCTTTCAGAGATAATTTGCAAGCGCGTCAACAAGCAAAGATGGATTTTACCACCGATACTGAGCAATTATTTAAGCCTATAACTACGGCAACTGGGAAAGTTGTAACCGCTACTGAACAAGTTGGTACAGAGATCGCAAAAGTTGGTACAGAAACCGCAAAGATAGCAAAAAGATCTAAAACAACAAAAAAATACTTGAAAACGCTCCCTGGTGATATAGTAACTGCTATAAGACAACAAGAAGAATCACCTGAACCACTTGAAGAAGTTGAACAACCTGTTAGCGCACCACCTAAACCACTTGAACAACAACAACAAAAAAGTAAAACACAAAGAGATCTTAACCCGGAGAAAATATTTAAAAGTGATGTGATAAATAGTATTAAGAAAGGATCTATGACTGAAAGACAATTTGCTCAATTTATCATCAATTCATTTCCAAAAGGTCAACGAGAACAATATATGAATAGCGGGTATGAGGACGCTATAGGTTCCAAGAAAGAATGGATAAAAAAATTATATTTGGCAAGAATTGAAAAGTCTACACTACCACATAATGATACAGAATTACTGAAAATTAAAAAGTTAATATCTCAAATACAAAACCCACCAACACCAATTTTACCCTTTATATCTCAACGTGTCCAAGTTGATTCTGAAGAAAACGCAACTGGTACAACAGAAAAAGAATTTTCTGGTAGTGGTTATCGTGGTGGTAATTTGATGCCTTGTTCAAGAAGTGTCCTCGATGATATATCACGGCTAGAAGTTCTTATTGGAGAAGTTCGAGCTGGAAATAATTCTCCGGAAATAATTAACGAGGCAACTGAAATATGTCAACGGTTATTTCAAGGACGTGTAATGGATATCGGACTATATCGCAGTTTCATCGATGAACTTACCGATGATTATTACAGTGATTAGAAATATAGCATTTAAATAAAATGATAGTACATCGTAGTATGAACAGAGCAAGACCTGTTTATGTTGTAAACTCAAGATTGCCGGTTTACAAGCTCACGTATGGAAATGGACTTGGTGATATTGTCACTGGATTATTTACTAGAATTGCTCCAAAGATTTTACCTGTTGGTAAGGAAATAGCGTCAAAAGCTATTGGGGTTTTCGGTGATAGAGCTGGTACAGTTATTGGTAATAAGGCATTTGATATGTTAGGTGATGCAAAAGAAAAACTTATGTCGTTGGCAAAACGTGGAAATAGAAATTCAAAGAAAAGTGGAAATGGATTTCAACGAAGAAAGTTTCAATTACAGTCTACGGAACAAATGCCACCGAAAATAGGCAGTGCGATTAATAAACTTGCAAAAGCGAGGTTGAGATTAATTGCTGGTTCAGGGTTGGCGCGGTTAAGCATTTAGATCAACTACGTTAATATAAAATGTTTCGGGATGAGATTGATGATGCTTTTAAAGTAAATGATCCCGTATCAAGGAATAATTCTATACGCGATTATCAGTATTTTTCATATCAAGCACAAAATCCAAACGTAAAGTCACAAATTGATCTTAAATTCGATGATACATCTAAATACTTCTTGCCGTGTGAAGCATTCATCGAAATAGAAGGACAACTGCGGAAAGGTGACGATACTCCATTTGCAGCCGGCGATAATCTTAAACGGAATAATGGCGTTATTTAGCAACGCCCGGTATTCGATTGGTTCTTCTAAAATAGAATCCATTGATAACGATGTTGATATTGCAACAACAATTATAGCTTTAGCTAGATATTCTTATGATTTTATTAAATCAGCTGGTCATTCAATGATGTTTTCCAAGGATACTACCAATCACGCTGATCATCGTCAATTTACGTTAAGACGACCAAAGAAGGTTTCAGCTGCTGCTGATGATGCTGATGTTGAACCTGTTGTTGTGAGTGATAATCCTAATTACAACGCAGGATTTGCATTACGAAAAAAGAACATTGACGCCGATGGTAGATTTTCGTGTACGATTCCGTTGTCGCATATATTTGGATTTTGCAGAGATGTCCGGCGAGTGATATTTGGTGCTAGTCATACTGTAACACTTACACGAAGATCAACTGATGAATATGCTCTTTGGCGTGGTCCTGCTCCTTTAACAGACAATATTGTAACATTGACAAAGTTAGCGTTGTGGATGCCAGTTATGACTCCATCGTTGACTGTTGAGACTCAATTGTTATCGTTTATGGACCAAGGAGGAAAATCGTTGATGATTTTGGGTGAGGTTACAACAGCTACTACGTCTATTCCAGGTCCTGGAGTTTTTACTTGGCAACTTGCGTTGACGAAAAACATTTCCGCGCCAAGACATGTTTTTGTTGTATTACAACACCAAAATAGAACTCAAAAGACAGCTGCAGATGACAGTCTACAATTACGATCTCATATGATATTTGATAAATTTAATGTCAATGAAGTATCATTGCGGATAAGTAACCAACAAGAACCCGTGGAAAATCTTATCATCGATTACGAACATAATCAAATAGGACGAGTTTATCATCGATTGTGGTCGTTTATGGGTCGTGATCAAAATATCGATACTGGACTTCAATTATCACAGGTGGATTTTAAAGAATTATATCCGATTTATTACTTTTCGTTGCAACATCTTGATTTTTCTAAACACTCAACCGTTGATGTAAAATTTCAAGCTCGTGTTGGTCCTGCCCCTGACGGATTAAAAGCAGTTGCTGTTCTTGTCAGTGATAAATCTATGATACTTGAAGGTGGTGGTGGAAGAATGAGAGTCATTGATGCACCAGTGGAAAACCTGTAATTGAATCAATCGGTGTTATATAAAAATGTCGTATAACACTATAAATGTCACATTGACACCTGGTCAGATAAAAAAACTTCAATCGAGTTCAGCTAAAAAATGCGGAACTACGATTACGCTAAAACATAATCAAATGACCGGCGGATCAAATAAACTATCGTTGACGAAAACACAGGTTAATCATTTTAATAACGCTTTTAAAGAAAAAAAGGGAGTTCAGATTACCTTATCTGCGGCTGCTATAGCGAATATGATAAAAATCGGAGGATTTTTCCCGTTGTTGGCTGCAATTCCAGGATTGATTGCGTCAGCTGCTCCGACAATTCTTGGAGCGTTAGGAACTGGGGCAGCCGGAGCACTTGCTTCTAATGTTGTCAATAAGATAATGGTTAAATGTCTAAAGGGAAAATCCACGAGAAAAAAGGGAAGCGGATTCAGACTACCAGGAAGTCGATTCACAAGATACTACACAACCAGTTAGTGGAAAAATCTAGATTCAACGAAATTTCACCAATGTCAAATTTTGATCTATTAGAAGCTGTAAAAAAACTTCCAATAAAGCATTTCAGAGGTGTATTCATGAAAGATCAATTACCAGCAAAACCAACGATACCAGAAACTGGAATAATTAATCTTGATGATAACACTGGACCTGGAACTCATTGGGTTTGTTACGCGATATTTCCACGTTGTATTATTTATTTTGACTCATATGGATTACCGCCTCTGATTGAATTTGTCAAATATGTGTCAAAATTACAAAGAAATTCAATTTCATCGCAATCAATTCCGGTTTGGTATTCAACGTTGCCCACGCAGACATTAACAGATCCTCCAATATGTGGGCGAGAAACTCTTAACGCGTTAATGGTTATCTCGGCAAATCCTAAATTACCTCACAAGGCCATCCACGAGTATACAATGATGAAATCATCAATGATGAAATCATCAATGAAAATTTCTTCAGAATTTGAGAGATAGATCTAATATAACAACAATGGCAGATATTTTTGGAAGAACAGTAACACGTGTTCCTGAATCAGTTACTATCTCACAGGTAAAAAAAATAATCAACAAAGCCATCTCATCGATAGCAAACATAGATGAATTAAAAGAAAAATATATGATCAAATAGATGATATAACACAATTACAAAAAACCATCGATGACATTAAAGTTAGTGCTAGTCAATCCGCATCACAAATAACTAAAGTACGTGATGATTATAACGATCATATAACCAAATTTGATCAGCTCCAACAGGATATCATTAAGATTAAAGCTCCAATCAATAACTTCTTTGGTGTTCCGGTTGCATACCCTGATTTACGTATCACACATGTAAAAGCAACCGTTGATAATTTACCAAAATGACGAACTGATTTTGATTCTCATGTTGAACAATTTACTATGCTACGAAAAATTTTTCCAAAGGCTGATGACGCCGTTGACAAGTTTTTCGGAAAGAATGCAAAACCAGAGAGTATTAAAACAACTCTTGAAATTATTATTACAAAACTCGATGAAATAACCGCGATTAATTCCCGGTTAGGTGTTATTCGCGAAACGAGATCAATTTCAGATTTAATCACGATTAATAAGAAATCCATCGATGATCTTACCACGACCACCAATAACATCGTATTGAATGCAACAAGGATGACATCAATCATCGAAAAAACAAAAATCCATCATGATAAATCTATCATCAACAACGTCGTATACACGATTCAACACGGATCATATACGTGGACACCGTTAAATAACATATTAAATATCACTGCAACCGTAAAGGGTATTTATCGATTAACGTTAGCGACACCAACATTGTTTAATATATCATCGTCGAGTTCATCTGGAGTCAATAATACGATATCAACAATCATCGACAAGGATATGATTGAACAATTCACGATTACATCCACTGATAATAATCTAGCTAGGGTTTCAATGACATGGTATGTTGAATTTGTAGCTGATTTAAGTAAACAGTTAAACTAGATGTTTCAATGGAAATCCATCGGATTTTCAACGAAGGATTTCAATAACTATTTCAGAGAATTGTTGACTGCGTTAATAGATAAAATGTCAACAACGTCATTGTTATCGATGTCGATGATTTCATCATCAATGACAGCATTTGAATATCGTTATAACACTGTCAAAGAATTCAAAGACAAACTTGAAGCGTTAATCACCGAGTATAGCAATAAAAAGAAAAAATACCAGCGTAGAATCACCGTGCTAGATGTAACTGTTTACTCGGTATCAGGTGTAATTGCCGGCGCTGGAATAATACTATCTTCGGTGGTAATGATAGCTCCAGTTGTTGTACCAATTTGTATATCTGCGGCTGCAACAATCACTGGTATATTTACCACGATAACAAAAACAATATCATCGTGTTCTCAACAAAAATTAAACGATTACGCTGTTAAACTTATTACTGCGTCAAACGCTTTTTCGGAATTGTCAATGCTGATCTCGTCAGCGATTGATGATCAAATAATATCCGACGATGAGTTCTCTAGGATGGTACGGTTGTATGATTCAACGATTTCAAAATTGGAAAACAATAACAATAACAATGTCATCGCAAGAAATCCTTCAACGAATAGCAACAAATACCGCCACGACAAAAACAAAGTTGATCTCGGTAGTAACGAAAACACCAGAATTCAGTGTTGAATTTAATCCTCCGTTGGCAGTATCTGCAATCGCGTTAACGCAATTAAGATGCTAATACAGTTGGCCTAATGTCAGATCAGAACCGTTCAATAGCAAACCCCCAAATAACAGTTTTACGTTCACGTATAGGAAAACCAAACCAGATGGAACAAAATCCGAACCAATCACAAACACAATACATCTGCCAACGGGCGTATACGATATCGAAGATATCAATGACGCAATCATAGAATCAATCCAAGCAATCACAGGACCAAATGTCATCGAAGTCAAAGATGGCCCTGATAAATACCCCATTGAGATTCACGGACACGAACCACTGCTGTCAACGGTCATCGAAGTTAACTCACCGGATTACTCCGTAGATATACATAACAGCTCAATTAGAACTTTGTTGGGGTATCCTGAATTTATTCCAGGCACCGTCGACATAAAAGATTTGCCACGAGAACCATTGAAATCTGATTATTTTACCAAGAAACGGGATGATCATGGTTTTTATTTTCGTGATGTTGATGGTATACCTAAATTAACATATGAAGTACAAGAACCAATATTACCTGGTTCTTTGGTGGATTCTAGCGCTGTTGGAAACATTTTTAGATTAATGAACAATGATTTTCATCGATTTCTAAGTTATTTAATAAATGCAATAGGTGAAATTCCAACACGTCGCAATGATGTCATCAAATACATGGAATTGTGTAATGAAATTATCTCCGACATGGAAATTCATAATCAGTTAAATATTCAACATATTCTCGGTGATAATTATACTTCTTCATCGAGAACGGAATTTTCAGCAGCTAATACAATCCGCGTCGAAGATATTCCCAATTTTAAATTTCCAAGATATAATGTACCAGCAATGCGTAAACAACTCAGTGACACCATCGACAATTACCTCCCACAGATTCACAAAGCATGGTTAGATAGTCTTCCTGCGTTTCATCCGAGATTACCAGAACCTAAATACGCTGACTTCATCGATGATACAACACCAGCTGTTAATCCACAATTAGATTACTCCGATGATGGCTTTTTTTTACGATATCAGCGGCAGATGCAACAAAACAATATCGTGTAATAACAAACGAACAGAGTTCCGAGTATATAATACAAGGTCCAGTCACGTGGACATTTACATCAGCGTCTACGGGAAAAAGTTTCACCGTGTCATACAATACTTTATCTGCGAGATTCAAAAACATGAAGCGATTATATCAAACTCACCAACAACAACTTCGAAATCTTATTCAAGGATCTCTCCGAAATTATTTAAATTTTACAGGTGTAACAATTACACGTGATTTAATCAAGCAACACCAACAACAACTAAATCAAATTATCGCTGATATGAATTCGGTAACGAAGACATTACTTGATGTGGTAAAATATAAGGAAGATTTTCAAAGATTGTTTTCGCTGCGAGATGAAAAATCTATATCTGATTATAAATATCCGGGGTATGATGTACCAGCGTTAAAAGCATCAACGAAAAAAATCATCGATGAATTCTTTCCTCAGATTCACGCGTTATGGTTTAAACTAATTCCGCCAGAAGCAATTTTAACATCAACGAATTCAGTATACCTCAACAACAAACACAAATCTCCCGGCAACGTTGATATATCATCTGTTATTGCAATACACGTTATCTATGATGGTATCCTGGAAAGTTTCTCCGTGGACGTTTCAAAATCAAATAGCGCCAACCAAGGATATATCATGTACACATTTTCTCCGGACGTATCACCAGGGAGTCTTATAGTGAAAAACCCACCTAATTTGACTTACTTGGAGCCCATTAATCCATTTCTGTCCAGGATGAATTTTTCAATAACCGACCAAGAATTTAACCTAATTGACCTTCGCGGGGAAACACTACAAATAACGCTAGATGTAAAGTCGTAAACGGTTTTCATTTCAAATTAAAAAAAAACTAAACTGCTTTAATAATGTATCAGCACACGAGAGTATCTATCTATGACAAAGAACTTCTTGTGGACGCTATCAGAGAGGTATTTAACGGAGCAACAACAAGTGAATTCTACGTGGATATAGTCATAGATAACTTTGGAAATTCTTCGAATTTTCCCACGGAAAAGTTTTTACTGACGGATTATCAAATGTTAAATCTTCAGCAAAACGTTATAACCATGGTGAGATTAACCCGTGATCAAATAATGCAGTATACTCATTCATGCTTATCCGTGGAAGATCTTAAAAAAATCTTGTATATTTTCTAAAATTTTCCATTCACGATTTTGAAATTCTAAAGAATTTCCATCTAAAAAAAAATCACTGCATAAACTTTTATACTTCCCTGTTGTCACCAACAGGTATTATACATGACAATTTTACTTCCCTGTTGTTCACCAACAGGTTTTTCAAATTTGTTCTAGTAATCGGAGACGCATTCATTACCTGTGTACACGAGGTTATATATACAACAAGGAGGCTCTCTACGCGTGGGAATCAGCCTGCTCGATTAAAGCTTTTATCTGTCTCACCTTATAATTAATACGTTTTCTTTGCTCGTATTCAGAACTTAATTGTTTCCGTACATCTTCTACGATCATACATAATGGTACAAACACATTAACGTCTTCAACATTAACTAAACTTTCACGGATAAGTTTTTGAATTCGCTTAATTAAATAACACTGCTTAGCGAGTACATATTTTCCATTGTTTTTTACAAATTCCATATCCTCAAAATCGGTCATGATTTGATCACAATCTAACCTTGAACATCGTTTAATATTTTGATTTTCAAGCTTGTTAATTTCCGAAATAATACATTTGATATTTTCAGAATTCATATATATGAAAAAGTATATTTGTTTAATTGATGAGTTTCACAAAATGAATTCTGGACCCGCTAAGGTGTTGGTCATCTTAGCATGTCCAGAAGCTTAATGCGATTATAGGATGATGATAAGTCGATGACGACAACCCCATAATCTAGTGTTGTATACACATAAGACGGCACATACGGCACATTACAACCCCATGATCTAGTGTGTAGACGGTTGTATACGACGGTACAACAATAGATTATAGGTGATTATGGTTATATACAGATGCAATGACAATGGTATAATACAATGAATTGATTCAATGGCAATGGTTATATACAAATGCAATGAATGATGACGGCACAACAATAGATTATATAGGGACAGCACAACAATAGATTATAAGATGATAATGACGACAGCACAACAATAGATTATAACGGGACAGCACAACAATAGATTATAGGGGTGATTATGGTATGTACAATGACAATGACAATGGATGACGCGGGCTATTCTACATTCAAGTGCAAAACAAACCCCAAAATCCACCCCGGTTTGAATATCAATAATAACATTCACACCACGTGTGACGGTGTGATTTGAGTTTGCACTTGAACTTCGAGCTAAAGCCCAAACATATAACAGACCAGGTTGTATATAACCACTCATTACAACGAAGTGACATAAAGAGATGTGTGTTTTTTATTCCTTGTTGTGTATAATTCTGATTATTGACAGCGCAGAATTAATAGTGAGTGCTTTTAAAAAAAACTAAAAAAAAATAATACGATTATTTGTAAACTTCATGATCAATTTTGTTTCCTATTAAAATCCTTTGAAATTGTAAAGCGATTTACGATTGAAAGTCCTTTGAAATTGCAAAGCACGGATCTCGTCGATATTTATAACAGCCAATCAAAAACTACCTCCGCGTTCACCAACGGTAACTCTGTCATTGGTGATTTGTCGCACGCGTTATACCTAAGGGAGTTATTTCCCTTGAACAATGCAAGTTTACGTACATATACATAAACAAATTGAATACTATTATTGAAGCGTTTTGAAAAAAATGTCTTGGTTATTCCCTCTGCAACAAGTCGTACTGAGGGGGGCAAATATCAAAATACCTACCAGCTGAATACAAAGATTGAAATACTATCTCCGTGTTATTTTCAGTATTAAATGACTTTACAGGTCTAGCATTTTTTTTCGAGTATTTCCCTGTCCCACCTCGTTTGGTGTTTTCGCGTTGTGTAACAGCTTGTAGATTCGATAAAGAATTATTAGTCTTAATACCATCAATATGATCAATAACAAAACCATCCTTGATTAATCCGTTATATACTTCGAAGACGAAACGGTGATTGAGATAAGTTTTCTTTCCAGAATTAAACCCCAAATATCCCATACCATTATCCCGCCCAACAGATTTCTTGAGTCTACAGTGTCTAACAACACCATCACGAGAGGCTTCGTAGTTGGTGATCACTGGATGTCGTTGAAATTCTTGGTTCATTTATATACTAATATATTTATTTGTCTAAATCATTATTTGGTTGAGATATAACATTGAGAAATCTTTCTATGTAGTCCTGAGAACATTGAGAAATCTTTCTATGTAGTCCTGAGCAGTTTTTATGATTTTGCCGTTGGCAACGTCGTTGACGTCATTGACAGAGTCAGGATTTTTTATTATTTTTTTTGTCATAATACCACCACAACTAATACATAACTGTGATTTGCCTCTAACCCCTACCCCACAATACAGGCACGGAAGAGGACCTTTCGAACCATTTTTCACACTTTGCATATGATACCCACAGAACTCATTTTTGCATGATTTGTTACACGTAGTTACTGATCCAATCATGAGCCATTTGCAATGATTCATTATATAAAAAACTTTTTATTTAAATACTTGTTTTAATTATAATATGAAAGAATTCAAGAGATTATCGAAAATTACACCTTGGAAAAATGCTAGATTTAATCTCGATAGAATCTCTAATATACCAAAAAGTCTAATAGATGACAAAACCCTGTTGAGTAAAATCAACGACTGTTTTAATGAATTTAAGCGCGATGGAGCATCTCATACGTGGTCGACATTTCGAATTCTTGATAAAGATGTCAATGTACCCGTAATCGATGCTACTATGAACGATGCAAGAGCAGCTGAGATAATCTCACATCTTCGAAAACGGTATTTTTTCAGAATGAAATTCATTATCGAAGACGAAGGTGAATGGATTATCAGAGATAAATTTGAACCAATTCTCAAAGATAAAAAAATTGTCATTGTGAGTAGAGATTCCAAACCAGGAATTCTAACTGGAATTGACAAACCATACTACGAGAGATCTTACCCTGTAACAGCAGTTGTTTACGGAATATATTCGCTAAATGATAAGCCAAGTATTGCAAAACTAGCACCTATGAAATATTCACCGTTGACTTCGTCAAGGCTCAATTGTGTAGCAACACGGGTAATGGAACACTTCACGAATGCATCCCGAGGAAACAACTTAACTGATCTGCGACGTAGGAAAATAACCGAATGGGAACTGACAGTGAAACAGCGCGGGGCAACAATTCAAGATATAACCAAATTAGAAGCATCATTAAAATTTCCAATATCGGTAGCGACGATAACCGGAGAAGTATTATACGAACCGAAATATCAATCGCGAGGAGCTCCAATTAAAATTATTGATCATAACAAACACGCGTGGACACCTGCAGTAAATGTATTTCCACGAGAACGAATCGTGAGATATATCCCCGGGGAATTTTGTAAGGATGTGTTCCACGAAGAGAGGTTATTCGATGCTATTCATGCGTTGTGTAAAGATGATCCTGTGTCAGTGTGGCTACTTCGCAGCGCTGAAGATTCAGAATCAGGATTTAATCAATTTGTAAGACCTAATGAAGAATTATATCGTACTGAAGCGTTACACTCAAGGATGAAAAAGCCGCTGTAAAATACTCGAATAATTTTCATGAAAAACTACTCACGGATAGTTTTACGATTCCATCAGTGGTAGCTCATTTTGCACGAGAAAAGAACTCGTGGCGTCCAACACAAAGTGATTTTCTCGAAGATGTTAAATCAAGCTGTCTTGAATTCGGTCATAGAGGACTGTGGAATACAAAATACCACCACGAGGGTATGATTTCAATTGATATATCCGCGTGTTATCCAGGGAGTTTTCTAGGATATGGAGAATGTGCTAAGTATTTTAAACGATTTGGACACCCCACACATGAAATGACTTGTGTTTCTGTTAATGGTCCATTGCCTGATTTTGATTTAACTGGATTCGCTTGTGTGGTATCATTTGAATTAGCGTTAGGATTACATCCGTGTAGTTATGTTTGGATTGGTAGACATATCTCTGAAAAACACTGGATGCCAATAGTGTTACTACGATATATGATTGATAGTGGTATGCTGATATCGCTGATTATCAGCGAAGCAATTATATGCTATCGAGCTCAGAAAGAAGTTTGGCTACCACAACCCGATCTAGATGATGTAATACGCGAACAACGAAAACAGTTTTCTGATGGAAATTCTTCGAATGGAAAATCGGAGATTTTCAAAGAACAACAAATCATGGATTTGTCTAGGCAGTTATTTGAAATTGAAAATGGACTAGCAAAAGATTTTGGACGAAAAATAATCGGTAAATTTACTCAAGGTGGAAGATATGACAATGCAAAATACTCTTCGCGGTTGATCATAGACAGCGCTGAATACGATTTTATTGTAGCGGATTTAACGAAACATGGAAAACTTGTAACTCGTAAAGATGCTTTTCTATCCAATGGTGAGAAATTGGGTACAGTTGTTACCTTTTGTGATGGATATAGTCCCCAGTACACACATTTGAGAAGTTCTATGCTCGGTTATTCTACTATTAATCTATTTTCGATGATAAATAGATTTCCTAATACCGCGGTTAGAGTAGCTACTGATTCGATGTATATACACGAGAAATACAGATCATACTTGGCTGAATTCACATCCCCGGAGGAATCGTGGGTATGTTGGCGATTTAAAAAGGAGACGCTACATGAGTATTGTAAATCTGCCGATGTTACCAACGACGATAAATACTTGAAAAGCAACCAGTGTTCAGAATTTTCTAATGCACCACCGATATCAGATCCGATTACGCGATATAAAATCGTTTATTTGAATGGTTGTGGAGGATCAGGAAAGACAACACGAGTAATTAATTTATTTCATAGGAAAAGAAAACCAATTGAAAAATCCGTTGAAAAACCAATTGAAAAACTTACAGATGATCAAAAACAGATACAAGAAATCATACGACAAATCCTAAGAGAAAATTCTACGGAAACCCCTATAGAAAATTCTATGGAAACCCCTATAGAAAATTCTATGGAAAAGTCTACAAATTTCACAAATATGATTGTGCTAACACCAACTCATAAACTTGCCAGAGACATAAAACAACGAAATGTAAAATCTGGTACTTATCACAGCTTCTTCCGATGGAAAGGCGATAAGTTTACCTCTGAAAGAATGGGGCAGAAATTTATTCTACCGGTGATAATCTGGGATGAAATTTGTACAGTACCGTTGAAAGTACTAAAAATATTTCTTGAATGGCTGTCAACGAAAAATACAAAAATTATTATGTGTGGTGATCAAAGTCAGCCACCACCATTTGTAGGTGAACCTCCTCATGACTGGCTCAAAGAACACGTTGATTATTACGAAGAGATTAATGATGACCATAGATCGTTAGATTAAGTATTACGTGAGTTTAAACAACTAATCAGATTACAACCGGATAGAATCCAATGTGAAATAGCGCGTGAAATAATTTCAGAAACTCCCATGGATAATTTTTTGGGAAACGTGGAGACCAAACGATTTGATAATCGCAAGTAGAAAATAGTCAGAGACAAACTTCAGATGAAGTTATTTGAATTGCATAAATGTAAATTTGCAACACTTCCAGTACCGCTCTGTTATAGACCAAAAGATACACGAAAGCAGAATATCGTCGTTGACACTCCTGGACAACAACAAAAGCAGAATTTAGTGTTAAATGATATTGTGCTGGTTGATATCAGCGTCGTCGAAGGTGCATTGCGTGCTGATAAATCCCCGTGGAAGTTAGGTTACGCAGCGACAATACACTCTTCACAAGGATTAACTGTTACAGACACAATTGTTTGGATAGTAGATAATCGCATTGAGTGGTCAAATTTAGTTTATCTCGCAGTATCCAGAGTACGAAGAATAAATCAGCTTCGAAGAATTGTTGTTGACGAAGTCAGTGACGATAATGACATTACAATCAGCGCTGACAACATCCAGGACATAATCAGAAAAAAACTCTCTGGTTATAAACAACAGGATAAAAAAAATAATAGAAAATTTGACATTGATGCTGAATTAATAATTTCGCTGAAGCAACAACAGAATAATCACTGCGCGAGTTGTAATTGTATAATGCGTTGGAGTTGGTCGGATAAAGATCCTCGCCAATTTACCGTAGACAGAAAGAATAGCAGCGTAGGTCATACCAACGATAACGTTATGTTGACTTGTCTTGAGTGCAACAGACGCCGGGGTGCCAGCACAATGCCTCTGGGGGGTGCTAGTTAAGACCACGCGGTGGTAATTGAGTATCCTCGGGAATAACCTGTAGTTGTTGTCGAGTAAATCCTCGCTGAGGATCAGTTGAATCTAGTTTATAGATTGCTGGTCTAGAAACGCTAGCGTTTCCACCAGTTGATCGTGTTATACTAGATATCTTATGTGTAGTGACGCTCCAAATAGGATCAGTAGCTCTTTATTTACCACCCTCAAGCTCTCCTGGTTCGTATAAGTACCTTACAGTGACATTACTACCAAGAATTGGTTCTTTGAAATCTTTTTGTGGTTGTACGTGTATATACTTCTTTTTAATAGCGTTGTTAGGTTTCATGTTGATTGTTCTAGTAATCTCATTATTGATTGCGGTAACAACACCTGGTAATCTCTTAACCCATTCACGGGATCGTTCACGTTGGATGAATTCATTCGCGTATTGATATCCAATTGATATCCTTGAAAATACTTAATTAAATTTTTGCTCAATTTACTGAAATTTACTTAATTAAATTTTCGCTAAATTTACTGAAAAATTTAATTAAGTATTTTCAAGGAACCTCAGTTTGCTAAATTGGGATCTATTAAGCAATTTCGAGAAAATCTCGATTGGCTAAATTGACACCTGAAAAACTTGGTCTGTTCAGCCTCTCTGCTGCTAGACATTTGGCCTTTGAGGAGTTCAACTCTGTAGTTGCAGCAACAGTGTCAATAACAATAGAAGGCGTCGCAGCTGCTGTCCCAAACGTTCTATGAGAAATGGAATTACAATTTTGTTTAAGTGATGGATGTTTTATTTCACATTGGCGACTGCAGTGGCGTAGCAAGGATATTTGGCGCCCAAGGCAAAACATCCATATTTGCGCCCCCGGCTGCCCCTGTCCCTCCATTGTTGATACTTTGGGCAGATTTCGGGGCCGATTTCTCGCCCCCTAGCCACCATCGCCCGTGGTGACTGCCCCACCTGCTCCCTTGTTATGCCAATGCGTGTCTTCTATTACCATTGGACATCAGCTTTATACGTACAGTAAAATAACTATCATGGAGATCCCTAAAGGACCGCCAGCCTCTATCACTACGATAGCATCGTGGAGTCGGAATCTTTAAGGGCTATTACTGAGACGCTTTGGAACAACGCCTACTGTCCAACGTATTCGAAGCTGCTGAAGAATTGACAACAATCCACATTTTCGAGACATTCCCCGGACAGCAGTAAGAGGAAACAAGAAATGCTAAATAATGTATGAAAGAGCACCTCGTCCGCCAAACCTTTTAATCTTCCTGACAGTTCGTAGAAGGGCTACAAACATTGCTAATATAATGTGTCATCATCTAAGAATTCCATTATGGTCCGGAATCCTATTTCAATACAACTACACAAACCTAATTCGATCGTTTTGTTATCGTTCCAAATTCGCTAATTTAATTACATATTTTGACTTACAAATTATAGAAGTCACTGAGACTTATTCGGTTACGGAAATGTTTAATTATGATTAAAAGGGACTTTAATTACGATCGTGGCTCACACAAATTTGGAATTTTTTAATTATGATTAAACGGGACTCTAATTACGATCGTGGCTCACATCAATTTGGAACATCCAGATTCAGGCGTTTCAGGTACAGAATCCCAACAAACGTTTGGAGATTCTGGCGGATCCCTTTCCACCCTTTGCTGCCTCGGACTACCAACAACGAGAGCTATATACAATACCCCTCGTCATTAAAGCAGGTGCCCTGATGTGCGAGTATTACGTACCCTGGATGGCGTTGTATTGGTCTGCTGTTCAGGCCTGAGTGTCTGATACTGCTTAAATACAGTTTGTAATGATTTCATGTTGGTTCTATTCACACTCATTACGTACAGTTAATGCAAACTACCTATGACCCCTGAATAAACGTAATTTCAAGAACATACATATGTAAACCAGTGTGAGATTTGGCTGTTTTCCTTCTCGCTCTCTCAGTTAAATATCCCGTCCAATCGGGAATAAAGTTGTCACAATTGTCCGATGAGCGCAAGCGACCTTAATGCTAATACGTAACGTAGTGCCAACGATTGATAACCAAAACTAAAGATTACATTTCAGTCTTGTAAGCTGGGAAAGTTACAAGAAGCAATGGATTTGGAGAAGGTTGGAGAATTTAGAATAAATAAAAACTTATCGGTATAGACTAAGTTGTATTTGCGGGAAGGTGACTGCACTCCAAAGAGCAACACGTCTTGTCAGAAACGTAATAGTGGAAGAAGTAGAAAAGACTAAGGCCGCATTGAGAGATAGGAAAAGGAGGAGAATCAGTATCAAATGGAATCAGGTCCATTAAAACGTTTGAAAATAGTGCTATCAAGATTGGATCCCTATTAAGGAGACAGAAGTTCAAATTGTCTCAAAGAAATCATCATGGATGAAATGGTGGAATACATTTTGTAGAAGAAAACAGACGAATCTTAGAATTGCCCCACACAGATTTAGAGAAGAAAATAAGTACTCAATTCCATTCATTTGCATTCGTTTATTTTAAGTTTATCTGTGTTTTCTGTTACTGTATGACCCAATAAATAATTTGTACCATATAACCTTATTCCATTGTTAAATATATGGACAGTGTTAATATAAAATTTCCTATATGACCCTATACAACATCTCAAGTGCAGCAGCAGAGGGGGTGAATCAGACGACATATTTTTAGGTTATCCTCTCATAAATAACGGCTTAACCAATGAAATCAGGTCAATGTATGTGTGAATCTGATATCGTTTCATGGATTAAACCAAAAAAAAATTATAATGAAATCCTGAAATGAGTAAAAACTTTTCAACCGAATAAACGCTTACAACATCGATGTCGTTCACCCTCTCTGCTGCTAAATGACTGATTTTCAACCGAATATTTGATCCAGTCCGATACGATATCGTGTCCGCCTTCAGGACTTTACAAACAGACTTATTTGTAAAACCTCCTCTTGTAAATCAATCAGATTATTGGACTGGTCAGTGAGTTTGAAATTAATTCTGGTTAATGAATTATTATGACATCGCATATAGACTGGATTCACCGGGGACTCAATAATTAGAAACCCTGGAGGAGCTGTTGGTGCAAATGAATACAAAATATATCCTTGCTGAGCTTGATTTGATCGTTCTAGATTTATTTGATAGCTTCCTTCGATAACATCACACACTAAATTGATTGCTATCACCGATGAAATATTCACATTGAACGGAGCAATATGCCTGCCGCCACCATCTGGGTCATTATTGTGTGTCAGGATAGTTGTTTGTGGTTGTGATGGTGTTTTTTTCCACGTATCATGGATTTTTTTTAAACCAACATCGATGGCATCACTGAGAAGTTTTTCTAGTTCTGGTACGTTATATCCTGGTAGTTTGAATGTTGGAATATCTCCTATGCGGATCTTATAGTCTATTGCAAATAAATCTCTTGTTTTAGGACTACTGTCACCTAATACCTCTTGAATAATTTGTGAATGAAATCTTTCCATGTCATTGATGATTTTGTTACATGTTTCTACGACACTGATAAATTCATCTCGGGTGAGAGTGCCGGATCTAAGGGATATAAACAACAACGAAATATCGTTATTGAAAGCTGTGAAATTTTCAGTGATTTTATCCCGGTTAGCAAATTGATGAATAAGTCGTATTTTTTCATCATATTCTACTCTAATGAAAAAATACGACTTATCATAATCTCTATAGCTTTTTATTGGATTATCAGATTTTATCCTGTCAGTGACATAATCAGATTTTTTCGGTTCAGGTGGTATGTTAACTTGTCGAGGTGGTAATTCAGGCCAACCTAACACTGTTCTTATTGAGCTTTGATATATATCTACGACATATCCTTCTGTGCTTATTTCAATGGCAGATGATAGTGTTGGTTCATGAACTGTTATAGCTATTTTTGACTCTTTTCCAGTAATCGATTTTATTCTACGCGCGAATTCATTATTGATTTGTTCGATTTGGTATGACCCTGCTGGTATGGAAACAACGTTCCAGTCTGGGGTACCGTCGGGTTTATTCTTATTTGCAAACACTAAAGAATTATTGGGTTGTTGATCACCAAATGATTTTGACCTAATATTTGGCCAGCTGTGATACACTCGTAATTTTGCTAGCGCTATCTCCTTCACTGGGACCGGAGAGGGGAAATTCACACTGAATTGTGGATTCGTTGAGGTTATTGAGATCATGCTGGTTTGTACTGGGTTCGTGTTCTCCACTATTTGTTGAAGTAATTCCATCGGTGTTGTCATTGTTATTATACTCATGATGTATTTCTAATTTTGATACTGCGGAATCATAGACACGTATCATCACTGAGAACTCACTATCTGATATCGTTGAGGTTATTGAGATCATTCTGTTTTTTTCCAATTCCATCGGTGTTGTCATTGTTAATATACTCATGTTTTTGTATTTCTAATTTTGACATCGCAGAATCATATATATCTACCATCGCTGAAAACTCACTCTCTGATATAATTGTATCATCGAGAGATGACGATATCAATGAGGATAATTGCGAACATGCAGTGGACACAACATGAAATTGAATTATGTAGTCTTGTAGTTTCCGTTGGCTGCATGATGATATTTTTTTGTGATTATTGAAATAATTCCAGCGATTGTTGTTGCCGCAGAAATGCAAATTGGAACAGCTATCGGAGCCATCATTGTCACTGAAGACAGTATAATACCAGCTCCGGTGATTACACCACTCACTGAATACACGGTAACATCAATTGCGGTAATTCTCCTGCGATATTTTTTTATTTTCATTGCATACTCCTCAGACAGGGTTTTGAGTCTAGTTTGAAATTCTCTGACCTGATCATAACGATATTGCGATGATGAAATCATTTTTATTTTAAATACGCTAGCGTTTTCAATTACGATTTACTTAAATCCGCTACGAATTCCACATACCACGTTGTTGAGACTCTAACCAAATTTTTATCAGTAGCTGTGATTGTGAACTTTTCAGTTGTATTCTTGTCGATGATTGTTGAAATCGTATTATTGACCCCGGATGAACTGGACGATGAAATATTAAATTGAGTCAATGGTGTCACTAGTGTTAATCGATAAATACCCTTAACGGTTGCAGTGATATCTAATTTGTTGTTTGTAGGTGTCCACTCAAATGATCCGTGTTTGATTGTGTATACTACGTTGTTGGTTTTCTCATGAGGATTTTTTGTTTTTTCAATGACTGTTATCATCCTCGAAAAATCACCTTTGATGCCTACGATGAAGGATTTCGTCTCATCGATGGATTTTTTAATATCAGGGAGTTTTAGTTCAATTTTATCGAATGTAGTTCCAATAAATTTATCAATGATATTTCTACGAAATGCAGTAAACTGTTTTATGTGTTCTTCGGTTTTAGATTCAAGTGCTCTTAGTACAGACACAGAATTGTTAAACTCATCGTTGAGAGTTTTAAATCGATCTGTAATCGTCGAAAAAAGTACACCCGGTTTGAGTTTACCCTGATCGGAAAATAACGCGATAGTATCCTCGATTGCGTTTTGTTGTTTAACTAAAATATCATCCAGAGAAATATTACTAGATTTCAATTTACCCTGTTTGTCTTGAAATACAACTATCTCATTAGGATCAACATTTACTAAATTCAACGTCTTAGCGATTTCATCTTTAATTTTTTTTGTTATATCCTTGATAGAATCAGGGGTTGCAGTGTCATCGGGTTTGGGTTTCAGAGGTCTTCCCCAAATATCAATCATGTTATTGTAAAACTCTTTCTCTCTCTAAAATCGTTTCGATTTCCAGCGATTACTAGTGTAGTCATTTACGACAATGTGTGGTGGTTTTCTAGATGCTGAAATAGCGTTAAGGACATTTAATACTTCACTGCCGCATATTGGTGGGTCATTGATTTGTTGTGTTGGTAGCGTAGAATACCAAGTCTTCATTGGAAAAGTAGCAGCAGAGAGGGTGAATCGGACAACATTTTTTTGTTTTTATTTTTTATTATACCCTTAAAACGGTACGAATAGACCCTTCTCGCGAAATCTCATGTTTTTAACCAGAAAAAAATAAGTCTCCGACCCTTATGATTGTTGTCTGAAAACATGAGTTTTCGCAGGTGATACTGTATTCGCGTTTTCGTTGATGAATCATAAATGTCCGCAATGATGTTGTGACTCACCCCCTCTGCTGCTAGAACTTTCAGTTCTGGGTTACGGTGAAGATCGTCCGATATACCCTCTGCTGCTTCAACCGAATATTTGATCCAGTCCGATACGATATCGTGTCCTCGGGGCTGATAAATTTATCGTTACAAATCCGTGTGGTTTTGACTGAGCGTGACTAAAGAAATTTCTAAACTGATTATGATTCATATCACCGCAGCACCAAGTTTGCCAGATATTTCGTAGCGTATGAGTATCAACGCCGTTAAATACACACAACACATTGCAATTATCGCGAATCACTTTTGGAATCTGAGTGTAGCGTTGAGTGACATAGATCACGTCCGTGTTTTTATGCCTGCCTCGGGAAAATATTCTAGCTGGTTTTTTTTGTTTATCTAACATTACATCGTCGTATACAACTAAATTGTTGATACTTCCATCGAGGTCTTCTACTGATGGTGCCTCGTCAATATCGGTTATAAATTCAATAACATCCTCACCAGCAATCTCTGAAGCGTTTTCATTAAAATCTTTTAGCACTTCATAGCATCGTTGGTCATCTACGCTAGGGGCAATTAAATACAACTTATCCCACTTCATCCATCTCATTATTAAATTGAGCAACAATTGCGTCTTGCCGGATCCAGATGGTCCGATTATAATTGCGCGGATAGATTTTGGTAGCGCTGCATGATGCTTAACTGGTTCTCTTGTTTTAGTTGCTGAAAAATCAATTATATTCATGCCGTTATATATAAATTATGGATCTATATTGTGTGAAGTGTAAAAAACGTACTGGTACAGATGACTTGACGACGATTACAACTAAAAATAACCGATCAGCGCTTTCTGGTAAATGCGTACAATGTAGTACAAAGAAATTTAGATTTGTTTCTAAACCCAAGGAACCCAAGGAACCTTTAAAAAAAAACGAGGAGGTGATATCGCAGCCAAATTAGCAAAACTCCCTGGAACCCCATGGGCAAAATACCCTGGAGAAAAGCACCTTCCAGGATATAGTTATTGTGGCCCGGGAACAAGACTTGATATCAGACTCAATGATCAAAATCAGCCCCGACCTGGTGAAGAACCAATAAACGCCATTGATAAAGCCTGTCACCTTCATGATGTGGCTTATAAAAGCAGTAATTTGCAACACAGGCATCTAGCAGATGTGAAATTAATTCATGCGTTAAATGCTATTCCTGATAAATCTTTCAAAGAAAAATTGGCTTCCTTTTTGATAAAATCGGCTATGAAAAGTAAATTGATGTTAGGTGCTGGTAATTAATAACAACATGGAATCTATTTATTATTCCCCAAGAGGATACTGGAGAGGCAAGGCAGCAATCCATAAACTCGCTAGCGCTGCAAAAGTAAAAAAAACCACTGCGGCTCATTGGTTATCTAAACAGGCACTATGGCAAATTTATCTACCACCGCCTAAACAAATTAATGTCTCGCATTTTGATGTGACCGGACCCAATGAAGTTCATCAGGCTGATCTATTATTTTTGCCACATGACCACGGTTACAAATACGCATTAACCGTAGTTGATATTGCAAGTCGATACAAGGAAGCAGAACCGTTAAAAACAAAATCGGCCACTGAAGTGGCTTCTGCATTTGAAAGGATTTATCGACGAGGTCCTCTGCACTGGCCAAATCTATTACAAATTGATCCCGGCAAATAATTTCAGGGTGCAGTGTTATCTACAATGAAAGATCACAATGTCACTATCAGACGGGGGCATACTGCACTGCATCGTGATCAGGCCATTATAGAACGGTTTAATCGGACTCTTGCTGAACGGTTATTTGGATATCAATACGCAAAAGAATTCATCCAAGAAAAAAGATCCCGTGAATGGGTTAAAAGGTTACCAGCTGTGATTACTGCACTGAATAACGAGATTACTAGAACAATTAATTTGAAACCTATCAATGCGATTAAAAAGAAGTCAATACCTGAAATGGAAATTCAAAAAGATGTTTCTAGAAACGCTAGCGTTTCCCAACCAATTCTTGGTAGTAATGTCATTGTGAGGTATTTATACGAACCAGGAGAGCTTGAAGGGGGCAGAAAAAGGGCTACTGATCCTATTTGGAGTATTACTGCACATAAGATATCTAGTATAACACGATCTACGGGTAGACTTCCAAACTATAAACTGGATTCAACTGCCCCTCAACGAGGATTTACTAGACAACAATTACAAGTGATACCTGAGGATACTCAATTACCACCGCATGGGCTTAACTAGCACCGTTGCGTCTATTGCACTCAAGACAAGTCAACATCACATTGTTTCTGACATGACCGAGACTATTATTTTTTCTGTCAACGGTAAATTGGCGAGGATCTTTATCCGAATACTGCCAACGCATTATAAAATTGCAGCTTGCGCAGTGATTATTCTGTTGTTGTTTCAGCGTAATTATTAACTCAGCATCAATGTCAAATTCTCGCTGTTTTTTTTTGTCCTGTTGTTTGTAACCGGAGAGTTTTTTTTATCAATAATATCATCTATTGTGGTGTCATTATCATCACCAATGATTTCATCATCCAGGACAATTCTTCGAAGTTGATTTATTTTTCGTACTCTGGATACTGAAAGATAGACTAAATTCGACCATTCTATGCGATTATCTACCATCCAAAGAAATGTATCCGATATAGTCAATCCCTGTGAAGAGTGTATTGTTGCTGCGTATCCTAGCGTCCACGGGGATTTATTAGCACGCAATGCATCTTCAACGACATTGATATCAACCAGCACAATATCATTTAATACGAGAATCTGCTTTTCACTCTGTCCTGGAATATCAACTTCAATGTTCTGTTTTCGTGTATCTTATGGCCTATAACAGAGGGGCACTGCAAGTGTTGCGAATTTTTGTTTATTCAATTCAAATAATTTCATCTCAAGTGTATCCCTAACTATTTTTCTACTTGCAATGATCAAATCATTTGGTCTCCACATTTCCCAGAAATCATTCATGGGAGTTTCCGAAATTATTTCACGGGCTATTTCACATTGGATTCTATCCGGTTGTAATCTAATTAGTTTCTTAAATTCTTTTAATTCATTATCAAGTGATCTATGATCGGTATCAATTTCTTCATAATAGTCTACAAAACCCTTTAGCCATTCATGTGGGGAAGCACCGACAAATGGTGGTGGTTGGCCGTGATCACCGCACATGACGATTTTTGTATTTTTCAATAACAACCACTCAAGAAATATTTTTAATACATCTAATGGCACTGTGTCTATTTCATCCCAAATCATGATTTCAGGGATAAATTTCTCTCCCATGCGCTCAGGAGTCCATTTATCTCCCTTCCATCGAAAAAAACTATGATAGGTACAGGCATTAACCCCTCTCTGTATCATCTCTCTTGCAAGTCTGTGTGTTGGTGTTAGTACAATCATGTTTGATTTTGAAACGCTAGCGTTTCTACGAAATAACTCAATTGCCCGGGTTGTTTTTCCTGACCCACCACAACCGTTTAAATAAACTGTTTTATATCTACAGATTGGATCAGAAATCGGTGGTGCACTAGAAAATTCTGAACACTGATTGCTTTCTAAGTAATTATTTTCAGTGGTAACATCTGCTGATGGAATATAATCATGAAGCATTTCTTTCTTAATTCTCCATGTCCCCCAATTCTCATTGCCAGTAGCCTTAAAATCAGTCATTTTGCTATTTATGTAAAATGAATCAGTGGCAACTCTAACTGCGGTGGTAGGAAATTTATTGATCATTGAAAATAAATTAATAGAAGCATAACCAAGCATAGAAGCTCTCAAATGTGTGTACTGCGGATTGTATCCATCAGTGTAAGTAACAATTGTACCCAATTTGGTTCCATCGGACATAAATGCGTCCTTACGATTGACATATAGGCCCCTATTCGTTAAATCCGTGATTACAAAATCGTATTCAGCATTGTCTATAATCAATCGTGAAGAATATCTCGTATTGTCGTATTTGCCACCTTGGGTAAATTTACCGATTATTCTTCGTCCAAGATCTTTTGCTTCATTGTTTCTGATTTCAAATAACTGTTGGGACCAATCCATGATTTGTTGTTCACTGAAATTTGGAAACAGTTTTCGCTCTTCGCTAATTATTTTTTCTAGATCAGGTTGTGGTAACCAGACTGATTTCTGTGCTCGATAGGATATAATTGCTTCACTGACAATTAATGATTTTAACATCTTACAATCAAGCATATACCGTAATAACACTATTGGCATCCAGTGTTTTTCAGACATGTGTTTACCAATCCAAAGATAACTACACGGATGAAGTCCTGTAGCCATTTCAAATGATACTACACAAGCGAATCCGGTTAAATCGAAATGTGGCAGTGGTCCATTAATAGCAACACGGGTCATTTCGTGTGTAGGGTGTCCAAATCGTTTGAAATATTTCTCGCATTCTCCATACCCAAGAAAACTTCCTGGATAACATGCAATCATATCAACTGAAATAACGGTATCAGCGGTGTATTTTGTATTCCATAACCCTCCATGGCCGTATTCAAGACAGGACAATTTGACATCTGATAAAAACTCACTTCGTGTTGGTTTCCACGCGTTTTTCTTTCTAGCAAAATGTGCTGCAATGGATGGTACTGTAAAACAGTTTGCTAATAATTGATCGTTGTCTTCTCCGTCCCCAGAAAACTCACTAGCTAGTTGTTTCATTTGATTATGCAGTTCTTCGGTACGATATAATTCTCCGTTGGGCCTTACAAACTGATCAAATCTACATTCTTCGTCTGTAGTACTATGAAATAGCCACATTGACACAGGATCGTTTTTACTCAAATGGTAAATAGCATCAAATAATTTCTGCTCTGAAAAAAACTCTTCGTTTCCAAACAGATATTTTACGGTTCTATCCCGTGGAAATATTGTTACTGCAGATGACCACGCGTGTTCGTTATGATCAATATTTTCAATTGGAGTTCCTTTTGATTTATATTTCGATTCGTATAATACTTCACCGGTGATTGTCGTTACTGATATTGGAAATCTCAATGATGTTTCTAATTTAGCTATATCCTGAATTGTTGCCCCATGCTGTTTCACTGTCAGTTCCCATTCGGTTATTTTTTTTCGTCTTAGATCAGTTAGTTTATTTCCCCGGGACGCATTTGTGAAGTGTTCCATTATTCGTGTTGCTACACAATTGAGCCTTGTCGAATATTTCATGGGTGCTAGTTTTGAAATATCAGGTTTTTCATTGATCGGATATATCCCGTAAACAACTACTGTTACAGGATAAGATTTTTCGTAGTATGGTTTGTCAATTCCAGTCAAAATTCCTGGTTTTGAATCCTGAGTCACAGTGACAGTTTTTTTGTCCTTAAGAATAGGCTCGTATTTGTCCCTAATGATCCATTTTCCATTATCACGGATCAGGAATTTTATTCGAAAAAAATTTCTTTCTTCCCCAAGACGTGAGATTATCACTGCTGCTTTTTCATCATTCATGGTAGCGTCAACAACACCATCAATTCGAAATGTTGACCAACAATGAGCTGCCCCATCACGCTTGAATTCATTAAAACAGTCTCTGATTTTACTAATCAAGGTTCTATCAAGAATTTTATTCTTTGGTGTATTAGAAACTCTATCAAGATTGAATTGAACACTTTTCCAAGGCTTAATTTTCGATAATCTCTCGAACTCCTCCATACTATAATTAAAACAAGCATTTAAATGAAAGATTTAAGTATAATGAATCATTGCAAATGGCTCATGATTGGATCAGTGACACCGTGTAACAAATCATGCAGAAATGAATTATGTGGGTATCATATGCAAAGCTTTCGTCGTGGAAGCCTTGGTCCGTTACCTTGTATTCGATGTGGGGTTGGATCTAGGGGAAAATCGCAATTATGTTTCAAGTGTGGCGGCAAACGATACAGGGAACTAAAACGCTATTATGATAAACGAATAAAAAATGGACAATCAATCAGAAATTCTGACCCTGACACTGACAAAGTCAGCGACAAAATCATAAGAAACCCCCAAGACTACATTGAAAGATTCTCTAGTGATGTTATTAATGAATTATACAAATAGTATTAGTATACAAATGAACCAAGGGAGTTATCTCCCTTAGATTGTGATTCAACGGCGGGTATTGTTTTGTAAGGAAAGAAATCAAATATAAAATGTTTTCAAACAATTATATTCTTTTTTCTAGTGTTTTATGCAAATATTCTGTCTCACTTAAATACCTTGAAACAGCATTAATAAGTAATTCAAGAAAATATAATAACACACCTTGTGGATTGCTGTATTAAGTCACCTTATATACTCTCTCTCCCTTAGATTGTGTTAACTTGTTTATGGGTTATCTCCCTTAGATTCTGATTCAGCGGCGGGAAATTGTTTTGTAAGAAAAGAAATGTTTTCAAACAATTATATTCTTTTTTCTAGTGTTTAAGTCAAATATTCTGTCTCACTTAAATACCTTGAAACAGCATTAATAAGTAATTCAAGAAAATATAATAACACACCCTGTGGATTGCTGTATTAAGTTACCTTATATACTCTCTCTCCCTTAGATTGTGTCGGGTTATCTCCCATTAAATTGTGATGCTGTGGCGGGGGGTATAATAAATTATTTGTTTTGTAAGAAAAGAAATAAAATATAAAATGTTTTTAAACAATTATATTCTTTTTTTTTAGTGTTTAATTCAAATATGTGGTCTCATTTAAATACTGTGAAACACCATTAACAAGTAATTCAAGAAAATAAAATAACACACTGTGGATTGACGCTACTGTATTAGTCACCTTATATACTAAATGAAAGGTTTAAAGCTGGGGCTTTCGAAAGCCAATCCGACCAGTCAAAAATAACCCACGCCATTGACACGTGTGCGTGGTTGACTTTTCTCAATCATGCAACCGGGTTTAATTTCATGGGTTGCTTTTAATTGGTCGGATGGCCGTAGAAAATCCGCCCCGTCGTTTCATGTTGTGCTGTCTTGTGCCGTCCCATCATCATTACATCATCATTGAATTATAATCCATCCTTAATTAAGTTAATTAAGTATATGTATACCTACAATCTGAGTGGAGATATATACGGTATTGTACTGTCCTTAATTAAGTATATGTATACCTACAATTTGCCACAACACTCGAGTGGAAATATATACGGTATTTGTGCTGTCCTTAATTAAGTTAATTAAGTATATGTTGTGACGTCACCCCAAGCATATCTTCTGGGCGGTCTAAGATGGCGTTTGCCACGTTAGGCCTCCCTTCCGGAGATGTATGTTTCGGGTTTCCTTTGGGCTTACTTGGATGTGAAGGCAACCAAGGAGTTCCAAAGATGTGTTGTCGTATATATGTAACCTCTAGGTCATTTCACGTAAACATACCCTCTTGTGATTCTAACCCGTTATTTGACGAGTTAGATTCACTCTTAGGGGAATATGTTTCCGGTGAATGTAAATATAAATGACCTAAAATAAATAACATCCATGGATGTAATTAGCTCTCCGTCACATTTGGGTAGCCCCGTATGGTGTTCAAAAATGAATTACCGGCCAAAAGAAACGGTCATAGGGTCAAATCGAGATTGAAGAAATCTCAGAAAAAAAAATGGAAATACTCAAAGAAAGAACCCTATGAAAGACACAGTGGCCTATATCAAGGGGGCCAAATGACTGATAACCGCTCATCATGGTTGTTATTTATTTTTGTCTGCATTTATATTTATATATACAGAATTAATTTTAAAAAATATATTTATATATACAGAATTAATTTTAAAAAAGATATTTATATATACAGAATTAATTTTGAAAATATTAACGGCTCATTTGTTTTTGAAAAATGAATTAGAAATATGTATTATCATATATGAATTCTGAAAATATGAATAGCATCATAGTTGAAATTGCAAAATTGAAAAATCAGGATATTATATTGTCAGATGGGTTAAATCCTGATCAAATTATGTCTGATTTTCAGGATATAGAATACGGAGTTAGCACTAACAAGTATATGTTACCAAAGAAATATGCACTCATCAAAAAAATTCAAAATTCTATTCGAGACTCTCTTGCATTTTCCAGTGAAGTAGGTGTGTTTGTTCCGTTATATACTATCGTGGAAGGAATACGAAAAGAATTAGGTAACGAATACGAATTGAAAAAAGAAGTCAACTCTAAGGTTAGAAACCTACGAGCATTAATTCAAGAAAATTGATTGCCCGACCATTGATTGCCCGATCATTTATCATTTTTTGATTGTGATCGACCCTCATTTTTTTTAGCCGACCTTCAAGGGTGGTGTCAAAAATCGATGGATGATCATGGAAAGTAGGGGAAGTCACAGTATTATTAATTTTTATAGCAAATATGTGACTTTCCCCATCACTGATAGAAGGTGTTAACACTTCCACGGTGACTTTGTCACTGGTGTTAAAAATCATCTGACATGTCAAGTGTTTTGCAATTGAAAAATGGTTTCTGATTTCAAATAATGGTCAATGAAGCATTAACAACCCGATTGGCTCGTGAAAGATTAGATGCAATCAGGAGATTTGTACCAATTCGTGACTCTGTCAGGAATAAACTGCAACAACGACAGAGTTTACAAACGGATTTTGCTTTAGGGTCTGAAGAGTTGTTTAAACCAGTAACCACAGCAACGAAAGGGGTAGAGCGTGCTTTACTGGGAGATGATCCCGAGACGGGGAAATCTGTTATTGGTGAACTTGAAAAACTAGCAGCGAAAACTGAACAAACTGAAAAAACTGATCCGAAAAAAACGACTGTTTCTCTGTTGGATAAATTTACTGATCATGCTAAAATATTAATAAAAAAACCTATTTTATTGAAATCAAAGGATTATCAAGCCTTTGGTGATTTTGCTGCTCAAAGTTATAATTCAAAAAAAGATTTTTTAAAGGACGAGTATAAGAATGATAGAATATCAAGTAATGATTGGTCCGATAATTTGTATAAACTAAATAAAGGGATTGGTCGTTTGAATAAGGAGGAGATAGGATACAAGGAATTTCAAAGGGGAATTAGGAATTATAAAAGAGAACAAATAGAAGAGCGACAACGAGAATTAGAAGAACGACGTCAAACACCAACACGTAGACAAACAAGAAGACAAAAAAAACAACAACTACCACCTGATGATGATGATGATGATTTAGAAGAACGACGTCAAACACCAACACGAAGACAAAAAAAACAAGAAGAACCTAATGATGATTATTTACAAGAAACGGATTTAGAAAAACTAGATGAAGCAACTGGTTATAGCGGAAGTGGACTGCAAAATCCAAGGATTAGTTTCTGTCCTGATAGTGTTATCCATGATATATCACGATTAGATGTTCTTGTAGGAGGATTCCGAGCTGGAAATAACTCTCCAGAAATAATTAATGAAGCAGCTGATATCTGTAGACGATTATTTGCCGGCGGTATCATGGATATCAAAACATATCGGGATTTCATTGACGAGTTAGCAAATGGGTATCATAGTGATTAAATAACAATTGAAAACACTATTGTTTTTATAATAATGATCATACATTACAATCATGATAAACCAATCCCCGTCTATGTAGTTAATTCACGGTTTCCAGTTTATAAGGCATACTATGGAGATGGCCTCGGCAATACCATTTTAGGATTCTTTTCAAGAATGGCCCCAAAAGTGATGCCGTTAGCTAAACAATTATCAATGAAAGCCATTGATGTTATTCGTGATAAGGGTATTGGTGCTGTTGGAGATCTTGCCGGAAAGGCATTTTCAACTGCAAAGAATAAAATAACATCATTAGTGAGGCGAAAAAAGAAACCGTTGCCGTCTACAGCAGAAATGCCTGCAAGTGTTAGTAAAATAATAAATAACGCAGTAGATGAAAAATTAGCGTCATTGGCGACTCCAAGTGACCAAAATAACATGATAGCAAACATGATAGCAGGAAGTGGCTTTAGAAAACGCTAGCGTTTTTCACGATGAAATGGAAAATCCGATTTAGACTCTGATAAATAGAATAAAATGTTCAAAAGGTCACCTGATCCAGCATTTGATATGGATGCCCCAGTGCGTAAAGATGATTCTGTACGCGATTTTCAATTTTATTCTTATCACGCAGTACAACCAGATCTCCGATCACGAATTGAACTTCAAGTTCATGATACCAGTAAATACTTTTTGCCTTGTGAAGCGTTTATTGAAGTAGAAGGAGAACTTGTAACAAATGATGCTGCTCATAATGATCCACCATATGCAGATAACGCAAATGTCCGAGTTGGTTTTGTTAATAACGGCATAATGGCGTTATTTGAAAGCGCTAGATATCTCATTGATGGAAAAGAAATTGAATCAATAGACCGTGATGTTGATGTTGCAACAACAATCATAGGGTTAGCGAGATATTCCGATGATTATACAAGATCAGCTGGTCCATCTATGATGTTTGCAAAGGATACCTCTGATAACGCTGACCACCTTCAATTCATTAAAGTGTTAACAGCAAGAGATAATGCAGAACCCGATCAACAGGAAGCAGCTAATCCAGAACGTCGAACTAGACCCGGAGCTGCGTTTGATATTCTCGGAGGCGTTAATGGTAATCTCAATTTAGGATTTGCAACACGCGTAGCAACGTTGCATGGACAGCGTCGACGATTTTCATGTGCGATTCCACTGCATCATATTTTTGGATTCTGTAGAAACGTCCGAAAAGTTATTTATGGAGCTAAACACACAGTAGCGCTTGTACGAAAGGGTACTGATGATGATGCAATCTGGCGTAATGCTGGTGTTGCTCCCGGTAAAGTCATTTTAACAAAACTATCATTGTGGATGCCAGTGTTAACTCCATCAATCATAGCAGAAGAAAAATTGTTATCATTTATGGACCAAGGAGGAAAGTCGTTGTTAAGTTGGTTATCAGTGACTACGGATATCAAACAGGACAATGTTGATGGTACATTCACATGGCACCTGGCATCAAAACAAGGTGTTTCAGCTCCACGTCATATATTTATTGCGTTACAGAATGCTGCGCGAGCTGGTAATCAAGAACGAAGTCATATGATATTTGATCAGTTAGGTGTTAATGAAGTCTCGCTGAGAATAAACGGCCAACAGGTACCATCTGAAGATGTACAACTTGATTACGGTCAAAATCATATTTCACGTGTCTATCATAACTTATTGTCGTTTATGGCACGTGATCTAAATGTGGATACTGGTTTGCAAATATCACAATTGGATTTCAAAAGCCTCTATCCGATTTATTACTTTTCATTGGAACATCTTGATTTGATGAGACAATCTGTTGTTGATATACACTTTAGAGCCCGTGTAACCCGTCCGACTGGTCCACCAGTTGGTGGGGTACCTCCTATCCTTATCTCGAATTATAAAGCGGTTGCTGTCATTCTCAGCGACAAATCAATGCTACTCGAAGGTGTTGGTGGAAGAATGAGAGTGGTAGATGCCCCAGTAGAAAATCCTTGATTGGAAATTGCTGTGCAATTTCACCATTGAAATTGTAAACGATTTAGAATCAATCTATTATGTATAATGTCATATAGTGTTATTAGTGTTACGTTAACTCCTGGTCAAATCAAAAAATTGCAATCAGAATCGGCTAAAAAATGTGGAACCACAATCACTTTGAAACCGAATCAAATGACTGGTGGTGCAAATAAATTATCACTGACAACTCGTCAAATAAAACATTTCAATAATGCACTTGCAGCCAAAAAAGGTGTTCAGATTACTCTTTCTGCGGCTGCTATCAAAAATATGATGAAAACGGGTGGTATATTTCCATTGTTAGCTGCAATACCAGCATTGATTGCAGCAGCAGCCCCAGCAGTAGCTAAAGCAGCAGCGTTAGGAGCCGTTGGTACTGCAGCAGGAATGGCACTAAAGAAGGCAACTGGACAGGGTTATAAAAAAAGGGGAAAGGGTCTAAGACTACCAGGAACCCCGTATTCATGGTACAGCGGAAAAGGTCTAAGACTACCAGGAACCCCGTATTCATGGTACAGCGGGAGATCCGTTCACGGATCAGGCCTGAGACTACCAGGAACGGTTTATTAATTGGAGAGTCTTTGACTCCAATGTCCAATTTTGATTTAATGGATGCTGCTAAAAAACTAGCCATAAAAAATTTCAGAGGTGTTTTTATGAAAGATCAATTACCACATCAACCAAACAAAACTGAAACAGGTATTATTAATCTCGATAACAGCACCGGACCTGGAACTCACTGGGTTGCATACGCTATTGATCCACGTGGGATTGTCTATTTTGATTCATATGGATTAGCCCCGCCAAAAGAGTTTATGCGTTATATAAAAACTTTTCCAATGAAGACTTGGTATTCTACGCTACCAACACAACAAATCAATGACCCACCAATATGCGGCAGTGAAGTATTAAATGTCCTTGATGCTATTTCAGCATCTAGAAAACCACCACACATTGTCGTAAATGACTACACCAGCAATCGCTTTTTAGAGAGAGAAAGAGTTTTACAATAACATGATTGATATTTGGGGGAGATCTTTGAAACCCAAACCCGATGACACTGCAACGGGTGATATTAAAAAAAAAAATCAAAGATGAAATAGCTGAGACGTTAAATTTAACAAGTGTTGACCCGAATGAAATAGTTGTATTTCAGGATGTCACGGAATGTTGTAGTTTTTTTTATTTAGGAAAGACATGTACTCGGGTTTTGTTTATCGTGTGCAACGATACCCGAGGGTGATTTTATTTATTTATATATATATGGGCAGTTGTACTTAGGAATCGTGAGTACAATTCGCTATATGCCGCTCGTGCAAAGTGTTTTTGATACGGAGCACGAATCCGTATAAATACTTTGCTATATGTAAAGGGTCTTTACATTACTACGGGTTTTGTCAACAAGCGGCTGGTTTCAAGGACTGTAGCTATAGGGTTATAGATCCGAGGGAGGGAGGATTGCACAACTTTAGCTGTAGGGGTAAGTACATTTTTGATACTGAGTGATAGCTTTTTGTATCACTATATTTACCTTTGCATGTTTGTTATATAGTTTTACACAGCATAATGCGTGCATTTTCTACTCTTGTTCGCGAGGCATTTAAATTGGTAAAGTAAAGCTATATTTTGTTAAAATATAATTGTTTACTATTCAGCATTATCAAACAGGGAAGGTGTACTATAGAACCTGTCATTTTGTCATTATGATAATAATAGTCTTGATAATTTACCGTGTATAACGTCATTACGTTATGTCTGTATCAAGGTTAGTACACGGTGTCGGGTATCTTTTCAGCTAATTGTACGAGGGTGTTAAACGTCCGGGGTGTCCGGAGCTGTCAAACGTCGGGAGCTGTGATTAAATGCACTGGTGTGTCCAGAGCTGTTTAATGTGCCGGAGTGTCTAATGTCTAGCGTCCGGAGTGTCTAATGTCAAGGGTGACAAGGGTGACTCAGCGTGGAGCTGTCTAAATGACCAGAGTGTTTGGAGGGTCTAATGTTTCGCTGTATTCCGAGGGTCCGGAGTCTGTAGAAACTGTGAAGTTCTATTGTACCAGCTGTGGAGCTGTATACTAATAGTTCATTATATATATTTATTCGTAAATTGTTAGCCGTTGGCTAATGTGGGTTTGCGGAACCCAGTATATGGTTTGAGACTGGAAAGATAAGTTATCTGAGCTGTTATTATTTTTCCAAAATAGTTTCGCTATTTGAGCGTATACATTTTTATATCTGTATCATCAAAGCGTGTTTTGTTGTTAATCCGAAGTGGTCCGTCCCGGTTATCTTGTTACACAGGACAAACAGGGTAAATTGAAATCTAGTGATGTCTCTCTGGATGATATTTTAACACGACAACGAAACGCCGTTGAAAACGCTATCGCGTTATTTTCTGATCAGGGTAAACTCAAACCGGGTGTACTTTTTTCGACGATTACAGATAGATTCACTGAATACAATAAAGAATTTGACGATCATTTGAAAAACTACAATAGTTTCCGTAGAAATGTCGTTCAAAAGTTCTTTGGATCCCCAATTGTAATTACACCATCTATCGCTGAAATTAAAACGTTTGTTGATGATCAAAAGGTTATCAACGAAGCAACAAAAACAACAACCGACGCCATTGATAAATTTATTGGAACCCCGTTAGATAAAATTGAAATAAAACTCCCTGATATTAAAAAATCCATCGATGAGACGAAATCCTTCATCGAAGGCATCAAAGGTGATATTTCGAGGATGATAACAGTCATTGAAAAAACAAAAATCCCTCATGGGAAAACCAACAACATAGTATATACAATCCAACACGGATCATTTGAGTGGACACCTACAAACAACAAATTAGATATCACTGCAACCGTTAAGGGTATTTATCGATTAACACTAGTAACACCATTGACTCAATTTAATATTTCATCGTCCAGCTCATCCGGGGTCAATAATACGATTTCAACGATCATCGACAAGAATACAACTGAAAAGTTCACGATCACAGCTACTGATAAAAATTTGGTTAGAGTCTCAGCAACGTGGTATGTGGATTTCTTTGCGGATTTAAGTAAATCGTAATTGAAAACGCTAGCGTATTTAAAATAAAAAATGATTTCATCATCGCAATATCGTTATGATCAGGTCAGAGAATTTCAAACTAGACTCAAAACCCTGTCTGAGGAGTATGCAATGAAAATTAAAAAATATCGCAAGAGAATTACCGCAATTGATGTTACCGTGTATTCAGGGAGTGGTGTAATCACCGGAGCTGGTATTATACTGTCTTCAGTAACAATGATGGCTCCGATAGCTGTTCCAATTTGCATTTCTGCGGCAACAACAATCGCTGGAATAATTTCAATAATCACAAAAAAATATCATCATGCAGCCAACGGAAACTACAAGACTACATAATTCAATTTCATGTTGTGTCCACTGCATGCTCGCAATTATCCTCATTGATATCGTCATCTCTCGATGATACAATTATATCAGAGAGTGAGTTTTCAGCGATGGTAGATATATATGATTCTGCGATGTCAAAATTAGAAATACAAAAACATGAGTATAATAACAATGACAACACAGATGGAATTACTTCAACAAATAGTGGAGAACACGAACCCAGTACAAACCAGCATGATCTCAATAACCTCAACGAATCCAGAATTCAGTGTGAATTTCCCCTCTCCGGCCCCAGTGAAGGAGATAGCGCTAGCAAAATTACGAGTGTATCACAGCTGGCCAAATATTAGGTCAAAATCATTTGGTGGTCAACAACCCAATAATTCTTTAGTGTTTGCAAATAAGAATAAACCCGACGGTACCCCAGACTGGAACGTTGTTTCCATACCAACCGGATCATACCAAATCGAACAAATCAATAATGAATTCGCGCGTAAAATAAAATCGATTACTGGAGCAGAATCAAAAATAGCTATAACAGTTCATGAGCCAACACTATCATCTGCCATTGAAATAAACTCAGAAGAATACGTCGTAGATATCTATCAAAGCTCAATAAGAACAGTGTTAGGTTGGCCTGAATTACCACCCGGGGGAAAAACCGTTGATTTACCAGAACCACAAAAAACTGATTATATCACCGACAGGATAAAATCTGATAATCCAGTAAGGAGTTATAAAAGATACAACGAATTGATAGTTTTCACTGCAGTGAAAAAATTCAACAACCCAATATATCACACAACTCAAGAAGGGAAAATCACTGAAAATTTCACAGCGATGAATAATGATTTTTCATTGTTGTTAATATCTCTTAAATCCGGTTCTCTCACCCGGGATGAATTTATCAGCGTCGTAGAAACATGTAACAAAATCATCAATGACATGGAAACATTTCATTTGCAAATCATTCAAGTGATATTAGGTGACAGTAATCCTATAACGAGAACAACATTTGCAACAGACTATAAAATCCGCGTTGAAGACATTCCAACATTCAAACTACCAGGGTATAATATCTTAGAACTACAAAAATCTCTCAGTGATGCCATCGATGTTGGTTTTAAAATAATTCATGATACGTGGAAAAAAACAACATCACAGGAAATAAAAATCCTCAAACATAATAATGACCCAGATGGTGGTGGCAGGCATATTGCTCCGTTCAATGTGAATATTTCATCGGTGATAGCGATCAATTTAGTATGTGATGTTATCGAAGGAAGCTATCAAATAAATCTAGAACGATCAAATCAAGCTCAGCAAGGATATATTTTGTATTCATTTGCACCAACAGCTCCTCCAGGATTTGTAATAATCGAGTCTCCGGTGAATCCAGTCTATATGCGATGTCATAATAATTCATTAACCAGAATTAATTTCAAACTCACTGACCAGTCTAATAATCTGATTGATTTACAAGACGAGGTGTTACAAATAAGTCTGTTTGTAAAGTCTTGAAGGGGGGCACGATATCGTATCGGACTGGATCAAATATTCGGTTGAAGCAGCAGAGGGTATATCGGACGATCTTCACCGTAACCCAGAACTGAAAGTTCTAGCAGCAGAGGGGGTGAGTCACAACATCATTGCGGACATTTATGATTCATCAACGAAAACGCGAATACAGTATCACCTGCGAAAACTCATGTTTTCAGACAACAATCATAAGGGTCGGAGACTTATTTTTTTCTGGTTAAAAACATGAGATTTCGCGAGAAGGGTCTATTCGTACCGTTTTAAGGGTATAATAAAAAATAAAAACAAAAAAGGTTGTCCGATTCACCCTCTCTGCTGCTAAAGTTTTTATATAACGCATAAACTCTTTTGGCGGGGCTAATCCATATGAATCAAAATAGACAATCCCACGTGGATCAATAGCGTATGCAACCCAGTGAGTTCCAGGTCCGGTGCTGTTATCGAGATTAATAATACCTGTTTCAGTTTTGTTTGGTTGATGTGGTAATTGATCTTTCATAAAAACACCTCTGAAATTTTTAATCGCTAGGTTTTTAGCAGCATCCATTAAATCAAAATTGGACATGGGAACCATCGAAGATTTCTGAATTAATAAACCGTTCCTGGTAGTCTCAGGCCTGATCCGTGAACGGATCTCCCGCTGTACCATGAATACGGGTTCCTGGTAGTCTTAGACCTTTTCCGCTGTACCATGAATACGGGGTTCCTGGTAGTCTTAGACCCTTTCCCTTTTTTTTATATCCTTTCCCAGTTGCTTTTTTCAACGCCATTCCTGCTGCAGTACCAACGGCTCCTAACGCCGCTGCTTTAGCCACCGCTGGGGCTGCTGCTGCAATCAATGCTGGTATTGCCGCTAACAATGGAAATATACCACCCGTTTTCATCATATTTTTGATAGCAGCCGCAGAAAGAGTAATCTGAACACCTTTTTTGGCTGCAAGTGCATCATTGAAATGTTTTATTTGACGAGTTGTCAGTGATAATTTATTTGCACCACCAGTCATTTGGTTGGGTTTCAACGTGATTGTGGTTCCACATCGCTTAGCCGATTCTGATTGCAATTTTTTTAATTGACCGAGAGTTAACGCAACACTAATAACACTATATGACATTATACATAATAGATTGATTCTAATGGAAAAATCGTTTACAATTTCAAAGATTTTCTACAGGCGCATCTACCACTCTCATTCTTCCTCCAACACCTTCAAGTAGCATTGATTTATCACTGAGAATGACAGCAACCGCTCTATAACTAGCAATACCACCAGGGTTTACACGGGCTCTAAAATGTATATCAACAACAGATTGTCTCATCAAATCAAGATGTTCCAATGAAAAGTAATAGATTGGATACAGATTTTTAAAATCCCATTGTGATATTTGTAGACCGGTATCCACATTTTGATCACGTGCCATAAATGACAACAATCTATGATAAACTCGTGCAATATGATTTTCTGTGTAATCAAGTTGTATATCCTCGGATGGTTCCTGCTGGCCGTTTATTCTCAGTGAGACCTCTCTAACACCTAACTGATCAAATATCATATGGCTGGAGAGTTGATTGCCAACTCGTGTGTTATCCTGTAACGCAATAAATATGTGACGTGGCGCAGCAACACCTTGTTTTGATGCTAGGTTCCACGTGAATAACCCGTTCAGCTCTGATTGCTTCACATCTGTACTCACTGATAACCAACTCAACAACGACTTTCCTCCTTGGTCCATAAATGATAGTAATCGTTCTTCTGCGGTGATTGCTGGAGTCAACACTGGCATCCACAATGATATTTTTGTTAAATTGACTTTACCGGCATCAGCATTTGGATTTGCAGCATCTGCTGGAATCCTCCAAATTGCATCATTATCATCACCCTTTCGTACAAGTGATACTGTATGCTTAGCTCCATAAATAACTTTTCTGACGTTTCTACAGAATCCAAATATATGATGCAGTGGAATCGCGCATGAAAATGATTTACGCGCTCCTTGCAACATTAAATGACGTGTTGAAGCTCCTAGATTGAAATTATCATCTTTGTTTATAATCATATTCTCGACATCAGCATCACTATTATCACGTTTTTTTGGTCGTCTTACAACAAATTGATTTCCACCAGCGGTATTTGTAACATCTTTTGCAAACATCATAGAAGGTCCTGCTGATCTTGTATAATCATCAGAATATCTCGCTAGCCCGATTATTGTTGTGGCCACATCAACATTGCGATCTATCGACTCAATTTCTTTTCCATCAATGAGATATCTAGCACTTTCAAATAGCGCCATAATACCATTATTGAAAAAACCGACTTGAGTACCAGCTGGATACGGTGCTGGTACAGCAGGAGTATCAGCAGCTGTTACAATTTCTCCTTCGATTTCAATAAACGCTTCACAGGGCAAAAAGTATTTACTGGTATCATGGACTTGAAGATCAATTCTTGCTCGACTATTTGAGTCTATGGCATGATAGGCGTAATATTGATAATCGCGTACAGAATCATCCTTGCCAACTGGGGCGTCTATATCAAATGCTGGATCACGTGACTTTTTGAACATTTATTCTATTTATCAGAGTCTAAATCGTGAAAACGCTAGCGTTTTCTAAAGCCACTTCCTGCTATCATATTTGGGTCGGGAGTTAAAGCCATTGACGCTAGTTTTTCATCTACTGCGTTATTTATAATTTTACTAACACTTGCAGGCATTTCTTCTGTGGACGGTAACGGTTTCTTTTTTCGCCTCACTAATGATGTTATTTTATTCTTCGCAGTTGAAAATGCCTTTCCGGCAAGATCTCCAACAGCACCAATACCCTTATCACGAATAACATCAATGGCTTTCATTGATAATTGTTTAGCTAACGGCGTCACTTTTGGGGCCATTCTTGAAAAGAATCATAAAATAGTATTGCCGAGGCCATCTCCATAGTATGCTTTATAAACTGGAAACCGTGAATTAACTACATAGACGAGGGTTGGTTTATCATGATTGTAATGTATGATCATTATTATAAAAACAATAGTGTTTTCAATTGTTATTTAATCACTATGATACCCATTTGCTAACTCGTCAATGAAATCTCGATATGTTTTGATATCCATGATACCGCCGGCAAATAGCCGTCTACAGATATCAGCTGCTTCATTAATTATTTCTGGAGAGTTATTTCCAGCTCGGAACCCTCCTACAAGAACATCTAATCGTGATATATCATTGATAACACTATCAGGACAAGTGTTTCCAATCCTTGGATTTTGCAATCCACTTCCGCTATAACCAGCTGCTTCATCTAGTTTTTCTAAATCCGTAGTTTGTAAATAATCATCATCATCATCACGTGGTATTTGTTGTTTTTTAGGAGAATAGAGTACTTTCTTTGCAGGTTGCTGTCGCCGCCTTTGCAATTTTTGCGGTTTTTGTTGTTGTTTATACTCTTCGTATTGATTATACACTGTATCCACCGCATTGATATATTCGATGTATGATGCACTATCTGTCTTTTTTTGACTTTTTTCAGTTTTGATTTTGTAGAATATATCAGCCCAATGGGTTATATTTCTAACAAACTTATGATGTTCTGGTTTCAACATTTTTTTTCTGTTTTCATAAGACGTAACAACAAGCGTAGGAATTTCTGTTGGATCAGTCCCATCAATTTTTGCTAACCCTTCCTCGTTAAATCTCATGCGTAAATCCTCTACTGTTCTTTTTGATTCCATTTGTTTTGTTTGTTCAGTTTTCGCTGCTATTTTTTCAAGTTCACCAATAACAGATTTTCCCATCTCAGGATCATCTCCCAGTAAAGCACGCTCTACCCCTTTCGTTGCTGTGGTTACTGGTTTAAACAATTCTTCAGACCCTAAAGCAAAATCAGTCTGAAGACTCTGTCATTGTTGCAGTTTATTCCGTACAGAGTCACGAATTGGTACAAATCTCTTAATTGCATCTAATCGTTCACGAGCCAATCCGGTTGTTAATGCTTCATTGACCATTATTTGAAATCAGAAACAATTTTTCAATTGTAAAACACTTGACATGTCGAATGATTTTTAACACAGTCATGGAAGTGTTATTTGATTGTTTTAAGGGCGTTATCAATGATGAGGAAAGTGCCATAATTGTATATAAAATAATTAATACTGGCACTTTCCTCACTTTTTGACATGTCAGATGATTTTTGATACGGTCATGGAAGTGCTATTTGATTGTTTTAATGGCTCTATCAATGATGGCGAAAGTGTCCAAATTGTATATAAAATAAATAATACTGACAGTTTCGCCACTTTTTTGACATGTCAGATGATTTTTGATACGGTCATGGATGTGCTATTTCATCATATAACACCTTCTATCAAGGTTGTTGAAAGTGTCATAATTGTATATAAAATAAATAATACTGACAGTTTCAACATTTCTATTTTGATCATCTATCACTGATTTTTTGACATTTTCTCTTGAAGGTCGGCTAAAAAAAATGATATGGTCGGGCAATCAATGGACGGTCACAATCAAATAATGATAAATGGTCGGGCAATTAAAATTGAATTAACGCCCGTAGGTTTCTAATTTTAGAGTTGACTTCTTTTTTCAATTCGTATTCGTTACCTAATTCTATTCGTATCCCCTCTACGATAGTATACAACGGAACGAACACACTGATGTCACTGGAAAATGAAAGAGAGTCTCTAATAGAATTCTGAATTCTTTTGATGAGTGCATATTTCTTTGGTAGCATATATTTATTGTTGTTAACTCCGTATTCTATATCCTGAAAATCAGACATAATTTGATCAGGATTTAAGCCATCTGATAGTTTGATATCCTGATTTTTCAATTTTGCTATTTCAACTATGATGCTATTCATGTTTTCAGAATTCATTATTCTATAGCAATGATATATCTCTAATTGAAAAATACATAACTAAATTGAACTTTTTGCCCGCTCTTTTTTGAAATAGCCGTCTTGGTTATTCCCTCTGCAACTCTTCGTACAGAAGTTGGACAAATATCGAAGTGCCTACCGGCTTCATTCATAGATGAAAATGTTTTCTCTTCGTTAGTTATCGTATTCAAAGATTTTACTGGTTTCTTCCAAACCGTTTTGCATTTTCCAGTCTTTCCTCGTTTGGAATTCTCACTCTGTGTGATAGCTTGCAGATTTGATACAGAATTGTTTCTTGTATTAGAATCCTTGTGATCGATAACAAAACCATTCTCGATCAATCCATTAAACACCTCGAAGATGAAACGATGATTGTGATAAGTTTTCCTTCCAACAGTAAACCTCAAATACCCTTGATTACTCAGAAAACCGACCGGTTTCTTCAGTCTACAGTGTCTTACAACACCATCACTGGATGCTTCATAATTTGTAATCACTGGGTGTGGTCTGAATTCTTGGTTCATATATACTACACTATTGTTTGTCTAATTCATTGCTTGGTTTAATAATGAACCTTTCAATGTAGTCTTGCGGAGTTCTTATGATTTTGTCAGTGACGTTGTCAGGGTCAAAGACTTTTTCAGGGTCATAATTTCTGATGGATTGTCCATTTTTTATTCTTTTATCATAATAACGTTTCAATTTCCTATATCGCTTACCACCGCAATTTAGACACAATTGTGATCTTCCCTTAACCCCAACCCCACATCGAATACAGGGTAACGGACCAAGGCTCCCATGTCGAAAACTTTGCATATGATACCTACAGTACTCATTTTTTCTGCATGATTTGTTACACGGGGTTACATTTCCCATCATGAGCCATTTGCACTGGTTCATTATATATAAAACTTTCATTTAAATACTTGTTTTATGTATAGCATGATGGAGTTCAAGAGATTGACTTCGAAAAATGCTAAATTCAATGCTGATAAGGAGTTTAAGAGATTATTGAAAATTAACCCTAAATTTAATATCGATAAACCCAAAAAACGTCCAATAGACGGAAACAAAATCAATCTCGATAGACCCAAACGTCCAAAACGTCCAAGAGAGGGAAACATGAAGGAGTTTAAGAGATTATTGAAAATTAGTCCTAAATTTAATCTCGATAGACCCAAAAAACGTGTAGTAGACAGAAACATGAGAGAGTTTAAGAGATTATTGAAAATCAATCCTAGATTTAATCGCGATAGACCCAAAAAACGTAACAAACGTCCAATAGACGGAAACATGAAAGAGTTTAAGAGATTATTGAAAATCAATCCTAGATTTAATCGCGATAGACCCAAAAAACGTAACAAACGTCCAATAGACGGAAACATGAGATCACCTTGGAAGGATGCTCAATTCAATCTTGATATAGTTTCTAATACACCCAAGAATAAAATTCTTGATAAAGTCATAATTAGTAAAATCAGAGACTGTTTTAAAGAATTCAAGCGTGATGGAGCAGCTCATTGTTGGACAACATTTCGAATTCGTGGTGGTTTTGACGCTACCATGAATGATGAAAAAGCAGCAGTGATCATTTCACGTCTTGGGAAAGAAAGAAATATTTTTCGAATAAAATTCATTATTGATGATCATGGAAAATGGATTATTAGGGATAAATTTGAACCCATTCTCAGGAACAACAGAACTGTCACTGTGAATCAAGATTCCCAACCAGGAATGTTGACTGGACTTGATAAACCCTACTACGAAAAATCTTATCCTGTCACAGTAGTTGTTTACGGGATATATCCGATCAATGAAAAACCTGATATTTCAAAACTAGCACCCATGAAATATTCGACAGGGCTCAATTGTGTAGCAGAACGAATAATGGAACACTTCAGAAATGCGTCCTGGGGAAATAAACTCACTGATCTAAGACGAAAAAAAATAACCGAATGGGAACTGACAGTGAAACAGCATGGGGCAACAATTCAGGATATAACCAAATTAGAAAAATCATTAAGATTTCCAATATCAGTAAGGACAATCACCGGTGAAGTATTATACGAATCGAAATATAAATCACAGGGAGCTCCAATTGAAATTATTGATCATAATGAACACGCGTGGTCATCTGCAGTAACAATATTTCCACGGGATAGAACCGTAAAATATCTATCCCAAACCGAAGAGTTTTTTTCAGAGCAGAAATTATTTGATGCTATTTACCATTTGAGTAAAAACGATCCTGTGTCAATGTGGCTATTTCATAGTACTTCAGACGAGGAATGTAGATTTGATCAGTTTGTAAGACCCAACGGAGAATTGTATCGTACTGAAGAGCTGCATAATCAAATGAAACAACTAGCTAGTGAGTTTTCTGAGGACGGGGAGGAAATCGAAGATCAATTATTAGCAAACTGTTTTACAGTACCATCCATTGCAGCACATTTTGCTAGAAAGAAAAACGCGTGGAAACCAACACGAAGTGAGTTTTTATCAGATGTCAAATTGTCCTGTCTTGAATACAGCCATGGAGGATTATGGAATACAAAATACGACACTGATACCGTTATTTCCGTTGATATGATTGCGTGTTGTCCAGGAAGTTTTCTCGGGTATGGAGAATGCGAGAAATATTTCAAACGATTCGGACACCCTACACACGAAATGACCCGTGTTGCTATTAATGGACCACTGCCTGATTTTGATTTAACCGGATTCGCTTGTGTGGTATCATTTGAAATGGCTGAAGTACTTCATCCGTGTAGTTATCTTTGGATTGGTAAACACATGTCTGAAAAACACTGGATGCCAATAGTGTTATTACGGTATATGCTTGATTGTAAGATGTTAAAATCATTAATTGTCAGTGAAGCAATTATATCCTATCGAGCACAGAAATCAGTGTGGTTACCCCAACCTGATCTAGAAAAAATAATTAGCGAAGAGCGAAAACTGTTTCCTGATTTTAATGAACAACAAATCATGGATTGGTCCAAACAGTTATTTGAAATCAGAAACAATCAAGCAAAAGATCTTGGACGAAGAATAATCGGTAAATTTACCCAAGGTGGCAAAGATGATAATACGAAATATTCTTCACGATTGATTATAGACAACGCTGAATACGATTTTGTAATCACGGATTTAACGAATAGGGGCCTATATGTCAATCGTAAGGACGCATTTATGTCCAATGGAACCAAATTGGGTACAATTGTTACTTACACTGATGGATACCATCCGCAGTACACACACTTGAGAGCTTCTATGCTCGGTTATGCTTCAATTAATCTGTTTTCGATGATCAATAAATTTCCTAACACCGCAGTTAGAGTTGCCACTGACTCATTTTACATAAACAGCAAAATGGTTGATTTTAAGGCTACTGGCAACGAGAAATGGGGGACATGGAGAATTAAGAAGGAAATGCTTCATGATTATATTCAATCAGCAGATGTTACCATTGAAAATAATTACTTAGAAAGCAATCAGTGTTCAGAATTTTCTAGTGCACCACCGATTTCTGATCCAATCTGTAGATATAAAACAGTTTATTTAAACGGTTGTGGTGGGTCAGGAAAAACAACCCGGGCAATTGAGTTATTTCGTGGGAAATCAAACATGATTGTACTAACACCAACACACAGACTTGCAAGAGAAATGATACAGAGAGGGGTAAATGCCTGTACCTATCACAGCTTTTTCCGATGGAAGGGAGATAAATGGACTCCTGAGCGCATGGGAGAGAAATTTATTCCTGAAATCATGATTTGGGATGAAATAGACACAGTGTCAGAAGATGTCTTAAAAATATTTCTTGAGTGGTTGTTATTGAAGAATACAAAAATCGTCATGTGCGGTGATCACGGCCAACCACCACCATTTGTCGGTGCATCTCCACATGAATGGCTAAAGGGTTTTGTAGACTACTATGAAGAAATTGATACCGATCATAGATCACTTGATGAAAAATTAAAAGAGTTTAAGAAACTAATTAGATTACAACCGGATAGAATCCAGTGTGAAATAGCCCGTGAAATAATTTCGGAAACTCCCATGAATGATTTCTGGGAAATGTGGAGACCAAATGATTTGATCATTGCAAGTAGAAAAATAGTCAGGGACACACTTCAGATGAAATTATTTGAATTGCATAAACAAAAATTTGCAACGCTTCCAGTGCCTCTTTGTTATAGGCCATCGGATACACGAAAACAGAACATTGAAGTTGATATTCCAGGACAGAGTGAAAAGCAGATTCTCGTATTAAATGATATTGTGCTGGTTGATATCAATGTCGTTGAAGATGCATTGCGTGCTAATAAATTCCCATGGACGTTAGGTTATGCAGCAACAATACACTCTTCACAGGGATTGACTATATCAGATACAATTGTTTGGATGGTAGATAATCGCATAGAATGGTCGAATTTAGTCTATCTTTCAGTATCCAGAGTACGAAAAATAAATCAACTTCGAAGAATTGTCCTGGATGATGAAATCATTGGTGACGATAATGATATTGATGTTAAAATGATTGATAAAAAACTCTCCGGTTACAAAAAACAGGACAAAAAAAACAACGAGAATTTCATATTGATGCTGAATTAATAATCACTTTGAAGCAACAACAGAATAATCACTGCGCAAGTTGCAATTGTATAATGCGCTGGCAGTATTCGGATAAAGATCCTCGCCAATTTACCGTTGACAGAAAAAATAATAGTCTCGGTCATGTCAGAAATAATGTGATGTTGACTTGTCTTGAGTGCAATAGACGCAAGGGTGCTAGTTAAGACCATGCGGTGGCAATTGAGTGTCCTCAGGTATCACTTGTAATTGTTGTCTAGTAAAACCCCGTTGAGGGGCAGTTGAATCCAGTTTATAGATTGGAGGTCTACCCGTAGATCGTGTTATACTAGATATCTTGTGTGTAGTAACACTCCAAATAGGATCAGTAGCTCTTTTTCTTCCACCCTCAAGCTCTCCTGGTTCATATAAATACCTCACAATGACATTACTACCAAGAATTGGTTGGGAAACGCTAAAATCTTTTTGTGGTTTTTCAGGTATTGACTTCTTTTTAATCGCATTGATAGGTTTCATGTTGATGGTTCTAGTAATCTCGTTATTCAGTGCGGTAACTACACCTGGTAATCTTTTAACCCATTCACGGGATCTTTTTTCTTGGATGAATTCTTTTGCGTATTGATATCCAAATAACCGTTCAGCAAGAGTCCGATTAAATCGTTCTACAATTGCCTGATCACGATGCAGTGCAGTATGCCCCCGTCTGATAGTGACATTGTGATCTTTCATTGTAGATAACACTGCACCCAGAAATTCTTTGCCGGGATCAATTTGTAATAGATTTGGCCAGTGCAGAGGAACTCGTCGATAAATCCTTTCAAATGCAGAAGCTACTTCAGTGGCTGATTTTGTTTTTAACGGTTCTGCTTCTTTGTATCGACTTGCAATATCAACTACGGTTAATGCGTACTTGTAACCGTGGTCATGTGGCAAAAATAATAGATCAGCCTGATGAACTTCATTAGGAACAGTCACATCAAAATGCGAGACATTAATTTGTTTAGGCGGTGGTAGATAAATTTGCCATAGTGCCTGTTTGGATAACCAATGAGCCGCAGTGGTTTTTTTCACTTTTGCAGCGCTAGCGAGTTTATGGATTGCAGCTCTACCCCTCCAGTATCCTTTTGGAGAATAGTAAATAGATTCCATGTTGTTATTAATTACCAGCACCTAACATCAATTTACTTTTCATAGCCGATTTTATCAAAAATGAAGCCAATTTTTCTTTGAAGGATTTATCAGGAATGGCATTCAACGCATGAATTAATTTCACATCTGCTAGATGCCTGTGTTGCAGATTGCTGCTTTTATAAGCCACATCATGAAGGTGACAGGCTTTATCAATGGCGTATATTGGTTCTTCACCGGGTCGGGGCTGATTTTGATCATTGAGTCTGATATCTAATCGTGTTCCCGGTCCACAATAACTATACCCTGGAAGGTGTTTTTCTCCAGGGTATTTTGCCCATGGGGTTCCAGGGAGTTTTGCTAATTTGGCAGCGATATCACCTCCTCGTTTTTTTTTAAAGGTTCCTTGGGTTTAGAAACAAATCTAAATTTCTTTGTACTACATTGTACGCATTTACCAGAAAGCGCTGATCGGTTATTTTTAGTTGTAATCGTCGTCAAGTCATCTGTGCCAGTACGTGCCTTACACTTCACACAATATAGATCCATAATTTATGTATAGAGATATGAATATAATTGATTTTTCAGCAACTAAAACAATAGAACCAGTTAAGCATCATGCAGCGCTACCAAAATCTATCCGCGCAATTATAATCGGACCATCTGGATCCGGCAAGACGCAATTGTTGCTCAATTTAATAATGAGATGGATGAAGTGGGATAAGTTGTATTTAATTGCCCCTAGCGTAGACGACCAAAAATGCTATGAAGTGCTAAAAGATTTTAATGAAAACGCTTCAGAGATTGCCGGCGAGGATGTTATTGAATTTATAACCGATATTGACGAGGCACCATCAGTAGAAGACCTCGATGGAAGTATCAACAATTTAGTTGTATACGACGATGTAATGTTAGATAAACAAAAAAAAACAGCTAGAATATTTTCCCGAGGCAGGCATAAAAACACGGACGTGATCTATGTCACTCAACGCTACACTCAGATTCCAAAAGTGATCAGAGATAATTGCAATGTGTTGTGTGTATTTAACGGAGTTGATACTCATACGCTACGAAATATCTGGCAAACTTGGTGCTGCGGTGATATGAATCATAATCAGTTTAGAAATTTCTTTAGTCACGCTCAGTCAAAACCACACGGATTTGTAACGATAAATTTATCAGCCCCGAGGACACGATATCGTATTGGACTGGATCAAATATTCGGTTGAAAATCAGTCATTTAGCAGCAGAGAGGGTGAACGACATCGATGTTGTAAGCGTTTATTCGGTTGAAAAGTTTTTACTCATTTCAGGATTTCATTATAATTTTTTTTTGGTTTAATCCATGAAACGATATCAGATTCACACATACATTGACCTGATTTCATTGGTTAAGCCGTTATTTATGAGAGGATAACCTAAAAATATGTCGTCTGATTCACCCCCTCTGCTGCTAGTGCAGATCCCTTGTTAAATCTATGGTTCAATTTAACATAAGAATCCTTACAATAACCTATAAAATATCATATTGAAATCAAGACAAACAATATTACTGTATTAACCCCAGCTGAGATTAGCCCTTGTGATGCTGTTACTGCTTGACCCCAAGGGTCGTTCCCATGTTACACATATGGGCACTAATCGTCTATATCACATAGCATGACCACAAGAGACGTTCCCATGTTAAACATATGGGCACTGATCGTCTATATCACATGTCAGGACCACAAGAGACATCTCCATGTTACTGGTATGGGCATGTATAGTCTATATCACATGGCATGACCCCCAACCGTCATCTACATGTATGTATATAGGTGTCATCAATGGTAATAGTCCTACCTAGCGTTTTACATCATTGTTTTATTCCTAAACAAAATATTAACTATCTAGTTCTTGTCTGTTTTTTTCAATTTCATCTGAAGATAATTATTACGTGGATGTAAACATGTTTACTTGGATACGAGTTTGAGGTTTAGTTTGTTTTAGAAATAACGAATGTTCTAGTAGCAATTATTGATGAATTTAATGGAAAGGTACCATCATCCTCGATCTTATATTGTGTCATTGATTTTTCAATAATTATTTATTACTTCACAAGTACACATTCAATATCTAAAAACATCTCCTTGTAAAATAGACCTGTGTCCCTTTGAAAGAATATTTTAAAACATTTACTGGAATTAAAACGAGATATTTGGCTTTACAACTAACTTCCGATCATGGAATTATTTTGACTTCCTGGAAACATGCTGTAACGGAATTCATTCGGAACACCACTGAATTTCACTTGAGATATTCTATACATGTAGACACGTGATTAATATTTTAAGGAATATTACGAAATAAATTAAAAATGCTGTGCCTTTTTACATTTTCACTTTATGTTCCAAGAAAAATATGTAGTTTGCATATTTACAAAACATACTTTCCCTATGTTATGTTAGTAAATTAAAGACCATAGATCCTTTACACTTAACGTTTGGTAATAAAATCACTCGAAAAACTGCCGTTCGTTCTAATTCCTTCTTAAAATTTGCCATTTAGAACAATCGTTGAAACCGTTATGTATTTCCACATAATTTATTCACAACTTTTGAAAAAGAAATTAGTTTTTGGACCAATATCTCGTGTGGTTTATTATCAAGTGGTAGTTATTTTTCTGCATTCTAAATTAAAGACCGTGCATACTATGTTGTTAAACGCTTAGAGCTTCTAATGATTAGGCGTAATGCAAAGCCGTCATTTGTGTACTTGATCATTGACATTATGGTGGGTGGTAGCCCTGTGTTGAACCGTCTGGTTATACCAGTGGATTATAAAAGTCGTACTACCAGCTGCCTCGCTTAGCGCTCGGCATTAAGAAGTTAGTATCAGGCCGGGCGTCAGGATTTTGTAACAACGTGGGGCATGATGCTACATGGCTGCGGTAAGATGACTAGATATGTTTGTGTGTGTGTGTGTGTTCTTGTTGAGTACAATTAAGTAAAGAGTGAAAGAAACTATTTAAAAAGTCGATATACGAGTACTTTTTGCAAACTGTACAAACCCATTGTTAGTTAATTTTTAAAATATTAATTTAATGTTATTTTTTCATGGTCGAAATTATGTTGAGCCATGTACAGTTTCATTTTACCTCACCTCTCCAACCGCATTTAATCCAGTTTTCGTCCAACCCTGTTTACTGGATCTAAGTAACAGAAAAGAGCGAAACCAACAGAGTTTATATAATTCACTAAATAATTTGTTTCCCTAGAGTTCAAACCAAAATTTTAATATAATCATGGTGAAATGCGACAAACAATACAAATTAAATATTCACATTTGAATATATGGATATCTATATTATTCACGTAATTTGACTGCAAAAAAGTGCTAAAACGTCCTGTACACATGGTTTGATTTGTTGTTTAATACTATTTGCGAGGAGACAAAAACGCTGCAAAATTAACGTTTGGTATTTATTTGAAAGAAAATGTAAAGTAATTACCTATATAATATTATTTTGTATCTCAACATGAGAAAGTAAACCATATCTTTATACTTTTCAGAAGAGCTTAACGGGAAACTTGAAAGTGACAATTCGATTCCAATAGCAGGAGGAAATCTGACTATCATGCTTGATGAGTGACTTAGTTAAAGATGATGTAATCCACTGGTTTAACCCTAAAGGTACTGTACTTTCCCGATGCTATGCTCTAAGCGGTGAATGGTGTCCCAGCAATACAAGCAGTTACAGTTTCACATCCAACATTAGTGGAGCTTATGCTTATATTAATGGCTTAGATCGGATAAGAGATGGAGGAACATGGACATGTAAACACTGTCATCGAAAAACCTGCAAAACCTATACAATGGAGATAGTGATTTCCAGTAGGTACATCTTTCTTTCATCTGCATCATTAAAGTTAGCATCATAGTGTAGCAAGGTATCTTTGCCGTTTGTGCCAATTATTTTGTATTTATTGCTCTATTGTCTGGTCATTTACTGCAAGTTCTCCCCTGTGGTATTTAGTATGATTCACGCGTATGTGTCATAATGTTAGTCCCTTCTGTGTTAACCATTCCTCATTGGTTTTCAGGTTTATTTGGGCGCGCTTATCAGTCCTGTTTGGTAATTCAATCTCGGTTTCAGAGCCCGCTCTCTTCTATCTGTCATCAGCGGGGCTGGTCTCCTCCCACACGTAGTTTTTTTTTTGGAGTAAAGGTAAAGCTCTATGTGGCTTAAATTAATTAGGAATAGTCTGTTTTAGTCAGTCCTGTGTAAGATCCAGACCGGGTTGCATGCTACAATAGCTACATCTTTAAGATGTCTTTGCAAATACAATCTCCCAACCCAAAATACCCTTGAGATAAGTAACATAATGGTTGGCAATGTACACGTTTTACATCTATTTAAGATGATCAGAAAAGATTCATTCTTTTCATACTTCATACAATTCGTCATAACAATACACTCATCCACACTTCTAATAACCTTCTCTTAAAGTTTAAATTAGTTTCGCTTTGAAAGTTTAAAATCGTTGGTCACTTGAATATTACATACATGTTATATGCAGTGTGTAACACGAAATCGATTTGCCTGTGAATGTGTTAATAATTATTAACGTGAAGCACACATACAATATATGGAAATATAATTGTCTTAGGTAAAACCATAAACATATTTGTGCAAAATGTACAGTTAAGTATTCAAGCTCTTTAGAATGTACGGTGCATGTTATTATCAGGACCTTGCATCCTAATCTATTTCACGAATATAGTAGCCATTCATTGCCTTAAGCAGGAAGCGTATTTTGGGGGGCCAGTAATTAATTTACATCAGATTAATACAGTAATTAATTTACATCAGATTAATACAGTAATTAATTTACATCAGATTAATACAATAATTAATTTACATCAGATTAATACAGTAATTAATTTACATCAGATTAATACAGTAAGTAGTTGTCCTGAAGCATACTGATGTGATAAGGTATTTAGCGAAATATTTTTTTGCAAAGACAAAAATTGCAGACATGACACATATGCATAAAGTTCAAATGCGCAAATATTTACTGACACTTCATTGTGATAATAATGAGTTTATAATAGAAAACGAACATTCAACAACGAATGGGTATTTGTAAAGTCTGCACATATGTTTCGTGAAAAGGAACAAACTCTTCGGAATATTATCTATTGTATGTGTGCTAGGGCATTTGATTTTAAACATTTATTAGGATTTGTGACCTCACCGTGGCCTAGTAGTTAGAGCGTCCTATGCTGATGTAGGAGGTCAAGCGTTCAAACCCCGGCGAAGTCATACCAAAGACTTATACAAAATTTTACTAACACTCGTCTCGCTAGGTGCTAAGCATTATGAGGTTAGTGTTAGGACTGGTCAGCTGCGTCAGAATGATGTGACTGGTGGAACATGTTGCCACACAGTGTAAGACATAAAAAAACATGCTACACAGTACTAGACATAACAATAAACGGTCACACAGCAGACATCGTAGCAATTTGGCTAAAAGCGTTTCTAAAGCTAGGTTAAAAATAAAAAAAAAATAAAAAAAAAAGCACGCACATGTTATAATTATTCACGACGATAACAACAAATACTATGTAGTATGCACAACGAAATCGATGCATATAAAATTGGACAGAAATGTCCCATCGAGAACGAAACAGTGCACAAATATATTGGATTAATAACATACAAACTATCTTATACCAATGTATTAGAATAATACATTACAAACTTTCTAATACCGATGTATTGAATTATTACCATACAAACTGTCCTATAAAAATATATTGGATTAATACCATGCTAATTGTCCTATACAAATGTATTGAATTAATGCCATACAAATTTTCCTATACCAATGTATTAGATTAATACCATACAAACTATCCTATACCACTGTGTTGCATTAATGCCATACACACTGTCCTATACCAATGTATTGGATTAATGCCATACAAACTATCCTATACCAATGTATTTAATTAATACCATACCAACTCTGTCCTATGCCAATGTATTGGATTAGTAACATACAAACTGTCCTATACCAATGTATTGGATTAATACCATACACACTGTCCTATACCAATGTATATCAATATAATTATTATACTATTTGACACTCTAATACTAACTTTCCTTTACTTATGCATTGGATTAATACCATACAAACTATCCTATACCAATGCATTGGATTAATAAGATACAGACTGCCCTATACCAATGCATTGGATTATGTGCCATACAAACTGTCCTATACCTATGTAATTGATTAATACCATACAGACTGTCCTATACCAATGTATTGAATTAATATCTTACAACTGTGTTATACCAATACAGTGGTTTAATACTATACAAACTCTCTTGTACCAATCTGTTGGATACCGTACAAACTGTGATATACCATTATATTGGAATAATGCCATACAAGCTGTCCTATACCTATGTAATTGATTAATACCATACAGACTGTCCTATACCAATGCAATATATTAATGTCATACAAACTGTCCTATACCAATGTATTGAATTAATATCATACAAACTCTCTTGTACCAATCTGATGGATACAGTACAAACTGTGATATACCATTATATTGGAATAATGCCATACAAACTGTCCTATACCAATGTATTGAATTAATATCATACAAACTCTCTTGTACCAATCTGATGGATACAGTACAAACTGTGATATACCATTATATTGGAATAATGTCATACAAACTGTCTTATACCAAAGTAATGCAATACAAATAGTCCTGTACCAATATTTAGATAACTAAAGTATCTATTTGCATCACTAATAAATTGATTGCAATTGATGATTTCGTTAAGTTTAGCAATCTGCTCGTATTGCCTTTGACTTAAAAAATAGTGTTAAAGAAGTAGTATAATAATTATATTGCTGTACATTGGTATGGACAGTTTGTATGGTATTAATCCAATACATTAGTATAGGACAGTTTGTATGGCATTTATCCAATATATTGGTATACGACAGTTTATATCGTAGTAGAGTGTAAAGGAAGAAGTTTAAATATTATATTGTAGCTATTGCGTTTAATTGAAGTTATCACGAATGACAACGTAAAAATGTCGTGAGCACTGCATTGATTAATACCACCAGCTGTCATGTCTAACTAGACATACATACATGTGTAACACCCAATGTAGAGTGAGAATATACTACCAACACATGGAGACGACAATTTAAGCCGGATTGTTGTCGCATTTGCTTCCGTTGCATTTTCCAAGAGTTAGTTATTTAACTGTTTGGTCCCACATAGTATAAATAAATCACAAGCCATTGAATAATTAATATTAATTGGCTACGAATGATTTGCTACCCTAGAACATTTAGCGTTTGACCAATATTAAGTCAAGTAGGAAAACACACACTTAGGAAATAAGCGTAGTTTTAATACATATTAGGCGGTGTCGACGATAGTAGTCAGATGTGTAATAATAATAATAATAATAATAATAATAATAATAATAATAATAATAACAATAATAAATACTACTATTACTACTACTAATAATAATAGTGATAATAATGATAATAATTTACTAAGTACAGCGTCTAATTTTTAGACGATCTAGTCGCTTCATACGATTAGATAACTCATACAAATTCATATATCAAGAAAAGCTGATAAACAAACACGATGAATTTCAATGAAACTTAATATACGCAGACAATAAGTAAGGATAGTAAACGTTATTAAGTCTTACAGTCTAATTCTTATCGAAATGGTGAGTTGGAAGATCACTGTTAAATGAGACCGAATGGCAATTCCATCCTGGATGCAAGGGTTGATACGCAAAAGTACATTGCCAATATGATTTAATTTCAATGGTGGAATAATGAGAATATCATAGTCCGAAGATGATTGTAAGTTTAGAGATGAGGTATACACATGAGTGAGGTCTGAGAGGTATATTGGATTGCAGTCACTGAATGAAATGTAGGATAGTCGACGGATATTTTGTTTAATTCTGGATGAAATTGGTAGCGGAGATTACAGAGAAGAAGACCGTGTGCTCCGTTCGTCGAACTCTGAACGTGTTTATTGAAGTTTCTGTAGTCGACACTGAAACCAACCAGATAGAAATGCATTACAACATTTAAGTCTTGGAAGTACGAAGTGTTCTAGTGGCATAAATCGAAAGAAACATACGAATGGAGCCGATGCATCTCAGCTCCGGTTATGCAGTATTGCACGTGTGCATGACATGTTGATGCAAAGAGAAGGTCTTTTCCAGATTGAAACCTAGACTACGTACTGTAAGAATTTAATGTTAGTTTGATGATACGTATTGTTTGAAGTAAGTGATATAAATGAGAAGGCCTTTGTGTGGTTATCCGGATGGCTTCAGGATCATCATTACTCATCAGCAGCTTGTGACATGTCATACATAAATCCGAAATACACTTCTCTCTGGTTTGTTTGGTAGCCTAAACGTCAGTCGTGCTACTAGTTTTGTGCATATGAATATAGTCAGCCTACATCGACTTTGAATTTTGATATTTAATAAAGATTGAGCGTTTAATAATAAAGATAATGGGGGCTAAAACAGTGCCTTGTGGAACTCCAACGTTTACATCAGCTGGATTGCAAGGTTTCCCATTTACGGACAGGCCGTTAACTACAATAAGAAGTGTAGTTAAACAGTAGGATGGCAGTGATATACGGACTCTGTATTTCTAAAAAGACTAAATTCAGTTGACATCCAAGTTTGGATGAAACAACTTTTATTAAGCTTTGGCCATGTTCTTTGCGAAAGCCTGGATGAGATAGAAGTATAAGTATCATCTGTAACTGACAGCACTATTGAATATTTAGCAGCGGCGCTGTCCGAATCGGAGCGAGTTGACATGACTAGCGTGCTCTTCATCAGATTGGTATGTAACAAGGTCATAGAGACAGGTTCAAATGATGTTATCTGTAACAACTGTGTGGCGATTATTAGTCAGCTCAAATTGTATTTTCAAGCTTCTATAGAATGGACTGCTTTATCACGAAAACAGATTTGAAAGCAGATCCGAAAGGATGACCGTAGTCGTTTGAAGTGATGTACATGTGTTCCTCGGTATGATCTTTATCGTAATCTCGAAGAGTTCCTTGAAGCTGGAACATTCAGAGAGTAATCGTTCTACTATAACATGGTGATTTGGAATCTATTCATAGATGTCATTAAGAACAATAAGGCTAGTGGAAAGCCAAATCATCTGGACATTATGGCGTTCTCTTTTGGACGCGTGGACAAAACGGAATTCTTGTCTATGGAAGTATCGTCAATGAGTCATAGTTATAGTTTCTCCCAATGTATGTGTACCATCTATGCACGTGATGCTTATGGATGCAACACATCCCTCTGAGCATATGACACCTTAAAGCATTGTAAATCGCAAGATAATTTATCAATTATAAACCTTGAGTGATGGCATCAGAAGGTGCAACCCTCTGAAGGGTTGCACACAATCGGCTGTCACATTATTTCTTTGCACTAATTATTCCTAATACATCTTTACAATCTGGCGTCTTCGATTTGGCATCGATAATTAGTAAAATAAATAATTTGCCACTCAAAGTTGTCAAACTCATTACTAAAGTGTAATCCGTAAATGTAATTAAATATAGTTATTAAAGTTATCACGATATTGCATCTACCTCCAGACACAGCGAGTGACATGAAAGTGTCATATACCATAATAATCTTCTGTACAGGACATATGTCCAAGAAAACAAGATGCGAGTCTCCGCCATTTTAAAAAAATGCTATCCATATAGCCGTCCACCATTTTAAAATAATGCTACCCATATAGCCATACCATTTTAAAATGATGCTACCCATATAGCCGTCCACCATTTTAAAATAATGCTACCCATATAACCGTCTACCATTTTAAAATAAAGATACCTATATATCATTCCACTATTTTTGTGCAAAATAATAGGTCACGAATAACTGATATTCTTACCAATCATTTTTCATGTCACCATCTAAACTTTGGCAACATATTACCCTCCACTCGAATTAAGTTTATACATATTTGGAAACTAAATCTCAGCACAGTTTATACATCATAAGGAACATCATTGGTCATGTCCGTAAAAATACTATAAAAAATAGTGTAATTATAATCCTCTAATGCTATATACAATGGTCATAATATTACCTTTTATTTAAAAGCAAATTTTTTAGTAAATTATATTTCTCCGAGAATACTTACCAGATCACATTACTTTATGGATATAAGCCTGCTACCTCGCGAATCCAGCCCTACCAAAAGACGAAAATTCGTCTCTTCTGTCTATGTCATATAGACAAAGGGCAATAACTCTAATTTTAATCAGCAACACAGTCCAGGGTCACGTGATATGTGACTCCTGTATATGGTTAAGAAGATAGTTATTGAAATCTTCTTACCTACAAAATTTTTTTCTGGCGAATCCAGCGAAGCTAATAGGCTGTGCTGATTGTTGTAAATGGGTCTGGTGGGCATCTGGACAGAGATCGGACTTTATCTAGTTCACGAGAAAGCCTATATGATGTAAAAGTGATATTAGATCGTTTTGCCTTTGAGCAGAGTAGAACTTAACATATGTTTCTGGAGGATGTCGTCCAAGTATACTGCCGTCACTATAGATGAAGTCGAGCGGAACAGGGTAACGACGCAATCCATAACCTTGGTACAAGCCCAAGGGCTGATGTTGAGGCCAAACGGTATGACCTGGAACTGATAAACCGAGTCCCAACAAGCACAACGGAGAAATGTCCATGACTCGGTGGATACGGACGTGAAAATATGCATCGGTCATATCTAGACTGACAGCATACCCGTCGGATGGATTGATCACGCCATCTCCACATTAAATTTCAGGGATAAAATGTATTGGTTGAGGCGGCTGATGAACGGCCTCTGGATAAGAAGCAGCCATGAATAAAACCCCAGCTATTGCAGGGTTTATTTTTTTATTTTTATTTCTTTTATTTAGAAAGGCATCATTCTCCCGATCTGACGGTACATCCGTGAAGAGGGTAGAGGAGGACAGGGGAGGGGATGGATAAATGAAGTTCAAAGTCCCTCCGAAATGACCTGAATCACCCAAATGTTCTGAGGTAATAAAGTGGTCCAGTGGTCCTGAAATTTGCAGGAGGCGTCTGCCCACAGGTAGGCAGTCCGCTGGCGGTGGGCAGGATATGTCAACGTCTAGAGTTAGGAGGCTTGAAGGCGGATAAACTTCGGTTCTTGTCGCCTCTGTATGGTTGCCTCCTAGCTTGGTTAGACTGTTGGCTCCCAGCAATGGGTTTGGATCTATACTACACATTTGATTGTAAGGATCCCTATTTCCCTGGTCCGCCTATCATGCCTCCGCTGTGTCAGGGGATGATTGTTTCGAAACGCATGCGATAGTTGGGCGACGAGTTGGAGGGGCAGTTCAGGAGCTGACAGCTTTCGAACTTTTTCAATTTTTTCCACAAAAAGTAAAGCTGACCCAAACGAAGACATCCGTAAAGCCCGAGCAGGATGGAGCTTGAGCGACGTGGACCACCTACATGCGTCACGTCGTATCAGGTCGAAGTCGGCAGAAGCAGACAACGCATTGGCCATGGAATGTTGAGCTGCACTTTTAATAACTCTAGCAATCCAGGCCGTCACTTTGCAAGCGTGGCCATTACCGGATTTGCCTAGAGAGTCGGAAAAATGGCTAGTGAAGCCAAGTCTAACATTGAAGACGTAGCGACTACGTTTCGGACTAGCTTTGACGTGGCATTGGATCAGTACTGAAGGCGTCTGATTGAATTTCGTACCCGCTACACTAGAACGTCGCTGGAAGTTAGCTTCCTGAATTTTGTACCGACTGGGAAGAAGCAGGAAGGACATCGTCTCTTCCTCCCATTCAAGATGTACAGATGCCTTAACTTGTAGTCTTGAATGGCAGTAGGAGGTGGTAGGCATTCTGAAGTTTCCAACAACCTATACATTTTTTTTCCTGCGGCCTTGGAGCTAAGCTCAGACCGTTCCATGACCGGTTCTGTGTACGGCTGAAAGTGTTTCGTCACACTCACTGTGTGCTGAGTCGTGTTCTGGTCAACTCAGGCATCCACTCGCAGCTCAATTGTCAAATTTTATCAACATGTGTCTTAAACAGTTAAATCTAAAGCTTAGGGAACTGGTGTATATTTTGGTATGGCTAATTATTTATCGAAAGAATGCTATCATTTGTCAGATGAATAAATGTGGTCGTTCATACTTAACAAAGTCCTAACGAGAACAGCATTTGCGGACACATCGCAGCTAACTTGCATATAATGACTAGCCATACCCCAAACTCGGTTGTTTTTCACTAATGCGAATGGAATAGACAGCTACCTTTAACTTCAGTTTTTTTCAGGCTTAACTTGACAATGTTCCAAACAGAGCTATACGGATCATCCTTAGAGTAACACAATCAGAGCACAACTCCCCGTTGTTCTGTACCCTACATTGGATATCTGTTCGATTCAGAATCAAGAACAATTTTTGTTCTCTGTGCTATATTTTACTGACGGACTCCAGTCGAACATACCTATCTGGCCTCACCCATATGTACAGACGTCCAATATACTTACACACCTCTTCTGCCACTCGTATACTCTTTCTTCCCAATATACTCATTATTCATTATTCAAGGGTGCTCTTAAAATTCACCTTTTGCGACTGCAAAAATAAACTTAATAACATAATAATGTTTCCTACCTTAAATATGTTCAGCATTTTTTGTGTTTTCTAATTTCATGATATTTATTTTTTCATTTTGTTTATTATTTTATGTTTAATATTTTACTAGAGAAAGGATTGGCCGAATCAACAATAAGTGATTTAGATAAAAACATGTACCATGAGTTACACACATGTTCACATTTGGAAATGCCGATACCGTTTGATGCTTCTCTAGATCGTGTCGTAAATATCGAATAAAAAGATTTTGTTAAGCTGGCTTTACAATCTATTCAAGAAATACATTTCGTCTTCGTATAATCCGTACTCGATGGTGTTAGGTTTAAGAAGGATTTTTCTTATCCAATAGTTCTATATTCTTCATTCTACTACATTCGACGTTACACTGAGTAGTTATTATGGATACAGAAGTTATTAAAAGAAGAAAAATACGGCACCTAATGAAGTGTCGATTTGCTCCATCATAGTTAGTCTAGTGTGATACTCATCTTTGAAGTGAAGAATGGAAAATACTAATTATTGCAGTTGAAATAAAACTCAGACATACTTATTAAATGTCTATGATAAAGTGTCAAGTTTGGAGAGTCTATCATTTAACTCGTTGTGCTATAAATGTTTACATTTACTTTATGACCATATCTGTTCCAAAAATAACATGTACAAAGAGTAAACTACAATGATTTCATAGTGAATTATATTTACAGATTGATCACCAATATTTATTTGCTTGAATTATAACCTAAAATAGTATGCATGCTATTAGGTAATACAGGATAATCATCCGAGTTCAGTTGTTGTGCCAAATCCCTTTGTTACGCCAGTTCAGATTTATTGGTTCCATAATCACCGAACAGAGATCAAGAGCAGATCGTTGGTAACGAGCAGCACAAATAACGGCAGCTGTGTCTAAGATAAGACCCATCTGGAGAAAAAAGAATATTTGTCTGTAAACTAAATTTAGACTATTGAAAGCACTTGTCATCTCAATCGTTTTGTATTCATGTGAGGCCTAGACCCTGACAGCAGAATTACAACGAAGAATCCAGGCACTTGACATCAGATGTTACATAACCATCGTTTCATCTCTTACATGGACCACATGACAAATAATGAAGTGCGTAACACCATCAGGCACAAAGTAGACTATTATGAAGATCTTCCTCTTCAGTGTCAAAAGGTGAAAGGTGAACTGGTATGACCATGTCACTAGAGACAACGGTCTATCCACAACAGTACTGCAGAACGAGAGGTAGACAGAGAATAATGTAGACTGACAACATCAGAAATTGGACCAGGAACAGTTCTGCGGAACTAAAAGGATGCTCAGCAGAACAGTGCCTCAACGACCACACTAGGTTAAGAGACGGAAAATGACATGCTTTCGACAATCAACAATATCAGTCGTGTCCTGGCTTATCGTATTTCATATGATGTTGCAGTAATGTAGAACTAAGTGAAGTTGAGTAACAGTTGCGGCAAAGACAACCACATAATAGTCATACAACAATGCAAATATCTTGGAAAATGTTAGCTTTAAAACCACGTTGTCTGTCACTGATCTGGTATGAGGTCAGTTTAAAAAAAAACGAATATAGGACAATTATATATGTATCTGACCCCACTGGTAAGTTTAAATATTGCGATTATTCTATTTAGCATTTTTCACATAAGCGTGTTTAGATACTTGCTTTGAGTTCAATTTCGTAAGCATTCTGCTACTTATATTCCTATGTTATGTATTGTAGTCATAGCTCTGATCAAAGCAATCAATATTAACGCGATATGTCCTAATATATTGAACAAAATCACTCTAAACGTGTTGCGCGTGTGCCTCATTATGTGTTTATAATCATTTATATGATGCTTGTTTCAATTACAAGTATCGATCATATTAATTTTCATGAAGCTTACAATTTCATCAGGTGTTCTATGTTTTGCTGATGTACGTTCTGCATCACGCCATGGATGTTTCTTGGCCTAAACCCGACTCATTCTGATATTGATAGTTTAGTTTCACTGTCTAATAATGTTCATTGTGCTACGTTTCACTGACGGACCACAGTGCAACGCACCTATCAGGCCTCGCCCTAGTATACACACCAGCAATATACTCTCCTCTTATGACAACCGTATACTCATGATTCTCACTATGAAAACGAAGTCATATGGACAACTTTCTTTTGCATACCAGGGCCCAGCAACGTGAAATTATTTGCCAATTGAAATTTGACACAAAGACACAGTGATCCCTTTCAATAGTGCTGTTTGAACTCACCTATATGGACTGTAAGACCAAACTTAAAACCTAATAATGTTTCCTAACTTAAAACTTTTCAGCATTTATTATGTTATTTCATTGTATGGTGTTTCGTTTTTACTTTTTTAGTCATATATTATATATGTTGTAAAGCACTTTGAGCGTCTAAAGATTGCGCGCTAGACAAAGTCATTATTATTATTATTATTATTATTATTATTATTATTATTATTATTATTATTATTATTATTGATATTATTATAGGCTGTGCTAATTCACTCCATAAACTATTTTAATGCAGTGTATGTTTGCTCTGTTATAGATAGTATAGTATGATATGCATCTTAAAGTGAAGAAATGGAAAATACTAATTATTGCAGTGGAAATAAAGCTCAAACATACATATTATATTGCTATGATAAAGTGACTGGGTTTAACCATATTAAATATCCAAGAATAAAAACAGATGTTATTAAAAGCAAGTAGAAAATGAAACAATCATTATAGTTACAATAATATTTTTCTTAGTATAAACAATGTATCAGATTTGTGTAATTTACCTTAACATATTCTGTATCGATTATACGATATTTTCCTAATTGTCTTATTTCTAAAAGTGGTATCATATGATCATTACTGAATTGTATCTGCAAGTGTTACGTTTGAAGGGTCTATCCCTTAACTGGTTGTGCTATAAATGTTTAAATATTTCTTTAATATGTTAATGGACGGAATGTATCTACAATAAATTAATACTAATGTCATCACATTAATACTAAACTTACGTTTACATTAGGGTTGGAATATTTTATTTGTATTTTCTCATCAGTTACCTTAACGTTGTCAAAATCGTGCAGTATATTACTTGACAGCCCTGCTTTACTCTACAGGATAGGTGTATCTAAAATCAAATAGTTTGTTTAAAGCTACTTCTGATGTTAAACAAACACGTTACACACATGTAGCAGAGGTCTGGGCCTTTAATGTATTACATTTGTCTGTGAGTGGATTTGAGATGACAAAGACGACGACGTTGATGAGTTCAAGGAGTTAATAAAGAAAGAGACAACCACGATAACGAATGAACGCGATATTAATAAATCCACAACAAACTTTAGATAAGAATAATTGGAAACACCATAATGATCATTTAAACAATTAAGAAGAAAAATGTTTATAGGTATTTACATATTACCTTGTTCCTACTATGAGCTGTACTTTCTAAATATAAAACAACACAGATAGGTCTATTAAAGAGAGACCATATTTAGCCTCCATACGTCTCTTTTTACAAAGTAACTTAAATGTAACTGAACAAAGCGAACATTGACCCCCTCCCCCGGAACATTAGGACCAATGAGCCATGACGACGAGAAAGTATTGTTTCCTCTCTGTTGTGATTAAAATGTTGTATCTTGATGCTTGATGTATTCGAGCTATTACAAGCAGGTCATATATATATATATATATATATATATATATATATATATATATATATATATATATATATATATATATATATATATATATATCTATATATATATATATATATATATGGATTCCACAAGCAAAAGAGCGTGCAACTTACATGGAAGTACATGTGTCGTTTTAGCTTGTGATAGCAACGTTCGTCTCGTTTATCCTCAAAATATACTTTCTTGGTTATTTCTGTTGATCACTATTATAAAAAGATATTTAAAAGTGTTCAAGCTGTAAGGTTGTATATATGTACGTCAAACATCGGATCTTTATTGACGTGAATACATCAAACACAATTATGAGCAGAGGTAGTATGAAAGAACATCAAAGCCATATCCCTTTTAATGATTGTTTACACAATTTGAAATACCCGGTAGCTATAAAAAGGGATTCATACAGTTTGTATTATATCGCAATTTAACAGGCATTCGAAAAGTTAAGTACTCCACCCTAATTCAAAAGAGATTAGAACAGTGCTACCTTCTAACCCAAATCAAAAAGGATTTGCACAGCGCATCCCTTCTAACGCAAATCAAAAGGGATTATAACAGTGCATCCATTCTAACCTAAATCAAAATGGATTATAACAGTGCATCCCTTCTAGCTTAATTCAAAAAAGATTAGAACAGTTTGTATTATATCCCAATTTAACAGGCATTCGAACAGTAAATTATTCCATCCTAAATCTAAACGGATTAGAACAGTGCTGCCTTCTAACCCAAATCTAAAGGGATTAAAACAGTGTTGCCGTCTAACCCAAATCTAAAGGGATTAGAACAGTGCTGCCTTCTAACCCAATCAAAAGGGATTAGAACGGTACTGCCTTCTAACCCAAATCTAAAGGGATTAGAACAGTGCTGCCTTCTAACCCAAATCAAAAGGGATTAGAACAGTGCTGCTTTCTAACCCAAATCAAAAGGGATTAGAACAGTGCTGCCTTCTAACCCAAATCTAAAGGAATTAGAACAGTGCTGCCTTCTAACCCAAATCTAAAGGGATTATAACAGTGCTACCGTTTAACCCTAATCTAAAGGTGCAACGTATAGTGCAGTAATTTTAAAGTTAACACAAGATATGTATAAATAAATGTATGTTTGTTTTATGTTGTTTGTTTTAAGAAACATAAATGAAAGTAAAATGCATGCTGCAAGACCGTAAAATGTACTTTATTTGTCTATGAATTAAACTGCTAATGTTTAAGCATGTTAGTAGAAACTAAGTCAAATATTGATAATTTAAATTAAAATTCTTTTGGTCTTAATACAATCATAAAATAACTAAAATACTTATGAGGAAGAAGTTAAACCATATTATAATATGGATCCTTTGTTGATTCATGTTCCAGATTTGTATTGCTAAATAATACAAGTTACAGATATAAAATAATAAATAACGTAAAGTGTTTAACTGTTGCAAACGGTAATAAGTACAATATGTTTCAAGAAGAAAAATAGCGACAATTTCTCGTTAGTCTTAAATAAAAGAAGATTAATAATCTGTGTTCTTCTAGTATGCCTTTCCAAATTTACATTTTAGATATTCATTTATGACACTCACATTTTGCAAGAATTAACTATTTAGAGAACAAAGAAAAATATATGTGAACTACATTAAACTCAACAAATATATTGGACGGTAAATTGCTATTTTTCATTGAATGAACTAAATAATTTTTCTGATTAATTTTCTCTTCTATTTTGGTAGAATCACCGGGTGGTGTTAACCTTGTTCAGCCCATCCCAGAAGATGGAGACCTTGGAGTCAAATCAATCACCTTGATGTGTCAGACAGTAGTTTGTACTTTTCCTGCTCCAAATATAACTTGGTACTACAAGGTAAGGGTAGCAAAGGTTGTAAATCATACATGTCAACCAGTTTATAAGCCAAAGGCATTGCCAGCTGTTGCTATGGTTGATGAAGAACAGATATATTATTGCTGACATTGGTATTATATTATGTAATGAACAGCATCCAATTTACGGATATTCATTAACATTTGTGAAGTATTATTAATGACATTGGTATAATATTATGCAATATCTATTATCCCATTTACGGGTATTCATTTATTAATATTATCCCGATAGGCACATACACGGCGGCTAGAATTTTGTCTCCCAGTATGTATGTAGTATGTATGCATGTATATATGTATGTATGTATGTATGTATGTATGTATGTATGTATGTATGTATGTATGTATGTATGTATGTATGTATGTATGTATGTATGTATGTATGTATGTATGTATTTATGTGTGTACGTACGTACTCACGCACGCACACATGCATGTGTGGGTGTGCGTGCGTGCGTGTGTTTGTATGTATATAAGTATGCATGTATGTCTAAGTGATTCCACGGGGTGATTTAGTCGTATGTTTAAAGTGCATGAATACATTTTGTTTCAGAAGCTAATTAGTCCAATTCTGGTCAAATAACCATGTGCTACTTAGCCTCTCATTTTAAAAGGGGCATATAAATATTTGTTTTTCACAAATAAGTATAATATACCATTAGGCATTGCAATATTAATTTGATTTTCTTTGACTATGGAATAACCTAGAATATTGAAAATCCATTTCTTTTTGTTGAGAAATGTGAGTTTTGTTGATATAGCTTCTGTTCCTAATTCGGTACTCATGGATTCAGTGCCTACTTGGCGGAGACACTCAGTATTATACAATTAATGATGTGCTAAATGTGCCGTTTACAGTTCGTGAATATGGACAGGTGAGTGGAGGCTCTTAATTAAAACTCACCATTGATTTAAAGAAAACTCAGCACTTTACGACACTATCTATTTTAGGCTCCTTCTTCAACGGCGGGCTTGCAGAAAAAAGAAATGTTATCTGATATATTCTACTAAACTGATCTAATGTAAATAATAAATTGATCAATGGAAGCAAATTACATTGACACCGGCGTCGTCTGTTAAGGCTCGCTCTACCGTATATTCCCATAATTACAACCCAATTGTTTATAGAACATGTAAGTAGACGAGATATATTTATTATGCTACGGCAAAATTTCACTTATGATCCCTACCTACATGACGAAGACGTTCAAGTATCACATCTGCTAAAACAGATCATTATTTGGCCCCATGTTACGTATTGAGAAGACACCAGCACGGCTATGTGTAACCTAAACAAAATTACTTCACACACAATAGTGGAACGAAAAATATTCTACATGAGAAAAGGCTTAAATTCATAATTCAAAAGCTAATTTTGTGAGAATTATTAGAAATAAAATTGTCATATAAAGGCATTTTCTATGATGTCTAAAGAGGAATAATAAACAAGATTTTTCACAAATGCATGAACCTAGTGTGAAGTAGTTTTGCTGTAATAAGTCAATGTGCAGTGTGTTAAACTTATGATCTCCTGATTTTCTATCACAATAACAAGACGTCACAGCACATATAACAATGCAATATTCAAGCTGAATCACACGTTTCCCCCAATTTTAAATAATATGGATGATTTCCGCAAGCTCCCAAGTAGCATATGCGTCATATATAATATAGTGAATAGCCCTCTATATTCGAAAAGAATGAAGTTAATGATGTATAAGTGCGCAATATGGAGACACCAGCATTTAAAAAAACCATTTCGTAATAAGAAATATAACTGGTGAAGAAAGTGAATATCACTAAGCAATGCTCTAGTGTAGCACGTACGAATACATACCATCATATACCATCTACACCTTTTGCAAAAGACAATCTGGCAGAATTAGACTGTAAAGCTCAAATTATTCAAATCTGAGTAAATCGTACTGCAGAAACAACCTGTTTAAGAATATGTATATTGAAATTCAACACAGAGGATGTCTTTACGCCAATCACCTTCAAGTGTTCAACTTGATAGAGCTGCAAATCTATGTTCATATATATAGTGAACACGTGAAAGAAACGGATGACTGCCTACGACAGTTAAATTATTCTGACAGTTGGTTTGAGAAGAGCATGCGGCATAAGTGTCTCCGCGAAATCCATGTAGACTGACCGTTTGAGAGAGTTCTTAGCACACTAAGCCAGGCGGACATCTGTTGAACTTTTACGACACCAAACAAGGACCAATTTTGTGAATAGAAAGTGTTTCGTTGGGTCAGGCCAACCTTGATCTTCTTTATCTACGATACTATACTGCATGCAAGCGTGAATTTACCGACGTCCAAGTCACATATTTGGTCGTTACATCTTTTAAAAATGTGAACGACATTTCATAATTGCTAATCTTTCTGCAACACTAACCAACACGGTGGTTTTTCTACTGGATGATCGCTTCCTTCTTTATGATGCCCGGCTCAGGTGCTCAAACTCTGCCATTTAGAGCAAATACTCTTGCAGCAAAACCGTTTGGGAAATCAAATTCTTGGTAAGCAGCGACGACTCTCTTTTGCAGTCACTGTAGGAACCCGTTTTGTGGAGGTCGATCAGCTTTGGGACATCTGTCTTCCGATTGGTTAATACATTTAGGTAACGATCATACATCGGTATTGCGTCAAGATAGATCATTCTTCCCTTGAGCTACGATACCTTTCTGGTTGAATCCGAATATGTAAATCGTAAATTCATGCTTGCAATCCTATCCATGTTAGTATTCTGGTCGTGCCAAACAAGTTCGTGATCCACTTAAATATGTTCATGAACTGTTTTTTTAAGGATTTTAAACATCCAATGTACCTGACTTGGAGTAATAGAAAACATATATTAGAAGCTTGTTCTTATATTCGATTAACATTGCAGAATGTAATCGCAGCTGAAGTGGTGATCTACTTTGATGCTTGATCAGCGACTTGTTTGCAATTCAGGTCGTTCCTCAGCGGAACAGTTGGGTGAGCAATTAGCAGTTGCAGATGGTCTACTTGCCTTCTATGCTAATTAGTTTTCAATGGTCTTCTCAAGGATGTACTATATCTTTAATACTAATATTTAGTACCTTATGCTGAATCCGTTCTAGTCTTATTGACCATTCGCTTCAGTGTCATTGTCGTGGTTTAAAGCATGCAGCGCAAACAAATCTGGTGATCATCACCAAGACAAAAATTTTATTTCAATCCCAAGAAAAACATTATATTTCATGCTGGGCAAGATCACATCATCTTGATCAGTTTTGATCAATATATAACAACATGGTTGGGTAACTTATTGCATGATAATCAACCTCACATACGCTTCGCTTGTTTTTTTATCTATGCATAGTTATGTTCATGCTCTACATTACGGATCACTGCCATCTCACCTCTGTCTGCGTTCGTTCGAGTCTCGGATTCGGCCGATGTGGTTACGTGAGAATGCTTGCCGCAAGGTTATCGTGGGTCGACGGTGCTCTCCGAAGTTTGCTGAGTTCTTCCTCCACCATTAATACTGGCTGTCATGTATAGGCTATCTTGTGCTGAAGAATGGCGTTAAATCCTACAACAATATATCGTTTTCGAAGATGACTCGAACATATGAAGGGTCCTGTGGGCCCATTTTACTTTGCGGTTTAGTCTCTACATCTTGCTGTTCATGATGCCTGGTAATGACATTGACGAACATACTAGTGTCGTGACTACCGCTGTGGCACAGCTGTATGATTTACTTGTATACCTCTCTATGTTTAGAATGGTATATGTTGTGGAATAACCGTGGTTTGCATCACAAATGGCTAACTCGTGAGTCACATTGAAACATTTAGCTTCAAGAAATGTGCTACAGGATGCCATGTTACAGTAAAGAAGTAGCAGCTATTACGAAATTGCCAGAAGACGTCAACATCTCACAAAATGTCATAGGATACCAGAAGCAGGAAATATATAGAAGTACAACGCAAAACACTCAGTACGACATTTGTTTGTTTAGTCCCTAACTACCGAAACAATACTTAATTCTTGCTTCTTCTTTAGAAACACGAACACGTTAATTCGGCAAGTCGATGTAAAGCGGTATGCAAGGAGCCAATCTCGAGACGGTTAATCTTTGTGATCCACACCAAAAGGGTGATCTGGAGCTCGATTTGTCTGTACTATATATCATTTTAATTTTGTAGGCATGAGTCTAACGTCGCACCTTCAGTAAATGTTGCCCCCACTTTGAGTTTAACTTTCTAATATGCACTGTCGCAAGTATTAGGTAGGAACAAACACCAACAAATAGTGACTATGTGCATCATGATGCAATACGTATTACCAGCTTAACACATATTGAGTTTTTCTGCGTTTACGGTCGTGGTTAGTATTGTTGTTTCTAATTCTTAAATTGTTAATTAGGGCGTGTTTATCACTAAAAGATTTAGTCAATATTAGTATGACTATACTTCTTTACTTCCAATGACAAAAGTCTTGATCCACTTTTTTGGAACGAAACGCTCCATGCTTCCATTGCTAGGTTCGCTATCTGCTGTTCTATATTTATGTTAATTACCCGACGACTGTTTACTAACAACTCGCCCGTTTGTAAAACATCATGTACTTTACCATCGTGTTTATAACTGCGCTGTTTCTTGGATGAATATGCACCTGCACTTTCTATCGTAAAGGGTCCGTCGTAGCCCTTGATACTGTGCATAGCATTTCCTTATTTGCTGGAGAAATAAAAACTAGACTCCGTAGCATCTTGAAATATAGCGTGCTTATGAGAAAAGCAGTGCTTTTCTGGTAAGGTCAGGCATTATTATTTACCTATAATTCCGTATTGTGTCTTTCCTAGCATATAATTGTACTTCGATTAAAAGGTGATAATGATGCAATCCGGCTGGTAGGTGACGCTCTTGCTGTGGGTAAAGTAATATAATTTAAACTTTCGTTGTTGATGCCAGTAATGACTCCATGACGTGCTGAAGAACAAAATCTACTTGATTTTACGGCAAATCAATATTATTATTGCTGACAATAACCACAGCATTGTTGAAAGTGATGTTGGTAGATTATATATATATATATATATATATATATATATATATATATATATATATATATATATATATATATGTATATATATATATATATATATATATGGATTAAAAAATCACAGCAAGGTGTTTCTGCAACAAGGAATATGTTCATTGCATTTCAACGATTGAGAACGAATCTAATGGTATTTGATATATTCGGAGTTAATCAAGTTTCCTAATGAATAAACCTCAAAAACCGTCGGAATATATTATATTAAATTTTGATCACAATTACAAATATCGGACATGACCAGCATACATATTAGGGTTCGCTGTTGGATTTTACAACATTGTTTTTCAATCTATTACTTTTCACAGGAGCATCTTTATTTATTTAGACAATCTGTCGTTAATATTCTATTTTGAGCGGTCCGAACAAATTATCATTAACCAAATCTCCGCTCAGGCACGTTACGAAAGCTTTAGAATTAAAAACAGGAGTTTTAACTTAATCTGTATCAGAGATCCGTTACAAATTCAACAAATAAAAAACACAGGTGGATTTTCCACTTCTTGCAGCTATACCAGCATTATTAGCCTCTGTGGCTGCAACTGTTTCAATACGTCGCAGCACTTTGTGATGATGGAATTGCTTCAGGCATTGTACAAAAGAAAGCAACATAACAACGAATCTTACATGCATAACCTTAAAAAAACAATCAACAAGAAGCAAAGACCAGGATGATGTCTACAAAAGTAAATTAAGCCTCATCCGGATCTTCTAAGAGTGCAAGCCTCACGAGTCGGAAAAGGTCTAAGATTCTTGAGACAAGACTCCATTAGACAATTTTTTTTTCTTCCCTTTGGTATAATTAATACTGCTGAAACTATTTTAAAAAATCTTAAGAGGTGTTTTATGCATGATCAATTACCTTATAAGCCATTCACGGTTGACACCGATATCATTAATATCGGTACGTGTTATGGCCCTGGAACGTATTGAGTCGCTTACGCAATTGATCCATGCGCAAATGTTTATTTTGATTCGTATGGCCTGACATTACCAAAACAGTTGTTGAAATATGTATTCGGACTGAAAACTCCAATATTCCATTCAAGAAAAAAACACAGACAATATCTGATCCTCCACTACGTGGCATTGAAGCAATTGCTGCACTCCACGATGTTTTCTATCATCCAATTACACTCATAAATATTGTAAATGAATCCACATTAAATAAGTATTAAAATATATTAATGGTAGATATTTAAGGACATTCTTCCTCTAAATAATATCAAGCGAAACGGACAGGATATCACACGAAAATGTAAATAAAATTACCAGTGATGAAATATCCGAAGCATTAACCCTTTCAAATGTAAATCCAAACGAAGTGGATGCACGTCAAGATAAGAAAGAAAGATTACAAACAGGTGTTTTTCATTACAAGATATTATCGTCAGAATGAATGGAGAAACCGAAAGCAGCATATCTGTAATTGATAGTAATGGAAACAATTAAGCCCGGTTTTGTTATGCCAACGATATTAGATAATATTCTCAGTTGAGTAAAAGAATCCGGTGATACAATATCCGGTTTCGTTGATATGACTAATAATATAATTACTGGTCTCTATCGATGAATACATCAATGAGGAGTTTTTGTGGACACATAAGCAGTTAAATGAACTAAGGCAAGAGCATACTATTATAATTACCTGTGATAGAGAGCAGATTTCGGATTATGCGCATTCCTCTATTAAATTTGATCTGATTAAAAAGATAATATCTATTTTTTTAGATTGATGGGTATATAATCTAAAACATCATGCAAAAACATAAACAATATATTATTATGAGGTGTTGTACAAATTTAAGACATGAATTATTTGTCACTATTATCATTACTATTATTTGTGACAGCGTTTTTCTTTTCACAATCTGATATAATCTTTTCCAGTTATCTCACAATTTTTGTGTTTCGTATTAAAAAATATTATAAAAATTATTTAAATAATTTTGATGTGATCTTTTGAAAACGAGACCAATGTATCAACGTCAATATATTTAAACACTGCCACACATTGCTTCTTTACTTTGTGGATAACCTTAATAAATCGATATTCGGCTGGCACTGCGTATCTATCTTTATGCTACCGTTGCTGTAATGATTCAAAAGGGAGAATACTATTTCAGGAGCAATCATAATTTTTATACCGTCATGTTTCAATTTGTTAATTGCAGAAATAATGTAGTACATATTTAAGTAGATCAAGAACGTCATTTGTCTCCTCTGCCCCCCAAAAAACACTCTGGGATACAGACGAGATTCTGAATTTGTGTGATGCCGGAGGAGACTTACAAAACACCAGACACAAAACAGGGGCAATCTAGTACCGAGAAATAAATAAGAATATCAGGAGAAAATAAATTGAATAAAGAAAAATAAGATTGGATTGAGAAAACGTGGACGGACATGGAGATCAATCTGAATCAGAATAGCAACAAAAACTCTTTCCAAATTGTAAAATACCTCACCAGACAGAAGCAATCAAAAGTCAGTATCATTCAAAACGAAAATGGAAAATGCCTCACAGAAGCTAGTGATACTCCAGGAAGATAGACTGTGGTAAAGAATTTTACAACCTTCTTTCCACATGTCATCCGTCCACAGGATACATCGAGGTACTTGGTGTTCCAAAGTCCACAAATGATGATGATTTCCCCAGCATCAAGGAGGAGGTGGCGTCAACAAAAAGAGCACTGAATAATGGGAAGTCAGCTGGAAAAGACGACATCACAGTTAAACTTGACAGGAATAGATGGGATAATCAGTGCTTGAGCTACTAACACAAATTTGCAAGAAGATCTGGCAGACAGATGAATGAACAGCAAATCGTAACCAGTCACTGATTATAACACTCCCAAAAACGGCAATCTACAGCTGTGCCAACATTACAGAACTATCAGTTTGATCAGCCATGCTATTAAGGTGATGCTGAAGATCATCGTGAATAGATTGAAACCACAATCATAAGTAATAATCTCTACAAAACAGGAAGGGTTCCGGAGTGGACGAAGCACAGCAAAACAAATAGATTTCAAAAGGACTTAACTATTTATCTTAATTCTAATATGGAGGAGTTTGAAATAATTATCCAGAAATAAAAACCTTCTAAACCTAGATTTGACCTTAATAGGATAACCCCTCACTTGCGGAGGCAAGCTCTAGTTGATTCGACAAATAATTTGATTGAAAACATTCGTGGCGCAATGAAAGAAATGGCAATGATGGTTCATAACATGAGCGGTCTACATTGAAAATCATACGCAACAATGATGATCGACCAACTAGCGGCGACTATTAATTATTTCAACGATCAAAAATATATTCTCAAAACGAAATTTATGATAGTCGTCGTTCCCTCCCAGAAGTTTATAATCGTTTGGTGCCTTTATTTCTTACCTCTTATTGTCAGATAAAAATCCATGTTTCTTTATCGGCCAGTATTGTATGGTGGTAATCGTTATTAAAGATGTTAAGAAGATGTCAGTTATCAAGTTTGAAAGATTTAATTCATCAAAAAGAAAAACGTTAAAAATACAAAAAGAAGCTTCTGGTGGAAATTGAATCAATTCTTGCATGTATAATGATCGATGCCTTCCACAGTGTAGCAAATAATGAGAATACGAGAATGGCACTACATCATATGCGGTGTATACGAATCTTCTTCGCAAAGACGTACGCGTTTCTATCTTTTCAACTTCATCGTAATCAGGAAATAAATAGTTTGCAGAAATGTAATACATCAAAATATACACCGCAAATGATGTCATCAATGATTACGAATATAAGTAGTAAGGGGGTGAATCGGACATACTATTCGGACAAACTAGAAAAATGAGTTTCGGTTTCATACTAGGTGTCTATTTGTTAAACCAGGCCTGTTGCGAAAAAAAAATGTCAGAACCTGATATTGCCTCTGTCAAACCGGGAAGCATATTTGTTGTCGCGCCCTCGTTAGCTGTATGATTTGAATAATTGATTTAACAATAATGGTAGGGGTATTGTTAACAACTAGATGAGCTCGAGATCGACTATGTACGATTAAAAGATTTATACCCGTACGAGTTCGTGTCAGACAAAAACGTCTACAGCAACAAAAAGCTCAAGTTGATTTTGCAATAGCTGCTGAACAATTATTCAAAAACCTTTTCTACAACGACTCAAGCGGTTATATATATGGAAAAGAAAGAGGTGAAGTAACTTGAAAGAATAGCCAAAGAAACACACATCAGATCTTTTACAAAATCTTCCTCGTCCGGCAAGACTTCAATATGGTCTGAAAAAAAAGAACGGTGGAGAAATAGTCGAAGAATTACATAATAAATTTACTGACGATACATTAGCAACAATCGTTAAAGTAATGCCAAAGTTTTTATCGAATTTGTTATCAAATACGAGTTATGATGATAAAAAAGGAAAGTTGAAACCGGGGCATAAAGCATATATTACAAATATGCAACACTAGGCTCATTTACTTTAAAAAATTTAAACTAAAACAAGCCGAGTTGATACAAAAAGTGCACCGTATATAGAATATCTCGGTGCGGTAGATAAAGTACATGGTCAATATGATGGACTAAATTAGCAAGACATAGAAACACTACAACAGCCAAATGAAGAACTAAAACAAACGAAAGCAACAAGGGAATAGAATCTTTAACGTATGAGCTTTCCTCATCTGAAGAAATAGACGATATGGAAGGCGCAACAGGTTATAGTAGTGATGAGGGATTTTTTTCTGAGTGGAACTCCGAGTGGAACTCACTCATTGTTATCTATCATAATAATATTCTCTCCGACATAGCACGATTAGAAATTCTCTTATCGGGTAAACGTTCTGGAACTCACTCACCGGAAATAATTAATGAAGCCGCTGATATCTGTAGACGATTATTGCGAGCTGGTATAATGGATATCAGTGTTACTTAATTATGACCAAAACCAAATAGCACGCGCGTATCATTGCATGTTTACATTTATGGGACGTGGTTAAAAAACAATAAAGACTATTAGATCAATCTGATATATTAATTATATGTCATATAGTCACGTTAGTGTCACTCTTACCCCTGGTCATACTGAGAAATTGCAACAGGATTCTTCTTAAAATACGGGAACTACAATACCACTAAAATACAATCAAATGTATGGTGGTCAGAATAAACTATCACTGACAGCGCGTCAGATTAAGCATTTCAATGATGCTAAAAAAGATTAAACGGGTCTTCAGGTTACTTTCTCTCTCTCTCTCTCTCTCTCTCTCTCTCTGCGGGTGTAATCACAAACATGATTAAATCAGGTGGTATATTTCCACTTCTCGCTGCGTTACGACCGTTGATTGCCGCGGACGCTCCCGCAGAAATGAAAGCTGCCGCGTTAGGAGCAGTTGGAACCGTTGCTGAGATGGCACTAAAGAAAGCGACTGGAGAAAAGATATGAAAAAGAGGCGATCCGTAAAAGAATTGGGTCTAAGACTACAAAGGACTCCGTTTTCATGATACAGCAAAATAGGTCTGAGGTTGCTAGGGACGGTTTACTAAAACCACTGTCAAATTTTGATGTAGAATCGTTTTGTTTTTATTTCTACATGTTAGTCTCACCTATAGAATTGATGAGTTATATACACCAATTAAAAATCCCTCGCTGATATTCGATGCTGCCAACACAGACAAAGACCGACAAACCAATCAATATGCGGCCATGAAGTAATCAATGTCCTTGATGCTAAATCATCATCGACTAAACCACCCTATACAACCGTACACGAATACACAAGTAATCGCTTTTCAGAGAGATCTTAAAATATAACGATTGATATTTACGAGAGATCGATTTCGAGTCTGAATAAAAACATGGGGGAAATGTCTGCACCAAAAGAGTAATTTTATTTTATCAAGGATGAAGTATCTGAAATGTTAAATCTTGCAAGCGTTTATTTTTTTGCATCTTAGATCCGTTAATTTGTTTCCACACAACGCATTTGTAAAATGTTGTATTATTCGTTCTGCTACACAATTCAATGACGAATATTTCATTGGTTTAATTTTTCAATACTCGATTTATCATTTATCGGATAGATCCCATAAACAACCGCGGGTACAGGATAAGCTCTATCGTAATACGGTTTGTCAATCCCAGTCAGAACTCATGGTTTGGAATCCTGACTCACAGTGACAGTTCTCTTTGTTTTCAGGGCTTTCTCTGGTCAAGATGCGAGATTATCACTGCTGCTCTTTCGTCGTTCTTGATAGCATCAACACTACCATCAATTCAAAATGTTGACCAACAGTGAAATGCTCCATTGCGCTTGAATTCATTAAATGCATCACGGATTCTAACTATTATGCTTCTATCACTTATTAGACCCTCTGGTACATCATTGGGGACTCTATCGAGATTAAATTTAACATTTTTCCAAGGCGTCATTTTCGATATTCTCTCGAACTCCTCCATATTATTATTAAAACAAGTATTTTAATAAAAAAATTGTTATATAATAAATCATTGCAAATGGCTTATAATAGGATCAGTAACCGCTTGTAACAAATCATACAGAAATGAATTATGTGGATATCTTTTACAAAGCAGTTGTGGTGGTAAGCGATACGGAGAGCTAAAGCGCTATTATGATGAAATACTCGAGAACACCATTAAAGATTCCGTCACTGACTCCATCCCTGACTCTGTCAGGGACAAAATCATAATAACACCTCAAGACTACATTGAAAGATTCTCAAGCAATCAAAATCATAATAACACCTCAAGACTACATTGAAAGATTCTCAAGTAGTAATTAAACCAAATACTTAATTAGACAAATAATAATATAGTATATAAATGAACCAAGAATTTAAACCACATCCCGTTATCATCGAATACGAAGCATCTCGTGATGGTATTGTCAGACACCGCAGACTGAACAAACCATTAGGGACGGACAATGGTCTTAGGTTTTTGATATTTTCTGCTGGAGGGAAAAATATTACTGACACAGATTTGCATATGAATGTTACAACGGATTGATCAAGGGTGGATTTGTAATCGACCACATTGATTTTAATTCCTAAACAATAAGAAATTAGATAATCTACGAGCTATAACACAACGTGAAAACACCAAACGAGGAGGGCCTGGAAAACACTTGAAAAATGCGAAACCTATAAAATCACAAAATATTAATACGGCGAAGAAAGAGTACTTATTTCAATGACTGATGACGGTAGGTATTTTGATATTTGCGAACCTTTGGTACGAAAAGTAGTAGAACGATTATATCAATCTGCTTTTTCTAAAAAATTTAAAAATAGAACTCAATTCGTATATACCTGAATTATTATATGTAGCATTAAGGAGAATAACTCCTGTGGGTTTGCATATACAATTTCTGAAACGGAGATAACCGTTACGGAAACTCCACTAGAATCTCATGGGAAAACCACTCTACGTTACGTCACGTGAATTGGTGGGTTTTATCCTCTTTGTGTATATATAAACAGCTGTCACTCCTTGTGCCGCGCGTATTCATTGGAATTCGCTAGCCTGCCAACAACTGGTTAAGTATTTTGAAGTACCGCCTATATACACTAATATGTATATCTCTAGGCTCGATTACATGCGAGGGCATATCAATGCAAATAGAGATTGTGCCGTCAATGTATCATATATACTTTAATTACGAAATGTATATAAATGTGACATCCATTCACCAAGCATACCGTCTTCGGGTTTTAACCTTTTATATGACGAGTTAGATCCCCTCCCGGAGACTATCCTTCGTGGTACCTCTGGGCCTGTTCAGATGTGAATAACACCTGAGGGGATCCAAATGTGGATGTGTTGTCTTATATATGTAACCTCTGGGCCTCTCAGATGTGTGCAACACCTGAGAGGTTCCAAATGGGGTTTTTCATGTATATCTCTAGGCGCAATAAGATGTGAATAATACCTTAGAGCGAATGGAGTTCATATCATACGAAAACGGGTCAGAATTGACCCCAATGTTTGTATTAGATATATAATATATCATATAATGAATTTCAAAAATATGAATGGCATTATAATTGAGATTTTAAATTTGAAAAATCAAGGAATACAATTGTCAGATAATTAGATTGTAATCAGATTCTCTCTAAATTTCATGATCTTGATTAGCGCCCAGAATAATAGATATGTCCTTGCCAAAGATTATGGGTTGATCAAGGGGTAAATTGGGCAAACAATATGAAATCAAACGCACAATAAAATCACTTTTCCCTCTTGGTTGCCTCACTACAGTGAAAAATCTTTGCATGGATTAATTCATACTCTAAATGCAGACATGTACAATATCCTTACCTGTTTGCAAGTATGGGTAATCCACAATTATATAGGTCCAGTGAATAAATCACCTAGACAAATTGTAAAGACAGGTATGCTTACTCACGCAGAACAGAAACTCTATAATACCTTTTCATGCTGTGCATTTTTTTGCATGGCGATTTAAGTAATGAATTTCGGGTAGGTAGGTGGATTTTATTTGTTAATTGCTGAAATATTTTATTTTTATTATTAATTTTTGGTCGTTTTTTGTCGTTTTTTGGTTATTTTTATGGTGTTTTTATGCTATCCGACGTCAAATTTCATGAAAATCGAGGGCAAAATTCCCAGGAATTCATTTAGAGAAAATTGATTTTGATGAAATTTCTATCCTTGTGAGGCACATTTTATGTAGTTTTTCATCGTAATCGTCGAATCGTCGATGCTTTTTCATTGATTTTGTATTGTTTTTGGCCAATCCGTTGACATAATGTCACGACAATCGATTTTCTCTAAATGAACTCCTGGGGTTTTCACCCTCGATTTTCACATACAATTTAGTTCGTATTAATTTATAATGGTAGGTGAAGCCCTAACAACTAGATTAGCACGCGAGAGATTAGCTGCGATTAAGAGATTTATTCCGGTTCGTGATTCCGTTCGAAATAAGCTCCAAACGAGACAAACATTTCAAAACAACTTCTTCACAACCGGTACCGAACAAAGATTCAAACCCAGTACTACAGTAACCGGGAAAGTCGTATCGACCACTGATAAACCATATGGCTTATATATATATATATATATATATATATATATATATATATATATATATATATATATATATATATATATATATATATATATAACAACGAGGGAAAAACCGGCCCTTCTTCCTGTACTTGAAAAAATAGCAAAAGATCCAAGCAAACAGAGGAATCTTCAAAAATACTTCCTGGTGATAAAATAGCCGCTATACAACTTCAGAAACAACGTGAACGACTTGAACTTGAACGACTTGAAGAAGAACAAATTGAACGACTTGAACAACGACTAGGTGATATTATTAAAGAACAAGAAGAAGAAAGTGTAAAAAGAACAACAAGGTGATATTATTAAAGAAGAAGAGGAAGATGAACAACCACAAGAAAAAGGGGGTAAAAGAGTTGCATTCAGTAATAAATTCCTTCCAGGTAAATTAGATGATATAAGAGATATGAGATTTAATACTACTGACGGATTAGCTGATTTCGTCGTTAATAGTTTTCATCAGTGAAGAAATTATATCCACGGTGATTATAATCTCCCTGATAAAAAATCATGGTATAATGGATTATATCATGTGTATACAAAAGTAGGTAAGGTGTCATCTGATAATAAAACATATAAGAAATTTATGGAAAAAATAAAAAAAGCTGAATTACCTATAGAGAAGAAATCACATCTTCGATTTCTTAGATTAACAGAGCAATAAAAGCTTTTTGATATAGAAAAATCCTCTTTGCCGGGAGCAACTGGTAAAACCACCGGTCATGGATATCGTGGCAGTGGTCTTGTTCATTGTCCTAGTAATATTCTCGGGGATAGATCACGATTAGAAGTTCTCGTACGAGGGATACGAGCCGGAAATAACTCATCGGAAATAATTAATGAGGCAGCTGATATCTGCAGACGACTATTTGATGATTGTATCATGGATATTGGTGTATACCGAGGGTTTATTGATGAGCTAGCGGACGGTTACCATAGTGATTAATTGTCATTGGTGACTTTGTCGCTGATGAATTCGTCGAAAACTCTTCCAATTTCGCGATTAGATAAATTTCATTTAAATAAGATGATCATACACTACAACCACAATAAACCAACCATGACTTACGTAGCAAACTCACGATTGCCTGTTTAAAGAGCGTACTATGGAGATCGTCTCGACAATACCATTGCAGGGTTTTTTGCAAGAATGGCTCCAAAAATAGCACCAATCGCAAAACAGTTATCAATGAAAGCTATTGATGTTATTCGTGATAAGGGTATTAGCGCTGTCAGTGATGTTGACGAGAAATCGTTTTCCGTGGCTAAAGAAAAACTGCTAGTGTTAGTTCGGCGACGAAAAAAACCAATGACAAAGTCACTAGGACTACTACCATCTACGGAAATTATGCCTGCAAGTATTAGTAAAATAATAAACAACGCGGTAGAGCAGAATATAGCATCACGGATAAATGAAGGATATGACACTCAGGGAAATATTACTGCAAATATGATAGCAGGAATTGGTTTGAAATCGCGAGCGAGATCGCGATTTAGATCAAGAAATATATAATAATATGTTCAAATCGGCTCCTGACCCAGCGTTTGATTTAGATGCCACAGAACCTAAGGGTGATTCTGTACACGATTATCAATTCTATTCCTATCATGCAGTACAACCGGATCTTCGATCAAGAATCGAACTTCAAGTCCAGGATACCAGCAAATACTTTATACCCGCCGAAGCATTTATCGAAGTAGAAGGAGAACTCGTAACAAAGTTGCAGCTGATACACCATATGCAGATGACCCAAATATCCGAGTTGGCAATAATGGTATCATGGTGCTATTCGAGAGTGCTAGATATATAACTGATGGAAGAGAAATTCAACGTGAGGTTGATGTTGCCACAACAATAGTGGGATTAACAAGATATTTTGATGAATATACAAGATCGGTCGGTTCATCTATGATGTCCTCTAAGGATATAACTTATCACGCTGAACACGTTCAGTATTCTAAATTGCTGACACCAAGAGCAACCGCATCTGATCCATGACCTGATTCTCTTGAACATCAAGCTAGACCAGCTGATGACTTTGATATTATAAAAAGTACTAATCCTAATTGCAACCTAGGGTTTGCAACACGCGTAACAATGTTGCAAGGACAGCGTAGACAATTTTCATGCGCGATTCAATTACATCATATTTTCGGATTTTGCAGAAATGTTAGAAAAGTTATATATGGAGCGAAGCCTACAGTAGTACTCGTGCGAAAGGGTAGTGATAATGATGCAATCTTGGGTGGTGCTGGTGTTGCTGCTGGTAAAGTCATTATATCAAAACTATCATTCTGGATGCCAGTAATGACTCCATCAATCACAATGGAAGAAAGATTACTATCATTTATGGATCATGGAGGAAAATCATTGCTATCATGGCTAACAACAACAACAGATACCATGGATTCTAATATTGATGGTACACTTACATGGCACCTGGCATCAAAAAAGGCATTGCTGCGCCACATCATATATTTATTACGTTACAGGATAAAACGCGATTAAACGCTTAGGAATGGAGTCATATGATATTTGATCAAATATGTGTTAATGAAGTATCATTGAGAATAAACGGCAAAGAGGAACCATCCGATGATATACTACTTGATTACCGAACCAACCAAATAGCACGCGCGTATCATCGTTTGTTGACATTTATTGGACGCGATAATAATGTGGATACTGGTCTGCAAATATCACAATTTGATTTTAAAAATCGATATCCCATCTATTACTTCTCGCTGGAAAATCTTGATTTAACCAGACAATCCGTAGTTGACATACACTTCAGAGCTCGTGTAACTCGTCCGGCTGCAGGTGATGTTGTCACTATCCCGAATTACAGAGCAGTTGCTGTCATTCTCAGTGATAAATCAATGTTACTCGAAGGCGTTGGTGGTCGAATGAGAGTAGTTGATAAACCAGTGGAAAATATGTAGACAATTAGATCAATCTCGTATTAAATAAAATGTCATATAGTCATGTAAGTGTTACGTTAATACCTGGTCAAATTAAAATATTGCAATCGGAATCAGCTAAAAAATGTAGAAGCACAATATCGCTGAAGCACAATCAGATGTCTGGTGGTCAGAATAAACTATCACTGACAGCTCGTCACTTCAAACACTTCAATGATGCTATCAAAGATAAACAATGGTGTTCAGGTCACTCTGTCTGCGGCCGCAATTAAGAACATGATCAAATCAGGTGATATATTTCCATTTTTTGCTGCGTTACCACCGTTGATTGCGGCAGCGGCCCCAGTGGTAGCAAAAGCCGCCGCGCTAGGAGCCGTTGGTACAGCGGCAGGGATGACACTAAAGAAAGCTACCGGACAGGGATGCAACAACAAAAAAACGATCAGGAAACGGTCTAAGACTACCAGGGACTCCGTATTCATGGTACAGCGGAAAGGGCCTGAGACTAGGAACAATTTACTAACAACAATCTCACAGACATTGTCGCCGATGTCAAATTTTGATTTACTCGATGCTGCTAAAATACTAGCGATGAAAAACTTTAGAGGTGTCTTTATGAGAGATCAATTACCAAAACAACCAAACAACACTGAAACCGGTATCATTAATCTCGATAACATCACCGGACCTGGAACTCACTGGGTTGCATACGCGATTGATCCGAGTGTAATCATCTATTTCGATTCATATGGATTAGCACCACCTAAAGAGTTTATGCTTTATATAAACTACTACAAACCTCCTATATGGTATTCCACGCTACCAACACAGAAAATAAATGACCCACCAATATGCGGCATAGAAATAGTAAATGTCCTCAACGCGATGCAGTAGAAGATACTAGGATATTCCAAGGAGAGTAAACTCAAACCAGATGTTCACATTTCGACGCTCACAGATAAATTAACAGCGCTCTGTGATAATTATTCATCAACGATAGAATTATTAAAAAAACTACGCGATGAATATGACTACCATATAACTAAATTTAATCGGTTTTCTGAATTACAAAGAAGTATAATTGACAATATTGACAAACCTCTTTTAGATTTCTTTGGAAATCCACCGGTGACCACACCGAAACTCACAGCTATGTTAGAATTTTCAACACTACAATCTAGGTTGAAGATCATGTTGAGAAGTTTTCAATTTCTCGTAAAAATCTTATTGAGAAATCCTTTGAAACTTCATTAGATAAACTCGACATAAAACTCATAGATGTAAAAGAATCAACCGAAAGATGAAAAAGATCAACGATGTAATCAAAGATAATTTACGGAGGATGATAGAAACACTTGAAAAGAACAAAGATTCCTCATGAGAAAACCAACAACGTAGTATACACGATTCAACAATGATCATTTACGTGGATACCACAAAATAACATATTAAATATCATTGCTACCGTCAAAGGTATTTATCGATTAACACTAGTGTCGCCGACTCAAGTTAATATTTCATCAACGAGTTCATCTGGGGTCAACAATATGATATCAACGATTATAGACAAGGGAACAATTGAACAATTCACACTAATATCCACTGATAATAATTTGGCTAGGGTTTCAATAACATGGTGTGTGGAATTCGTAGCGGATTTAAGTAAACAACTGAATTGGAAACGGCATCATTTTTATTGCTAGCAATTTGAAATCTATTGTATTACATAAAATATCATCAGTGGCAACGTCACAGCTGTATCGCTATGGTCAGGTCAGAGAATGTCATAATAAACTCAAAACACTCGCTGAGGAGTTTCAAGTAAAAATACAAAAATACCGACGAAGAATCACTGCAGTTGATGTTACCGTGTACTCGGTATCAGGTGTTAATACCGGAGCTGGTATCATACTCTCATCAGTGACAATGATTGCCCCGATATCTGTTGCAATTTGTATATCCGCGGCGACAACAATCGCTGGAATAATTTCATCAATAACAAAAAAAATATCATCGTGTAGCCAGCGCAAACTACAAGATTACGTAGTTAAGTTCCATGTTGTGTCAACCGCGTACTCCCAATTATCCTCGATGATATCTTCCTCCCTCGATGACACATTAATATCACATAGTGAGTTTTCAGCGATGGTACGTGTTTATGATTCCGCGATGTCAAAATTAGAAAAACAACACGAATATACTAACAATGGCAACATCGCAAGGACTACTTCAACGAATAGCTGAAAATACCACATAGGTGAAAACCAGCATGATCTCAATAACCTCAACAAAACCCTGAATTCAGCGTGAATTTCCCCACTGCGATACCGGTGTAGGAGATAGCACTAGCAAAATTACGAGTATACCACAGCTGGCGTAACATAAGATCAAACTCATTTGGTAGTCAACAACCGAACAATTCCCTGGTGTTTGCAAATGAGAATAAACAAGACGGGACTCCAGACTTGAACGTTGTTTCCATACCATCTGGGTCCTAACTAATCGAATAAATCAAAAACGAATTTCAGCGTAGAATAAAATCAATTACTGGAAAAGAATCTAAAATCGCTATAACAGTTCATGAACCAACACTATCATCCGTGATTGAGATAAACTCACCCGGATATTTCGTAGATATCTATCAGAGTTCTATAAGAACAACACTAGGATGGCCTGAAAGCCGACCTCGACAAGTAAACGTTACTATACCACCTGAACCGAAAAAATCTGATTGTATTTCTGATAAGGAGGAGTATCATAGGGCTCGTATAGAGTATGTAAAAGTATATCTCATATCGAGCTTTTTTTTTGTTTTAGATGGAAGTGAAAACGATCGATGCATTATACCACTACAAGAAAATATTACCAAACATTTCACAGAAATAAAAAATGATTTTGAAAAATTGAAGAAGTATTTAATACAATATGATCTCACTCGAAATGAATTTATTAAGGGTGTAGAACGATGTAACAAATTTATCGCAGACTTGGAAACACGTCATTTGAAAATTATTCAAGAAATATTAGGTCATGATAATCCTAAAACGAGAACAGAGTTTGTAAAAAAAATATATTATATGGGAATTTACTATCCCCGATTTTAAGTTTCCAGGATATAACGTCCCTGTATTAAAAAAATCTCTCAATGATACCATCGATGATGGTTTTAAAAGGATTTACGACGCATGGAAAAAATAACATAACTACCTATCCTCAAACATCATAATGACCGAGACGGTGGCAGTAGGCATATTTCCCCTCAAAATGTGAATATAATCTCGGTGATTGCAATAAATCTAGTATGTGATGCTATCGAAGGAAGTTACCAAATAAATCTCGAAAGATCAAATTAAGCCCAGCAAGGATTTATTTTATTCTCATTTGCACCAACAGCTCCTCCTGGAATTTCTAATAATTGAGGATGCAACTAATCCGGTCTATATGCGATGTCATAATGATTCATTAACGAGAATTAATTTTAAACTCACTGATCAATCCAATAATCTGATTGATTTACAAGAAGAGGTTTTACAAATTAGTCTGTTTATGAAATTCTAAAGGGTTTTCAATTCGTCTCCAAAGCACCATCAGTGCCGGGTCTGTCTGGAGACAGAGTCACAATAGCGTGACAAACCGAAACCATTTCTCTTTTTTTTTGTCTGCCTGAATTGGTTTCGGTTTGAAATCCTTTAGGATTTTGTTTGAAATAGTTTCGGTTTGCTTGAAATAGTTTCGGTCTGTTTACCCTCTCTGCTGCTGATATATATAATGCAGCATACACAAAGGTAGCATTGACAAAAGCAGCATACACAAGGCACCATACACAACACGGACACCACAACACTGGCACACACGGCATCACACACGGGCAGCTAAAATTAAAACAACTAAACCGTCTATAACATATGACACGGTAAAGTACTTTTACATTCATGCATGTTGCGCATGCCTATACATGATTTAGTTCTCAATGTACGTTACATGTTCAATGCATGCAGCATATATTTAAACTCAATTTGTCTGTTCAGTAACAACAAAAAGCTATCTCAGAGTAGTATACTAATATCATGGCGCTGCATAACCTAGGTATTTACTCGGTAGAATTTAGAATAAATACTAAAACATCTAATATATGAAACAATTCTGTCATATATAACGAACAGCGATAAGAATATAATCTTAAATCTATTTTATCCCTTTAGCTGAAGGTTTACTTCTCTAAAGTGGATTGCTTTCTGACAAGGCTGGACGTGATGTGATAAATTTTCTCTATAATATACCCTAGCTGTGGCCGATATGCTCAGCTAGATACTTAGATTTTTAAACTGCAGGCAATTTGCACATTCAGCATGAACTGAGTTTCGCTCACTATTTCGAAATGACTAGAGCATATAATTAATAAACCACCCTCGGTGACGCTGCACCCGAATACATTTTTGACCACATATACATATTGATACTAGTCATACACAATTCCGTGATAACAATGACGGGTGAGCTCAACATGAACTCGACGAATATAAACGCACTTCGCAATCCATCACTGGACATTGGCAAAATACTATGTAGATGCATTGCGAGACGAATATAAAACCACAGACAATAAACTAAGAGCCTGGTATGATGTTCAGGTAGGCGCATTTGGAAATCTTCGTAGGAATTTCAGAAAAATCGACGAGACCGCAGATATTTTCTTTGGTACAACACTGACTGTCCTAATGAAACTTTCTGACATTTAAACAACTCCTAATACGATTAAACAAATGTAGGATGATATCGGTAGTGCTTTTCCTGCTATCGCTGCACTGCTTGATCCAATTAACATACCGCATAACAAATATCAATACAGTGTACTCGACACATCATGGATCTTTCACCTGGACACTTCAAAATAATATCGTTCAAGTTACTGAAGATGTCATGGGTGTTTATAGATTGATCCTACTTTTGCATATATAGTGTAATGTGTCATTGATTACATCTACGTGAATTAATACTGTAAATGCAATAATAGATATGGTAATTTAGCATCAATATCAATCACTTGGTATGTAGAATGTGTATTTGATTTAAGTAAATAGTATAATTAATGTCCAATAATATCGATACGACCAAGTGTACGAGTTTCAAACTAAACTAAAACATATCACTGACGAGTATACAGTAAAACAAAAAAAATACCACAGACGTATTACCCGTGTTGACATAATTGTGTATTCGGTTTCAAGTGTTATTGCTGAAACAGGTATATTGTTATCAGCGCTAACAATGTTGGCGCCTGTAGTTGTCACACTTTGTTTTTCAACGGCTACAACAATTACAGGGATTCATAGCATCATCACAACAAAAATATCCACATGCAGCCGGATTAAACTATACGAATATATAATTAAGTTACATATTGCGTCTACCGCATATTCCCAAGTATCTTCGTTGATATTGTCTAGTCTCGATGACAAAACAATATCAGAAACGAGCTCACGGCAATGTTGAACATATACCACACAGCAACATCCAAATTAGAAAAGCAAAACAAAAAAAACAATAATGTCATCGACTAATTCCCTGCGAGTAAAAATGAACCAGATAGAACCAAATTTGTTGCCGATTGCTTTGTTGAAAAGCTGATTTATATATATGTTCTGCAACAAGTTCAATCAAAGGTTGGCACATATCAAAATGCTTGCCGGCTCCATTCATCGCTTGAACTATTTAATCTATGTTAGTCTCTCTCTATGTTTCAAGCGAATTTACAATTACCAGTTTTTATTTGTCTAATTGATTATTTGACTAGAATATTTTTTGAATCTAGTAATATAGTCCTGGAGGGTTCTTATGACTTCATCAGTGACGTAGTCAACACATGTGTTTCTTTATTGTAATAACGCTTAAGCTCTCTCTATCGCTTATCACCACAACTGAGACAGCTGTGTTTTTTCTCGTACTCCATCACAGATCGTATACAGGGTTTCGGACATAAGCTTCCTTGTCGCACAATCTATGAATGATATCTACATAATTCGTTTCTGCGCGATTTGTTACAAACGGTTACGGATCCTATCAAAAGCCATTTACAATGGTTGATTATATAAAATATCTTTATTTAAATACTCGTTTTAATTATAATATATGGAGGAATTCGATAGATTATCTAAATTCAAGGCTTCGAAAACTTATAAATCCAATCTCGATAGAATCTGTATATGCACCAAGTAAGGGTCTAATGAGTGATAAAAGCATAGTCGGTAGAATTCATGATTCTATGAACGAATTTAAGAGTGAGGCGCATCTTACTCATGGTCAACAGTTCGAATCGATGGTAGTGTTGATGCTACCATGAACGACAAACGAGCAGCGAGTATAATAGCGCATCTTGAACATCGAATGTGTTTTTCAGAGTGAAATTTAAAAGATAATACTGAGCATTTACTAACAAACTGTTTTACAGTCCCGTCAGTAGCGACTCATTTCGCCTGAGTTAAACATCTGGAGAAACCAACACGATTTGAATATCTCTCCGACGTTCAAGCTAGTTGTGTAGTATACGGACACGGTGGATTATGGAATACCAAATATGATTATAAAAACGTTATTTCGGTTGATATGGTTGCGTGTCATCCAGGACGTTTCCTAGGGTATGGAGAATGTGCTAGATATTTTAAACGAATTGGACATGCCAGACACGAGATGACACGAGTTGCGATTAATGGACCACTACCCGATTTTGAACTATGCGGATTCGTTCGTGTTCTATAGACCAGCTGATAGACGCAGACAGAATAATGGAATTGATATTCCTGGACATACTAAGAAACAAACTGTCGTGTAAATGATATCGTTCTGGTTTATATCGGTGTTGTCGCAATGACGATACACTCATCTCAGGGGTTAACCATCTCTGATACAATTCTTTAGATTATAGATGATCGCATCAAATGGTCGAATTCAGTTTATCTCGCAGTGCCACCGGTTAGAAGATTAAATCAACTGCGTAGAGTTGTTTTAGATTATAATGACGCCACCATCAATGATATTGTCAGCGCTGTTCTAATAAGAAAGAAACTGGCTGGTTATAAACAAAGCGGCTTAGAAAATAATATAGAATTTGATTTTAATTAGGATTATAATGATGCAAAACCAACAGCAGAATAATCACTGCACAAGCTGTAATTGTAAAACGCTTTGGTCCTGGTCTAAAGAAGGATTCGGATAAAAATCCTCGCCAATTTACCGTAAATAGAAAAGATTGTCGTTTTTGGTCATACACGAGAAAATGTTATGCTGCCCTGTCTGGAGTGTAACAGACGCAGATGTGCCAGGTCATTGATCGCGGTGCTAATTGTGTATCATCTGGTATCGCTTATAATTGTTCACGTGTAAATCCACGCTAAGAAGCAGTTTAATCTAATCAATAGATTGCAAGTCTACCAGTGGTCTTGTTATGTTAGAAAATATATGTGCGTTAACACTCCAAATAGGATCAATATCAATTTTTTTTTACCATCTTCAAGTTCACCTGGTTATTATAAATATCTCACAGTCACAATACAACGTAATGTTTGTTTTGAAAAATCATTTTATACATTTTTTTACGGGTATATACATTTTTCTCTCTTTAATAGGTTTCATATTAATCTAGTAATACCATTATTTAGCGCAGTGAACACACTTAGTAATCTTGCAACCTAATCACGAGATTTCTTATCGTCGATAAATTCCTTCGTGTATTGAGATCCAAATAACCGCTCAGCAAGTGTTAGATTAAATCGTTCAACAATTACCTGATCGCGGTATATTTCAGTATGTCCTCGTCTGATTGTGACATTATGATGCTTCATTAATGATAACAGTACACCCTGAAATTCCTTTCCAGAGTTAAACTGTAGTAGATTTAGCCACTGTAAAGGTCCTCGTCAATAAATGCGTTCAAACGCAGAAGCTACGTCTGATGCCGCCTTGGTCAATACTGACTCAGCTTCTTTGTATCTACTTGCAACATCAACTACAGTTAACACATACTTGTAAGTCCCTCTTTTCACAGTATCATGCGACAGAAATAATATATCCGCCTGATGAATTTTATTTGGAACGATGTCATTAACATGTGCGAAGTGAATTTGTTTAGGCGGTGGTAGATAAATAAGCAATATCGTCTGTCTTGATAACCAACCTGCTGACGTAACTTGTTTGACGTTTGCTGGCGAGTTTATTATTAATTGATTTACCTCTCCAGTATCCTCCTGGTGAATTGTAAATAGATTTCATATTAATGTTAATTAGCAACACCTGATACCAGTTTACCTTTCATCGCAGATTTTACTAACGATTTAGCAAATGATTCCTTGAAAGATTTATTCGTAGTAGAATTCAACGCATGAATTAATTTCACATCTACGATATGTCCATGTTGCAGATTGCTACTTTTATAAGCAACGTGAGCATTAAACGCATTATCAATAGCGTGTATCGGATATTCACGTAGTCTTGGTTGTTTCTGGCTATCAAGTCGTATATCGAGTCTGGTTCCAGGGCCGCACTAATTATATCCTGGAATATGTTTTTTCCTGGGTATTTGGCCCATGGAGTCCCTGGAGGTGTTGTCCATTTTGCAATAATATCACCTCCTCGTTTTTTTTAAAAATCATCACCCGATTTCATAGAAACAAAACTAAATTTCTTAGTGCCACATTGTGCACACTTGTTGGCAAGTTCTGATCTGTTATGTTTGCTGTCATTGTTGTTAATTCGTTTGTGCTAGTACGTGTTTTGCATTTTACACAATATTGATCCATAATTGTATTTATTTAACATGAATGTAATAATTCTTTCGGCGACAAGAGCCTTAGAACCGGTTATGCATCATGCATCTCTACCAAATTCTATTCGTATAATTATAATTTAACCGTCTGGAAGTGGCAAGACGCAGTTGTTACTTAATCTAATAATGAGATGGTTAAAATGGGAGAAATTGTATTTGGTAGAACAATCTGTAGATAATCAGCGATGTTATGATATACCTAAGGATTTTAACGAAAATGCGAAATCGTTAAACGATGAAGATGGTTTTGAATTTATCACTGATATCGATTACGCACAGAGTGTTGATTCCATTCTATTAATAATTTATGATGACGTCATGTTGGATAAACAAGCAAACCCTGCCAGGATATTTTCACGCGGTAGGCATAAGAATACTGATGTGATTTATGTTACTCAGAGATATACACAACTACTAAACGTTATCAGGGATCACTGTAATATTATTGTTGTTTTTAATGGAGTTGATACAAATACATTACGAAATATTCACTAGACCTGGTGCAGTGGAGATACGGACATAATTCATTTGATAAATTTCTTTAATCATGCTACATCGACCCCGCACGGATTGATAACGATAACTTTGTATGACCCTAGATCAAGATAACGTATCGGACTTTATAAAATACTCGGTTAAAACCAACAAAAATGCGTATTGGTTCTTAAGAGTCAAGTTCTGTTTTTGACACTCTTTTTTCGGTTTCACAGGAAGCCTTTGTTTAACAAATAGACACCTTTTAAAGGTTGTCGGATTCTCACTCTCGTACGAAATCGAAACTGTCATTTTTCGTTTGCCTGAATCACCCCCTCCTGGTTCTGTATTTTATTCCATTTCAGTTTTCGTACGAAACCAAAACTGTCATTTTTAGTTTTTCTGAATAGTATGTCCGATTTTACCCCCTCCCCTCTACATCTATATGTCTTTAGCACAATTTGCTATATTTTACCAAAGTGGTACTTTCTGCAAGTTAAAGGGTTGTTCTAAATTCATAACATACAAGGTATAGTTGTTACGCGTGTTCGTGAAAAATCAATGCACCACATGTGAAACTTTGAAAATATTGCAATCAGGATCATGTAATAGGCCAACCTGGTACCACAATAGTTGTATACTTTGTTGTAGCTTGAACATTATCTAGTGTACGTCTCTACACCGTGTTCCGGACTATCCGTTGTATTTCAGACATAGACTTTCACTAATAAAAGCGTGTAATCAATGTCAGAGACGAGCGAGTATGTACCCAGTAGAAGAATTACATGCTGGCAATAAATTGACTCCAGAACCAGGTTCTATCAGTAAATGACAAGATCTAAATGTAAAAAATTTGTTTTTTAGTTATCGTATTATAGACATAATCATCGACACAACAGCAAAAACTGAAATAAAAAGGGGTTGCATCAATAAAGGTCTCTAAGTATGTTTTGGTAACGTGCTCATGTTTCGAGAAGCCGATTCTAAATTGTTGTATATCTCGGCAAGATAAAGAACTGTCGTCGTTTGTAGATTATTTGCCGAGCATAGTTCTTTCTCATTGTGTTCAAACGAGGCAGCAGTATCCACTAAGAATGTATTCATTTAGGATAGAAATGATATGAAATACCAATATAGGAGGTAAGAATGTTGCATCTATATATATATGCATACAATGTACAAAGAATACAACTCCTGTGGCGAATAACAATCCTTTCAAGTGCATTGGATAAATTGCGTCAGATTGGTTGAAGGGCATAAGGAGCTCATCGTTACATATCATTGTCATCTTACCACTGTCAAGGTGTCTTCGAGTATAAGGTTCGGTCAAGGTGTGAATCTGAGAAAGCGTGCCATTAGGTTCTCGTGGGTTGGTGGTTATTTCAAAGGTTTTCATAGGTTCTTCCTTCATCCTTCATGCTGGTCGAAATGTAGAACGTATATTTGGATAGAAAATGGCGCTAAACCCCACAATAGCAATACAAACAACGAATAGTGCACAACTAGTATCATGAGGGTTTTCGACTAGTATCTAACTCATAATGCGTCTTTTTAAAAGTAAATACAAAAAATAGAGAAGGAAAGACAAAAATAGAAAACAGAAAACCGTTTGTGTTTGCAAAATTTTACTTGTCTGTTTCTGCAGGAATTAAACCTTTAAGCTTATTGTGATTGAACTAGTTTATTTCATCGCCTTGAGGAAGCTGGAAAATAGTCTTACAGACCTAGAAAGCAACGAGCCATAACATAATCAATCATTTTATGTAAATTTATATAAGTCCAAATTCCATCCCGAATATTTCATTGTTATAGAAGCATATTTAGGCTATTATGCAAATTTAGAGAATTATTTAAAAGATGATGTGTAGACTGCAAGAGATAATTTTATTATGAATTACTGTATTTTTCTAGTCTTCTTGGTATAAACCGTTGGGTTTCAATGTTCTAAGGCGCCCAATGTTTCAATGTTCTAAGATTCTCTTTCATTCCTAGTTTCGGAACTCCAGTTCAGGTTGTGAGCAATTCCATTTAGTGTTATATCACTGAAAGTGTGTCTACACACACATGCGTCTAATACTAAGCCAGCACCCACCAGCTTACTTTTGGGGATATGTTTTCATTCCAGACAAACAGTCAGATCGTTCCGTTTATTGGTTTTTCGGGATACACAAATACTAGTACCATTCAATGTCCTCAGCAGGAAGCTATTTATACCAGCATTCTACATCTGCCACGTGGAACTAACTTCTCAGGAAACATCCCTTTAACAACAAACTTCCTTTGTGGAATAACGCATCAATCACTTGGTGAAGAAATACGATATTCGGATGTTTCCAATGATGTCATATTTGCAGGTATAGAAACACGTTTTAGATTTAAGTACATAGAACGAGCTAGCGTTATATCGGTTAGATTAACTTATGTTTAAATTATAGTATGGATAAGAGAAGTTAGTTTAGGTAGTAGTAAACGTATATTTGCTTAATTCATGCCTGAGATAACGTATGCTTGCAAGATTATGTGTGTGAATATTGTATCTATGAATATTAGGAATTTCGTTTAAATGATGTATATGCATCAGGGAGTGATACACATATTCATTTACTTTAATGTCATTCCTACATTTTAACCAAACGACTCAATATTATGAATATCATTGAGGCGATATAGGCTGACTAATAAACGGCTCAATATTATTTTTGCCATTGAGGAGATATGGGCTGACTAACAAACGACTCAATATTATGAGTGTCATTAAGGCGATATAGGCTGACTAACAAATGACTCGATAGCATGAACTTGATTTCGGCTGCATGGTCCTTAAACAAATGACCTAACAGATCCCAAAGTCATATGTTGTAGATTGCGACAACTTACATCCAGATTGGAGCAGCTAAAGATAGGTTCTGAACTTAAATGTGACTAAATGTTAATGAAACAACGCATATTACGTCTGATTAAAATTAAATCTCTCTGCAATTAAGACATGTGGAGAAAGCAAAAGCTATAATATTCAAAAATGTTTGAAGCAGGCTGGCTTGCACGACGAGCAATGCAAAAAGCTAGAAAACAAAGACTATTAATGGTTCACTGATTAAAGTGCCGCCCTGATTAAGGAGCAGGCACAGGAGGTATATCAGATAATATTGCATGGAAGCTAATGAATTGCTAATAAGAATGCATTTAAAGCGCCTTATCAATTAACACATAGGCAATGAATGACTAAAGGCGAAAGAAACTCCGTTAATGTAGGAAAAAAGAAGTATATCGGTAGTTTGTAAGGCGAAACTGAACAACTTGTAGCCCAGTGCACATTAGAATGTCTTCAGATAGAATAGAAACTGAGATTCAGTAATTGTTATCGAGGGTCCGGCATTTATGACGTAAGTAGTTTGAATCGAACGTGTGCACAAATAGAATGTCTCAGTACAGACGTACTAACTATGCAGTCTCACAGGAAGACAATAAAGGAAGAAAAAATGTCAAAACTCATATTCTGTTTTAATGTTATCTACTTTTTAAAGACATTATACGATCTATCTTGAGTTCATTTTAGTTCTTTGTCCAAATATTCTTTTCATATATAAGAAGAAAAAAACACAAAATAATGAATATGTACAATTGTTGTTGATGTTTTGTTAGAATTATGAAAGCGTAGACCGTTCTGAAATTGTTTTTGCTATATCTGCTAATGTAGAACATGAGGACTCATTTTGCAATGTATATCCTGTTTTTGCTAAAGTAGAATTAGAGGACTTATTTTGAAATATATATCTTATTTTACTAATGTAGAATGAGATGACTCATTTTGCAATGTATATAATGTTGCTAATGGCAAATGAGAGGACTCATTTTGAAATGTATAGCCTGTTTTTGCTAATATAGAATGAGTGGACACTTTTTGCAGTGTATAGCCTGTTTTTGTTAACGTATATACGTCTTTTCGTTGTTTGCAGTCCATGTGTGTAAGGTCATCCTTGTAGATTCAGAAGTTGGAACAAAAGTAGGTTACGAAGGATTTCCCCAAACATTGAAATGTGTCAGTAGTCCAGCACGACCAGTCCCTATCATACAATGGTTTCTTCAAACCAATAATGCAACTAATGCAACGACATTAATTACTAAAATCACCGAGATGAACACAACCAATAACGATGGGCTGCATGTGAAAGAAAGTGAAATTACCATAATGCCGAAGAGAGACCAAATACATACAATCCTTTGTGCTGGGAATATCGACGGTCAGCAAGCAGTTAATTCAACAATTGTTGACATATACGTCTTGTGTAAGTTGTTACAAAACTAAATCGTTAAACTATCAATACAAGCACCTTTTCTACGGATGAATTGTGCACTCTTGGGTCCATTAAAACCTTTCGTATGCAAGACAGGTTATTTATTTGCCCATGAGTTTAATAAATAGATGACATTATAAATGTCATACATGATGTATACAATGTATCAGCACATATATATTCTTACCTCTACATTTTTAATGGTACTGAGTATGTTATGAAACGTTTCTTGTGTCGCAATAGTGAAATAGATCTTCATTTGTGTCCATATATTTATACGAAAATATTCAACCAAATGTCAATCTAGACTTTGTTGAGAAAGGAAACGTTTTACAAGATTGTTGGGATAATACATATCGTTTCAATGGAATGTTGAGAAGACAATTCTCAGAGCTGTCGGATGGAAAATGTGCAAGTACTATTACTGTAATGGATATTTTTATAATAATCATTATATTATCTACAACGATTGTTATACCATGTCGCGTTTGTTCCCATAACAAAATAATGATGAATGTCTCATATAGATTTGTACATGTTGTGATGTGATTTGGATTGATAACGTAGCAACGTAGCATCTAACAATGTTCCAGTGATATTGCTACCATGTCTGCAACAAGGCAGTTTATAGTGATGTCTAGTACTGGGCCATCATGACGCGGGTATGTAGCATGATGACCTTTCCAGTCACATTTGTTTGACACCAGTCCAACACGTCCTAACATTAAGCTCTCAATTCTGAACACGACGTGTGGCACCTGTTTGTAAGATTATTAAGTCTTTAGTATGACTCGGCCGTGGATCAAACGGACAACATTCCTCATCCGAGGCTGACACTCTAACCACTATACCAAGAACCGGTAGATTATTATGTTATAGAATATATGGAATAATCAAAGAATTATAAATTGGTTATATCAAATACCGGAAAAGAGAGATTATTGTTATCATGAATTTGGGACATTACATACGACCATCAGTAAATTAGTAAGGGACAGAGTTGACTCTTATAGTGGATTATGTGCTGTTTTTGACTTGTGAACTGTTGTGTTTTTTTTAAAATAATTAATGATTTTGATGCTTTAGAAATGTAGTTATCGTCAGAAAATGCAAATGAATCCAAAGTAACAGTTTTTAACTAAAGTAAAATTGCTTTTAATTGCTACCGTTTTTTATGGTTTTGGTATAAATAAATGCTTCTGCAAATCTTCGCAATTCTTTATGCGAGTTATATTGTTGTGATATGTATAACATTGAATAACCTGGTGTCGTACTCACGTTTTCGATTTATCAGTTGGCGTCCGTATTATTGGTACATTTGTATAGTGTAGTTATCATTCGGAATTCCTTTGGAGCTTATTTGCATTAGGTGGATCTATTCTAATTCATTAAACGTTTAGGAGTTTAGTAATTTTCGCCGTACCGTAGGTTAGTTTAATATTTTAACTTTGTATTGTACGAAAATAAATTAATAGTTTAAACATTTTATAAACTTATTGAGTATCGTTATTTCTTGGTCCTTAGCCTATGCTGGTCGATATCTTGACAGTTAAAGACTAACCTTTATATAAGTTCAGGTTATCTATACATTTTGAATAATACTCTTTTATTAAATTCAACATATGGATTACATGCGTGTGTTTTCAGATGCTCCTGCGATAAATGTAACAGTCACTGGTTCAGATCAGCTAAACATGACATGGAATGTAACATGTGAGGCGAGCGGATATCCCACAGACTATACTTTCCATCCTTGGAGGCAAATGCTTAGAGAAGTGACAATTAGATCTCATATCCAAGGTAACCATCACGTCATGTTCAGTCCCAGTAAAACTACCTTGATGCTAAATAGGTTGTCACTGCAGGATTCAGGGACATACGTCTGTTCCGTGGACAACGGAGTACGAGGAGTCAATGGGAATGTTATCCAAACTAGTGCCACTGTTCTTAATGTTAAAGGTACATATATATTAGATCTAAGAAAAATATGCCTAGTATAGAATGAATAATAATATATAATGTGCATACAATCAAGTAAATATTCAAAATATAGAATGCGACATAACATAATTATATATATATATATATATATATATATATATATATATATATATATATATATATATATATATATATATATATATATATATATATATATATATATATATATATATATATAGTGTGTGTATAGATTCAAGAAAATATGCCTAGTATAAAATGAAACAGAACATGTCGCGGTGATACTGCATTATAAACATGAACTATAAGTGATACCTGCTCACCAGCTCCGTCAATATTTTTGACAAATTATATATATATATATATATATATATATATATATAGTGAATCCTTGTAAGAATTTTTAAAAAACAGTATAGAGTAAAAATCATGTCCATCTCCATCATTCTTTAATATTTTTATTGTTATTGTCTTGTAAAAGAAAGACCCTAATTTTAGTCTGCTGACGAATAGACATCATAACATTTAATGAGGAGTGAAAAAGTCGATTTCTTGTGTACCTTGTGGAATCACACTATCAAATAAAAATATTAGAGAAAGTTATTAAATACATGTTTAACTGTAAATCTATAACATATGTTTAGTTAAATAGTATCTATTTTACCCATTCGAGTTCCTACTTGATCTGCATGAATGGATAACATACCGCTATCAAATGAAAGTTAAGTAGAGCGAAATGGAAAGAAATGGTATGGCTAATAATATTCATGCATTTGTTTCCTTTCTTTTTAGGGACATCATTACTCATAAATAAGACAAATGCCAAATTTACTGGAGAAATTGGTTCATCCGTCAATTTATACGTAGCCTTTTATAGTGACCCGGTCGTTACTGACTTTAAATTTCAAAGAAATGGTTCAAACATCCAGAACACAAGCAGGACACATATATATCTCAGCACGAACGTTGTTGAAGTACTGTTCCATAACAAGAATGTAAACCTGACAGTTTCGATGGCACATCTGTTGATTAAGAACCTAATTGAAGATGATTTTGACGATTACAATCTTGTCTTAGAAAATTCCCTTGGTAAAACAGACTTAAAAGTGCAGCTGCATCTTTCAGGTAATATTCTAAATAATCGTTGCATTCTTCAATAAATACACGTTTTTTGCAATTAAATTATACATTCTCAATTAACCCTGAATTCCAAATTTAGCATCAATTTTAGTGTACATTTTATAATTTATTTCATTTACTTAATAATGTAACTGGAAATATTTATATGTAAGATATATATTAACAATATATGTAACCAATAGCAGGAATCGTTCATTACTAAGTTAAATGTTTCCTGAGTTTGGGTAGGAGTGAAAGCAGGAAACTTTCATTAGCAAGTTGAATGTTTCCTTTATTTGGGTAGGAGTGAAATCAGAAAAGTTTCATTATCAACTTGAATGTTTCCTTGGTTTGGGTTGGAGTGAAAGCAGGAAAGGTTCATGAGCAAATTGAATGTTTCCTGTGTTTGGGTAAGAGTGAAAGCAGGAAAGGTTCATTAGCAAGTTGAATGTTTCCTTGGTTTGGGTAGGAGTGAAAACAGGAAGGTTCATTAGCAAGTTGAATGTTTCCTGTGTTTGGGTAGGAGTGAAAGTAGGATGCAAGTGTGTAGTACTCTAAAAATAAAAGATGTGCAACTGCACAAAATGTTAATATGGGTTAATATACTAATATACAAAACAACTCATAAGTTCAAATCTTGCCATGCTGAAAGTATTCGCATTGTGCTACTACTGAAAGTTTCAACTCGTGCGATTCTGAAGACATATTAAAATCGTGACGTACTGACAGTATTAAATTCTGGCAATACTGAAAGTATTCAAAGCGTGCCATACTGAAAGTATTCAAAGCGTGCCATACTGAAAGTATGCAAAGAGTGCCATATTGCAAATATTCCAATTGTGCCATACTGAAAGTATTCAAAGCGTGACATACTGAATGTCTTCAAATCGTGCCATACGGAAAGTAATCAAAGCGTGACATGCTGAAAGTAATTAATCGTGTCATACTGAAAATATTGAAATCTTTTCATAGTGAAAGTATTCAAAGCGTGTCATACAGAAAATATTTAAAGCGTGCCATACTGAAATTATCCAAATCATACCATACTGAAAGTCTTCAAAGCGTGACATAATAAAAGCATTTAATCCTGTCATACTGAAAGTATTCAAATCCCCTCAAACTGAACGTATTCAAAGCGTGCCATACTGAAAGTATTCAAAGAGTGTCATACTGAAATTATTCAAATCGTTCAAAGTGTGCCATACTGAAAGTACTCGAAGCGTGCCAAGGTGAAAGTAATCAAAGCTTGCCATACTTAAAGTATGAAAATCGTGTCATACTGAAAGTATTCAAATCGTGTCATACTGAATGTATTCAAATCATGTCATACTGAAAGTATTAAAAGCGTACCATATTGAACATATTCAAATCGTGTCATACTGAAAGTTTTCAAAGGGTGCCATACTGAAAATTTTCAAACCATGGCAAACTGATAGTATTAAATACGAGTCATACTGAAAGTATTCAAAGCGTGTCATACTGAATTTATTCAAAGCGTGACAAACTGAAATTAATGAAAACGTACAATATTGAAAGTATTCAAAGTGTGCCATTATGAAAGTATTCAAATCGTGTCATACTGAATGTATTCAAATCGTGTCATACTGAAAGTATTCAAAGCGTGCCATATTGAACATATTCAAATCGTGTCATACTGAAAGTATTCAAAGGGTGCCATACTGAAAGTTTTCAAATCATGCCAAACTGATAGTATTAAATTCGTGCCAAATTGAAATTAATGAAAACGTACCATACTGAAAGTATTCAAAGTGTGCCATACTGAAAGTATTTAAAGCGTGCCAAGGTGAAGGTAGTCAAAGCTTGACGTACTTAAAGTATGAAAATCGTGGCATATTTAAATTATTCAAAACGTGCCATTCTGAAAGTATTCAAAATCGTGTTATACTGAATATATTGAAAGCGTGCCATACTGAAATTATTCAAGCGTGCCATACTGAAATTATTCAAGGTTTGCCAAGGTGAAAGCAGTCAATGCATGCCATACTTAAAGTATGAAAATCGTGCCATACTGAAAGTATTCAAAGCTTGCTAATACTTCTTTGATTTTTCTAGCATGGGTATCCACATAACTGCTTACTCGTGATGATTTGATCTCTTGTTTTCGTTTGATACCCATGTTAGTTTAACTGAAATTATAATATGAAACGTTATGAGCAATTCAATGAAACTCTATTTTTAAAATCGAATAAATGTCGATTATTATGCCAAATTAACTGAAATAAATGTACTAAATTATATCTAATAATTGTTGCGTTTAATTTAATGTTTGTCTTTATTTACTAGAAGAGCATTTAACTTTAATGTGAATCACCTGTACAACATGTGCATCAATGATTGTCCTTCACTACTTTTGATATTTAAGTGACTTGATTAAATTAGTATAAACATTTAAATCTTTAGAATCTAAAATGCAATGTGTTGTCAAGATCACTAGGTCATAACTGGGTACCCTTTACGACGTTATCAATATGAAATATTTCTACGTTATTTCATACCGATTCCGCCTCCGTTTGAGTATGTGGAAACATCCGAAGGTTTTAACTTTAAGTGCACGGTAAAAAGAAGGCATTTAGCTCGTATTTGATCATTAACTATGACCGTAAATTAAAAAAGATACCAAGCATTGCTTTGTGTTCTTGTTGTCACAGCAAGATATACTGACTATAAATAAAATAAATTAGATGTTCTTCGTGTATAACATATTTCAAATCTAAATTTATTTTCAATTTCTCAACAGTATATGTCTGATTGTAGACCGTGTTAATAATTTCATAAACGTCTCGTATGATAATCATTGTATGTTTAAATGAAATTGCTTATTTTCAAACATATTCGCAATTGAACGACAGCCATTCTTTAATGTTGACTATAATCACAAAATATTTTGAAATCATTTTACGAATATCTGACTGTTAATCGGATCATTTTGCTTATGTTTTCTATATTTACTTGTTGTGTACTACAGATTATTACGTTTGAAAGAAACGAGACTAAACTTAGTATGTACATTTATATCGCCTGATTATCTTTAATATAAATTTAGTATGTACATTTATATCGCCTGATTATCTTTAATATAAATTTAGTATGTACATTTATATCGCCTGACTATCTTCAATATAAAGTTATAAAAATGTAAGCTCCTAGTCACAATCCCGAGAGAAAACATTGGTACCCATTGTGACATTGTAATTATGAACAATAGCATTATTTATGTCATAACACATCCGCCATTACTTTACTTTTCTCTATATCAAGTTATCCGAGGACTTTATATGTTAATTATTTGAGAGTCTCAGAACTAGAATATGTTAGTTCATATTTTGCCACTGTCGGCACCTGCAAATTTTGAAGGTGCCATCTGACACTACCATCAGATGATACTCTCACCTGCATGATGTATTTATTGTATGAATAGTATGATTTTACTTAATATAAAAAAACTCCTTAACTAAGGTATTCACACGAAATGCTTGAATGCTCTTGACATGCAAGTCGATTTGTGCTTGACGTCAGACTAATTTAATTATGCGCCATGTACGATTTTGAGAATAGTGCCAGACATCACTCTTGTTGTGATTTATTTCAAGCATGGACAAATATATTTTAACATTCTGAGCTTATTTTATAACATTTTTAATATCAAAAAATAAATTATGTATGATATTGGTTTATAGGGGATCTGTAAAGACTGTTGCAGTTTTAAGCCTGTGTCCAGTAAAGGAAATGAGATAGGTTAAATTTCTAGTTGAAACGAAATGCAAACATAAACAATTTCAGATTAGTCTGAAACATTTCCTAAGCAAGGCACCACGTATTATGACAATTGTTAACAACCGTTACAACACGTACACTATTGTAAAGTGTCACAACATACATTGGTTTGTGTATGAGCGACATAAACATCGAACATGTACACGTAGAGGGCAAGCAATAAATCATATGCAAATAGCGTCCGATACGGACAATATAATAATCGAATGGATTCCTTATGTCACTCTGTTTGTCAATCGATTGGATTGCTTCTAAATTGTGCATGAAATGATATGGGTTTGGTCATGGAGTACAGTTAATACGAATTCTTAAATGTAGCATTATAAGTTATATTTAAGAAAGGGTGACATTATACTTATATATCAGACCAAGATATTTTGTCAATGTGGTGAGACTATGATTATATTTATCACACATAAATAGGTCTTGACTACATATCAAGTATTCTGCAGACTCATATTATTCATGGGGAACGTAATAGTAAAGTTGATATAAACTACAAATTTAACGTTCCAAGAGAAACACACCTTAAGTATCTATAAATCATCGAGGCTGTCGCTTTCCACACCATCTATATATCTATCTATATGTTTATCTATCTATATGTTTATCTATTTATCTATCTATCTATCTATCTATCTATCTATATATCTATCTGTCTGTCTGTCTGTATGTCTGTATGTCTGCCTGTCTGTCTGTCTGTCCGTTCATCCATCGATCCATCCATCTATATATCTATCAATCGAACTATCTATATATCGATCGATCTGTCTATCTGTCTATATGTCTGTCTGTTTGGCTGTGTATGTATGTATGTATGTATGTATGTATGTATGTATGTATGTATGTATGTATGTATGTATGTATGTATGTATGTATGTATGTATGTATGTTAGGTGAGATTAGCAATAGATCAATGCTATCAAATTCAGATAAAGAGAGGTTCAAATGATTCCTGAAAAGTGAGGAAACAAATCGGTTTTGTACCTTGCGGAATAAAAACTGAAAAAGTTTGCTTTCGACCTCCATTATAACCGGGATCAAAGTGAAACTCAATTCCACTCTCTATAAATCTATTTTAGTACAATGTGGCAACCATCAATGGACGACCAAGAAACAATGTGCGCATAAATAAAATGTCTAATAATAGTCATCTAGAAATGTAAATTTTGTAGAATCAGTTTGTAATAAAATATAATTTTGTTACAGTTTCCATGCCCTATTTAGGTTTTCAACGAACTCTTTCGCCAATCAGAACCCTAATATCCGTTCACTACCTAGTAAAACATAGCTTTCAATTAACGAATTAAACATATGCCCCTCGGTTAAGCACATATACCGTATATAGTCTATAAGAAATTCGGCACTATGTTGTTATGTATATGTAATATTTACTGTGTGCTCAATTTTGGCCATGTTTGATCGATGTGGATATAATTTTGTATTTAAGACTTTTTTCATGATGGTACGTGTTAAGATTGATGTAATCTAAACATTTAGTCAATGCTTAACTTTCTTTCACGGGTTACTGAAATGTCCCATTAGCTAAAATAAACATTTAAATGTATAAACTAAATGTCTTTTGGAAAATTAAATTTTCTTTCAGGTTTTAAAATTCAGTTTGACTAATTTTAAACAGCAAAATTGAGCAATGAATGGTATTTAAAACAAATGGTAGTTTGGTTCTGTATAACTAATACAATGTTTCCCAGTGGTGGTAAAGCAACATAGCTCATATTGATTTTGGCAGCGAACTGCAATATGTCTGTCCAAGTGCAAATAAGTGTACACACTAAACAAGAAATCATAGGGGCAAAATTTATTTTGATAGGTATTTAAGTTTGTAGTAGCGCACTCATACTTAAACTTATGAAAACCATGATTTATAGCAAAATTGCATTACATTTCAATGCAAATAACTACAAAAGGTGACATTGGGATATGAAAATACATTTTGTAAGTAGGCTCTAACTTACTAAACAATGCTGCATTGCTCCCTCATTTCTCTCATGAAGACGTAAACCATGTCTATGAGGCTTTGTATGTATATATATATATATATATATATATATATATATATATATATATATATATATATATATATATATATTAATATATTATTGTGGTAATATGAAATATTCATGCTCACTTATGTCAGTATAATGCACATGTCCTTATGAAACATTGCTATCACCACCAGATTACTGGAAAGTTTCCAAGCTGATCCATCTCTAACACTTTGTTCCAGATACCTGGAAAGACCTGAAAGAATATAACAATTTTTACTTCATTGTTGTAGACAGCAAGATGTAGCTAAATTAAACAAAATGTGTTAGATACAGTGTTTTCAAAATAGCATTCAGTTTGCAAGCATGGGGAGAAAAGTAATCTTGACAGAGTGACACTCAGAAATGTGAAGCAATGGCTATGTATTAAATTAATAAATTCATCTAAATGAGGTTTCTAGAAGCACATTTAGTCCCTAATATCTCAAACAACTAACAAGGTAGACTATATATCATAAAGTTTAAGGCAATGATGGGACGTTGAGGTTTAATATTGGTGCAAATATTGGTACATACAAGTATACAGGACAGTTCAGCGTCACTGTTCTATTTTAAAATATATTCCTATCAGCGATCTTATTCGTGAAAGAAATAACAAGTTTGCAAGTGAATACAGACATACGTGACCACACATATCAACTATAGGTACCAATACATCCTAAACAATGAACTAAATGTGAAATTATGATTATCAATACTTGTAAACAATAATTGAAATTTGCATATGTGGGATATTTGAACTGTACTTATTAAGAGCCAATTTGCAAACATAATTCAAATTATCTGTTTGAACATTTATGGTGTATTAATAATAGTGTTTGTTACCAATTATTAAGCAGTACTGAATGTGAACTTTGGGTCCCAAACATTCTATAATGTATGGATATTTGTTAAAGTAGAAAATGTAAACATGTTAAGATCACTTGTACAAAGTTAAACTCAAATTATCTGTTTGAATATTTCTGATGCAATCTTAAGATTATCACTTAACACATATTATTAGGAGTTAATAATGTATAAATTAAGATGGATCATCAGAATTCCTATAACATCATATAGTACCTGATTCCGCACTACATCTATCAATATCTTAACCAAATTGAAAAATACAATTCAGTGCATGTTATGTTCATCTTACATAATTTTGCTGTTTTCGTACATCCAATGGAAAACATACAAGGGGAATGTATATTTTATCCATTGACCTGTATTTCATGATGGGACAGTTTAAAATGATTTAGTAGAAAACATGAATAGGTTCTCGTATAAAGCTTCATCACTGTCATCTTATTAAATGCCTTGCAACTATGTTTATAAATAATTACTGGTGGCTATGCAAGCATTTATGTGTTACTCAGGAAGTCACCTAATCATAAACACATACATTAACAGCTTGGACCCCTAATAAAGAGCTTGAATAACCAATACAAAATAAAATTTTGTTTGGCATCTTTTAAATAAATGACTTATTTTGACTGACAAATTTATTTTCTCTGAGAAAATTCGACAAATATCCATCGTCGAGCTGAATATGGTGAAGAAATATTAATATACTGATATCATTTAATATCATTCAGAAATATTATATGTGTGCATTTTAAGGAGAAAATTGTAATTTTTTAACTTCATTTTCAATTTTAATTTTTTTTTTGTTTTAAATTTTATTTTCACATTTCGAAAGTCAATATGTTTAACATATTCAAATGTCATGTGTCTATCAAAATTAGTACAATTTATAAAGGAATTTAAAGTTGAATGAATACTGCTCAGATAGAAAATACATCACAATTAAGTTTAGTATATGTTCTATAAATATATATTTCCCAGTACTGACCTTTCCACTGCGACAATCAATACAAATCATATGTTAATATAAAATATCGCTAAAGATGACTTCACGTTGATGTTGTTGTCGAAGGTTCACAGGCATTTGTTTGAGAGGCTGCATGTAAACATAACACATATTTCTCTTACGGACCATCGCAAAGTCCTAATAATGCAACGTGCACTGTCGCCGAAATACACATCGAAAATCACTGTGTAAGCTCATATTGTAAAGAATAAACAGTTATCATTAAATCCCTACAAACAAAATGCATAAAAGTAACTCGCATATCACCACCAAAACGAGAGAGGTCAAAATTATTCTAAAAATAGATTAGAACTACTTTTGTTGGTACTGAACTGAAAATACTAATTTTGATGCTATTCCATCTGTACTATTAAGATGCAATGTAGTAGTTGTAAATTTGCATTTGTATTATTCCCAGATAAGAAACGTTCTCATGCTATCCCTTTCGTGGCAGCGGTTGTTGGAAGTATTATTACAGCCATGGTGGTGATATTAGGTGTCGCTGCTACTCGTATACTGATGAAGAAAGGGATATTTTCAACAAAGAAATCAAGTGGTATGTGAACATATCCTTAAAGTGTTACATAATATCGACATAATTTATTTCGTTTTTGCAATGTGTCAATGATGAAAGGTCTGAATTAATTCTACGGTTATCTTGGTCCACATAGTATAGTTGTGTATAGCTCTTCAGGAAAATCTACATTTTAAATTCACCTTTCTAATTATCGTGCTATTTACCAGATTATATCCCCTCTCTACGATATATATATATATATATATATATATATATATATATATATATATATCGCTCTTTATGAATTTTAAATGTACGTTGAGATAAGCGAGTGCTTATTTCAGGTATCTTGTGATATTTGTTACATTGAGTTTGGGGTAGCTATCTTCTTCTATTCTCAGTCTGCTTGGTCCTGATCGTCGCAACAATCTGCATAGTTCGTATTTATTTCCTGTTTTGTATGTGTATTTTAGTTAATCCTACCGTTATATCCATAGGATCTAACATGTTTCTATGTTCAATTCGTTTATGACATATAGGTTTCATTTTCCTTAAAATTTAAAGTTATCATGCATTGTTTAATAACATATTGCTGGTATTAAACATAGTGGATTCGGTCCTAAAGTCAAATGTCAAGTTATTAAAGACTTTAAGAGTTTCTTAAGATTTAAAAATGTTGATATTCATAGGTGTTGTGTTTCCGCTATTAACAATGTACACATTCAGGATTGAAATGAATCTTCTTAGAGTTGGTTCCTGCAAAGTGGACACTTACTAAACGTGATTATTGGAATTCTCTACACTAATTATCATTGTAATTTACTGGCTATTTTATTTTTAGATAAAGCTAATACTACTTTATACTTTCCATTGATTTGAATATTTGTATATATCTGACATTCTTCTAATAATTAAAGAGGCACTAAAACATATTTGTTCTTAAGGCTTCTGTGTGGAAATTTAATTACTTGAAAGTATCTTTCCAAATGACGCATTAATTAATTTCACAAATTACATAAGACTATACAGTTCGACATACCTCTAATAATTTTTATTAAATCTCATCAATAAGGACATGGCGAAGTTTTGTACACCGTGCGCACAATATAAACGGACGTTTCGTTCTTACTTAATTTACGAGCAGAACAATACGTAAAGGTGACTTGGAGTTAAACATATTTACATATCAGACGACCCACTAGATCCGTTACTTGTTTGTTTGAAGGCTTACATATGTTTGATAAAATATTTCAAACCTGTTTAGTTACAAAATATATAACATAGAAAGAACCATATAAGCATTTGTGTTTCTTTTCTTCATTCAACGAGTGAAGACTGAGGCGGGATCATGACAAACATATTTGGTTCTTTCGGTGAGAAATGAGGCACACGAAGTATATGCGTTAATATATAAATGCACTAAATGAACCTGTTTTTTGGATTGATTTTAACAAATTGTCTTTTGGGTTTGGCAGTTACACAATTTGGGGCAGATGTCCAAGACGACGCAGAAAGTGTGTATGAAAACCGAAATGATGTGGATCTGAGTCTTTTGGTATGTAAATGCACCAATAAAAATATTTTATGTAAAAACCAATATTCAGCACTAACTACAGTTAGTAATTAACAGTGTGCTATATTAAGTTTCGCATAATAAATAAACAGTGTGCTATATTGAGTTACGCATAATAATTAATACTGCACGGATTAACCTAAAGATTACAATAGAAATAAGTTTGCAATGTGAAACAAAATAATGCATTCAACAAAAGAGAATCATGCATTCAACGAAATGAAATTATGCATTCAGCGAAAAAGAATCATGCATTCAACAAAAAAGAATAAAGAATGTCAGGTTTGTATTACCTCGAAATGAAGAAAGTCTTCAAAGATTTATTATATTTGTAAACATCATAATACAACTTATCAAGCTTAATATTTCTTGCAACGTGCAATTTTTAATATTGGATATAATATAAACTATTACCTTATAATTAGTCGAATTGTTCGGTACCAATATATTTATGCTAGGAATGTCTCACAATCATTAATGTTTCCAGGACTAGACGGAAGAATATAACGCTAAACATCGCATGTTCTACTATTTAAATTAAAACGCGTCTTTTATATCGAGCTTTTATGTATAAATTCATATTGACATCCTCTTAAAGTGTATTTCTCTTTAATGCCTGTTTTTGTTGTCGTGTTTTTATTTGCTTCCTTCAAGTCTATACCTGACACACGCGTGGGAATATATAGTCATATGATTGCATTGCCACATTAACATGAATGCCGTAATGACTTAATTTGATTTATTTTCTTTCCTTCTACATTCGCTCACCGAATCAATATATTTATTATTTTGTAATTGTCTTTCTTGCAGTACATTTTGAAGTATAACATTATAATCTGCATCTCATTAACACGTTTTTATACAGAGTAACAATGGTGACCTTATATACGCGGACCTGGAACTGGCTATTCCTGATGAAAATAATGGAAAACCAATAATCCATGGACTTGAAAACCGTACTGAATATGCGGAAATTGCGTTTGACAAGCGGGGTGAACCATTACCAGACAGTGATGATGAGAGCGAAACGCAAGGAACAGAATAATTGGAGAATACGTATCAATACTTATTCCATAAAGAGTAATAGTATTGATATTTTCTAAATTGTATTCTTCCTCATATCAACTTGCGAATATTATTAATATAGATATAGTAATCATCAACTCAAAACTGTTGTTGTTCTGGGTAGACAAAAAAATTAATATTTGCTATTCGCAAGTTCTTATAAAAAATACCATCTAATCATACATGGTAAAAAGGGAGATAACCATACAAATGTTGATATATGTCAGAAAAGAAGCATTGTGTTCTATATATGCGTTGTACACACTTGCATAATCTGTAATATAGCAAAACAACAGCAGTTACATGTACGCAAAAAAAACATGTCAGCGAATGATGGAAACAACAACAGTAGCCTTTACACTTTTTCATAGTTGAGGTACCTTTCATTTTATTTCATGCAAAGATTATTTAAAGATTTAAAGCATTCTGGAAGCTGCATATCTGTCATTGGATTTGCACTTGCACACGCACACACACACACACACATATATATAGATATATGTGTGTGTGCATCAAACATGTTCTTTTCGCAGATACTAAAAATCTTAAAATGAAAAATACATGTATAATCTCTTTTAAATTAGTTGTCATTTTTTAATAATGATTTAGAAAACACGTTATCAAATGCGATTTATTTGTGACTCTTGGGGTGGGAGGTCTTCGTTATATTACGTTTAATGTTGTCAAAGTTGACATTTAAGGACATCTAGAATGTGAAAATAAAACTATGATAAATATAATAAATAACGAGTCTAGATGAAATTAAGGCGAAGGGTCACAAGTCATCCGATACAGTAATACATTAGTTTCGTTAGATTGTATCTTCGTTACATTTTACTAGTTATAATATTATGACAAATATCGTTTAATTTAGTGTGATGCAATACATTCTAAACAGCTTCCGATTTCACTTGAGCTTTTCCATTTACTCAAATCAGGCCTCTGCTATGGGCTAAAATCTCTTAACCCAAAGTAGAAAAGGCACATAATGAGAATCTTTGAAGAGCTTTTGATCAATATACAGTACATAACTATTCAATGGCTTTACTGTCTGTGGAAGGAGCTAGGCAGGTTTTAAATTAGCCAAAATTTGGCTAAGGATTCCTGTTGCCATACTCAGTGAGGCTGGTACACAACTAATGTCCTTTTAGCCCAATTTGGCTAATTCCTACAAAGCTGTTCTTCACACTCTTAGGCTGAAACCAAATCTTGGCTAAATGAATGCTTAGCCAAAATTTGGCTAAGGATTCCTGTTGCCATACTCAGTGAGGCTGGTACACAACTAATGTCCTTTTAGCCCAATTTGGCTAATTCCTACAAAGCTGTTCTTCACACTTTTAGGTTGAAACCAAATCTTGGCTAAATGAATGCTTAGCTAAAATTTGGCTAACTGCAATATTGTCCCTTTCCATAATGTACTGTATGACTTTTAGGCAAAGACCAGATTTTGAATAAATGTATCCTTAGCCAAAATTTGGCTAGTGTGAAAAACAGCATTTAGTACAAGCTGCATGTATGGCTGTTATAATCAAAAAGCGTAAAAGCAATTAATTAGCAACATTTGGCTAATCACCTCAATGTCTCATACCATAATGTACATTTATGACCTCTAGGCAAAAACCAAAGTTTTGGAGAAATATGTTTTGCAAATGGATGATCAGCCAGCATTTGGAAAAATTAAAATCAAAGCTTGGAAAATAGAAAAATAATCTTTCCTTCTTTCAGAACAAGTGTTTATACAGTAGACTCATGCTGTATGGCACCCTTTTAATTGCAAATGGAGTAGCACTCAAAACCTAGTTTAGTGGCCACCTACTTCAAAACTCCATCCTTTCCTTGCTCTAGTTTCTATCAAGTTTGCCTGCAGATGTTGACCACCTGATCAATGACCACTGTTTTTCTCCCATGGATCCTTGTGTACTGTGTAAGTGATTATCTAAGCATGTTTCTTTCCCCATCATGGGACTAATCAGTCACACTTAATACAAAATATTTGCAATAACAACTGCCTAACTGATTTCAACAACTGTCTATAATTACATGTATATGGTTCAGTTAATTGCAATCTTGCAATGTACTTTGTTTTCCTTATATGTTATCAATCCTTCTAAATATCCATCTTCTTATATGTACTTGACCAACTATTATTTCTGCTCTTTCTCTCTATCTGCTGCCATCCTCTCACATTTCCTCTCTCATTATATTGTTTCATGCCTATATCTTAAATCCTTGCACATTGCACTGATCCAGCATATAAGGTCATCTGTTGGGCTACTAATGTTACATGTAATTTGAAAATGTACATAATTGAGCATAGAACGTAGAGTGTAACATTCAAATTTAATGAATGGGAGACTACCAAACTATCCCAGTGATTCTTATAAGGTTAGAGAATCAGAATAGTCTAGTAAATACACCTTTACTGAGCTGTAATCCCAAGGAAATGAATAGAGAATCAAAATAATAATACAGTAAAACCTGTCTTGATACCACTGTTATGAGAGACCATAATTTCCATACACAGACTTATTGATTATGTAGGATTGTGACCTGTTTTGAGAGACCATTTCTTTTGGCAGAAGGGGTGGTGTTTGAAAACTGTACCACAATGCTTTTAAATACCCAAATTTGTAATGATAATATCACATGGCATTTAGAAATTCTTATTATAAATGTAAATTTAGAACTAGTCTTTCTGAAATGTATTATATCAATCTGTGCTTGGTCAAGTTTTGCCATAAAATGATGTCATGACATAACTTGTGGAACTTTAAAATTCAGTACGCTTTGGCCAATGTGTTTCCTGTATATATAAATCTTTGTAAGAAATAGCTTAATTGGCTTTGACATTCAGTGAACCATAAACATTTTCAGCACAAAAATAAAGTTCAGCTAAAATATATAATCTCTTCAACCATCAAATTGTCTATGCAATAAGAATGTAAATGAATAAATGAAACGCTTGTAATTGGTATTATGTCTTTATTTGAATATTTCATAAAAAGAGATGGGAAGCACATATTGGATTATGTTAATTAGGTCAGATAGAGTAATAAAAAGCATATTATCATTGCCATCAACAATATCAACGATACCTTCAGACTTGAAATTCAATTCGAATGAGTCATCACCAACATCTACAGTTCCAATTGCAGGAGGAAATTCCTTGAAGTTTCCATTTTGTACCAGAACTTCTGCATTGATATACAACCTGCAGACATAATTATGATCAATGATTCTGACAGCAGTTTTGCTTGATGAACAATGCAGGGTCTGTATATCAACCTCAAATGTTCCAAGAAACTTTGACTGAGCCGCATGCATGAAAACATTCTGCTCATTCTGAAAAACATAATCACATTGGAGATAATGAAAATCATAATCACACTGCAGATAATAAAAAACATGCTAAGCAATCATAACTTGAATAAAATGCCTTTCTTGGTATTTTGAAAGAAACTCAAATTCCTACCAATGGAAAACATTATAAAGCTTTTCAGAGAAGCATTTACTGTAGTCAATACATCAATGAATTATAGTCTTCTATAAATGTGCATGAATATTCATGATAAATCTCATCTGACTAGAGTTAGAAGTCCTATAAAAATGCTACCAAGGCTTCATGCAGAAAGGCAATGTAAAATAGTCTGAGAAAGAGACTTTTACTATTTTTGTCAATGTTGCTGAAAGGTTATATAGCGCAAACATCACATAGAGCTGAATTCCCTTTGTAAAATGTTAAGTTATTTACAAAAGTACAGTGCACTCATTAAATTTGGATAATCTTAGTCAAAACTTAATATATGTTAGGGAGAATATAGTCTGAGAAAGAGACTTTTACTATTTTTGTCAATGTTGCTGAAAGGTTATATAGCGCAAACATCACATAGAGCTGAATTCCCTTTGTAAAATGTTAAGTTATTTACAAAAGTACAGTGCACTCATTAAATTTGGATAATCTTAGTCAAAACTTAATATATGTTAGAGACAAACCAGTTAATCTTCAGGGATGGTTGTTGGAGGGGTGGGTGGGAACTAAAAAAATAAGTGAATAGGAATTCCAAAGAGTGTTTGCGTGATTTTAATGCTTTACATATCTTTAATAATTGTTCAGTTATATCATTACGATGTCTGGTGTGTGACAGTTTATAGTGATTTCTATTATTGGGCCGTCATACAAAAGACATGTGGCATGCTGACCCACCCATTTACATTATCCTGACACCAGGCCAATGAATTCTAACACTAATGTCTTAATGCTGGGCAATAGCAATGCAGCTGTTAATATCATTGTTATAAGTCTTTGGTATAACTCAGCAAGGGTTCAAAACCACAACCTCCCACATCCAAGGCAGATGCTCTAACCACAAGGCCACTGGTTCAGTTGGAACTCCTATGCTAACAAGAATGTTAGCTTGTAACAAAGCATGTCGGATAAATTTGTTGAAAGTTTCATTGTGATTTTGTCACACAGGGGTAATCTCTGTACTAGAACTTTAATACAGTTTTAATGCATGTGTGTGTGTGTGACAAACCGCATAATAACTTTAAGTTAACAAGATCAGACTGAAATAAAAGCCACAAATAGATTTTGAAAAATTTGGAACTTGTTTTCATGGCAACCTCAAAAATATTTATCAATGTTTATAAAGTTAAAAATATTAGCAAAATATGGTACTCTTATTGATGTACAGATGAGTTAAGCTATTGGTGGATGGAACCGATTTTGTATTCCAGACTTTTCAGTGGGTTTGATACTTATAGAGATCAGGTTTGGAAGACTCTTGAGTTCATTGTGACTACTTTCCTTTATAATTACAGAAATCAAATGTAAAGACACTGTATTTACTGATGAAAAAGCATATTACCTTCAAAAATGTGCTCAGACTTTCACAGAAATATGTGACACTGTTGCAGTCCAACTGTTTGTAAAACAGCATAGTACTCATGACATGATCTGTCCAAAGCAATTCCACTGTAAATCCAGCACCCCCAATACACTATAAAAAGATAAATGCACATAAGAGCCAATTTATAATTTTTTGTTTGTTTGCATACTGACATTGAAATCCACAAAAAGCATATACACAGAGTATTCCATATTAACAATCCTTTATTATCCACTGAATTAGAAAAATAAACATAACATGGGTATTATAAATGCTGCACAAAATCAAATTATGGCAACATGGAAAATGCATGTTAATACTGGTTTTTAATACAATTTTGACTGAGTCATATTTTTCTGCACATGTTCTCTATATATTCTCAGGAATCAATGATAATCACACACTAAGTAGTTATTGAATTAACTACTTGCAGATTAGATTAATTACAGTTCAGTTTTGCTTGCCACACATTTTAGTTTCCAAAAATGCACACCTTGAAAACTGTTATTACAGATCTTAATTGTATAAAATTTATTAATAAACTGATGTAAAATGGTCAGTTTGTGTCCATATACATTTGTGACAAAGCTTTCCCAGATTATAAATGTATCCACCAGCAAGTCCACCATTAACTCTTATTCATTATTCTGTTTCCAACTAATACATCAATATAAAGGAAAACATTAAAAAAATATACAAATTTGATCTATATTTTTATTACTTAAATTTCATTATCTGTTATAAATAATTATTCTTCATTACTGGCATTTTTGCTATCAGGTTACAAATAAAAATTATATCATTGATGAAATGTAAAAATGAATAATTCAATGGAATTTGGAGACATGCTAATGGCTCAACCCATGAAAAGAGGTGTGCAGCTTCTTCACATCAAGTATACAATATACATGTAATATACATGTACTGATCATAAATTGTCTAGTTCAAACTGTTTTAATGTATGGACCATTTTAAACAAGTGAGTTTGCAATGTATATGAGCAAAAGAGAATTTAATATGCTTTTGTTAATTACCTTTATACATGTTTCATCACTACTAAGTCCACATTCTTCAACTGTTCCAAACTTGTAATTTATATCTGGATCTGTAAGAAAAGATTTAATAGCATCTTCAATTCTAAACTTATACATACACTATCTGAAACCAACTTCTCTTAAATCACCCTCTCTTAATCTCTTTCATGCATATATTTCATGTGATAAATCAGGAGATTGACTGTTAAAACTAGAATACTGACAATTCTGCAAAGTCCAACTAAAATGAACATGATTTATTTTAAGTCAAATTTAAAACCAAAGACTTCTTTAACCTGACATGCATAACTTTTATATTTTTATGTTTGTCAAAATGTTCCTTGTTCAAATCTGAATTCATAATTAATTGTGTTGTATGGTCACATTTGAGATGAGAAATTTGAATACAATATATTATATTGATGTGAATGACAGATCAAGTTTTTGACAAACACATAATGTTGGCAACTGATAATCAATTATAGAATATTTAAATCTTCTAATACTAGTATTAAATTAGTTTTGATTAGTATTTCTATTTTTGTACATGTGTATCAAAAATTAATTATCTTAACAATGTGAACTTCAAAGGTGATCATGTTCACACAATATTTGGAGGGTGTGTGTGTGACTATCAATATAGGTCTCAGCAACTAAGACTGTTATAATCTGACTCTTTGGAATGTACCTATTCACAGTCAGCAAGTGAACAGCAACTTGATTCTCTAGTGAACAGTGGTGTAATTAATTTCAGAGATTGGATTCTCAGTCACTACTCAGCAATGAATCAATTTGAATTCTGAATTTTTCTGGCTCACAAAATTGCATATTGGTGTAAAAATATATCATACATCTATATATATATATATATGAGATTTGGTCAAAACTTAATAATATGGTTTGAAAAAGTATTCAGCAGAGATTAGAACTGCTGCATACAACCCGTCAATAAATAATAACATAATATAATTCTGTCATTACTGCATGTCTGGATAGACATTTTGAATATTTTCTGTCATGGTAAAAATTAATACCATTTCCAGTTAATCTGCAGTTTTAACAGCAATACATATCCATAGAAAAACTGTTTTTGGTCCACAAAATTCAATAACATTACACAATATTTTTCTATCTCCCTTTCTAGAATCTGGAGAAGAAAAAAAACATTTTGGTAATATTGTCTGGTAAAATATAGAAATATACTTACATTTCACTTTTACATAATTATCAATATCTGTGTCATTAAGATTTATGCAAATCTTTCCTTGTCTGCTGAGAGTCAAAGACCATATAACAGCTATCAGACCCTACAAAAAATGAGATATTTTATGTGTCAATTAATAACAGCATTAGGAATGTTCCTTTCTCTTTACAGTACAATTATTATTATTATTATTATTATTATTATTATTATTTTAAGAAGAAGAAAAAATGAATAAAAACATACTTAATACATAACCTTGTCAGTTTCTTGGAAAAAACCTGAACATTTTACTAACATATTGCGGATTTTAAATCAATTAGAAATGTATTTAAGGAGCTGAAACAGCTTATTACAGTGCAAAAAATGCTGGCTGGTTGTTTGATTGTTGCATTGTTTC